>BTHU01000011.1:50029910-50667554 GCA_036184795.1 Tokudaia tokunoshimensis | reverse complement strand
TTCACAGTGCTTGGGAGAAATGAGAGAGAGAAACAACGTGGGCAAGTCGTCCACCACACACTCACTGCTCATGTCCCTCAGTTTTATCACCTTGTGCAACACCAGTCTTCAACACAGTGCCTTGTTTTTTAACATGCCTCATTTAAAGTCACTGGGATTGAGTCTAATGAGTTAATATTGAAGTGAACTTGTCTCCAGAGGAGAAAGGAAGTAAAAGCAAATAAGAAATGATGTTCATCAGACTACCGTGTTGCTGCTACTGCAGCGGACTAAGAAGTAACTCTAAAGTCAGCCTTTGCTTTGTGAAAGTTGGTGTTTCCATGGACTTTACACAGACTGGAGCATCCTCTAAGACATTTTAGTCTTGCTTTAGCATCTGATTACAAATGACCTGGGAATTGTCCTAACTTATTTGAGCATGCGCTGCAGTCTTCAATCTGAAATTTGCCAAAGCCGAGCTATTATAGTATATTTATCAATGGCAGTTGGAGGTTGATAATTCCTTTGGATGTTAACCAACCTAATGTGGGGAAAAATAATTGTATAAATCAGATGTTCTTAATTTATGACTGCAAATGTCTGCTATGAATTAGAAATAGGAATATAAATTACTCCTTTTCATTAAACTTTTTAATTGTGCAAATTCTCATAAAGTCTGTGCAAAATAAACTATAACACAAAGAAGCTTAACTACTGAAATAATGTAATCAATGCAAATGATAAGATGTCAGATTTCCCTGCATTTCTTCTCAAAAGAGCAATCTCACCTGAACTTGTTTACTGAGGAGGAGATCTGGTGTCAGTTATGGATCCCGGGACTTTGTGACTTGGGTGCATGTGGCATGTGTGATAGTGAGCTATAGTGAGGTATCTGCCTGTGGTAGGCACTCACTCGGCACACTAATGCGAACTTGTGCCTGTCTCCTGTTACACCTGCACATGGATCCTTGACCAGCCTTTTGACATCCTTCTCATTGCAGGAGAAGGATGACATCCAGAGGGCAGAGTGTATGCTGCAGCAGGCGGAGAGGCTGGGCTGCCGGCAGTTTGTCACGGCCACCGATGTTGTCCGAGGGAACCCCAAGTTGAACCTTGCCTTCATTGCCAACCTCTTTAACAAATACCCTGCCTTACACAAACCAGAGAACCAGGACATTGACTGGGGGGCTCTCGAAGGTAACCATAATGTAGCTGCTTAAGATGTTCAGGAAAAACCTGCTCAGAGCTCTGGTTCAATGGCAATTTAAAAATGAGCCCCAAAGCAAACACAAACCTGTCACATCCGCAAGCAGGCCGTCAATTCTCCAATATACAATGAAGAGAATGAATTAATCAGGTCAATTATAGCCAAGTGGCAATAATCAAATACAATTATATCACATCCATTATACATAGGCATCGTCCGCTATTAACTGTTTTAGGGAAGACATCGTATTTAATTATTGGATGAAATAAATTCTAAGCTCCATAATCCTAATTTATATACTTAATGGACTGTGTTAATTCCTAGAGGCTAGAAATGACCTCTGGTCGCCATAAGAAGGAATATTTAATTTATACTAGGATGTGGTGGCTCAAGCTTCCTTTTTTTTTTTGTCTTTTCCCAGTCGTTAGGACACAGGAAAGCATTTTAAAGCAGAATCCTGACAATCATATTTTACAAATGAAAGCCCTAATATCAGACACGCGGTGTGTAACTAGTCAGTGCAGCTTCGACCAGCTAATGATTCCAGGGGTTTTTACTGATCCTTCTAAAAACATGAGCTGATCTCTACATCAACATAGAAATAAAGAAAAAATTAATATCGAATGGATGTTATTAACTCAAGAAAGTCCACGTTATTTTTCTGTAAGACCCTTTCAACGGGGCCTTACTTGAGTTATTGACACGGTATCAGTCCATATCCACGCCTGCTGCTTTGGATAAGTGATGGCTTAGTGGTTCTGTGTCCTGATCAGGAATGTGAGCATCGAGCCGACTACTCAGGCAGCCATTTCTAGCTACCGCTCTGGTGCCACAGTCCTGGGAAAGCACGGAAAAGCTGAACTGACTCCTTCTCCTGCACCCCATTCCTTCCCTACTTCCTGTCTCTTGTACTCCCCATTAGTAAGTTAGTAATTCTCATTTCAATTCACCATCACACTTTATACTGTTTTGTTTTTATTTTGGTCGCCAAAACTAATGGTCTTGAGTTCTACTAAGATATTTTCTGCCCTTCACTCTTAATCTATTATGTAAACAAATAATACCAATAATCGTTCAAAAATGTCTTCTAGATTGTTTTCCCTTTCTGCTCTTCTGGACTCATGTTGTCTCATGCATCAACTATCTTAGTAGATCTCAGGGACCTTCCCTCCCTTCATCAAACAGTTAAATGTGCTCCACATGCCAGTACCAAGTAGGATCCCTTTCTGCATGTTTAATATAAATGCATATCACCCTTCAGTAATTCTGCACACCACTGCCAGGCACATCTGGCATAGCTTTCATTGTACCTCTGCCTTGCTCAAGAATCTACTATAGCAATCAAGCAGAAGAACCTGCAATGACTGGCATTGTGTAATACATCAGTGTAAATCTGCTACCATGCATGCAGAGATTCCCGGTCCTGGCTGCAGCCTCTACACAGGCTTGGCTCTGCGGCTACACTGTGCCGATCCCTGACGCATCTCTTTTCAGTGTTGAGTGGAGAGTGTGCCTGTTGCTGCCTCTGGTCTCATGTTTACATTCTTGATATTGTTATGGCTTAAGGTCTTCAAAAATGCTCTAATCTCCCCTCATTCCTACTTGGCTTTTTGACCCAGAAAGCGAAGAACAATTCCACACTTCTAAATCTGGACTATATTGTTCTTCCTCCATCTCACCAAGAACAGCAAACATACCTGCCTCCTCCTTCATTGTATCCAGCTAGCTCTGTGGAGCCTCCTTGGTGCCTCTAAATCTTGTTATCAGCCTACCTCTATAGTGTTTGTTTTATTCCATATCTTTCGTTTGTCTTGTACTGTGATCATCATCCACTGTAGATAAAACTTAGATCATAAACAAGCCCTTCTAGGTCATCTACTAACCTTCTCTTAGACCTAGAGTGAGACGGGAAGAGCGGACATTCAGGAACTGGATGAACTCCTGGGAGTTAACCCTCGAGTCAATCATTTGTACAGGTAGAAGAATTGGGAGCTCATCCTTCATGGGTAACACAGAGACACTGAAAGAACATAGGATCCCATACACCATACCGCTGTGGTGTGTGTTTCCTTCCCAAATGTGTACCTTGGTGGGATACAGAAGTACCAGAGAGGAGTCCGCTCTGCTGAGGAACTCACTTCAGTGCCTCCGTTAGCACTGTATTTAATACAAAAATTATATACCTCTGCAAAGTAACAAACTTGCTGCGTATCATAAGCTCGTGATCTTCTCAGGAGCATCGAAACAGAGTGTTTTGCCTCCTGTGGCATGCTATTGCTAAAATCCATGTTTCTTTACCTGACTAAAGGTAGGTTTTGTCAATGGAAGGGACATAGTCAGTCACCTAAGAGGGTAACTATCTCTCTGAATCACAATTTCTACATCTTTAAAGATGGAGCTACTCCTACCAAATTTCTGGGGTCCCTAGGAATGTTGCAGGAACTAAGCGCCTCACTTACTCCAGTCCGTGAGTAAAATGTTGGAGCTCTGAGAATTCTGTGTGTTTGGTTTGTTCAGTGATTTATCGGACGCCCTGGTCATCTTCCAGCTCTATGAAAAGATCAAAGTCCCTGTTGACTGGAGCAGAGTAAACAAACCTCCGTACCCCAAGCTGGGGGGTAATATGAAAAAGGTAAACAATGCTTCTCCTGATGGGCCATGAGGCGGGTTGATAGCATTAGCCTGCAAAAGCTCTTTGTGAGCGCACTACCAGGCGGCCAAGCTCGTTGCAGGTATTAACCGCAGCAATCAGAGGCCTTATGAATAATACTTCCATTACCGCAAATCCGTCATTGCAGTTGACTGCTTATTTATAATTCAGGTTGGATGTCTCTATGCATTATCATGAAAATTTTCCAATTAAGGTAATTAGAGAAAGCAAATCCACAGGCTCTCTTCCCACCCAGCAAGACCTTCATTCTAATTTTCTAAAGAACTGGGGCTTCACGCTCACAGCGTGGCTGGTACGGATTGCCTACTGTCAGCACAGTGGGAGCATTGTTTGGTAACAATAGGGTTGGCACAGTCACTTCTCACTGCTCTTCATCTCTGTGGTTGTTTTTATAGTTGTGTGTGTGTGTGTGTGTGTTCATGTGTGGAGATGCATGCAAACATACATATGTGTTATAGCATGCATGTGGAGGTGAGAGCTCACCTTGCAGGAATCAGTTCTTTTTCCTACCGTGTATGTTCCAAGACCAGAACCCCAGGTTGTCAGATCAGAAGTACCAAGTTCCTTTACCTGCTGAGCTATCTCACTCACCTTCTGTGGTCCATGATGATCTATGAGTAGACATGGGACTGTCTACCCACATGCCTATCAGACAGAGACATAAATTTTTTCTCATCTGTCTATCTCCATAAGTCTAGCTATATTAGGAACTATCACTGGGACAGATCACTGCAGTTGGTGTGCTGTGTACTGCAATGCTCATGAAAGTGCTACGAATCAGTTAAGTTTCTTCTAGTTTTTAAGTTAATGTAACTCATAGTGTGCCAGAATCATATGGGTATACATTCTTATTTTGTATCTTTATTTTTTCTTGATCATTCTCTGATGTTTATCATTAACCAATGTGATGCCTATGTTGTTTTCTTTCTGCCTTCATTCCACAGCTCAGAGAACTGTATTATGCAGTGGATCTGGGGAGAATCAAGCTAAATTCTCCCTAGTTGGCATTGCAGGACAAGACTCAATGAAGGGAACCACACCCTCACCTTGGCCATTGATTTGGCAGCTCATGAGAAGGTAACCGAGAAGCACGGGATGAATGAGATTTTAGTGAATAGGTCATTCACCTAGAAACATAGTAGAAATTTTTAGGACGCGTGATTTAATTGAGCAAAACCATAACTTAAGTTAGATTTAGTAACTAAGGAAGTGCCTTTTGGCTTTCTGCTACTTTTTTTCTTGTAATTTTTAGTTTTTGTTTTTGAGTGCTTATGAAAATCTATTGTTAGGTTCATTAGTATTTTAGATTATTAATTTGTCTGAGTGAATCATACTTTTTTCTTATTACAAAGTGACCTTCATCTATTGTTAGGTTCATTAGTATCTTAGATTATTAATTTATCTGAATGAATCATACTTGTATCTTATTACAGAGTGACCTTCTGTGTGACTGGCCGTGTTCTTTGTTTCAAACTTTTTCTCCCTGGCATTAATATAGTCACCACAACTTCTGATTGGCATATCTTCTCTCATCCTCTTACTTTTGACTAATTTTTATTAACACAGTAAATTATTTTCATATAGTTTTAAATCTCCACCTTAGATCTTTTTTTTTCTTATATCTGGAATCTTTCTAATAGTATGGGTCTATTGATAATAAATTGTTTCAATTTCTATAAGACAGAAAAGGCCTTAATTTCATTTTTATTATTGAAATATAATTTTCTTGGAATGTAGAACTTTATGTTAATGTATTTTTCTTTTAGGACTTTGAAAATAATGTTCATTGTCTTCATAATGTGTGTGTTAACAGCAGAAAACCTGTTATCATCCTCACCTTGTCTCTTCTGTGTGTAATATGCTTGACCAACCATCACGGGGCTCTTTTAAGATTTCTCCTTATCACTGGTATAAAAAAATTGATTATGTATGTTTTGCAACATAATTTCTTAGATTTTAGGGTCCTTGAATTATTGGGTGGTATGGGTTTAAACTTTGCATCACACTTTTAGTTTTTAATTTAAGTATTTGTTCTGATTTCACCCCTACCACTGCTCAGGAAACTCTGAGTGCACATGGGTTCACCTGAAGACTGTGTACTTATTGCCTTTATTTTTTGTTTCATTTTGGAAGGTATAGGCCGATGTGACTGTAAGTTCATTTGTCTCTTTTTTCTCTCTTATGTACTGCCATATTTCATTAACTCCATTTAATATATATATTATATATATATATATTTAGTATATATATATACACACATTTAAATATATATTTATCTCTATATTAAGTGTCTATGTCCAGAAGTGCTGAATTTTTTTTTTCCTTTTATTTTCAGCATCTCATCTTCTGCCTGCTTTCTTGGTCATATGGATACAGTTGTGGTGACTTCTAGTCTAGTTCTACTAATTCACTTTTATCTTCAATACAAACCCTATGTTCTTACTCCTTTGCATGTTGCTTATTTTTCTAATCTCCTGCCAAACATTATAAGGCTTTACCGCGCTCGATATTTCTCCCATTCCCTTAGAAATTTGTGATTTTGTTCTGGGATGGAGCTAGACTCAACCCAGTGAGGATCTTTTGAGGTTTGCCTGAAGCCTACTCCTCCAGAGACCTTTTCCTGCTTACCAATAAGATACCACGTGAGCATGTTAGATGATGACCCATGCGTGTGTTATTAACTCTTTCCTTTCGGCTGGTGGGAATCAAATGATTTCAAGCCCCATGTGAGTGTCAAGGGGTGTTCTAGCTGTTCTTACCCCAGCCTCACACGCATACCCTGGGCAACATTCAGCTGAAATTTGAAGGAGCCCTCTGGAGATCCCGCGGCTTTCTCTCTTGACTATACTTTCCCCATTTGTGTTAATATCCTCCTATCTAAAATTCTGTACTGCAAAATTCTAGGCTCCTTATCTCCTTGAGTTCCAAACCCCATCACCTCAGTTTATGGGGCTGTTCTGTTTGGTTTTTCTCTCTGCATGCAGCTTGGTGACCTCTCTGTGGTGGCTAGTCTTAGGGTTTCTTCATCTCCCTTGATTCCCTTGTGGAGGCCACTATCCTGTCCTTCCTTTTGTCCAAGTCTGAATGACATTGTGTATTAGGCGTTAATGTCTGGTCTCTCTTACCTCATCATATCTCATTAATAAAGAACTTTAAAGTTAACTCTACAAAAGTTCTTTACTAGAGAATTTTAGATACATTTGGGAGCCAGATGAAAACTTGACTAATGAATAGCTACCTCATGATATTAGTTAGATAATAATAATACAAATAGGAAATAGATTAAATAAAAATAAACTTGTTTCTCTCGAAATATTGCATTCTCAAACTGATAGCTCTAACCAGACAGAATCTTATAGCCTTCCATTAGAGATCCTCTATCAGTATGACATAATTTATTTTGTACCTTCAAGGAAGCCATAGAAATCACCATGTCAGATTATATTTTGTCTGACAAGGTCGTGGCAAAGACATGGTGATCGTGTCCCTCAGCCCCCGGCTTTAGGCTCACATCGGCAGATCCCACATTTCATGCTCAGTCTTTGATGTAACTGTCTTGTTTCCACTTGCTGGAGGGTAGTCGGCCATGATCAAGGTGTCCTCCAGTCCCCAACTCACATTGCCTTCACCCAGTCCCCAAACTGGGGCCTCTGAACTGATGGAAGGCAGATGCCATGACATGTGGATAGTCCTAGAGATAAAGAAATTTGAACTCTGTTTTACTGTATGTTACATGCAGGCATTGTCTTAATTCATTTTCTATTGCTGTGATAAAAAACAGTCTGACAAAAGCAACTCAGGGGGAGGGGCTTAAAGTTCTAGAGGGATTCAGCCCCTTGAGGCAGAGCAGACAGGTTGGGAAGACACGGGGAAGCTGGCTGATCATATTGTGTCTAAAGTCAGGGAGACAGAGTTGAACAGGAACTGAGGTTGGGCTCTACAGCCTCAAAGCCCACCCCTCAGAGACGCGATTCCTCCAACTCCAAAAAGTTCCACAATCTTCCCAAAGTGCATCAGCAGCTGAGACCAATGCTGGTCTTCAACAGCATGAGCCCGTGGGGAACATTGGGCATTCAAATAACAATAGGTGTATCTCACCTTTGCCATTGACACAACATTGTCATCCTTGAAGTTTATGATCAAGAACCACCATGCAGTTATTACCAACAAAATTTCAAAAACATCTTTAATGTTTGTAAGTGGGTTTATGGCTTTTCTGTTGGGCCACGTTCATTGGCTATCCTCATTCACATGGAGCCCACAGGCTATGGCTTGGACACACTTGACTGAAAGTTCCCAAGTGTCAGACTCACCAATATATAATTCCATGAACTGCTTCTAAATGGGTTCCATTGCTTTCACATGTTTTGAATTCCAAACAGAAAGGCTTTGGGAACTGATGGCTTTAAACCAAGACATTTTCTCATGGATTATGATATAGGATAACACATGTTCTACTTTAATGATAAGAGAACTTAAGCAAACTCTATTCTATTATAAATTTTATACTATCTAGAAATCACCTTGGGTTATGATATTTGTTCTGAAAGTGTTATTAGTGGTCAGGGCTGGTTTGAGTGTTTCCACACTCTTGGATTCCTACTCAGGGAATTGAAAGAGAGACTCACACAGATGGTTAAAGTAGCAAGGAAACTTATTCAGAAGTGAACGATATACAGATCAGAAAGAACTATGCCATCAAGAACGATGGCAGGCCACATGGGTCAGGGATCTCAAGGGGCCTGATTATTATTTAGGGCTTCATTTTGAGGACACAGGAGGAGGTGTTTCCTTACTAGGGCCAGAGTTTAAATAGTTCTCTATTTTGATTGACAGGTTTAAGCTATATAAAGTGTTTGTTTGTTTATTTGTTTGTTTGTTGTTACTACACATGCCTCTTTCCATATGCATCTTATTTTAATCATATGCATTCTCTTTTTTTTTTCTTTTTTTTCACCTTTCTTTTTTTTTAATTTTATTTTCTAAGTTTTTTTTATTTACATTCCAAATCATTTCTCCTTTCCCGTTTCCTCCCTCCCCGAAAGTCCCATAAGCCCCTTTCCCTCCCTCTTTTCCCCATTCAACCCCCTCTCGTTTCTCTGTTCTGGTGTTCCCCTACATCCAGTCTTTCCAGGACCAGGGGTCTCTCCTTCCATCTTCTTAGAAATCTATTGATATGCGAAATGTGTCAAGGGTATTCCGAGATTCTGGGTTAATATTCCCTTATCAGTGACTGCATGCCATGTGTGTTCTTTTGTGATTGGGTTACCTCACTAAGGATGATATTTTCCAGTTCTGACCATTTGCCTAGGAATTTCGTGAATTCATTGTTTTTAATTGCAGAGTAGTATTCCATTGTGTAAATATACCACATCTTCTGAATCCATTCCTCCATTGAGGGACATCTGGGTTCTTTCCAGCTTCTGGCTATTATAAATAAGGCTGCTATGAACATAGTGGAGCATGTGTCCTTATTTGCATGCAGGTAAAGCCTCTGGGTATATGCCCAGGAGTGGTATAGCCGGATCTTCCGGGAGTGTCATGCCCAGTTTTCTGAGGAACCACCAGACTGCTTTCCAGAGTGGTTGTACCAGCTTGCAATCCCACCAGCAGTGGAGGAGTGTTCCTCTTTCTCCACATCCTCGCCAACAACTGCTGTCTCCTGTGTTTTTGATCTTAGCCATCCTGACTGGTGTGAGATGGAATCTCAGGGTTGTTTTGATTTGCATTTCCCTAATGACGAAGGATGATGAACATCTCTTTAGGTGCTTCTCAGCCATTAGATATTCTTCAGGTGAGAACTCTTTGTTTAGCTCTGTCCCCCATTTTTTAATAGGGTTACTTGCCTCTCTGGAGTTTAACTTCTTGAGTTCTTTGTATATATTGGATATTAGCCCTCTGTCGGATGTAGGGTTGGTAAAGATCATTTCCCAGTTAGTTGGTTGCCCGCTTTGTCTTTTTGACAGTGTCTTTTGCCTTGCAAAAACTTTGTAATTTAATGAGGTCCCATTTGTCTATTCTTGATCTTAGAGCATAAGCTATTGAAGTTCTGTTCAGGAAATTCTCCCCTGTGCCCATATGTTCAAGGTTCTTCCCTAGTTTCCTTTCTATTAGTTTCAGTGTGTCTGGTTTTATGTGGAGGTCCTTGATCCACTTGGAATTGAGCTTAGTGCAAGGAGATAAGAATGGGTCAATTTGCATTCTTCTGCATGTTGACCTCCAGATGAGCCAGCACCATTTGTTGAAAGGGCTATCTTTTTTCCACTGGATGGTTTTAGCTCCTTTGTCAAAGATCAAGTGACCATAGGAGTCTGGATTCATTTCTGGGTCTTCAATTCTGTTCCATTGATCTACATGCCTGTCACTGTACCAATACCATGCGGTTTTTAACACTATTGCTCTGTAGTACAGCTTGAGGTCCGGGATACTGATTCCCCCAGAGGTTCTTTTACTCTTGAGAATAGTTTTAGCTATCCTGGGTTTTCTGTTATTCCAGATGAATTTTTGAATTGCTCTTTCTAACTCTATGAAGAATTGAGTTGGGATTTTGATGGGGATTGCATTGAATCTATATATTACTTTTGGTAAGATGGTCATTTTTACTATATTAATCCTGCCAATCCATGAGCATGGCAGATTTTTCCATCTTCTGAGGTCTTCTTCAATTTCTTTCTTCAGAGACTTGAAGTTCTTGTCATACAGATCTTTCACTTCTTTGGTTAGAGTCACGCCAAGATACTTTATATGGTTTGTGGCTATGCATAGACTTAAGAAGGCAAATAGGAGATTCTCTCTAGAAGTTCACTTGAAGACAGTGTGTCTTATTGCACGTGTTCCCAGATCCAATCTAGGCCAGGTTGTCTTACCCAGACATAATGGAGCATGCTGAAAGGGTTTATCTGTATTTATCAAGGAAAAAAAAAGGGTTTATCAAGGGAAGGAAAGACTTATTCCACTGTTGAGAGATGGGTGTGCACTCAGCTCAGTATAGGCTGGGTCCTGTATTACCAACAGATAGCTAGCCACATAGTTTGGGGAGGAGGGTGTGTGTGTGTGTAGTATGCAAGGTAATGGTCTCAGACTGCCAAGTGCATTATTAGAAGTGGGGTGTGTTCATAGCCCAGACCAAGCGGTGTTCCAGGTCATTAAACTATTCTCTATGCTCACCTGCCTCAGAAATTTCAACCACACACGGCCCTAAGCCTTCCTATAGGGCTGAGATATAAACAAGGTAAGGACTGTCTGCTACTGCAGCTGACATCCCCTAGACGATCAGTGACAGTTCTCACAAATGCTTATTACAGAGGATTTTTGCATACAAGGAAGTGGACAGAGAAATGCATTCCTACCGAAGGAGGGAAAATGCCTGGTGATTATGTAAATGGGACCAGGAGGGATTTGTTTTTGCTTTGTTTTTTTTTTCTTTTTTTCCCCTCTGCCTGCCACACAGTAACAGATCTATTCAATTTGCATCCGATTCTAGGTAGAATTTATTTTACTTGGATTGCACAGATATGCTAATTTGGTCATTTATCAGGACAATAAATGGCTTGTCATTTTGCCTAAGCCTCTCTTTCCCCCTTCCGTCGTGTGGAAATCATTCTAAGATTGGACAGCTGGCACGTAATGTATAAATTAGGAGACTAAAGCTTCCACCAAGTAAACTGCCAGCAGATGGTAATGGTGCTGTGAAACAAGAGAGCAGACTCCAAGGCAGGCCAGGGAGAACATTGCCTCCAGCCTCACAGGCTGTGGACAGGGAACTTTGGACTAAGTCCCCGAGAGACGAAAACCAAGAGTCCCTCTTATCAAATGTTAAATAACTCAAATGAGAGTTGAGCGTGGGAAGGCAGGAGAGCAAGCAAGGGATAGCATGCCTTCCCTGGCCTCGCATATCCACCCCACATCAATCCTCCTTTGTTGAGTGAGGAACTGGATAGACCTGGGGCTCACGATGCTCTTTCATTTGGACAAAAGGCTTTCCAGCCCAGTGTGTTTGCAAGCACCAGCAGGACTGAGATCGTATCAGTAGTGTTCCAGCTAATAGCATAGTCACCCTGAACCCATGTGATTAAAAAAAAGTGTGCGTGTGTGTGTGTGTGTGTGTGTGTGTGTGTAGTATGCACACCTGAGTGTAGGCCAGAAGAGGATGTTGGATTCCTTGTTGCTAGAAGTACAAGTGGTTGTAAACCTCCTTTTGTGTGGGTGCTGGGACCTAAACCCAGATCCTTTGGAGAAGCTGACTGTGCTCTGATCCACAGAGCTGTCTCTCTGGGCCCTTGTTTCACACTTTGACTCTGTACCTGGATGAGCAGTTGCTTACTGCACTGTCATCCTGAGATTACAGTCTTTCTTCCCTTTGCCTTTTTCTTACAAATCTGCGTCTGATTCCACGAAGTTTCTGCATCCCACCAGAGGTGGCTGCATACTGGTTTGTACGAACAGATCTCTATGCCATCATGAGAGGTTGTTCTTAAGACCAGAGTGCCAGAAGCAACCTCAAAAGTGCCCACATCCCAGGAAAAGGATCTCCGTTCTTTGGTTTGGGTTGTAACAGACAGATCTTTGTGTAGAGATTGACTTTTTTGTAGCTTTTAATTCCCAAGGTCAAGAGAATGGGAGAGAACTCAGCTTCTGTTTCCTTGATTTGGGCAGTAGAGCAGGGCTGGGTTTCTGACAAAGGTGGGGGGGTGCATCTGAAATGATGGAAGCAACTGGGAGGTTATGTTTAGTTTGTTCCATCAGATTACGTATAGGAAAGACTTCATGAGGTAATCACTGACCAACCATTCCTTACTGAAATGTTCACTGGGCAGAAGTTCTTAAACATTGTCTCAAATGCAAACAAATCGATACAAATGCTAGCTATCAAAAAAAAAGGGCTAATTATGCTATAACACACAATGTTTATGAACCTACAAAAGACAGGATCTTTTTCAAACTAGGAGAATTTTTTAAATACACCTTAGACTTAAAACCTGGGTCCTCATTATTTCCTGTCATGTTGGTCCCTTCCTTCCTTCCTTCCTTCCTTCCTTCCTTCCTTCCTTCCTTCCTTTCTTTCTTTCTTTCTTTCTTTCTTTCTTTCTTTCTTTCTTTCTCTCTTTCTTTTAGTGCAAGCAAGCATCTCATTCATCTCCTTGCATTTGTTCTACATATTTTACTCACCAACCTACAGTTTTATTTACTGGATGCCCAGCATGCACTAGGGACTCTGCTTATTCCTTGAAAACATCATGATAAATAGACAGGGACCTGTCTCCATGGGAACATGGTCGACGTTGTCTCTGTCAAAATTTCTAAGAACCAGGCTTGAATCGAGTGTAATAATTAATGCACAGCATGGTTCGGGAAAGAGATGCTTGAGTTGGGAGGTGTTCAAAGGACTGGAAATATCCCGGAGATTGGACTTCTGAGCCTGCAAGCATAGATAAATCCCTAAAGCAAAAGGATGCATGGGTGGATGGTGAGGGCTAGAAAGCTACTGCTGCTTCTGTTTAGTTGAAACACACATGCATATGTGCTGAGGATGAGGGAGAAAGAGGAAATTGAGAATGTCCTAGGAGACAGTGAGCCAAAGTGCGAAGGACTTTGTGTGCCGTACTGGGACACTGAGTCAACTGTAATGACATGACCTCAGCTGTGTTCTCAAAGAGGTCAGCTGATTTGGGAGAGGAATGCAGTACACAGTTTCGGGGAGCTAATTGCCAGTTCAGTGAAGGTGACTTTTTTTAAGCAAAGAAAATCTTCAGGTGGGGCGAGGTGTTGGCTCACTGGGTAAAGTGCTCGCCAGGCAATCACGAGGACCTGAGTCTAGACCCTGGCTGAGAGCATGGCTACATGAGTCTGTAAAGGCAGCCCTGGTGGGGCTGAGACAGGGGGATCCTGGGAGCTCAATGACCAGTCAGCATAACTAGCTAGCTAAACTCCCAGTTGGATGAGAGACACTGTCATTTATTTGACAGGAAGACATTGTTAACCTCTGGCCTTCAAGTGTACATACCTGATTATGTGTGTGCACGCATGCACGCACGCACACACACACACACACACACACACACACACACACACACAAAGGCAGCTGAAATCCTATTAAAAATAAAATAGGGACTGGATTGATGGTTCAGCAGTTAAGAGCATTTGTCCTTCTTGCAGAGGACCAGTTTGGTTCTCAGTACTCACATGGTGGTTCATAACCGTCCATAACTCCAGTTCCAGGGCCCCAACTCCCTCTTCTAATGTCCACAGGCACCAGGTATGCATGTGATGCACATATATACATACAGTCCAACATTCATGCACATAAAATAAATAAACTAAACAAATCAATTTTTTTTTATTCCAAAAAGATTTTAAATGATAAAAGCTCCTAGGGCCATCTCTCCTATTTTCAATGTCAGGAAGCTGTGTTAGCCCAGAGCAAGCCAGGTGACACTTTAACTCCGGGGTTTAGACTTGAAATCCCAGTGGGCAAATGTGTGAATATGGTGCTTTGTGTCGACTAAGTAACCAGAGCAAGCGGCCGGACAGATTGTGTAAGCAGAATTCAAGGCACCAGAGTGGATGGTGCCCTCATAGGGCAGGCCCTCACAGGTGAGAGTTAGTCACCAGCTTCCTGGGTTTCAGTTTGAGAACAGGCCACTCTTGGGTAATGTGACGCACTCCTGTACATTTGAACCAGGATGTCAGCAAGCCTGCCTGGCACTTACCTGCTTGGCTTTCCTCCAGCCCAGAAGGAAGCAGGTTATCTATTCCTTGCTGGAGAATTTTAAGGGACTGGTGGATCTTATAAGAAATGTCTTTCCTGTAAAGCACCATTTCTAAATCCACTGTGGACTGGAGAGAATTCTGACCCTCTGTCAGGCTGAGGGTTTTGTTTTGTTTTGTTTCGTTTGTTACTGTATTCTTAACTACTTAGCAATATTTTCCCTTTATTTTGTTCATGGCTGGAACTTTCCCCAACATTATAAATTTAAAAATGTTAACTTTTGGGCTGGAGAGATGGTTCAGTGGTTAAGAGCACTGACTGTTCTTCCAAAGGACCTGAGTTCAAATCCCGGCAACCACATGATGGCTTCACAACCATCTGTAATGAGATCTGACATCCTCTTCTGGTGTGTCTGAAGACAGCTACAATGTACTTAGATATAATAATAAATAAATCTTTGAAAAAATGTTAACTTTTAACTTAAGAAAAACATTCTTTATTGCATGTGGCAAGGGCAGTGTGTGGATGGGTGCTTGTGATGTGTTTGTGGGTGCTGGTGAATATATGCGTGCCACAGCTCACATGTGCAGCACTTAGGGTAACTGTGTGGAGTTGGTTCTCTCCTTTCACCTCTCCAGTGAATCCTGAGGATCTAACTCTCCTTCTGTGGCCTGTGTGTCAACCGCTCTTACCTGCCGACCAGCCTCACTGGTCCTTGCTCCTTAGTTTGCATGGCCCCTTGAAGAACGATGTTGCAGGTCAGATGAGCCTGTCGCTCCATTCTCCTTTCTACACATCTCTCTTTTTTTTATAAAGATTTATTTATATGAGTACACTGTATCTGTCTTCAGACACACCACAAGAGTGTATCAGATCTCATTACAAATGGTTGTGAGCCGTCATGTAGTTGCTGAGAATTGAACTCAGGACCTCTGGAAGAGCAGTCTGTGCTCTTAACCACTAAGCCATCTCTCCAGTCCCTCCTTTCCACACATCTCTATTGTCCTGCTTGTTCTTCTTTCCCAGAACAATGGCCTCGGGTACAAGAGAGCATTAGCTCTGTAGTTCATTATAAGAACCGTATGCTTATGTAGGAAGTTAGTCTACAAGAACTCATTTAAACTGTTTTTATGCATCTCTCTCTTTCCTGTGTGTATGTGTGTGTGTGTGTGTGTGTGTGTGTGTGTTATAAAGCTTCTGCTGTCATAGGTTTCCATAGGACTTTTTCAAAGGTCCTTTCCTTAATAATCTTTAATTCTCCCTCCCCACATTCCCTCCTCTATTCTGACTTCTCATCCCCCTTCCTGTACCAGCATTCCCTCTTTAACACTTCATAGCACTGTGCTCCATCTGCCTTCACTCGGAAGCGTCCCTGACATCCCATTATTAGGTCCCTGCCTACTGAATGTCCCAAAGTTAACATGCATTATCTGAAGAGTCAAGGCTACCATCTACAAATGAGAGAAAGTATATGTTTGTCTTTCTAGGTTTGGGTTACATCACTCAGAATGATCTTTTCCATTTACCTGGGAATTTCATAGCTCATTTTTTTTTTCTGAATGGCCAGATAACATCCCATGCTATAAAGGTGCGGCATTCTCATCACCCATCCATCAGCGGATGGACCTCTAGGCCGTTTCCATTTTCTAGCTGCTGTGAGTAGAGCAGCGATGAACGCAGGGTGAGCAGAAGGGACAGGCGTTATTAAACACCCCTTTCCCTCGCCAGGGTAACTGTGCTCAGGCTCTCTCCTATGATGTGTCTAGAATGAACATCCTAGCTACTTTTCTGCAAGAAAACAATCGTTCTTGATTTCATTCAGGTACACACTGAATATGCTGGAACACATCGGAGGTGGACAGAAGGTCAATGATGACATTATTGTCAACTGGGTGAATACAACATTGAAGGAGGCCCAGAAACCCTCACCCATCGCTAGCTTCAAGGTAAAGCTTTCATCTTCTGCTTCTTCCTTTGTTTTCATTATGTGTTGAATTACCTTCAGGGGCCGGGCTTTGATGCTTACTCTGGATTGCCTTAAATGATCTTGTTTAATGTTCATGGCCATTTCACTGACGAATTTCTCGTCATTTTTCCTTTAATGGTTAATTTTCAAGACCTATTCTTTTAAGCACCCCATTTTAGGCTATGTTCTTTTGAAGTAGTGTAACACACGGAAATCCATTTTTTTAAAATGTGCACACTTCCAGTTCAGAGTTTCTTATATTACAGTGGTAAAGTGTAAAAGGCTAAAAGATATCTTGTGTGGCATTTTTTGGGGGTGGGGAGGACTGTGTACTTCATTCCCATTTCTATTTTTCTTAAGAATACCATTATGTATTATATTATCAGATTTATTAACTTGGCTGTGTGTTCACAAGAGTCTTTCTCAAGGACTTGATCCATATTGCAATGATGTCCATGCCTCAGTGTTCATATTTAAAGGTCAAGATTTGTGGGGAGGGACTCCCTCCCACCCACAGGAAGGAGAAGAGAAATTAAAGTCTTTTCTCCCCAAGAATAGAAAAGGCAGAGCTGGGTGGGCCAGTGCCAAGAGCTCCATCAACTATGAGCTCATCTGGGATATGGGACACTCCCACCCCGACCCCCACCCCACCTCAAGCCTTCTGTTCTGCCTGAGTTGCTGAGCGCAGGTAAGAGTGGAGGCTAGTGACTGAAGTAAGCAGATATTTCCAGAAAGACATTTGGAAAGGCAGCTAGGAAGAGGGAAGTCAAAGCCATTGCAGCTACTGCTGCATTATGAGTCCCAGGGCTCTTCTGAGTTTGTCTTCATGGCTTTCCTCATTTTGTAAGCAAAGGAGCTAAAGCTTAGGAAACATTCGGCTGGCCAGTCATGATTGCTTCTCCCTGGAAAAGAGCTGCTATCCCCGAGCCTTATTCTGTGGTGCTCCCCTGGGTGCCCTTGCGGGCATGAGGTTTGATAAGCCATGCTGAGACTCACTCTTAGGAGTACTGGACAGTTCTCTAACACCACAGGTCATTCTGGTCTGATTTTCTCTGTCTTCTCCCTAAGTCATTACAGCCCTGATTAAAAAGAGCCACTCGGTGATGCCAAAGGACAGGTCAGATTAGCCAAGTCCCTTTTCAACCAGATTCCAAAACAACGAATACAGCTCACTCTTGATTAACCATTCCCTTGACATCTAGATGTCCACCACTCTTTGCCCATTGTCAGCTCCACACCCAGGGCAGAATTCGGGGAGCAAGGTGGAGCTTGGATCACTTCATTTCCTGAGGGCTGTGTTGTCAGCAAAACAGCCTGCAGAGGTAGCAGAGAACATTAATGGAAGACAGTAGGGTAAAGCCCCATCCTTGTTTTTAACTACAGTGCTTCTTTTATCAGCCAAGAGGAGATACTAAATAGACTCATTCTGATATTGAAAATGACGGCTTTGCCTTTACAGGAAAACAGAGGCGGGAGAACTGGTATCAGCCTTAGAATTTATTCTGATTCACACTTCCCAAGTATGCACTACTGGAACTCAGTATGCTCAGACACACAGACATACTCCTTGTCCCCAGGTCCACGGATAAAGAGAGCACACATGCTGAACTCTGTGCATCCACATCTGAGGAGTGGTCTCAGCACCAGACACGAACATCCAAACATTTACAAACATCCAGGATGTTAAGTCTGAATTTTAGGTTCAAATCCCAGCTCTACCAGTTCCCAGCAACTCAACCACATAAATCCCATCTCCGCTGTAGGTAAAGATTAACTGTGGAAGCCGAAGCCCTAGTACAGTGGTGCAGCACATGTTGACATGTGTGAGGCTCTGAGTTCCGTTACCAACACTGAACACACTAACAAAGATTAAACATGAACATTAAACACCCACACTGTAAGGTTATACATTTGTTAGCTCCATGTAGCCACCCCTAATGCCCATATACTTCAAAGCATGAGGAATATGTGTGTCAATTACAAAATAAGCTTCAAAAGTTAAAGCTTTTGTAAAAAGAAGAACAAAAGAAAAATAATGTTCCTGAGGCCTGTGGTGACAAGAAAAGGCTGGGCAAAATGCGTTAATTACTGTCATTGTGCTTAATCCCACTGTTGCTGTTGCTGTCTCCATGGCAACCTTGAGTCTCTGGCCCCCCACCCCCCCCTCCACGAGTTCCTGGGAGAAAGAGCATCTATTGTGATCCAGTCTACCTGCACCCTCACAAGTCTCCTGCCACTCAGTACAGGATGCTAGATATGCTTTTCTTGCAAAAAGCAGGGCTTTTCTGACATCTTTGGTCTTCTCTGTGTCTATTCTATAGATAAGAAAAAAGATCCACCTACTTCCCTTGAAGCAGGCAGAAGGAACTCTAGAATATGTTGATAAACTCTCCCTTTCTCTCTACGTAGGACCCAAAGATCAGTACCAGCCTCCCGGTACTGGACCTCATTGATGCCATTCAGCCAGGTTCCATAAACTATGACCTTCTAAAGACAGAAAACCTGGATGATGAAGAGAAACTCAACAATGCAAAGTACGTAAATAAACTTGGGGAAGTAAGAAAGGAGGGCACAGGTGCCAACTGGGCAGTTGGTAGAATCTGGTGTTTGTGCCTTGTGCAAATACTGTATCTCTACTATGCCTGGTTTTCCTTCTCATGACTTTTTGCCATCTCATCATCACTTTAGGTGTGGTCCAGTAGCAGCTTCGGATTGCTTGTGTTGGGATGGAGCAAAACAAGACCTAGAGTGGTTTCATAAGCAATAAGCAAGGCCAGAGATTTGAGGGTTCAGGACATCCCCATAGCTTTCTGGGAGAAGGGGCACAACTGGGTCCTTTACAAGTCTAGGATTCACCCAGCAGTGCCCTTTTCTCTGTGGCCAGCTTTGGAAAACAGGTCCTTTTTCCAAATGTGCTCCCCACATGCTAATAGTCAGCACAGGTTTCTGGAGAGAAGTTAGAGTTAAGCTGTGGTTGTGTGGGGTGTAATTCTAAGGGGAAATACCAAGATGGGGGGGCAGGAAGGGGCAGTGGCTCTCTTTAGAGCAGATGACTTCTAAGCTGAGCTCATCAGCAAAGATAGGTAAGTCAGCAGGAAACAGACAGAGAAGACAGAAATCCTAGATAGAAGAACACCGTGAAAACAGAAAGAAAACAACAAAACAACCACAAAGGTTTGAAACTAGCCAATCCTGAGCCCTGGGTGCAGCTTAAGAGACTTAACAAGCTCACACAATTTTTAAGCTGCACAGAAGAGACGTCAGAGTGTGACTTCAGAGACCAGGTCCTGTGCATTGCCCTTCAAGGACAAGACAGAATTCTTTCAAAATTGCTCAGGGCTTGGGACAGAGTAGAACATACCCTATTATACAAGAGGCCCTGCATTAATTTCTAGCATTGAAAACAAAACGACAAACAAAATGTCTTTTGAAAGAAAAGAGTTTGAAGACTTTGGGAGGAAAATATCTGCTTTATAGACAGATCTGGATATGGTGGCCTGGGCCCCTGGTGTCACCCTGCCAGGGTGACAAAGCCAGGCAGATGCATGGAGCTCATTGGCTAGTTAGTCACTGTGGTCAACATGGTGAGTCCAGGGTCAGTGAAAGACACACATACACACACACACAAAAAAACCAAAAAACAAACAAACGAACAAAAAAACCCCTAAAATAATTTATTAAATAATGTGGGTGGAGCCTAAGGAACAAAATATAAAGTTGTCCTCTGGCCTTGACATATACTCATACATACATACAACACACACACACACACATACATACACACACACACACACACACACACACACACACACACACACACACACCATGAAACAAAGGGAAATAAGTGTAGGGGAAAAAATCCACCAAGTGCTAAGAATGGTTAGGTTTTTGAGACAAGATTATGTCTGGGGTTTTGGGTTGGGTTGGGATCATTTTTTGTTTGTTTTTTTTTTTTAACACAGATTTTCATGTAGCTTTCCCTATGTGTTTTGTGATGGAAACATTAACTTTCTTCATTAGTAATTAAAACAAAGGAAGTTATTGAGATGGACAAGGAGGAAGAATGAGTGGTGCTCTTAAATTAATTTGGTCACTAAAGTAAGGATAAGTTCTTTTGGAGACCAGGAGGAAGGGGTATGGGTGGGTGAATGTGTGGAGTAGCTACAGTGGGGGTTATAAAGAATGAGGGAACAAAAGAATCACCAGGTATCAGTGTGAAACAGTCACGACTAACAGATTCTGTAATATACAGAACTCAGGCTCTTGTGTGGCTATGATGATTTCATTCGAAAAACAGAACATAAAACTCTGACTATTCAAAAACCAGTGCAGCATAGTTAAAAAAAAATCTGCGCATGGAACAAGAAATTATAGACCCAGGTATTATGCACGACCGGATATTATACATTCAGTTTTCTTCTTACATTTCTGTAGTTGAAACACAGTCCACAGAGTTGTTTGTTCCTGGCAGTCCATACTTAATTCTTGGAATTTTCCTGCCACCCTCTGCATCCCAAGAGAGTATTTCCCCTATGGGTCTCAAAAGCAGCATCAGAGAGCTGGAGAGACAGGCTCAACTGGCAAAGGGCCTGCCAAGCAAACACAGGATCTGAGAGGAGGTGCCCAGATCCCATTCTTACAGCCATAGGTGGTCATGCCCACTTCTGATTCCAGGGCTGGGGCACAGGCAGGAGACTCCCTGGAGCCTGCTGACCAGCAGCTAGCCAAATCCCTGAGCTCAGTAGGGTTCAGTGAGAGACTCTGCCTCAAAGAATAAGGTCAAGACTGATTGAGGAAGAACCCAGTGCTGACCTCTGACCTCTACACACACACACACACACACACACACACACACGCCTATATACATCTTAAAAAGGTAAAATTTGGGGAGGTCTTCAAGGGCAAAATGTATGTTTCACAGTCACTGATGCTTCGGAGGGAGCTTACTGAGCCAAGATTTATCAGCCTATGTGGGCGATGGGATGGCCAGTCCCTTCCCTTGCTGAGGGTGCTGTGCCTGAGCTCCTAAAGCCCCCCTCCCCGGTCACTACTGCTCAGCATTTGCATTTCTTCCCCCTTTCAGGTATGCCATCTCTATGGCCAGAAAAATTGGAGCAAGGGTGTATGCCCTTCCAGAAGACTTGGTTGAAGTGAACCCCAAAATGGTCATGACAGTGTTTGCCTGCCTCATGGGGAAGGGGATGAAGACTGTGTAAGTCCCGGAGGAGTAAACCAGAAAACGACGCAATCAACCCTGAGGGTCAGCACATGGTGCTCCCAAGATACAGAGGACTATTCAAGCTATTCCAAAGTTTTACCTTGGAGACATTATTTGAAATTCGCATATTTGTTCTGCCAAGTAGCTTCTGCTATAGTTAGCAATATGTGCCTCTCTCTCTCTCTCTCTCTCTCTCTTTTCCTTCAGAAGATCTACTAGCCTACAGATTTTTTTATTCTTTGAAACTCTACCGGGGGGGGGGTGTGGAGGTGGAAGAGTTAAAAAGTTATTTCCAGATGCTCACCGTCCCCCAGCCCCCGCTCTCAATAGTAGTCAAGGATATAAACTAAAGTGTTCTTAAAGGTCACCTGATCTGTTGAGCCAGTTTGATCTAGCTGCTTTTTGCCTTGTTCAGACTGAGGACCTGGAAGGGATCATCAAACTTGCCTTAAATAAAGCCTGTCACTAGAGGCCAACACTGGATGGTCACAGCCCCTCCTTGCTTCTCCTTCTCTCGGCCTGTCTCCCTGTGAATTTGCTCCATTCCCCTCAGAAGCATACCTGCTCTGTAGTTCCTGTTTTTGCCAGCCTTGTCTCTAGGCCACTGGACTATCTGACAAATCAGGCAAGGCCCCAAGAGTCTCTGGGAGACTGCAAAACGGGGAACTCAAGGAAAGTGTAATAGAGAGTAAAACCACTAGGGGGCAGCATGGTGGACCTTTCTGAGTGCATCTCCGGAGCCTTTAACCCTACTTGTTAAGAAAGCTGCTTATTGTGGTGTTGAGCAATTCTGCTCAACTTCATTTGCTTCTAGACATCAGACATCGGCATATTTGATTGCCATATTACCAAATCTCACTTTGCTGGTACTACAAAAGCTTTTCGCCACCCTAAAGTTCCTGGAAGGGGGGGCATTGATGTGTGCCAATAATCTATGTCCCTGTCTCGCACAAATGCTTGCACGGGCACATACACATATGTAGCTGGATGTCAAGAGTAGAATGTTGACTAGGAACCGCCTGGAATTCAAAACAAACAAAGAGGACAGTATGACTTTGAATAGCTCCCACTAGATAAGCAATTTCCATGAAGATTTACCAAAAGCTAAAAGACCACCAGAGAGAGCATTGTGAACCAAAGCTAGACTCCCTCTGCATTAGTGAAAGGTTTACTCCCATAGCATCTTCCTTAGGGGTGGAAGGATGTAATGGAACTTTGCCGTCTTCCAAAGCAATGGAAATACAGGGCCTCAGCTTCATCCCCTGACAGTGGGCTCAGGAAACCAATAGATGACTCTTTCCAGCTCCCAGGCAGTATTCCCGCTGCATCGAATGCAAAGTGTTTGGCTGTGACTTTAGTCTGAACTTCATGTAGCCTCAGATGATGTTTGCAGGTCCACCTCCACGAAGGAAGGATATTATTGCCTTAATGGAAAATGAAGATAAATCATGTTTAAAAAAATAAATCTTTCCAAATAAAATGTTCCCAATTCTGGCTGTTTCTGCATATGTTTAAAGGTTGCTTGCAGCACACTAACACAGAGTATGTGATGTCTGAGAAACTGTCTAAGGACTATGGAAGGCTTCCATATAAGAGATAGCCTTTGTACCAGGAACTGGCAAAACCAGACACCGTACACAACTATGGGCGAGTGCTAAGTGGTATAGCAAGGAGAGATGTTTCAGCTGAAAACTGAGAGATAGGTTGCCATTAATGGCCTGAAGGAAGTTGAAACAGGAATTGTTCAAAATGCTTTGAACTCAGTCATGAAGATCAGGCTTGGAGATTGGTTAAAAAAAAAAAAAAAGACTTCTCGCATGAACTGAGAAAATGTGCTTTGAGTCAGTCACATAGTAACATCTGGGGCTTCCTGTCCCTCGGGCCGGATATCACTATGGTAGGGATGGGTGTGCTTATTGGAGAATAGGAAGCAAGTCTGCAGTGGCCAGCTCCTTCAGAGCTAGACTGCTGAGACAACAGAAACTTGCCATCAATGTGGCATGGCTTCTCCACAGAGAAGCTCCATTGCTATACAGTGGCTGGGAAACTGAGCTTTTGCCTCTACAATGTGTGCCAGCCTTACCACTGGCTTATGTAAAAGTGGCTCTTTCCTAGACTGGATGCATTTTCAGCTCCTGTGTGTATGAACACCATATTTATCTGCTATTGGTTGGGGTTAGACTACAGCTATAAGTTTTGTACTGAAGTACACAGACTAAAGACAGGTAAGCTCTACCAAGGAAGAAGAACCATCTTGGATGAGAAACCAGATACTCAGTAGCCCAAGGGATGTAAGTATTCTAAATGTAGCTATTTATGGTTACATTTCACTTGGACAAGCAAAGCAAGGCATGAGGAACTGAACCGCACTCAGGGATCAACAGTAGAGCAAAGCCACTCCTTTCCCTACTTAAACCACACCTGAAGATCTGTAATAGCAACCGCTCCCTCCCCCTCCCCCATGCTAGAGGTGTGCTTTGAAGCTATCAGTCTACTGGAGCCAGATGAATTTTGCCCAGCTATTGTTAAAACAGTGTAGGCTAAGAATTGGCACAACAGGTATTTACAATACAGGAATGGTCAAGTACTACCCTTAGGGCTTGTGAACCCCAAAGTACTATTGCATCAACTATCCGCTGCCTTTGTCTCAGTTCCTCAATGTTCTGCCCAGTTAACTACTCTTACCATTTATTTTGTATCATAGGAAGATCTGTGCACAAGTCACATGCATCCTCAAGTCCTTTATTCCCTATCTCAAGCTCTTCCACTAAGCCACCTAATCTTAACATCCTCAGAGATGGAGCCACATGGTCACCTTTTCAATAGGTACCTTGAATTGTGTCTGTGTCCAAGCTGGGTTTAACTTACAGCTTATGGATATTTAGATCGCCTCAGCCTTTTTGCCCTAGCAAATAAAGCCAACCCACTTCTTGAGCATAGACTTGGTTTTAATTGAATGGGTCCCTATGTAGGACTATGTTGTAAAAAGCCCACGCCCACAGTGGCACACCTACTCCAACAAGGCCACACCTCCAAATAGTACCACTCCCTGGGCTAAGCACAGTCAAACCATGACAGATGTTAATACAGCAAAGAAATAATGCACACGCATGCATGCACACACTGCTAAAATACAGTGCAGACTTTAATAAAGGTGTAGCAAAACTATAAATGAAGCATTATGGGAACTCGAATCTCAATCCTAAATGAAGGAGCCACCAACATTTATCTGGTAGCTTGGGTCTGACGAATGAGAAACAGGCAGGAACATTGACTACTTACATGTTGCTGGTTGGTGCCTCCTACAAAGCTATGCACATTCCCCAATATTTAGTAAGAGCATGGAAACTGTTTCAGTTGTGGTTTATACTCATTACTAGCAATGTTTACTGACCGTGCTAAACACTGAACAGGCAGACGTGATTACAAGGAAAGTTATGAAATAAATCTACCTGGAAAGGTTTCAGCATAGAGTGGATTGCTGTCTGCCTGGAAGTAAGGACTCTGGAGTCCACATGATGCAATGGTTGGATTAAGTGACTTACGAAGTTCCAGCCAGCCTACTGACTGTATCCACGTAGACATGCACGTACTATGCACACACACACACCCGTCAAGGCTGTCCCAGGGTCACAATATCAGTCTTTTTCATGGACTGAACTCTTTGGTCACATAAACTAGTCTATGCCACACTGTGCTTAGTGCCTGAAACACACATCCATGTGCCTCCAGTGTCCCTGGGGCACCTCCAGTGTCCTTGGACCCACCCTCCTCCAGTCACTGTATCTACTACCCCAACCTTTATTCTTCATCCATACCACTAGAAGCCACACAGCCTTGGAGTAAAGGCTAGCAGTGTTCTCTTATAAACCGGACATTGTTTTACCTGGTGAGGCTCTGCAGTCCCCAAATCCAGAAAGGCAGCTGGGTGGTCAGAATGGACAATACTGACCGATCCTCCTGTGAAATCAGTCACTCACTCTTCACAGTTCCCTAATAGAATTCAGGTAACAGAAGTCACTTCCTTAACCTTCCCGGTAACAATGGCTCTTTTACACACCATTCTTTCTCCCTATTTCTGAAAGACATATACATTTAAATTCTTTTTCATTGACTTCTTTATTTATTGCCTCTATGTGCCAGCAATTTTGGTACAGAGAGGTACTCTTGGTGCCAGGGAAGGAGAATGTAAATACCAATGCAGCTACAAATTCTTTGATCTACAGTGTTGTCCTGCCTGCAAGATCTGCTAGTGCAATGGTGGCACAAAACTTGTGAGAGTAACCAACCAATATATGACTTGACTTAAGGCCCACTGCGCAAGATGAAACCCATACTTGACACTCCTTGAATGACCTGACACTAGATAACCCAGGGACCTACAGTAAAGCCAAGTACCACTGTTCTACATACCAGTAAAATGACTCCTAATGACATCCTGCTATACTCAGATCAGTACCTTGCTCAGCCACCATCAGAGAGGCTTCCTCCCGCAATGGATGGGAACAAATACAGAGCCAGACAATATGCAGAGAGTGAAGAATTTGGAACAGCCAACCCTAAATGGGATGTTTCGAATGCTTCCCTTCAGAGCTCGGGGAACCCTACAGAAGAAAAGGTAAAGAGAGTGTAAAAGCCAGAGGACACCAAGGAAACAAGGCCCCTAAACCATCAGGACCAATGTGCATATGAATTCACAGAGACTGAGGTAACATGCACACAGCCTACAGAGATCCTTTGGGTACATGTTATGGTTTCCAGTTTAGTGAAACTCTTGAGTGTGCGAATGGGTGAATCTCTGTGTCTCTGTCTGTTTCTTCTGTCTTTTCTTGGGCTCTTTTCTTTCTTTTTGTTGTTTGTCCTATTCTCTGTGTCAGTTTTTGTTTTACCTTATTATATTTAGTTTTATTTTATTATTAGGCCTTCGAAGGCTGTTTGCTCTGATGAGAGAAAGAAAGGAGGTGGATCTGGATGGGAGAGGAGATGGGGAGGAACTGAGAGGAGTGAAGGGAGGGAGGCCATAATCAAGATATATTATGTAAAAAGTCTATTTTCAATGAAAGGGGGGAAAGAATTTAATGAAAATGGGGCTTTGGGATAACATGAAGGACACAAGCGGGCAATCTATTTAATGCACACTTGCTGTCCACAATTCAGAGACAAGAAGGCAAGAGGATGATAATCCTGACATTACCTGACACTTGAAAACTGAAGAACTCCATTTAAATAAGTAGCTTGCTTAATAGAGAGCTATTATTTTAGAATAGAAATCTTTAGAAAACTACAATGCAAGAAAATCTTTCTAAAGCTCCATGGAATCTGATATAAAAGAGAATGACTTTATAGACAGCTACAACAAAAACACACTATTTGTGTTCTGTTCCAGTTATGTTCCAACTAAGGTACCCAGACAAGGTGCACTTGGAACCTGTTTAAAAATTTGGATCTCAGCCATCCCCTAGACCTACTGAATCAGCATCTGCATTTCCAAAGATCCCCACTTGAGTTGTGACTTGGTTTGAATGTTTCTCCAAAAGATTCACATGCTGGAAATGTAATCCCCAAGGTCAAATGTCAAAGCTGTCTAGAAGTGGGGTCTTTGGGAGGTATGGTGGTTAGAATAAAAATGGCCCCCATAGGCTCAAGGGTCTTGTTGGAAGAAGGTCCTCACTGCAGGGTAGGATTTGAGGTCTCAAATGCTCAAGCCAGGTCTAGAGTGACATTTGCTTACTGCTGCCTGATAAACTGGATGTAGAACTCTCAGCTCCTTCTCCAGCACCGTGTCTGCCTGCAATACTTCCTGTGATGATGACAATGGACTAAACCTCTGAACTGTAAGCCAGCCCCAATTAAATCTTTTCCTTTATATGAGTTGTCATGGCCATGGTAATATATATTACATATATAATTATATAGCATACATAATAATATACATATTGTACACATATATGTATGCATGAATATACATACAAACACACACACACACACACACACACACACACACACACACACTCTCACAAACGTAAAAGACCAGTATGGCTGAAAGTAGGAACTGCTATATATTGAGAAATAGGTGGACAGTAAAAAATTCTTAGGAGAGATTTCCACACTTTAAAGTATGGAGGAAGCACCTGGCATTTGCCACTACAAATGCCCCATATCTTTCTCTGACACTCAGTTCCTACAGAGATAATGGAGCCTCTAATTTGCCCCTAAGAGATTCTATAGTTTGTGGTTCATGCACCACATTGGACAGGGTTTGGCTAACTCGGGTCAGCTTCCCAAGCATCCTGGCCACTCATTGGAATCGCCATAAGAACTTTAGAAAGAGTTTGTGCTTGTAATCATCGCCCCAAAATTCAGATACAGTTGGTTTAACATGGATATTGAAAAGTTCTCCAAGTGACTGAATATGCAGGGACATTTGAGAACTACTGTTCTGTAGCTGGAGTATGGTTCCGAAGGCCTAGTTGGAGCATCAGCAGGCAAATAGAACAATCAAAGTGAATATGAATTCATGAAAACGTCCCAACAATAATGCTCGCTCTCTCCGCGGCTCTAGCCAGCCAGCCAATGAGCACGCGCCTGTCTGGGTTGCCAGGCAACCTTCTTGGAGCTAGAGATCTCAGGCTCCGTTTTGCTCACCAAAGCAAGGAAATTGGAACCCGGGATTGAGCTGTCTGCTTTCAGTTTTTTAAACGTCTTTTAAAGTGTCTTCTTTCTTCCCTTTCAGAAATACAGGAAGCCAGATACCCTAAGAGTTGGTGTAAATTATAACACGGATTCATTTTCTATGAATAAACATGAGAGAACGTGTGAACCGTGAAAAGATCTATCAATTATGTTCTTCAAAGCCTCCCAAGATTATGCAGCTTTAATGGCTGAGTAATTTTGAAAAGAAAGCTTGGAAATTGAGCTGCACCTGAACTCTAATTTTATTTTTTTTTTAAAGGCACCAAATTAATTGGCTCTTAGCGCTTCTCTAACAATGTGTCTGAAGTGCATGTCTGAAACGAGCTGGTCGAGGCGGCCATGGCTCTACCCTTGTTATAACTGCTTGAAGTTGGGAGAAACTCCAAATAGCAATCATTAGAGAAACTTCTGCCTTAATAAAGAGGGTTACGAGGTTTCATGAAAGCCTTGTTAGGTTATTTTCGCCACCTAATATTCCAAATTAGCTTGGAGACCCAATCCATGAATGAAATGGGCCCCACAGTGGGCCACATGGTCCGATTGGCTGAATCTGCTAGTTCATCTGCTGAATCATGCCTCTTTGCACGGTAGTTTACCACCCAAACTAGCGGAGGAAGAGGACTAGCTGTTCTGGAATTGGGATGGGCCAGATGAGCTTCCGAGCAGAGCATGCACTTTTCCACTCACCTCTTTAATATGAATGAGCTGTGCTGACCACCCGTTTTGACCATTGCTTTTAGATGTGACCCAGTTCAGCCCTTATCATAACTCTGATACAGACTCACTTGAACAGTGGCATATGTCCTCCCCCACACAAAACCCAAAACAGAGTCAGACACACGATTCTAACCGACACTTCTCTCTGCCTACGTATGCGTAAATGCGTATACACACAAGATGTACAATTTACAGGATATATGCCATCATATATTTCATGGGGAGCGAGAAATAGGCGCAGAAAGAGAGAAACAGAAGCTTCCTGTTCAAAATGAGCCTGCAAAGCAGGGCTCCAACCCTGAAGACACAAATGCTAATGAGTCAGCAACAAAATCCACACGAGGAACAGAGATTTCACTCTGAATGTAATTGGCCTGGCAGAGCAGCGTGACACTGACTTTAAAGAAATAGTATAACTAAGTTCTCATCATGATCCAAAAGAGAGACCTGCAGAGAGCCAAACATAGGCAAGGCCCTGGAGTTCATGCACAGCAAGGCAGAAAGAGAAAGGAGGGGAGAAAGGGAGGCAGGGGGAAGGCATGAAGGAAGAGAGGAAGCCTTGAGCAATCTTACCAAAAAATGATTGAGCAATAAAGTAGTTTTACATAGTATGTTAAAAATAATGACAAAAAAAAAACAAAATTGGTAAATATACAAATGCCCCATGAAGGGTTTTCAGTTGCTGAGATGATTGTTTAGTGATTATGATGTCTGTTTGAACAGGGTAATGAATCTGAAGATAGGATGAGAAACGGAATATTCAGGGACAAGGGTCATGACTTTCTAAACCGTGAAAGGACAGTCATAGGACATAAGGGAGTGGCTGACAAATTCGAGTGACAGTGACAGCTGAAGAAGGAAGAATGGTTTGTGAAAGAAAAGCAGAAACCTAAATTCTCAAATCAAAAGATAATTAAAAACAAATACACTTCTAGATCAGAGAAATGTGCCTGAGTTGCACCAAGAAGAAAGCACTGGCAGCCAGCCAGGAGCTGCACTGACCCTGTCAGCAGATTCCCAGCACAGCAAGAGACACTAAAGGACAGGAAGCCTCTACTACACATGCTACTACGTGTAACTACTACATGTTTGGGACTAACAGAGAAAGAAAGCTAAGGTCAGTGGTCTAGATGGTTTTATGCCAACCTGACACAAGCTAGAGTCATCTGAGAGAAGGGAACCTCAAAGGAAAAAATGCCTCTGTGAGATTAGGCTGTAGGCGAACATGTAGTCATTTTTGAAAAGAATTATTTATATGTTGACTTTAGATCCCACTATCAGTTCCCCCTCACACATATCCTCCCCACCACCACCACCAATACCCTGTCCCTTTCTTCTCTGACAAGGGAGATCTGTAAATAAACCACATTTTTTCCTTCATCCATTCAGCTGAGGGACATCTAGGTTGTTTCCGGTTTCTGACTATTACAAAAAATGCTGCTATGAACATAGTTGAGCAAGTGTCCTTGTGGGATGGTGGAGCATCTTTTGGATATATATATATATATATAAGATGTACAATTTCCCCATATATATATATATATATATATATATATATATATATATATATATATATATGCTCAGGAGTGGCATAGCTGGGTCTTCAGGTAGACCTATTTGCAATTTTCTGAAAAACTGCCAACTTGATATCCAGAGAGGTTGAACAAGTTTACACTCCCGCCAGCAATGGAGGAGTGTTCCCTTGCTCCACATCCTCGATAGCATGTGCTGTCCCCTGAGTTTTTTACCTTAGCCATTCTAATGGGAATAAGGTGGAATCTCAGAGTCATTTTGATTTGCATTTCCCTGATGACTAAGGATGTTGAGCATTTCTTTAAGTGCTTCTCGGCCATTTGCAATTCTCTGTTGAGAATTCTGTTTATTCTCTGTACCCCAATTTCTAATTGAGTTATTTGGGTTGCTGGTTTCTAACTTCTTGAGTTCTTTATATATTTTGGATATTAGCGCCCTCTGTCAGATGTAGGGCTGGTGAAGATCTTTTCCCAATCTGCAAACTGCCGTTTTGTCCTATTGACTTACAGAAGTTTTTCAGTTTCACGAGGTCCCATTTATTAATTGTCGATCTTAGTGCCTGAGCCATTGTTTTCTGTTCAGGAAGTTGTCTTCTATACCATCAACTGTGAGTGGTATCGCCCCAGAGCTGGTGGTCCTGGGTTCTATAAGCAGGCTGAGCAAGCCATGAGGAGCAAGCCAGTAAGCAGCACCCCTTCATGGCCTGTGCATCAGCCCCTGCCTCTAGGTTCCTGCTCTGTTTGAGTTCCTGCTTTGGCTTCCCTTAGTGGACTGTGATTCAGTATCTGTAAGCCAAATAAATCCTTTCCTCCACAGGTCATGAGGTTTCCTTACAGCAATACAAGCCCTTGCTAATACAGTCAGGCACAAAGAACGTAAAAGATCATGCCACCCTGTAGATTGTTGCTAAAGGAAATGTTCAGTTACTTCAGCAGAAAGAGCTATAATTCAAAATATATTGACTTTCATACTTTCTCTAGGAAACAGAGAGCACAAAATATGTAGCACAATATTTATTATATTATTATATTATTATTATTATATTATTATATTTGTCAGAATATCTTTCCTCTTGTGCTAAAAAAAGGTAAAACACATATCTATCCATGTGAATAGATACAAACACACAGGTCCTCATACATAAGCAGTAAAAACCAGTACAAATGTATACTCAGAGACTGTGGCAGCATGCACAGGGCCTGCACAGGGCCAAGCTAGATGGGGTTGGTCCCCTTGCTCAGAGAGAGAAGTAGACATGAGCTCCCATACCTAACCAAGGAGCTACAACTGCTTGAAATGGAAAGTTGGTTTTCTTCAATGGCGTCTCACTGGATATACAAAGCACACTTGGGCAGGCTCCATGCCCAGCAGCAGATGACCAGCTCAAAAGGAACTCACTAGTATTTTTTGTAGCTTATTTTTTTTATCTGTTTTGTTTTACTTTACTGGTTTTTAGCTTGTATATTATAGTTTCCAATTTTCTGATTTTGTGTGTTTATGGTTTTTTTTTTGACATAGGTGTATTTCTTGTGCTTTTTCTTTATTTTTTCTTATTTTGCTTTGCTTGTTTGTTTTTTTAAATTTACCTGTTTATGTTATGGGGGGGGGGGAAGAAGGTGTGGAAGCAGAAGGATGGGGAGGTGGGGAAGACCCAGGAAGAGATGAGGAAGGTGGAGCGGTGACCAGAGAATGCTGTCTGGAAAAATGTTTCTTTTCAATGAAAAAGGCGAGTTACTTGGGCTAGTTTCCCCTTCTCCTCTTCTCTGTGTCTGTTATTTACTTGAAACTCAGATTTATTTGCTCTTGTCTGTATTCATCGTTTGAATTTATGCTCCTTTATTTTGGGGATGCGAAAACACAGCATGCCCCTATTCAAGAGGTTTATTCAGATGAATGTCTCTCCTTTGACATCGCTGCCCTGTCGTCTCTCCACACGTGCCTGCGGGAGAGCAAACTCACTGATTTATGATCTATCCTCCCTGTGTTTTGATTTACAGAAACCGTTTTCAGGGGAAGTCATCTTAACCCAGTGACTTTGCTTTGGTGGCTTTAAATCTCAGGGGAAGTCTGAAACGTCCAGGGTTTTCTTTCTTTCTTTCTTTCTTTCTTTCTTTCTTTCTTTCTTTCTTTCTTTCTTTCTTTCTTTCTTCTCAAGGGTCTGTGGTGGAAAAGCTGGATGGACTAATTTGCAAATTTCTCTGCCCTGATCTCGGGAACATTTAAGTGTACTTACAAGCTGGACTATGGGGAAAGCTGTCAGGACTCTGTCTGCTTACAGGGTACAAATGCCACCTGAGGTTAAACCATGTTAGATGGTGCTCAGTGATGGATAGAGGGCCTTCATTGAGATGGTGGCTACCTGGATGATGTTCTCTGAACAAAAGTAATCCAGAGCTGCCTAAACTCTTTACTGCTTGTACCAGCCCCATGACAACCACAATGGTGGGCCTATCTTTCCCTGTGGTTAAAGAAAGATACTTTAATGGAGAGTCTAGAGTCCTCTACACAGACTCTGCTGCTCACTTTGAAGAACTCACTTTTTATCTTCACCTAAGTTGAAAGTGTTGACAAGCACATGGTCAGGGGAAGAAAGCTTCTTCCTCACTGAGGCCTCCTCATGACATGAACTAGGATCTTGTCGTGACTGTGAGTCTTCAGTGAATCAGACCACATCCCCTGAGAATATTCCAGGTCTTCTTCTCTGAGGGATTAATCATCTCCTAGGTGTGCTATCCACAGGCGACAATGCATTTATAAGAAGACAAGGTTAGCTATGAGCAAGGCCCAGTGCAAAATCACAAATTTACTTAAAACATTATGAACCTTTTCGAGTTTGTTTGGTTCAGTTGCATGAACTTTATGTATAACATCATACCACAGTGCCAGGATTAAGATTGTCTAAACCAGACACAATGGGCGCGCTCGCCATGATTCGTTGTGTTGTTTTTTGAGGGTTTAGTTATCCAATGACCTAACTAATTGTATGTGTATGTTTCTTTTAGACTGTAGAAATGAAGCTAAGTCAACTGAGCTACAGAAACCAGAGGGAACCCGCTGTTACACGTTAACCAGTGTGTAAAGAAGACTCTTATGCAATTAGTTATCTGGGACATTCTCCCTGAGGAATTAGGTTGCTCAGCAAGTCACTGTTAGGATGAAGCTTTATGGCCTTGGAGTCCTGGTAGCCATCATCCTCTATGAGCAGCATGGCTTCGCCTTTCAGAGGTAACAACAGGGGCCTAGTCGGACCGGGTCCTTCCCACTTGCGTGCCTCTCACAGAGCAGAAGTAGTGTTGGGATGGAGAGACAACTGGGTAGAGGCCAGTTCCTTGAGACTTGAAGTGATTTGGGGATAACAGGATTCATCTTCTTCTTTCATTTTTCCAGTGTGATAAGTATATTCAGAGGTTATGGAGATTAAATAGACAAATGGGACCTTGACAAATCACCTGTACCTTCACATAACACATGATTTACATTCTCCCTGCCTTAACACATAGATATATGAACTAAACAAATAAGTTTTAGTTTCATCGTGTTCATAGAGCACAGGAGGGGAAGAGGCAAAGCTATGAAGTAGATCTGGATTGCACACAGTCATTGAGCGTAGACCGTGAGAGGAAGTTGAGTTACAATGGACAGATAGAACTTAGCTATTTCTTCATTAGCTTTATGGTGTGATTTCCTGAGGATCTTTGGCCACAAACAGATTAGAACACAAAAGAATGCATGTTAGAGCACACATAATACACATGGGGTAACAGTTGCAGCATACCTGCTGTGCTATAATAATTAACTAGTCAATGCTAAGCTTTAAAATTTATATATAACTTTGGAATTGTTATATCTTTTCTTTGTTTTGCTTCTATAACCCTTTTCTAGTTGTCTTTGAAATGGGTCTTTGTCTTCCTCTTACTGAATCACAGGGAGAGACAGCATTTGATCCCAGTGTGGGTGGGGAAAAGTCTACACATCAAAACCTTTTTGGAGTCATAAAACCCATAGAATATTCACTCATTCAGGTAATGTTGTAGGCCTGAAGTTGTGTTTATGATAGCTGTCTGATCTGTTTTGTTCCGTGTGATTGTCAAGTACCAAGCAGTAAATCCCACGGTGAGAGACTGATTGATAATGAGTTCATACAAAGATCAGAATTGCTAGAACAGCTGGTGACTCATGTGTCTATATTTTATTAATCGTTAAGTATGATTTTAGGATCTTTGTAGATACTAATATTCCATAACTTGATGGTTGTCTTTTGTTAGAAGAAAGGCCGCAGCAACTCTGATAACATCATCTAACCCTAACCCTAACCCAGTTCCTGTAGAGGCAACATCATTTTCTTTGAGTGGAGGGGGCAGAAATCCATTGTTATTTAGGAGTGTGTTTAATTCATATACTAGGCTGAACATATACAACATTGCTATTTAAATACCTACCTTATACTTGGGAATCTATCCTCCCCTTCTTTCCCTTCCCTTCTTCTCCCTTCCTCTCCTCACCTGCCCCACCTCTATCAATTGGCTTCTCTATATTACCCAAGTTGACTCTGAATTTCCGATCTCCTGCCCAAGCCTCTCAAGTTGATGTGCTTGGACTGCAGCTTACACTACTGAGCTGACTCCAGGCTGCCGTCATGATTCTATACTAAACTATACAGGGTACCCATTGCAACACAAGACACGGAAAGACCTTACCGTATCTTTACAAAATCATCAAGCCTGTACCTGTTCAATGGAGTGAAATAATGCAAATGAAAGAGACAGACCAAAGGAAATGGTAAGGACATGAGCGAGAAAACGCTCTCGCACATGGTTCCGACTTCCTTTGCTGTGGCATGTACTCTGAAATCTATAGAAACATATGCTTGAAGAGTGGAATGAGAAAAGGATTACAGCTTAGACAAATAATTCTTCATGGAAAATATTTAGCGCTTGCGCGTACCTGAAGGACCTACATGTGAGTGAGAGGAAAAGGAGGGGCCACGTTGGAGACAGGAGCATCTCCAAGCTCTGAACTCTCACCCCTGCACTAGAAATAAGATGAGCCCCCTCCCCCAGTGTTTCTGAGCTCTGCTTTTTCAAGAGTAAGCTATTACTACCACTAAAAGAAAAATCTAATTTCATTCAGAGCGACAGCCTTTGATAAATTCTTATTTCTGGGGGTTAGAATTTAAACCTTTCCAAGAAGCAGTAACCAGCTGGCATTCGCCTGAAGCTGTTCTCTGTTACTATTTTCTTGCCGTGATCATTTTCCTAATAACAGTTTGTGTTGGAGCAATGTCCTCATGGTTGATTTGTAGGTGCATGCTGATAACTCTCATCCATGAAATGTCTTGGAACCACAGCCACAAAACAGCTTGTATAAAGGCATAAATACCATATGCCAAAGAGGAAAGCAGCTGAGGCCCACATTTCCATATTCGGTTGATTTTCAGGGCCAGATAAACAAATAAAATACTAGTAAGAATCTTGTAAACAGAATCATTAATTGTATTGTGCAATGATTATCTAAGTGGAGTCTGTCAGCTCAGGCCATTGGGAAAAGAAAAATGAGAAACATGGACAGAAAGGAAGGAAAGGGTTTGGAGAGGAGGGCATGGAGGGCATCGTAGACCACAGCACGTGTGGTTTGTTAATATCACACTCTGGCTGGGCACCTGATTCCAGTCATTCTCTTTCAGTTGTTAGTCCTGTGGAATCATTATTTTTACCTCAAGGAACAGACCACCAGTGGCCCCCAAACACTGCAAAGCATATAACAATATCACAACCTGGAACTATCTGTCTGTCTGTCTGTCTGTCTGTCTGTCTGTCTATCTATCTATCTATCTATCTATCTATCTATCTATCTATCTATCCATCCATCATCCCATCCATTATCCATCCATCCATCATCCATCCATCCATCCATCTATCATTTCTATCAGCTATCTCTATCAGTTGTCAATGTATCTATCTACCTATGTGCTTATGTATCTATCTCTTCTTCTGTGCTTATGTGTTTTATTCTATTTTTAGTGCAAGTTTTTTTTTCCTTAAATATTTCTTGTGCAAATGCTGTAATTACCACTATAGAGATTCGTCTTGGTCAGAGTTTGTATTCTTGCACAAAACATCAGGACCAAGAAGCAAGTTGGGGAGAAAAGGGTTTATTCAGATTACACTTCCACATTGCTGTTCATCACCAAAGGAAGTCAGGACAGGAACTCCCACAGGGCAGGAACTTGAAGGCAGGAGCTGATGCAGAGGCCGAGGAGGGTGCTGTTTATTGACTTGCTTCTCCTGGCTTGCTCAGCTTGCTTTCTAATAGAACCCAGAACTACCAGCCCAGGGATGGCACCACCCACAATGGGCTGGGCCCTCCCCCTTGATCACTGAGAAAATGCCTAACTGGATCTCATGGAGGCATTTCCTCAAGGGAGGCTCCTTTCTCTGTGATAACTCCAGCTTGTGTCAAATTGACACACAAAACCAGCCAATACTAGATTCAACAAAACACACCTTTATTTTCATCTCTCATTGCCCCTGGACATTCTACTAGTGGGATTACTCTGAAGTAACTGACAGACCTTGGGCTGTATTAAAATACAAAGTGTCTCTATTTAGAAGTTGGAATACCATCTCCAGTGAAGCTATTGTTCAAATTTCTCCGTCTTTCTTGTTAAAAAGAAACACTTGAGATTTGTTCAGTGAATCTGTTGATCAGAGTGAAGAGAGAAGCTTGCCAATCCCCCAGCTCTGACGAGTGTTCAGAGGACCTCAGTCAGTTAGATACAGAAATAGGATGTTTGGGAATGGAAGCACATAGTTTATTGACTGCCTGTGTGCTATTTCAGATGATCTAACCGGGAAGAGCCCGTGACTGACTCAACTTCGGTTGCTACTTGCAATGCCTGGCTCAACCTCAGCCACTGGAAACACAAAACCAAAACCAAACAAGAAAACCTCCCAACTTAGACATTTTTGTTCATTCGCCTGTGTGATCAACCTATTCTTATTATTGTAGCAGACTCTGAGACCCCTGCGACCCTTCTTTATGATTTATCTCACATAGCAGGAATTTCTATCAGTTTCTGGCCAGATTTCCCTAGGAGGTTGGCTATGAGATGAAGACTGACCTACAGGCAATTTTCTGGAAAGGGATGTCATCCACCTCTGTGGAGGAGGAGGGAGGAGAGTTTCGGGTGGTAGGATGGTGTATTAGTTTGGGTTTTACTGCTGTGAACAGACATCAATGACCAATGCAAGTTTTATAAAAGACATTTCCTTGGGGCTGGCTTGCAGGTTCAGAGGTTTAGTCCATTGTCATCAAGGCAGAAGCATGGCAGCATCCAGGCAGGCATGGTGCAGGAGGAGCTGAGGGTTCTATGACTTTATCCAAAGGAAGCCAGAAATAGGCTGGGCATCTTCAGGCATCTAAGAGGAAGATCTCTAAGCCCAACCCTACAGTGACACACTTCCTCCAACAAGGCCATACCTTCTAATAGTGCCACTCTCTGGGACAAGCATATACAAACCATCACAGATGGGGTAGGGTAGGGTAGGGTAGGGTAGGGTAGGGTAGGGCGGATTGAACTGTGATACTATCACAACAGATGCGATGCTAAGACCTGCCGCCACTGTCCCTGCATGTCCCCTGCCACACTGGTGCGTTTTTTAAATTCACCCATCATGGCTGGTGAGAAGGCACTTCAGAGCTTCCCCCAGTATACACATTACGTCAGTTTTTACCTTCTGGAACCATGTGGGGGCCGTGCAAACTCTGAGTATGTTCATTGTGATTACACATTTGGAAACTGGAGGGATTCATATTAGATTTGTGGATCTAGTGCACCCATTTTGATTTGGACTTGGTCTAAGGCTCCAGATACCCACAGTGGAATATCAGCATGGACCATGCCGCCAATAGCCCTCAGAATGTTTGAGCATCTCTTTCTTTTGGCAGTGTTCAGAGTAGCTTGAGTCAGCTGTCACAGGACTCTTGCAGACAGGAGTCATGATCCCTTTAGACCAGTGGTTGTCAACCTTCCTAATGCCACCACCCTGTAATATAATTCCTCATGTTATAGTGACACCCCCCGCCCCAACTCTAAACTTACTTTTGTTCCTACTTCATAACTGTAATTTTTCTACTGTTATGAATTATGTAAATATCTGACAGGCAGGTGATCTGATCTGTGACCCCCCCCAAAGGGGTCTCAACCCACAGGTCAAAAAGCACTTCGTTAGATATTTCTTACAGTGCTAGAGTATCTTTTGAGGGGTATCTAGATCCTCCTTCAGGCAAGAAAATCTGGGTGTAAATAGTGACTCCAGTCTGGAAACTAGGCAATGGATTATGACTTTTGACTGTGGTAGCTTGTCTTCAGTTCCTCTCAGTGCCCATCGTTGACACATTTTGATTATAAAGATTAAGCGATAGTCTTACTAGCTACTCATCTGTCCTGACCCTGGGAATGTTGTGTTCTCTTCACCCCATAGCTCCCTGAGGGTGACATCTTTCTGGCTACCGCTCCAGCTTTGCTGCTTCCTAGAGCAGTTGTGCCTGGCTTCTAGCTGATACATGAGCCTTGCCACCTGCGACTAACAGTAGAGTGTGTGGGGGTCGTGGGGGGATCTCATCCTCTCTGCTGCTATCAGGAAGCTCCAGTCGGTGGCAGAATGCCCTACGCTGGCTCTGTGAATCGAATCTGCTTCCTTGTCTGGCTTCCAGGACAATGACAAGGGTTGAAGCCTGGCAGTGGAAAGGTTGGGTATCACAGGGGGAAAAAAGTGACCCTTCCCTAAAGGGGGTATTCTTGGCCGTGCTGATGGATTTGACATTCTAGTTAGGTCTTTGGGGAGAGTTTGGATGCTATAGGAAGATCTTTAGACCCTTGGAGAAAACAATGGCTTGCAGTAACTTAACTAAAAATAGCAGAATTAATGTGGAAGATCCTTAAAGTGTGGGGGGTGGAGAGTGGGGAGCTATTCATAGGCTGAGACTTGCCAGGATATACCTACCATGCAAGATGGTGCTCTCTTTATTGTAGTGATCAGGGACCAAGAGGAGGCTCTGCAACCCTGGAGTCCAGAGCATCGTCTTTAGTCAAGGATGGTTTTAGTGCTCATTGATGTCATTCGTGTTGTCGTCATTCATGTTGATGTCATTCCTGTTGTCGTCATTCATGTTGATGTCATTCCTGTTGTTGTCATTCATGTTGATGTCATTCCTGTTGTTGTCATTCATGTTGATGTCATTCCTGTTGTTGTCATTCCTGTTGATGTCATTCCTGTTGTCGTCATTCATGTTGATGTCATTCCTGTTGTCGTCATTCCTGTTGTTGTCATTCTTGTTGATGTCATTCCTGTTGTCGTCATTCCTGTTGATGTCATTCCTGTTGTCGTCATTCATGTTGATGTCATTCCTGTTGTTGTCATTCCTGTTGATGTCATTCCTGTTGTCGTCATTCATGTTGATGTCATTCATGTTGTTGTCATTCATGTTGTCGTCATTCTTGTTGCTGCTGCTGTTGCTGTCATCAGTTTGGTTTTTCTAAGTAAAATATTAAGAGTTCTTTTTAATTATTTTTTTTTAAGAAAAAAATTAGAGAGACAACCCTGAAACTGTATCACCCGGAGAAAAAGCTCTTCAGCATGCCAGTGGCCTTTTTATTCCCCCCTGTATTTCCTGCATTTCCCGCCTCTGCCCCTGCTCCTGCCTCTGTCCCTGTCCCTGTCTCTGTCCCTGCCCCTACCCCTGCCCCAGCCCCTGCCCCTATTTCTGCCCCCACCCCACCCCTTCTCCTAGTGCTAGGACTAAAGGCCTAAGCTACCACACCCAGCTAACCTTTAAAAAACAAAACAAAACAAAAAGTAATCGCAATTAGCTGTGCATGGTGGTGCACGCCTTCAATCCCAACATTCAAGAGGCAGAGGCAGAGGCAGGCAGAGGTTTGTGAGTCTGAGGCCAGCCTGGTCTACAGAGTGAGTTCCAGAACAGACAGAGCTACGTAGTGAGACATTATCTCAATAAACAAAAACCCCAAAAACAAAAAATATAAACAAACAAACAATTGCAACTATGTACAAGGCTCTGGTTTTTGATGCCTGTGGTGATAAACAAATCCTATTTTGCTCTCTCTCCTTCCCAGACAGCCATGCAAGCTGGGGTTCACTATATGCTCTTTGTTTATTCGTAACTTTCTCCTGCTTTTAATACAGAGTAGTTTTCTTTTTCTTCTAAATTAGTTTTTCAAAAATAGGACCATATTTCAGTTTGCGTCATCTTGTTTCACTGCTTTATAATATATCACGGAAATCATCCCCAAGTTAACTGTTATAAATCAAACTCATTCTTTATAACTGGAAAACGCCCTAGGATAGCTGCACACGGTGTTTCCAGTTATTGACACTTTGAATAATGATTCAATACATACCCTTGAACATATGCCCCTAGGCAATGGTTGAATGGATTATGCTAACCCTGTACCAGGGATCGACATCAGATTTCCCAGGCTGATGCTCTATGAGCTGCTGTTAGTTCTTATCAGTGGTGTCCAGAATCCAGAGTCATTTTATCAAAGTTCTCCAAACAAAAGCATCCTCTGCCTTATTGCTAATCATGGTTATCTCCTTACTCCTGGTTACTTAGGAAAGGAAGTCCAAAGTCATCAGTATGCTTTCAAAGTCTTCTCTATGGAAGGACTGCCTAAGATTTTTACATATGACCCTGGGTATATAAGTATATAAAATCAATATGCAAAATAAGCATCTACCCAAATAAATCCTAAAGAAATTGGTTTTAATCTTATTGTTTAATAAAGATAAAAACAAAGTTTCAAGCTAATAAGATGAGGGTGTTTATCTTTAACACAAAGGAGTAAACGCTGCCACAGCGTCTGATACTACAGGAAAAGGAGTTTTTTCAACTTTCTCGGTGTTAATATTCTCATTTCATGCAATCAAAGCTGAGAAATACTGCCTTACATAAATACTCCACACATGGCCGGAGAAATACGATAGAGCCATTTTAGAAAGTGTTGGAAATTCTGACCTAACCCCAGGCCAAAACTCATTTAATGGCTTTTTGTGAAACTCAAGTCAGGGACTCAAACAGCAAGTTTTAAAATCAAATAGTCTAACAAGATACAATCCGAAGGTGATACTGACCTGTGGATGCTGAGGAGAAGTGGTAAAGTACTATTAACTCCTAGTTTTCAGTAATGAAACCACCATGTGTTGGTCGGAGCAGAAAACCATTTAGGACAGTGGAATAGTGTGGCGTCTGAGTTGAGGTGTTTCAGGATCCCCTGGAATTGCATGGTCTGATGGCACAGAGTACACATGCTGTGTGCTCAGAGCCACAGCTGCAGTGACATCAGGTCATGCTATGCAGGAGAATGCTACCACAAACACCTTGGATTCATCTGGTGTTTGGTTTTAAATTGATTTTTTTTTGATCCTCATGCATTCCAAAACCTTTTATTGTTGCCAGGGTTTTAGGAGCTTCACACTTAGCTATGTTGCCTCAGACTCTACTATGGTTTAGAGAGGTGGAGGAGAACAGTAGAAGATTAACATAAAGTCCTATTCTTTCTGTCTAGTTACTAGAACTAGAAGGAGAAGTTTTAAAATCAAATAGTCTAACACAATACAATCCAAAGGTGACGCTGACCTGTGTATGCTGAGGAGAAGCAGAAAAGTAGTATTAACTCCTTTTCAGTAATGAAACCACCATGTGTTTGTCAGAGCAGAAAACCATCATGCACTGTCATTCAGGACAGTGGAATAGTGTGGAGTCTATGAATTCTTCTCCTTCTCTGAACACCCATGTACTTCACTCGGAAGAAGGAGCAGGTTGCCATTTCCCAGCAAAGCTATGACCTCCTGGGTTCAGCCTCAGCCAGTCTGACTTAGTCAATAAACGCTGTGTCTCAGTTAGGGTTATCATTGCTGTGATGAAACACAATGACCCAAAGTTACTTGCAGAGAAAAGGGTTTGTTTGGCCTACATATACTGAATCACCATCCGCTAAAGGAAGGCAAGGCAGGAACTACAGCAGGACAGGAACCTGGAGGCAAGAGCTGATACAGAGGCTACTCACTGGCTTGCTCTTCCTGTCTTGCTAAGCCTGATTTCTTATAGAACTCAGGACCACCAGCTTAGGGATTGCATCACCCACAATGGGCTGGGCCCTCCCACATTAATCACTAATTAAGGAAATGCCCTATGTGCTTGCTTATAGCCTATCTTATGGAGGCATTTTCTCAGTTGAGGCTGCCTCCTCTCAAATGACTATAGCTTGGGTCAAGTTGCCATAAAACTAGCCAGTCTGCCTCCTATGGAGCCTGTGCTGATAATGCCTGTGTATCCCACACCCCCTCCCCACCTCCCGAAAGCTACTATAACCTCCTCTGTACTTAGTTCTCTGTATACTTCTTCTTTAATAAAATCTTCTATTCAATGTATTTTTACAATGTTGGAAAATGAATGGTTAAGAGGTGAAGAACACTTGCTGCTTTTGCAGAGGATTGGAGTTTGGTTCCCAAAACCCATAAGGGAGCAAGTCACAGATGCTTCCAACACCAGGGGACCCAAGGCCCTCTTCTAGCCTCTGGTACACGTTTACACAATACACATGCACACTGAGAGATATAGGCAGAGAAAGACAGAGAGACAGAGACGGACAGATGGACAGACAGGCAGGCAGGCAGGCAGACAGACAGACAGACAGACAGACAGACAGACAGACAGAGACAGGAAAAGACAGGTACAAAAACAAATAAATCTTTAAAAAATAAGTAGTTTTAGAATGACAGGAAATTTGCAGAGGAGACACATGGAGTTCCTGCCTGGCCCTCATGCCTGCTTCCTGAACCCATCATCTTACGTTATCTCTCCAGATTTGTCAAAACTGCGAAGCCAGATCTGGTTGGCCTTGTTCACTAGACTTTTAAGAAGCCAGTGCTTTCTTTCTCTCTTCATATAATTATCTCTTACAGAAAAATTGGATGGCGAGCTGCAGAAATGAATCTACTAAGAAGCCCTCCCTCTCTGAGTAAATGGTTTACAAACAGAGAGTAAACTGAGACTGAGTCACACTAATGTATTGCCCAGACTGTACCGGCATCTCTAGGGACTCTGAACACTGTAGCAAGGGTTGCACGGCAGAAAGGAATGCACAAAGCAAAAGCAAGTGCTAAGAAAACTGATATCCCCAAATCAACTTCATCCGTGTATCCTGGCAACAAAGGTGGCTAGGATATGGAGTTTCCAATCACCATTTGCAAAAGAAAAGAGGACATTGTTAGAACATGTATAATTTTAAAATGTCCAATATATTTATGAATAAAACATTTAAAAAGACATTAAAGAATGACAGACAAATCTTCTGTATTTTTATGAGAAGACTCAGAATCATGAGTATGTCCATTCTCCCCCAGTTATAAATCTATAAATTCAATAAACTTGCCATGAAAACCTTAAGGGTTTTATGAAACATGACAGGTGTTGATTTTTAAGTTTTATGCAGAAGAGCAGATCTCCCCAAGAGGCTTGTTGAAAGGCACAGGGTCAGGAAGGGAGGGGATAGGAGCTCATTCTACAAGATACTGAGAATTAGTTTGGAGGTCAGAGAAGATAGTTCTGGCAGTAACCTGAACTTGATCCCCAGAACCTATGGAAAAAACCCAGCTGTGGTGGTCTGTGCTTCTAACCTCACAACTGGGGAGAAAAGACAGGCAAAGAACAACACCCCATTAAAACACAACAGCCCAGAAAGCTGTATTGGTGAGGAGCATCCTAGATTGTGCTACAACAACTAATAAATTCTGAAAGAGCCTTGCCTGATGCTGTAAAGCCTTAATTAGTAGCCCATTTCTGCTGTTATAACAACAACAAAATACTTTCAACTGCAGGTTTATAAGCAACAGAAACTTCTCCCTGTTCTACAAGCTAGAAATCCAAGGTCAAAGACTAGCAGATTTCCTCTGGAAATGTGCACTGGGTGGACAGGGTGGAAGGGAATGGGTGCGGTCACTCCCAGACTTCTTTTATAGGGACATTCATCCTAATCTTATTCTAGGGGGCTTTTCCTCTGTGACCTCTTCACTTTCCAAATTCTTCACATCTTAATATCACTTTGGGGATTGGGATTTCAACATACAGATTTGAGAGGGGTACATGACATTTGTCCCATCAGCTATCAATGGAAAACACAGGCCCTCCCTGCTACTCCACCCTGGATGTCTAAACTGTTTCCATCATATATACAACTAGCTGTCTTGAAGTTCTTTGCTCTAGCATGCTTTCAGCCATGCACATCCCCACTGGCTGGAAGTTGGGCCTCAGCCTAGCCATGTGTAAGGCTGAGGGATGCAACTTTTTTGCAGCCTGGGAAAAAGACATGATTTGATGCACATTTTCTCTGACAGGTAGTATGAAAACTTAGCCATATTGACAGTGATTTATATACCTTTGGAAAGTACTGGAGATTCTTAAATGATGATATGATGTTAAAAGGGGAAAGGAAAAGAGACAGAGACAGAGACACAGACACAGAGACAGAGAATTCCTATGCTATGCTGATTGTAGAAGTTAGAGGGAAGATGCCATCAAGCGCTGGCAGGAGAGGGTCAGAGGAAAGCTTCCCCACTGGAAATACAAATGAGTGAAAAAAGTAATGGACTAATTTGACATTATCTTGTGAGATGGAGATGATGAATACCTCAGGACTCCACCAGTCCACTGGCCAGAAAATGCTTGTAATGTGAGCTATGTTCAACAAGTTCAAGCATGCAACTGTAAATAAAGTAGCATCATTCACAGAGTATACTCTTTTAAAATTTAACAAACTCTGTGATCCATACAAGGCAGGTACTCTACCGCTAAATCCAAACAATTCCTGAAGGATCTCCGCAGACAATAACCCGCATCTGTATATAAGAAGGACCACTGTAAAGAAAAGCAAGGGTGGGAAGAGAAGGTATTGGATGTCTTTGGGAGTGTGGGGATGTGAGAGAGGAAGAGAGCACATAAGGACCTCCAAGGATGGCAGTCGAGCTCTCTCTGAGTCTTTCTTCTCCTGTGCATGGATGAGGGTGGAGTTGTGGTGATGCTTGATATAGGATCTCTCTATGTAGCCCAGGCTGGTCTGGGGATTATTTTCTTTCAGCCTTGAGAGTGCTTGGGATTACAGGCTACATCATCACACCTGGCCTGGAGTTGGATTTCTTAAGTGGGGTGATGGGTTCTTTTTTATAATGTAATAAACTGTAAACTAGTGTTGACACAAATGTTCTATTGTGTCTCAGATACTTAATATTACGATGCTATTAGTTGACAGGGCAATTCTACATACTTGTGGGATACAGTGGCATATTAGGATACACTTGCACACTGTCTCATCGGATCAGGGTAGTTAGTGTCTCCCTTCTTCACAGGTTTATCTTTTATTTATGAAAGCATTCATATTCTTTCTTCTCACTACGTGAATATACAGCAAAGTCTTGTTTATCGTAGTTGCCCCTGTGTGGTGGAACATATTTCATCTAACAATAATTTGCATCTGTTGATCAACCTGACTCTCTCTCTCTCTCTCTCTCTTTCTCTCTCTCTCTCTTTCTCTCTCTCTCTCTTGCTCGCTCGCTCTCTGTCTCTGTCTCTCTGTCTCTCTCTGTTTCTCTCTCTCTCTCTCTGAAATTTTTTTCTCTTAGATTTTCCTATATTATTAATGTGTGTATGAGTGTTTTGCCTGCCCTATATATATGTGCATTGTGCAAGTGCCTGGTGCCTACAGATGTCAGGTCTCCCAGAACTATAGTTGCAAATGGTTTGGACCTGCCATGTGGGTATTGGGAATTAAACCTGGGTCCTCAGCAAGAACAACAAATACTCTTAACCACTGAGCCTTCTCTCCAGGCCCAAGGATCTCATTCTTTTTAATGGTTAGGTATTATTCCATTGTGTATGTCTGTGTATTTATCACACTTTCTTTAACAACTTATCGACTGATAGACACTCAGATTGACTCCACAGCAGCGAGGGGTATTGCAACAAAAGTGAGAGGGCAGATGACTCTCTGATGCACTGAGTTCATCTCCTCATGCCCAGCAGCACTGTCAGAGCACATTTGAGCTCGATCTTTAGTCCTTTGAGCAAACTGCACTGGTTTCCACAAAGGCTCTATTAATTCACATTCCTAGTGACAGTGAACTAGAGACCTGCATTCTCCGTGTGCAAGAATAAAAGCAAACTTGCTATTTGTCACCTTTTTGTCAGACCCAAGTCCTTGCACACCTGCATGCACAAAAGGGAGAGGAAAGAGATTGGTGTTCTGCCCGAGAGCTGTGGTTCTGTGATTGGTTAGGAGCACGGCTATGAGAAAGGAAGAGGTTGTTAACTCTTTACACTGAGTCTGCCTGTACCCTAATACTTTAAGCTTTGTTTCCTCTAGTAAGTGTACACCAGTGTCATGTTGTTATTTAACCAAACCCCGTTTCCCTCCCCAGTGGCCAGGTGTTATCTGCTCTTCCAAGAACCTCCAGGCAAGTTCACCTTCTTCAGAATCTTACTACAACTTATGAGGTAATTCCCCTAACTTACATTTACATTAGCATTTTTTTTCCCTGTGAGCTTTGTGAACTGTGTTCCCCCTGCAGTCTGTCTATAGGTATCTGGCTATAATCACATGGTCTGGTTTCTGGAATCAAGGCTTTATCTTTATTTGAGGTATCATGATATTACCTTGAAGCTGTAAGCATGTTAGCACAAAACTGTTACAGTAGGAGAAAGTTGACAATATTTTGCTTGGAAAATGGTGGTTCTTAGCCAAAGGGGTAGGCACATAAGCTATGAGGAAACTTTTATTAAAATGTTTGTAGCTGGGTCCCACCTCCCCAGAAGATGTGGAAGATTGACAGGCAGCAGAGAGTAAATGAGCCTGTGTTTGTTAGTGCTTTTTGGGAGCTAAAGATTGAATACAGATGCAAGCATTAAGGGGTGCTTGCTAATGATAAAGAGACGAGAAGGAGCTGGAGGGACCTTCACTGTATGGGGCGGAAGGTGATGACCCGGCAGAATGGAGGGTCATGATGATAGTTCCCAGACTGCAGAGAATTTCCCAGGTCAGGCAGTGGACGCTTTGCTTTAGCAAAATCATTACTTGAATCCCACCTCTGGGAGGAACAACCATGCAGGAACACACAGTGTGAGGTGGCATGAGCAGTAGTCCTGGGCAGGAAGGCCTCAGCCCAGGGTGTATGTCACATGGGTGGCCACTAGGAGTCACCTGCGCCTTTGACAGGCACAGAGGTGAGTGGAACATGTTTGTGGCCCTCTCATAAGATAAAAATGAAATATCTCTAGAGTAAGGATCATAAAATCTCAATTTTAACCACTTTGTTCTGTTCCTTGCCTATTTTTTATTTTCATTGTTTAATTAGCTTACAAAATAAAACCAAATATGAGTGCATTTTGACATTTTCATATAAATGTCACAACACCGCATTCTCGTTTACCTCAGAATCTTGTTGCTTATTCTGATACTGGATATATGCTTTTAGACAAATTAGTTATGATCCTTAAGTGGCTAATCTTTACATCTGCCTGGTTGGTATTCTAATAAGAAAGAAAGAAAGAAAGAAAGAAAGAAAGAAAGAAAGAAAGAAAGAAAGAAAGAAAGAAAGAAAGAAAGAAAGAAGGGAGGGAGGGAGGAAGGAAAGAAGGAAAGGAGAACTTTGGAGAATTGAAGTAGAATGAGAAAAATGGAAATATTCAGAGGCATTAGATGAAAAGAACAGGACACTAACATGATAATATCAAACGCGCTGGATCTTTACTAAGTGAAATCAACGTGTAATCAAACTTCCTTCCTAGAGAGAGTTTCTTTTATTCTTTTAAGCACCTGAAATACACATCCAGCTCCATAGTAGTCATAAATGTATTCATCCTCTCATCAAATACGAGGCATCAGGAGTGTTCCAGGGCCTGGTTGGCTGCTAGAACGGCAGTGGATAAAAAGAACTCCATGTAGAATGAATGTTTATATTACTGTGTTTGGGGTGGAGACTGGCCGAGAGGTGTCTTTGTCACCTTAGAGATCTTTGTCACTTTAGAGACAAGTAGCTAGATGGGCCTAGCTACCTATGCAAATGATGTGAACAGTTCAGCTTTCAATTTACCAATTTCCCCTGGAAACTGTAGGTCGTTCTCTGGCAGCCAGTGACAGCAGAATTCATCCAGAAGAAAAAGGAAGTCCACTTTTTTGTGAATGCATCTGACGTCGACAGTGTCAAAACCCATTTAAATGTGAGCAGAATTCCATTTAAGTAGGTATCCTTTGCTATGTATATTCAAACCCTATGATAAACACCTACAGTGTTTTTGACCGAGAAACAGTATAATTGGTTTGTGGGAAAATGGGGTGCATTAAAAATGGCAGCCTCTGGGACAGGCTGGCGATGAGACCCGAGACCCAATTCAGTGACAAATAGTTTAACCTCTTACCGCTTCAGTCTTTCTTCGGAATGAAAACCTTGTGGTCTTCCAAACCTTTCATTCATCCTCTTTCTGTGACTAATCTCTTCCTAGACCTAGTAGGCAAAACTGTCCTCACTGTGAATTTAGTTATTTGTCTCCTTGTTACAATAAAAAAAAAAACTGACAAAAGAAACCTAAGGAAAGAAGGAAGATGTATTACACAGGGTTCTCTAGAGGAACAGAGCTGATACTGTGTGTGTGTGTGTGTAAAATTGCATATAAATACATATATACTTAATAGTAGGCATACTTGCAAAAAATTTTATTTACTTTTATGTGTGTGGATGTTTTTCCTGCACACACCATGCGTGTGCCTGGTGCCCACAAAACTGGAAGATGTTATCATCTAGAGCCTCTAGAACTAATATGTCTCAGTTGGTCTTCAGCATCCTTTGGAATCCTGAAAAGTAGGTTCCAATACCAGTGAAGGAATGCCTCAGCATCAGGATAGATGTACTTGTCAGTTAAAGAGAGCAAGCAAAAGGCAATGCTCCTTCCTTCCGTGTCCTTTATATAGGTTGGCATGAGAAAGTGGGGCCCAGACTTAGGGTGGGTCTTCTGACCTCAAATGATTCAGATTTAAGATGGGTCTTCATACCATCCAGTTAGCTAAATAGTCCTCACGACTGTGTCCATCTGCTTAGGTTTTTAGTTAATTCCACGCATAGTCAAGTTGACTGTTAAGAATAGCCACCATAGAAGGGGTTGTTGTTGTGCCCAGTCCACATGGTAGCCAAGCATGGTGGCAGGAGTCAGTCACACTGCATTCACAGTCAGGAAGCAGAGAGCAATGAATGCGGCTGCTGGCTCCCTCTCTCCTCCACATTCAGCCCATGGACCACAGCCCATGGACTACTGCCATCTATATTTAAGATGGGTCTTCCTGTCTCTGTTAACCTAATCTAGAAAAATCCCTCATATATCCAGAAACCTGTCTCTTCAGTGATTCTAGAGGCTGTCAAGTTGACAATGACCATCACCCTCTGCTAGGCTTTGGTATGTCTCTTGGAAAAGGAGACGAATCTGTCATGGATTCTTCTCAAAGTTAGTGAATATTTCTAAAGAGCCAGTCCTCAACTAGAAAGATGGTCTGGCACTGCCGCTTAGACACCTGTATGATCTTATAGGAATTATAAACATGCAGTACAGGGAAATAACATTGACCATGCATCTTAAGTGATTCAAAGGCATTTAAAAAAACAAAAAGATAAATCTAGTGTATTGGGTGTTTCTGTGCAGAGGCCATGCCCTCCTCTGGTTTCTCTGGGTCATTTTCTCCTCTCCTGAACCCTGTCCACAAGCCAGGGTCCCCCTGCCATCCTTTTGTACTTCTTGAGACCATGGTCTGAGCTGTACCAATGGACACCCTCTGTAAAATATGCTGAAAGAATTATTGATAATTTATTAGAGGTATTTACTGCCCCTTCCAGGAACTACACTGAGCCAACCCACATATTATTTCACTTGTCCTTATAGAACTGTGCAAAGTAGATGCTATTCCCAGAGACAGATGAAAAAATTTAGAGATTCATTTATTTATATTTTATGTGCATATATTTTGCTTGCATGTACATCTATGCACCACCTGTGTGTATTGCCCACTGAGGCCAGAAGAGGGCATTGAATCCCACAGACTAGAGGTAGAGATGGTTGGGAGCCACTCTGTGGGTGCTAGGAACTTAGACTCTGTCCTCTGCTGGTGCAGCCAGTGTTCTGCACTGTCTCTCCAGCCCTGAAGTTTTCTTTTTTTAACTTATGAGGAAACTTCCCAGTGTTGGTCAGTTGAAACATGGTGGAGGCAGAATTCAACCCACTGGGCTAAACAAATAAATTTGCATCAGTATGAGAGCTAATTCCAAATTGTTCAGCCCTATGACTGATGGAAAATTCTGGTAAAGTACTTGCCTAGTCAGTAGGCAAGCAAGCTAGCAGTCTCAGTTTTATCTTTCCCTGCAGTTTGACTTGCAAAAGGTTTGCTCGTGTTTCATCCTTCAGAACACCTAGGGTACATCCATGAAACCCAAGGAAGAAGGGCTGTTTGGTGTGCTTCTCCTATGTCCTTCACTGAAAACAGCTATTGCTCAGGGTTGAAGCGGGTGTCCATCAGCCTCTATATTCTAGGCAGATTATTGTTGCTCTGTGAACATCAAGACTAAAGGCAACTTGGGAAGGAAAGAATTTATTTAATCTTGCATATTATAGTCCATCCCTGAGGGATGTCAAGGCAGTAACTTGAAGCAGAAACCACAGAAGAGTTGCTTATTGTCACACTCTCAGGCTCATACTCAGTAAACTTGGTTAATATAGCCCATCTGCCTAGGGATGGTGCCACCTACAGTGGGCAGGGACTTCTTACATCAGCTAGCAATGCAAAAATTGCCTCACAGACACTTGCCCACAAGCCAATCTGACAGAGACAGTTCTTCAGTTAAGGTTCCTTCTTCCAGGGTGTGTCAAGTTGACAGCCTAGATCAGCCATCACAATTTTCATAGAAAACACACTGAAGAATCACAGTCCAGAAGATATTGGTAGAGAAGATGAGATTTAGAGAAGGATGTGGCAGTCCTGAAAACATACCTCATACCCTCTTACCAGTATCCACTGGGCACTGCTAATAGGGTTGGCGCATTCATCTTGTCTCTGTACACTGCTACATTGTTTTACTTGGAACTGCTCGTTAGACCTGCTATCAATTTTCCCACAAGCTCACATGCTGTGCCTGCAATGGACCATGTGGGAAGGCCAGCACTGTACTTGGAAATCTCTTACCTTCTGCTTCCTCATCAGTGTCCTGATGAACAACGTGGAGGATCTAATTCAACAGCAGATTTCCAATGACACGGTCAGCCCCCGAGCCTCCTCATCATACTATGAACAGTATCACTCACTAAATGAAGTAAGTCACCTTGCCGATCCTCAAAGGGACTGCGTTCTGTTGACCAGCATTGCTACTTTAACCACGATGAATTACCGAAGAATCATATCCTAACCAACAGAGGAGTTTTCTTTTGATTTTTAATCATACTTGGGTTGATTAGATGGTGGTAATTCATCCCTTTACTGATATATTCCCTGGGAAGGTTGCCCCCATATTTGAAAAAACAGTTCTATATCAACATGTGAGTCTAAGGCTAAGAGTATCTGTCATTTCTGGGGGTGTTACTGAAGAAAATATTAAATGCTCATAACAACAGAAAATAAAGAATAGGACTGTTACATTGAAACTGTCCAAAACATTGCAATTGCTCATATCTCTTTGGTCCATTATTTGAATTTTAGTCCTTTTTTAAAGATTGTTTTTATTTTAATTTTTATGTATATGAATATGAGTAGTCTATTTGCACATATGGCTGTATGACAGGATTGTGCATCAGACAGAAGAGGACATCAGATCCCATTATAGAAGGTTATAAGCCATCATGTGGGTGCTAGGAATTGAACTCAGGATCTCTGGAAGAGCAGTCTGTGTTCTTAACCACTGAGCCATCTCTCCAGTCCTCTGAATTTTATTCTTAACAATCACCAGATTACCTCATAGAATTAAAATGATATATTACCTTATATTTAAATGTCACAAATGAATGCATTTTATCCTTCTGGGTAGGAGCCTTTAAATCAGGATGTCTTTGACTGGGTGCCTAAAAATTGGCAGGAACCACAACTGAGACTTGGGTAATAAGAATCAATTTTCCCTTTCATCTTTGAAATCATCCATTTATTTTCAGTTGGTTAATCTAGAACTCAGTCTTCTTTCAGAACCTATGCGCCTGGATGATTGATGGAGCTGTTACATTTTCACATCCCACATTGTTTCTCTTTAGCATCCTACATCTCTTTATTCTACGTAGGGAACTTCCCACTAGCATCTATCGCCAGCAGTGTGAGACAAACTTGGTGCAGACAGGCTAGGCAGGAGAAGCTTGAAAAGCAACAGATGCCCGTGGTGCCACTGTGTTGAGTTTGATAGGCAGAGGGAAATGCCTTAAACAGGAGGATTTCAAAGTACATTATTAAATTATTTTTCCCAAGACAGTTATGTTGTCTTATCATACTCCCATGAGAAACTTGGAATGGCAAACACATACCATGGCTGTGCTCATGTGCTAAGGATTCCACAGACTGTCTAGACATTTATCTGTTTATATTTCTGGAGGCAAGAAGTCCAAGATCAAAGTGTTGGTGGGATTTAGTTTTCTTCTGAGGCTTCTTTCTTTGGCTTGGAGATGGTTGTTTCCTTTCTTTCAATGCTGTTCTAGTTTGCTTTCTCCTGCTGTGGTAAACATCATGACCATAAACAACCTGGGAAGAAAAGGAGTTGTCCTCCTCATGCTACACAGAACCACCTGCTCAGGGATAGTGTGTGCATGCACACACACACACACACACACACACACACACACACACACACATACACACTGCAGTGGTCTGGCTCCTCCTCTATCAGTTTGTAATGAAGAAAATGCCCCATGTACTTGTCTACAGCCAATTTGACCAAGACATTTTCTGTGTTGAGCTTCCTCTTCCCAGATAACTCTTGCACATGTCAGGTTGATGCACAATCAACCTGGACATACGACTTTCGGTTGAATGTTCCCACAGGCCTCCTCCTGTCTGAATCTCCCTTCTTTTAAAGACAGTGCCTTCCTTGAACTTCATCATAGACACAGGATATGTTACTGAGCATCAGGATTTCAACATACCAGTCGGGGAAATATGCTATAACCATCACCAAGTATTTTAAACTTCCCCAACCCCTACTCCATATCCTTTCTAAGAGACTCGTGGGAAATATGGTACTTTTACTCTCAGGAAATTCTTTCATCCTTCTCCTACTTATGACCACCTCATCATGACCACCCAAGATGGTCTAGTAAGTTCATCAATGAGGCCGGCTCTGAAGCTGTTGGAAAATATAGGCTGACTCTCCAGTATTACAGCATTGATTAGTCCATGTAGTGGTTTCCTCAGACATATTTACCCCCATATAACTAATGTAGGAAATGGAATTCTAGTGAATAACCCTTTGGTGGTTAAATCCCTGACACCTTAGAAACCAAGTTAGAATGTGGTGACAGGCCTTTAGGGACATCTTTGTCCCCACCATACATACAAGAACTCACAATGTTCTTGCTGATTGTGCCACCAGAAGAAGATGGTCCCATTAACATCAGCCAGGATTGCTGTGTGAAATCATCACTAGGAAAGTTCGTAGAGATAAAACCGGAGAACTGATCATCATGAGTTCACCGGGTCCAAGACTACCGATGACGTTGTTCTGCAATAAGATATAACCAAGTTTGGTCCCAGCTATCGCATATCAGATGATAATTCAATACCTGATTGAAAGGGGATGCTAAAGTCAGCCCCAGAAATTATTTTTCCTCCCATTGTAGTCTGATAGACCCTCAGATTCCTCTAGACTCCTGTGCTGAAGAGAGAGAGACCACCGCTTGTGGTGGAGTTTCTTTCTTCAACTTACCCATATTTACCTTTTGTGGTCACCGCAGCCTCATTAGGTTTATGGCGGGAAGCAATCATGTTGACATCTTTCCTGTGTAAAAGGATGCTCAGGTTGTCCTAGTCCTAAAAAGTGAATTTGTGTGTGTGTGTTGGCCAGTAAGCTCCAAGGGTCTTTCTGTCTCTGACCCTTCTGATATACTCCCCCTTCCCTAGTGTTAGTATTACACATGCATGCTATAGTGCCCAAGTTGTACATAGGTTCTGGAGATCTGAACACTCTCACACTTGCTCAGCAACCACTATAGCAACAGTAATCAGCCCAGCCCTGAATTTCTTTTTTTAAGTCTCATAATGTGAGATCCTCCAGAACACCCGGTAGGAGGACCTAGGACCTCACAGAGACAAGAGTCTTAATGTCATAAACATCTAAAACAGTGGTTCTCACCCTTCCTTATCTTGTGACCCTTTCAAACAGTTCCTTATGTTGTGGTGACCCCATAAAATTATTTGTGTTTCTACTTCATAACTGTAATTTTGCCACTGTTATGAATTGTAAATGTTTTTGGAGATAGAGGTTTGCCAAAGGGGCTGCAACCCACAGGTTGAGAAATGCTGCTCTAAAGCAAGTGGAGAGGGGCATGGTGGCTCAAGCCCATAACCTCAGCACTCAGAAAGCTGAGGCAGGGAGATTCTAAGTTCAAGGCCAGCCTGGGTTACATAGTAAGATCCTGTCTCAGAAAACAATGGCAAAATCCCAAGGCATAGCTCAGTCATAGCTCAGTGGCAGAGATCTTGTCTCTTATGTACAAGGCCCTGAATTCCATCCTAAGTACCAAAAAATGAATAACAAATAATGTCTGGGCTGGAGAGATGGCTCAGCAGTTAAGAGCACTGGCTGCGCTCTTCCCCTAGGCAGCCAGAGGTGACCTGTGAAGGTGGTTCACTACTCTCTTGACCCAGAAAACCCCACAAAATCATGCAAATCAAGAGGTTCAAACCTTCATGTTCACTTTAAGAACACCCGGGAAACTGCCCAGGGCACCAAGGGTATGCATATCCACAAAGCCACCAAGTATCTGAAGGATGTCACTTTAAAGAAGCAATGTGTGCCATTCCAGTGGTATAATGGTAGAGTTGGTAGGTGCACCCAAGCCAAACAGTGGGGCTGGACACAGGGAAGGTGGCCAAAAGAGTGCTGAATTTTTGCTGCATGTGCTTAAAAATGCAGAGAGTAATGCTGAACTTAAGGGTTTAGACATGGTTCTCTAGACATTGAACACATCCAGGTGAACAAGGCATCTAAGATACACCGACGAACCTACAGAGCTCATGGCCAGATTAACCCGTACATGAGCTCCCCTGCCACACTGAGAGGATCCTCACTGAGAAGGAACAGATTGTTCCAAAGCCAGAAGAGGGGGTTGCGCAGAAGAAAAAGATATCCAAGAAGAAACTGAAGAAACAAAAACTCATGGCACGGGAATAAATTCAGCATAAAAGAAATGCAGATAAAGTAAAATAAATAAATAGATAGATAGATATATAGATAGATAGATAGATAGATAGATAGATAGATAGATAGATAGATAGATAGATAGATAGATAAATATCGAGCACTGGCAGCTCTTCCATGGTACCTGGCTTCAGGGTCACAATTGACTGTAAATACAGTTTCAAAGGATCCAATACCCTCTTCTGGCCTCCAAGGCACCCATGTGGTGCACAGACATACACCCATAGACATAAAATAAAATTAAATAAATGCCAATAACTTCCAAGGCCACATTTTAAAGATTAACTCTTTGCTCTCTGCTTCTTAGAGCTGTTTCGATATTTTCCGAATCCTTAGAATTCACCAAAACTCGGCTTTAATTCATTCTCAGCAGAGGAGAAAGTACAGAACCCCAAGTGTTTTCATTTCTTTGGTTCATCTAGATGCTGATAATGGAGAGAGCTCCTGTCCATGAGGAAGCTGCTTATTCCCTGAGATCAGGGACATCCTCTGAACTTGTCCTATGACTAACTTGCGGCTTCTGTTTACACAGATCTATTCCTGGATAGACGTTATAACTGAACAGCATCCTGACATGCTCCAGAAAATCTACATTGGCTCATCATATGAGAAGTACCCGCTCTATGTTTTAAAGGTATGTGAGGAGAGTCATTGCGGGGAGGGAGAGAGATTAACTTTCCAATTAATGGTGTTTGTTATGACTTACTTCTGCCTTTGTTGTTGTTGTTCAGGAAGTATTTTTTATTTCAAGTGCATCTTAAGTTTAATATCCAGCTGCTTAGGGATACATTACCTTTAACTTTTTTTTTCTTGAGTAATGAGTTTATAGAGTCCAACTCACCTGTGTTCATGGTGCATTAGACAAGTAGATAAACCACTTTCTGTGGGTTTCAGCTGCCACGCCCATAAAGCAAAGGTTGTCTGGGAGACCCTTCAAGCTCTTGGGTCATTTACATCACCACCTCCTTCGATTGGCCAGGAGAGACTGCAGGTGTTGAGTTGTTCTTGGACAAGCAGGACTCTAGCTTTTGAAACCAGAGTAGGAGCTGTCACCAAACCAGGTAAGGGCAGAGAGCAGGGCCATACTGCAGCCACTGACTGCCTCAGTCACCCCCAGTGGGGTTCTTTACTCTCAGTTGCAGAATCTTGTGGGAAAGAATTTGATTTTTAAAAATTAGTTACAAAAATAATTTCAGGATATGGAAATACAGACAGTAACAAGAATGAATGAATATGTAGAGTAACAAAGACAAGAAGAAAAGAGAATTAAATACTGCCGTCTATACCATTCTAGGAGGGCTTCTTTTCCCACCCCGTAGGTAACAATATCCAAATAAAAGAGAGAGGAATAGTGCCTTGGATGGGTGTCTTCTTTGAATAAATCATGCTTAGGGAAGATGAGTGAATGTGAATACTGGAAAAGCTGCAGACATCACGACCGTGATAACATTTCCTTTTACACTTTCCAAGTCTGTAGTTCCGTCTTCTCCCACGCTCTCTCCCTTAAAAATTAAAGAGAAGCTCTGGAGAAATGTAATTAATAGGAAAATACATTTGCTGTAGTGGTATAGATTTGGTATATAATGATTGCAAATAGGTAAGCATTTTCAGTCACTCGGAGATAAGACATTGACTTGGGATCTCAGGTTCAACCTGCCCTTGACAAGAACTTTCAGTACAGACTCAAGGCAGAGGTGAGGAGTGCCGGGTTCCTCTAGCAACTGAGTTAGTTAAGCAGATTGGTTCCACAGGCACTGTCACAGGTACTGTGACAGGAACTGTCACGGAATGCCCACCCGGGACACTTTCTTGTTTTATGTACATCTCGAAACTGGATGTCTGGAAGCTGAATGAATACATGAGAAAAACCATGCATCCTGGTTGGTTGCATCAAGTTTTACTCTCACTTAGCTGAGGATGTGCACACAGTGTAAGGCTCTGCAGATCCACAACGTTGGCAGTGTTGGAGCCAGCAGATGATTTACCCCTAAAGCTGAAGTATGTAGATATGAATGAATGAATAAATGAATGAATGAAAGATCAAGTAAGACAACTAATCTGGACAAGTAAGGACTTTCTTGACACTGACTAGATGGAGTCATCCACATCTATTTGATTAGATAATCAAATTATTAGATTAGATAATGGTCATTTGCAGGCATTTTTCTTTCCCTCTTATTTAGATGTTGCTAACTGCAGGTTGGGAAAGGAAACCTTCCCAGATTGGTGTAAATGACAATATTGGCTCACTTCTTGTTTCAGTTACTCTACATATTTGTTTGAATTTGTAATTCTCCTTTTTCTCCATATAAATTACGGGACCTGTAGAGTTGGCTCAGTGGTAAAGAGTACTGCCTGCCCTCTCAGGAGACCCAGATTCGACTCCTAGAGCCCACGTGGTAGCTCACAATCATCTGTAACTCTAGTCTGAAGGAATTCAACATCCTCTTTTGACCTCTGAGGGTACCAGGCACACACACGGTGTGGGTATGCATAGAGGGAAAACATCCCTAAAAAATAAAATTAAAAATAAAGAAACGAGTCTTAAAAATCAAATAAATTGAGACTGATTCTGGAAATGTTCTTGAGAATTCTTTTTTATTGATGATTTCATGCACTTCACAAGAACGTCTCTCTTCTCCATTCACACTGGTATTTTAGCTGGCTTGACCTTGAGAATCCATCTAAAGACATCAAAGGTTGTCACTGTGTAAAAAATGATTATTCTTGATTCACAGAGTTGACACGTTTACTAGCCCTCCACCTTGTGCATCAGTTCAAAGCCTCTGCCCCTAACCTAATGTTATCGGATTATGAATCAGCTGGTGATGTGTTCATCCTTTGGGGATGAAGTGAAGAAATAGTGAGTGCATTAAAAGTGTACTCTATGGAGAAATTTGAAGGAGTTTGTATTTCTGAAGTCTCTGTCTTTCCTGCAGACAACTGCCCGCCAGCAAACAGTGCTAACCTCTGAGGAGAACAGACATACTTAAAGCAACTGTTCTCTGCTTCTCTTTCTGTCTGTGGTGCCCATGGAGTGCAGGGATGGGAGCAGTTTAACAGTCTGGCTTCAATAGCATTCCCAGTCCACACGAGTCAGATCTAAGCAGCTGTTCCTTCCATCTCACCTGCTTTTAAATTTACTTCTGAGAATTTTCAAGAGAACAATGTATATTCGGTAAGACCATTGGAGGTCGAAGTAAAAGAAAAGAAGAGATCGGGGTATATGATTTGTGTTGTATTTTCATTTTTGTGCGTGTGTGCAGGTCTCAGGAAAGGAACGAAAAATCAAAAATGCCATATGGATTGACTGTGGGATCCATGCCAGGGAGTGGATTTCACCTGCTTTCTGCTTGTGGTTCATAGGCTATGTAAGTACTTCCCATAGACTAGTGCTTCTCCCCAGGGGATCCAAGATCACCAGAGTCAGAATCAACTGGATTACAGTGAAGCTGCATTTCCCTCTGTCACACACTGGCATTCTTGGTTCATGTTGTACAAATGAAGCTTAGAAAACTGTAGTGTCCACACTGAATAATAATTAGGAAACAACATACTACTAAGTGATAAGCTTCCTAAGTAGAAAAAAATATTGGAAGCAATTATCTGTTTGGTCCTAATCATTATCATCATCACCATCACCATCACCATCAATCATAATTACGGTTTGAACTGTCTGGACATCCTTTTCCACACCCCATCCTTGGGATCTGAACATGAAGTAAACACTTACAGAGCAGATAATGCTTCTTCATGTGTAATAATAATAATAACAATAATAACTCTGTCCCTGAAGAAGGGGTTGACATTAAGAAAAAATCATATATAAGATAAAGATTAGTCCATAAAATGACACATAGGAGGTCTATGAGCCTCCATAATGAATAAAAACAGTGAAATTATGCTTCAAACTTAGAAAACACCACTGCTGAAAATGGGTGTGGCCACTACTGGCAGATATGCATTATTTACTCATTGACACTTTCTAAAAATTCAACCTGGCTACAACAGAAATATCTAAATGATTTACCTCTTCCCTACATAAATAAACTCTTCCCTACATAAATAAAAGCACAGAAGTGTGTATGTGGCTAGTCATGCTATCATGCATGCATAGCACAGTTGTATAGATAGATTTTATTTTGAAACTTCCACAAATGAGCATTGAATTGGCATTGTATTTCAACTCCTTCTATGTCTCCTCCTCTACTCCTTCTCAATGTAACAGCCCTTTATTCTTTAGCTATACACACACACATGCACATACACACAAACACACACACACATATTTATAAATACAACCTGCTGACTTTACTTAGTGTTTTCCCTACGTATACATGTTTAGGAGTGACCACTAGGGATTGGATACCCTACCAAGGCCTGGAGAAGGCCGCCTTTTCCTCTCTCTGAAGCCACTGAATGCTGGTAGCTCTTCATGTCGACACATTTTAAGTATGTGTGTGAGTGCACGCACAAGTGTGCAGGTACCCACGAAAGCCAGGAGTTCCAGATGCCCCTGGGGCTGGAGTTATTGGCCATGAGCCATCTGACGTAGGCGCTGGGCATCAGAAGTGCTAAGCCATCTCTCCAGCCCTAAAGTCAGATTTCAAAGAAACTTTCAAAGTTCATAATAAGAAAAACCTGTTTCTTACTGGTATCTTTTGATTTGTGTTTAAGACAACCAGAAATTCCAAGCTAATGAACAAACTAAGATGTACCAAAGCTGCTGTGATATGAAAAATTTAAAGCAACACCTTCTAGGTAGCATGATTTCACCTGCTCGGGAACATCCTTTGAGGTTCTCCTGCCTGAGTTTTTGATCATTTTGGAGTGAACTCTGTGGGTGTCCTTGAACTGTTGACAGATGTACTCTCTATGCTGGGTATGAGTCACCATGGGGAGGGCCGGATGATGAGTGCCAGCTCCTCAGAGCAAGTGCCTACTAAGACTGCCATTTGCTTTACAGTCACATCACAAAATATGAGGGAAAGCACTGGGGGCAAACTTTATGACAGTTCTAAGGACTAAGTAGAAAATCATATGATTAAGTCTCTGTCTAAAGCAGTGGTTCTCAACCTTCCTAATGCTGAGGCCCTTTAATGCAGTTCTTCACGTTGTGGTGACCCCCAATCACAAGAGTATTTTCATTGCTATTTTATAAGTGTAATTTTGCTGCAGCTATGGATCGTAATGTACATATATGATATACAGGTGACCCCTGTGAAAGGGTCACTTGACTTCTAAAGGAGTCAAGGCCTACAGGCTGAGAACCACTGGTCTAAAACAAGATCAGGAAGAATTCTGGTTACTACATATTATTGAAAAGGAGCTGAACTATATCTGGGTTTTTGTTCTTAAAATCTTTGTTGTAAGCTTCATGGCTTTAAAGGGTGTCCTTTCTTGATGTTTGAAGTAGGGTTTAGGAATGGGTGGTTTTCCTTTTCTGTCCTCATTAAATAAGAAGGCATCTGTGCTGTGAACAAGGCATTGTTCCATGTGGCATCCAACTACAGTAAACTCAGTCACTTTAAGTGACTGTCACTCTGCTTGCAAGTTAAATCTTCACATTGAAAGTTGCCAAACAACTTAGGAAGAGAGGAAAATTCATTTAAAACTGAGGCCAAGTTTAGAAGGCCCTAAGCTGAGACAATAAACACTGCTGGTTTAACTGCAGGTAACACAATTCCATGGGAAAGAAAATCTGTATACCAAACTTCTGAGGCACGTCGATTTCTACATCATGCCAGTGATGAATGTGGATGGCTACGACTACACGTGGAAAAAGGTGGGTGCGGCAAAGAGAACAAAATACGCCCCGTGGGAAATGCAGAGATGCAGGTGTTCATCATGGAATTCATGAATTACGGATGCATTCATGGGAACCTGGACCTTAGTGAGGAGGCTTTACTATGGAAAAAAAAAGTGTTCAATAACGGGAAATTTCAAATATCCCTAAAAAGAGAGGTAGCTGCTGCATACCAACTGTGCAGCATCCCACTAGACACCCATGTCATGGCACAAAATACAGCATCCCGCTAGACACCCATGTCACGGCACAAAATACAGCATCCCGCTAGACACCCATCTCACGGCCTCAGTAGTGACGATCAGCTGTGACAAAATACACCATCCCGCTAGACACCCATCTCACAGCCTCAGTAGTGACGATCAGCTGTGACAAAATACACCATCCCGCTAGACACCCATCTCACGGCCTCAGTAGTGACGATCAGCTGTGACAAAATACACGAGTGTAAAAGCTTGGAAAGAAGGAAGGTTGGTTTTGATACAGAGCATCCGAGTTCTTGTGACAGGAGTTTATGGTAGTCTAGAGTAAGAGGCACAAGGTCAAACAGAATTCCTCCCTCATGATGGCTAGAAAGCAAAGAGATTAGGAGGAAGCCAATGTCCCATCACCACATGCAAGAACACACCCTGCAATGAGCTCAGTTTCTCCAGCTGGAATCCACTTCCACTCCCTCCCAATAACGCCATAGACTGGCAGTCACATTGATAGCACATGAGGCTCTGGGGACTGTTACAGATCTGAATCACCCCACAACTCAAGGGCCATGGAGTTTTGTTCATGTCCTCTCCCTCCTTTTACTTTACCCATAATATTTTAAAGAAAATCCAAGACACTGTATCATCATTTTATTAATGAACACTCCATCATGCATCCCAAAAATCAACTCTTAAAAAAATTAAAGCTCACTGTTGTAGTGGTGGCCCATGTCTGTAATCCCAGAAGTTGAGAAGCTGAGGCAGGAGGATCACTGGGAGTCTGAAGTCAGCTTCGGCTAAATAGTGTTCTGCAGTCCAGCCTGGGATACAGTGTAAGATCCAGTCTCAATCAGTTACCCAGCCAACTTATTACCAGCCCAAATCAGCACAGTACAGAGAAATGCATAGCTCACAGTTCTGAGCTGAGTTTCAAGCTATTTTACTTTTCTTTGAAGGAGTTCAAAATGAGCTTGCATGTGAAAATAGTTTAAAGGAGACAGGGCTTAATAAGAAAGCCAGTGTGCAGCTTAGTGGAACTAAATGACTTTTTATACTTGTATAGGCTAAAATCCATGAGATATTGTACCTGGTCTTTGCTCCTTTGTGGGTTCTCCTTTATTCCACCCTTTATCCCCTGCCCCCATTTCACTCTATCACTAAATAAGAAAGAAAGGATAGAGGAGAGAGAGAAAGAGAGAGAGAGAGAGAGAGAGAGAGAGAGAGAGAGAGAGAGAGAGAGAGAGAGAGAGATCTAAATCTAATTTCTTTCCCTTTGTTTCTTCTTTGAGCACAATTACTAACAAAATGCAACCATCCCCTCTGCCAACCAAATACCAAGAACCAACAATCCTGCTGCTCATTTATATAGCATTTATATACCCTCTGAAAAGTTCCCAGAATTCCCTATGCCACACAATTGCAGAAACTATCAGGAGCTGGCAAAACTATGCCTCTGCTAGAGCACGAGGCAAGTCATAATCAACTGCTTTGGACAGCCTGAAGCAGCCCCACATCCCCACACCTGGGAATAAAATCAGAGCACATTCTTAACCAAAATCCCTGAATTCTCAAAAATGGCACTACAAGATATCATTCCTTTGTTAGGCTCAGGCTAACAGTTTGAATGAGTATGACAAGGATCTGGCTGGAGATGGGGCTGTGTAAGAGGACTGTGACAGAGACAGGATGCTCCAGCAGGTTGCTAGCTAAATAACCTGTCCCCTGTCTGGTTCTTTTAGAATAGAATGTGGAGAAAGAACCGCTCTGTCCACAAGAACAACCACTGTGTGGGCACAGACCTGAACAGGAACTTCGCTTCCAGACACTGGTGTGGTAAGCATTTGTTTCCTGCCTCTCTTCACGCAAATAGTGAGAGGAGCCCAGGATGTGAAAGAGACTACAGGGAAGTCCTAGCTGAATTATCGGATAATCTAATAACAGACATCCTAAGTCATTGTAGCGCTGTGTCTGTTAACTGGAACCAGCAATCACTTTAGTCTCTCCCTCCTGCTGTTGGATCATCTTTAAATAAGAAAACTGAACCGGTTGATTTTTACTCATCCGCTGATAATCTTACACATGTAGACAATGTATCTTGATTCTATCCACCTTCAGCTTTCCTTCTCACTGTCCCCAAATTGCCCTAAACATGTGCTTCTCTCACTTTCTTTTTCTCCTCCTCTTCCTATCCTTCTCCCTTCTCTTCTTCCCCTCCCTGCTTCTATAATTCACTGAGTCCACTTAGCATTGCCTGCATGAGGAGGGGAACCTACGAATGACCAAATCCACAAAGAAAATGACCACCTACCCCAGCAACTATCAATCGCACATGGTTCCTCGGCTGGGAACTGGGGCCTGGTGAGCTCTGGCCGTATCCCTACGAATGACCAATTCTACAAAGAAAATGACCACCTACCCCAGCAACTATCAATCGCACATGGTTCCTCGGCTGGGAACTGGGGCCTGGTGAGCTCTGGCCGTATCCCTACGAATGACCAAATCTACAAAGAAAATGACCACCTACCCCAGCAACTATCAATCGCACATGGTTCCTCGGCTGGGAACTGGGGCCTGGTGAGCTCTGGCCGTATCCCTACGAATGACCAAATCTACAAAGAAAATGACCACCTACCCCAGCAACTATCAATCGCACATGGTTCCTCGGCTGGGAACTGGGGCCTGGTGAGCTCTGGCCGTATCCCTACGAATGACCAAATCCACAAAGAAAATGACCACCTACCCCAGCAACTATCAATCGCACATGGTTCCTCGGCTGGGAACTGGGGCCTGGTGAGCTCTGGCCGTATCCCCACTGAGTGTTTCACTGGTTTGATCTTGTGCAGGCCTGTGCAGCTAACCATAGCTGCTGTGGGCCCCTGAGTGCAACAGCCATGTCATGTTCAGAAGACAGTGTTTCCAAGGCTCTCCTCACGGTCCTTTGGCTCTTCCATTCTTTCTTCTGCCTCTTTCACAATATTTCCTGTCCCCTGCAGGAGTTAATACAGATGATCCACTTAAGGCTGAGGACTCAACCTGGAACAGGTTTTAAAGATCTCTTCTTTCTAAATTAAAAAAAAAACTTAGAATACCAAGAAACTCAGAGATCTTGTTTTAACAAGTCATGTTTATCATCAGGATAAGAAAGACTAGGGTAGAAGACACCTTTCATTTTCAATTGTATAGGCAAATGATTATTTTTCTAGTGTTTGGAAACATTTTCTTTTGTGTTCAAATGTTGCCTTTCTTAACAAGTTCACTTTTCATGAATAACATAAGACATTAAGAAATAATAAAAATATTAAAAATGATATAAAAAAACAGGCACAGTGAGAATTCATCATCCTTTGGTTTGAATGAGCTGAGGTCTCAGTGAGTATGGACTTGGATCATAGAAACAATCTGCTCTCGGGGAGGCAGATGTAAATTTACCCTTTCTTCCCATTGCACCCAAATTTATAGTTCATAGTGCTATAGTTAAGAAACAGCTATGGGCCAGGAATGATGATATACATCTATAATTCCAGCAGTCTGGGGCTGGGACAGGCAGATGAGAGGGTGTAAGGTCAGATTGGGTTATGCAGCATGACCCTGTAAGAAACTAAAAACAAGCCCCTTAAATTATACAAGGAGTGTCAATCATCTGCCATATTGAAGATATGTACACAGTGCTTAGGTAAAATGTGGCTCTCTGAGGCACCACTCCTGTGAATTAGGGACAAAGAAGAAATGCTAAAAGGCAGGTGTATTAGTCAGGGTTCTCTAGAGGAACAGAACTGATAGAATGAAAAAAATACATATACATATGCATATACTATGTATAATTTGCATACATTATATACATCATATACATCTACATATACTACATATAAACTCTATCCATTAAATACACCATATAAATCATACAAATATTCTATATATACACAGTATACATCATTTATGTCATCTGCATCCACTACATCTACTACATCTACAGCATATACATCATATACATACATATGCACATACACATATGTATATACACTCCACTTCAAATAATTGAGTTAAAGAAAATCCCTCACAGATGTATCCAGTCCCTTGGGTTTTAGATAATTCCAGATATTGTCTATTCCAAGAATAGCCATCACATCAGGCTACCCTACGAAGGGATACATATTACGACCTCTCAAACTAAAGCTTACTCTTGCCAAACATCATGGCCACATTGTACATCATTAAAATTCATGTTTCTAACTGTAAGACAGATTCAGACTTATTGCTACAGTCTTTCTTGCTGTTGAGGGTTCTTTTTTGTTTTGAGTAAATTATGCTGATTCCTAAACTGCTAAGATCAGAAATAAAATCATTTACAGTGCCTAAGGAAATTCAGAGTTTATTTTTCTTTGTTTAGCCAAAAGTCTGGCAACAATTCACATCATAGACCTTCCTGGTTGTGTTTTCAGGATCCAAGAGAGCTGCCCCTAGGATGTAAGGAAGACCTTCCTAGGATGATCTTAGCAAGTTTGCTATAAATACTTGACTTCAAAAGAAACACAGACAACATTTACTGGACATAAAAAAATATGTCCCTTATAGAACCTCCCCTTATCCATCTATTTGAATTTGCTGCACAATAGCTCTAAGGGAACTCACAAAGCACAGAGGGATACATATTTTATAATAATGCCATATTAACAATTTTACTACAGAGAAAGGTGCATCAAGTTCCTCCTGCTCTGAAACCTACTGTGGGCTTCATCCTGAGTCTGAGCCAGAAGTTAAGGCAGTGGCTGACTTCCTGAGAAGAAATATCAACCACATTAAAGCTTACATCAGTATGCACTCATACTCCCAACAAATACTGTTTCCCTATTCCTATAACAGAAGCAAAAGCAAGGACCATGAGGAACTGGTAAGTGATACTTATTATTTTTTTAGAAGCGTTTTGTAAATTAAATATTCTGTCCAAGAATTTAAAAAAAAAAAAAAGATAGGACAGTGTTTTCCTTTAAGGAACAACAGGTAGGTGTTTTTCTCTAAACTCCAACTCTGCCAGGAATTGACTTGGGTCAGAGGGCATTAAGAGGATTCTAACCACAGGGAATGGCTTCCCTATATTAGATGAACTATGCAGAAGCCAGGAGGGGGCCGTTAGCTGCCGTGATCTGAGCAAGTCCTGGGGACTGAGGATGATAGGGTTACACAGTGGTCACTGACTTTCTAGGACAGCTTGCCTCTGGCTAACTCCTAGCCCCTCACTCATGTGGGTGCCAGCAGTGGGAACTATTTATTCAGTGCCCCTTTTAACTCCCAAAGTTTAGTGCCAGCAAAGAGCCGTCAGTGTCTGCACTGAGACAACCCTGTTTGGATTGTAGTGGACAATACAGGACATTCAAAGAAGCCCCACACTATCTGCTATCATTTTACTGATTTTTTTTTTTTAGTTCCAGATGCTCTGTTTTGATTGAGAGGTATAAAGGATGCAGGACTCTTAATGGGTTATACCAGTGGTTCTCAACCCCCCTAGAGCTGTGACCCTTTAATGCCGTTCCTCATGTTGTGGTGACCCCTTCCCCCAACCATAAAAGTATTTCATTACTACTTCATAAGTGTAATTCTGCTGCTTTTATTAATTATAATGTAAATATCTGATATGCAGGATATCATATCCAAAGGGGTCATCACCCACAGGTTGAGAACTGATGGGTTATACTCAGAATTAGTCAAGCCCTTTCCCAGGTACTTTGGAGTCAGTGGAAGTGCCCTGACATCGGCAAAGGCTGATCCCTGTTTAGTGGATTGTATTTACTGCTCAATCTTTGTTCCCTGGCTCTCTTAACAGAGAAAAGCATCACCACGTTAGGTAGGCTGGCAATTAATTATTCATGACAAATACATATTTTCTGAAAATAGCTTGTTTAAAATTAAAAAACACATTGAATTTATGCTTTTTAATTCCCAAAGGAAATGTTTTAAAGAAATGTTCATATTTACTAGTTTATTTGTTAATACTGTGCATAGAAAAATAAAAGGATATTTACCATGATTTAGATATAGAATCGATCTGATTTTACCTTATTTGGTGGTTGCTGTGAGGACAAGCACTTATGGGTAGAACTTTGTATCCTGTCCACATTCAAAGAAGCATTAGCTAATCCCTGCAATTAAGGATAATTCCATATGATTAGAGAGATGACGCACAGTGCGTATCACAGACAGCTGTGCTCATACATGATTCAGCCTCATTGCTACAGAAGCACAACAGAAATCACTGCTGCCTGGAAAGCCAGGAAAGTAAGGGATAAAATGTATTGTTCCCCAAGTAAGAATCATAGAAGTTTGTTGATGTCAAGGGGAAGATGCCATTACAACCAGGCATGGAGAGGTTTATATTGGATTGGTAAGGAAGGACCTCCTGTGCAGTAGAGGTGGTGTTTCCCACAGGAATATACTCAGGAGTCTTGGTAGGGATACAGGGAAGTAGATGAGGTCAGCTTGGGAAGGTGTTTGAGTGCCAATTCATATTTACGTATACAGATAATGAAGTTCCATTGAATTGTTTTTCATTTTATTTTATGTGTATGGGTATCTTGCCTGCATGTGTGTCTGTGTACTACATGCATCTTATGCTTGGGGAGACCAGAAAAAAGCATTTGGATCCTCTAGGGCTGGAGTTACAGACAGTTGTGAGCCTCCATGTGGGTTCTGGGAATTGAACCTAGGTTCTCTACAAGAGCAATGGTGCTCCAAACTGCTGATCCATTGCTCCAGCCTCCTCCACCCTCCAAACTTTTTTTTTAAACATTTATTCAGTGCATGTGAGCAAGAGTACATGTCATAGCATATGGAGATCAAAGGACAACTTCCAGGAGTTGGTTCTTTTCTTTCACTATCCCCCTGACTCCTAAATCCAACTTTTTTTTACACACACACACACAAAAAAAAAACCACTGTCATAACACAATAGCCACAGATAACCTCAAGCATCCTCAAGCAACTGATAGTAAGTACCAGAAAGCTAGCTCCAATTTTAGAGAAGATAAATTGTTAAGTGGGAACTTCAGAAAACATTTCTAAGAGTTGGGATCACCTGTAGTGGAATCAGTTTCACACTGCAAGTGGAGCCCTTCATTTGACAAGTCTTTGATAGTTATTAGGCAAATATACAAGAACAAACAACAGAGTTTGTAAGAAGCGAACTGTGCATACAGTGAGTGCATGTGTGCTCTCTAGAGAAGTGGAGCTTAAAGTATGGTGATAATTTTGTCTAGGAATGGAATAGTGCCCAGTGTTATAAATATCTAGCCCATTTTACATAATAAATTAATTCCTGAAAGGCCTCGTGAGATTTTAAATGCAAATTGGTGAAAACATTCAAAGTATTGGCGGAGTTCAGTTTTTAAAGCCACTCAGTTGTGATTGCCATAAACTTAAAAACTGTATTTTTTTTTTTAGTTAACGTCTTTTAAATTTACTTTTTTTTTGGATAAATCCAGACTTTTCACATCACATACAGACTTGCATTCAATTAATGTGCTTATGTTTGTTTAGAAAGTTCAAACTCTTCTGTTTTAAAGCTGAAAATTGACCAACATCTTTATCCTACTTCTCCTAGTCTCTAGTGGCCAGCGAAGCAGCTCGTGCGATTGAAAGTATTAATAAAAACACCAGGTACACGCATGGCAGCGGCTCAGAAAGTTTATGTAAGTATTTCTGCAACAAGAACTTTTATTCTCCTGACATAATTGTCGTCTTGAAGTCTACTGCCTCCACCTGCTGACCTAGGCCTAGCCTTGGAAGCTTCTGGCCTGTGTAAAATCTAATCTAGGCGTAGAACGTTTTCAGCCTCTAAGATTTACTGCTGAATATGCCCACCCTTTCTAGCTCTTTTTGAGCTCTAGGTGGCTGGTTCAACTCAACCATTCTGGTTCAAACTCCTCTCCCAGATGACTTATTCAATATGGCTTTTCTCTCAGCCTCTGAATTACTCTGCTTGACTATGAACTCTTCCAATCTTTTCTAACCTTCTGACTCCTTCTCGTTCTCTTGCTCATTGTCTTTACCCATGTTTAGCGTGCTATCTCTTCCATCTGTCTCTGGAAAACTCTCCTGGTAAAACTGCCTCCTTCTCCCTCTCTGCTGCTCCACTCTCCCTCTCATCTCATCTCTACTGTTCTCCGTGAACTCTACTGTATTCCCGTACTGTACTCTCTTCTCCTGTACTGTCTGTCTTTCCCTGAAGTAGCTTCTCTTTCCTCTCTCTTCTTGTGAGAGTTGGGCATATCCTATTCTGTCAAATCTTTCTCTGATTCATCACTTTGCCCCTCAATTACACATCACTTTCAAACATGGGTGCTTCCTTCTACAAACTAACATTACCTTCATTGTATGGGATTAAAGGTATGTACCACCAAGCCTGGACCTAAACTTTTCTTTACCTGGAACTTGAACTTAGAGCTCCTGAGATTAGAGTCATGTCTGTATTCCAGCCAGATCACGCACATCTTGGGATGTGATCCCTTGCCAGAGCAACCATGTTCTGAATAAAAATGCGTTTCTGCACTCCTCCTTTTTTTCCTTTACTCCTTCTCTCACTCCCCTTCTATTCCATCCCTGCATTCTCTCTGCAGTGCTGGGGGATGACATCCATGGCCTTCAGCAATGGTTCTTCAGGGCAATGTTTCTTCTTGGGAGCTTAGACCATGAGGCACAGCAGTGGCATCTGTTTGGTCTCTTGTGTAGTTTTAGTCTTCCAAACCACAGGGTCATATGTGAAGTCACCATAATGATTAGAAACAGAAGCATAACTTAACCAGTGAAGGGCAGAACAACAAAGTCCTGTTGACCGATAAATGCACTGGGCTGGGCATGAGTTAGAATCTCCAGGATCCCTGCTTAAAATCAGCAAATGAACAAATGAAAACAGATGTGGTCACATGCACCTGTAACCCCAACACTATTCAGGGGCAGGAGGGCAGAGAGGAGGGCAGGAAGTTTGCTGGATGTTCTGGCTGCCAGCCTAGCTCCAGTGTCCTCAACAACCCAGTCTCAAGTGAATAAGGTGACAAGTAATAGAACAGGCATCCAGTGTCCTCCTTTGGCCTCCATATGCAGGTGTGTATGCACAATCAGATAACACACACACACACACACACACACACACACACACACACTTGCAGCAACAAAAGAAGAAGCCAAGGTGGTATTTAAGAGATGAAGCTTATCTCTATAGAGTGGGGGTTATGTATTTAGCAAGCATACTAAGAAAAGAGGAAACAGAGATACAAGGCCAAAAGTGCACATAAGGTGCCCACAACTATCGTGTGATATATAAATCTAGAAGATGCCATTCGCCTTGCATGCTTTTTACTGATAGCCTGTTTCCTGATTCACAGTGAGAACTTGGTTGTGGCAAACCCACCAACTGTTTTCTATCTATTTCTACTGAGAGATGCTTACTGGGAAACTCCTGTGCAGGCTGGCAGACCCTGATTCTGTTCTTCTGAAGCCAAAGGATGGGGGTCAACACCTGAAACAATTCTTTGGGGAGACGAGAATAGATGTCACTTCAGATAGGGAAGCTGATATCAGACCAAAGGAGGGATAACACCACTGTCCACTCTGGTCAACCGGAGAGTTTGGGGGTTACTTATGGGAATATGGGTGAGGGGCTACTTGTAGTAGGAGAAATGACTCAAAGACAGGCGCTTCACCAAAGCCCACTCCGGCATGGAAGCTCAGGGAAGCTGGAACTGTTTCATCTAGGAGGAAATGGCTTCATAAACATGGGATAAGAACAGAAATCAAGCGTGGAAACAAATGTCAGCAAACTACAGCTCGTTGACCAAGCCCAGGTCACTGCATATCTTCATAGTCTTTGAACCAAGAGTGGTTTTCCTAATTTTTAAAAAGTTTGAAAAAAAACCTTTGAAAATAATTAATTTTGACACATCAAAATTATATGAAAATTCATATTTGTTTCCGTGAATAGTTTTACTGGAACACAGCCGTGCTCATTAATTTGCATATTATCTACGGCAGCTTTCATGACAGCCAAGATAATTGCAACAGGGACCAGATGGCTCACAAACATAAACTATTTCTTATCCTATTTTTTTTCGGGAAAAAAAATAAAGCCTTGCCAATTTCTAATGCAAACAAATGTTTAAATGAAATGCAATTTCACTCACTGATTTAAAGAAAATAAAAGGGACCTATAGAGTTGAGAATGATTGTAGCTGAGAGAAGTTACGTGGCTAAAGTGGTCTGGCAAGGTGCCTCTCTGTAAGTGGAATTCCTTGGAGAACTATTAAGTAGCTGCCAGATGATAGTGTAATATGATGAATAAAGGCATAAAAAAGATTTTGAGACACCATAGGGGAAGCCTGGTGTCTAAATAAATATAATTGACCCAAGGCTATAACAACAGTTGCTTCATTTCAATACCCCTGTAAATATCAAATGCTTTATTAGCAGCAAGTCTGAGCTCTCTTCCCTTTGTCTTCCATCCTTCCTGGAGTTGTCTATCAGATTGGGCCACACACCTTTGCTGTTGCTGGCCCGTGGCTGCCTTGTTAACATAGGCAATTTCCACACACTCATTCACTTAGGGTGTGTGTGTATGTGTGTGTGTGTGTGTGTGTGTGTGTGTGTGTGTGTGTATGTGTGGTGTGGTGTGTACTGACAGGATAAAAGCTCAAACTATAAATGTTAGGTGTTTGTTGATCATAATTATCAGAAATATTTATGGATGACTGAATGCATCCACTATAGATGGATATTTTAAAAATATTAGAAATTCTGTATACCATCTATAATCCTAGCACTCAGGACATGGAAGCAGGAGGATCGAGAGTTCGGGGACACCCTGGGTTATACAGAGAGTTTGAAACCAGCCTGGTCTAGGCTTGAGTTGTTAAATGTTTGTATGTGTATACATAGACACACTATACATACATGGTAACTACAAAAAAATTCTAAAATATACTTAAAATCAAATAACAGGAGAAGTCTACATGTTTTGGGCACTAGGAAAGCCCTATTATTTTTTTTTCCTAAATTGATTTGTGTAGTTGCTGCAATCCCATGACACTTAACTAATTTTGAAGAAAGCCTACATGCTTTGTGTTGCAGAAACAATAGTGAACATTCCATAAATTGATTTGTATATTTGATGCACTCTTATGAACACTGACATAATTTTGAAGTTTATTTGGTAGAAGAATTTGTAAAATGCTAAAAATAAGGCTAATAAGAGACATTTTACCCCACTGAGCTATCAAAGCATGTTATAAACCTAGGATAATTTGGATAGTATGGAACTGAGCTGGAAGAGGCAGATCATTGGACGGGAATAACAGGAACAGAAACATATTCAAATATTTAAGGAGACCTGGTACGCCATAAAGACATTTTAAACCATATTTAATTATCAACCCTGGAAAAACTGACAGGCCACTAAGAATAAAAACTGAATTGAATTACTAATACATCTTTCACTAAAATAAATGCCAAATTGATCAAATATTAAAGCACAAAAACCCTGCCATAAGCTAAAAATTTGAGTGAGAAAAACTTCACTTTACACAGATTTAAGAACATTCATGCAGTTCTTATAAACAGTACATGAAATTAACTACGTAGAAATGTGATCAAGAAAATTGATAGAAAAATATAAAAATGTATGCAATTCATTGATAAAGAAATCTAAATCTAAGACAATTGCTTCTTCTTATTCTTACTATACCCAGAAAACTGCCAGGATCCAAGATTCTTGCCCATGGTGCAGAAGCTGTCAGCGGGTGTCCTGACACTCTGCTGGGAGGAATAGGTTTCATTCTTTTTAATAGTACTTGGTGACAAGTGTGGTAACTGTTAAAGGTACACCACTTTAGTCAAGTAATTCTAGAAAATATTCTGAAGTACTAAACATTGATTTATGAACAATGGTGCTCATTCTAAAGAAACTAAATTATTTATCAACAAAATCATTTGAATCAATCATATATAGTTTTACAATGCAATCCCTTAAAATGATTAAAAATGATGTATATTCAAACACAGTAATGATACACTTGGAAATGTTACAATAATTACTTCTAGAAATGTAACAAAATTAAGACAGAAATGTGTGCACTGTAAAATGAACCAAAATGTTATTGGCAATTATCACTCCTTGATCAGACTATTGATGAGTTCTGGGCAACATTTGTTTTCTTTCTTAACATGGCTTCTTTTTGATGACTGCAACTTTCAGGTAAGAAATCGAGGTAACCACCAGAGGAAAACTATTTTCATTTCTACAAAAAAGATATTAATAATAAACATATTTTGAAATAATCTCTGTCTCTTTTAGATCTAGCACCTGGAGGATCTGATGATTGGATCTATGATTTGGGCATCAAATATTCGTTTACAATTGAACTTCGAGATACAGGCAGATATGGATTCTTGCTGCCCGAGAGATACATCAAACCCACTTGTGCAGAAGCTTTGGCTGCAGTCTCTAAAATAGCTTGGCATGTCATCAGGAACAGTTAATGCCCTTACCTCTGTTGTCATTTTTATTTTATTGGTTTCATCAACACTAAATTGTTGTACCAGCTTCTAAGTTTAATCAGTTTCCTTGGTTTTGTTGAAGAATAAAAAGCAAACTACTTTGAGCTTAAGAGTGACAATGGCCCCTGTGCATTTTAACATTATTATTATTATTATTTTATTCTAAGAGGTTAGCTACTGCTCCCACCGCCCCTTGATTTATGATGAACAGCGAACTGTCTTACGCAATTTTAAGATGTATTGTGTGTGTGGTGGGGCGTGGGGGCATGAGTTTAAGCACCAGGTTTATGCAGGACCCCATCAGAGGCTAGAAGAAAGCGGGAAGCGCTCTTGCAGAAGGTTACAGAAGGTAGTTAGCAGTCACGTGGGTGCTGGGCACCAAACTTGGTCTCTGAAAGAGCAGCAACTGCTCTTGACGGTTGGAGCCATCTCTCCAGCTCCTCTTAAGCAACGTTTACACTAAATTTACGGAGATCATTGGATCCAAGGAATAAAAGTAAAGGCATTCTGAAGCATCTCAAGGATTTGCACTCCCAAATTTCAATCAGTCTCTGCTCGTGTTCTAGAAAACACCACCGTGCACTTTTGCTCCTGCGACAGGCCCAGGCGGGGGATGGGCGATTGTCAAATTCTGCAGCTTAGAAACACTCCAGGCTGGTGGTTACTGCCGTAACAAGGTAGCACTTTATGCAATAGAAAACAGTTAAAACGAGAAACTCAGTCAATTGAGAATCTCAGTTCTCCCACACTGACTCCGATTTCCCCGGACCTCAGTAAACTGAAGACGTCAGGAATACATTCCGCAAGGCCCTCGGGACGCAGGCGGGGTGGGGGTTGGGGGGAGGGGCGTAGTACGAGAGAGGCGGGGCTTATTCGCTGACGACTAATCTGGCGGCCGGAAGCTGCCTGGCCTGCGGAGGAGTAGGGCAAACTCGGGACTTCCGTCGGCTTTTATGTGCTGCTTAAGTAGCGGCCTGGTAGAGTTGCGGTTTTAGTGCGCTGCTGTGCAGCGGCCTGTGTGCGTCTCGTCTCCAGTCCCGAGCTCTCTGGAGCTTAGCGAAGATCCTAGCGGCTCCGCTGCTCCTTGTTCCCGGCGTCCGCCCGCTAGAGGAGGGCCGGCCCCTGGGAGCCGCGCGTGCACGTCCTCTTCGTCGTCCTCCCGGGGTCGGGCGCGGGGACAGCCGGAGCTGAGGCGTCAGGGACGTCCTGAAGACTGCTCCTACTAAGGGTGCTTGGAGAGGAGGTAAGCGTTCGGGAAGCTGATGGGAAGAGGCGTCGGACCGGACTCGGGTGGAAGTCCTGCGCTGTGGCCTCCATCCTTTCTCGGCTTCCTTGCGATTCTGAACGCTGTTTGAGCGTCCCGCTCTTCACTCTGCAGTGGCTCTCAGTGTTAGATCTGTCTGTTGCTCTAGTTGTGATTCTGGAGTTTGTGTCGTGAAGCAGGCGGACTCGGATACCCTGGTGTGGTGGTCGCATTTGTGTGTGGTGAAAGGGTGCAGCAGTGTGCTTTTGGATTTAGAGTTACCTTCTTCACGTATTCCAGATCTAGTGAAGAAAGGAGAGTCCTACTTTTGATTGTTCCTGGTCTTGCTTATTTCCCAATAAATAGTAAATACTATTGGGAGTGTAGGAGTATTATTTTATCTTTATACTCCCAGGCAACGGGAAGGTGGAACGAAAGGAGAAGTTATATCTGACAGTATCACTTTCTAAGTAGGTTAACACTTATGTGGCTGGAAAAGTAGTATTCAGAGTTGGATTATATTGGTAGGATCTTGTTTGTGAAAGGCAGTATCTTAAAGTTAAGTAGTTATATTAGGAGTCCAGATAATTTGAACTTTTGAGAGTTATGGGCGTGCACAGTCTCTCTTGGTTTCTGAATTTTTAAAGAAGTAATTTGAAAATGTTGGAACTTTAAGTTTGGCATTTCAGGGTTTAAAAGTCTGTGATATGTTTGCTTAGTTAGTCCAGATGACTATGCGGTTCTGCCTATATGTTTATTTTGCTACGTAATATTTAACATTACTAGCTTTAGAACCTAAACAATATTTTGCAACACAGACGTATACATTTTCAAATAACTTCCAACTTCTTAATTAGTTAGATTGTATCAGATGACAGTTTCATCTGGAGACTTAGCAAGTTGATGTAGGCATGTCACAATTTGTATGCAAATGGTTGTGCCCTGAAACTTGAGTTTCAGTGTGAGCATCTGGTAGAATGTAGTTGATACCCACCTATAGTGAGTGACTCAGATACCCAAATATGCAGAAACTCAAATCTCTTCTAGAAAATGATGTAGTCTTTGAACATGCCCACCTTATATGCCTTCAGTCATCTCTATACTTCTAATACAAAATATGATGTAAATCCTACATAAGTACTTTTATACTAAATTGTTTAGAAATAATGAAAATAAGGTTTGTACACATTCAGTGTAGTTTTGGGTTTTTTGTTTTGTTTTGTGTTATGTTGTTTTATTTTTTTTTCTGGATATTTTCAATCCAGGGATACAGCTTCTTTATTTGCTTTCTGTTTACTGGTTATTTGCAGTGAACACTAACCTCTATTTTGAGTATATTCTCTGTTCTCCGAAGGCCATACCACCCTGAACATACCTGATCTCAGAAGTTCATCGGGATTGGGCCTGATTAATATCTAGATTGGAGATGTACACACTTACCTCAGTTTAATGTCTGTAATATAAATTTAAAATACTAAATCATAGTATAACTTATATATCAATACATTTTATTAAGTTACTAGTGTTAATTTATATTGTATGAAGCATATATTTTGAATTTATCATTAGTCATTTTCTCAAGATAATATATGTATTATATGTATATATTACAAGTTATATAACACATATATATTTAACTTAACAGGATTTGAAACCAAAATATACCTGGTTTTAAACATTTAGGATAAGGAAATTCACAATTAGTATATTTTTTATTAACAAAAATTTAATAGGCCTTGAAAGTAATTACTTAATTCAAGAAGAGCCATCTCTGTCATGCTCCTTTCTCAGCCAGGTTTATGGTGTGGAACTCAGAGTATATTGTTTCCTGAAGAAGGGGAGCAGTTCTTATATTTGAGAAACATTTTCTCTTAATAGGCTTAGCATTAGTGCCCCTGAATTTGAATTTTCTTCCTTTTTTAATTGAAAAGAGATGATGAACATTCCAAATATTTATTGCACTCCAAAAAAGAATAGATAAAGGAAAACAACTGCATAGTCATTTGGTTTTGATAACTCCTGTATTTGAGAAAAATGGATCAAATAGGTGGTGATAGCCTTAACCAAAGAATAATTTGAATACCAAATGGAGGAACATCTTCAGGCAAGAGTCAGTTTACTAATAAGTGGTTGGTTTACAGTCTCTGATTGGAAAGACATTGGCATCTACAATTCTGGTTCTTTGTGTCTGATATTCTCTTCCATTTTGAAATACTCATATCTGTCTCATTAATGCTTTTTGTCCTCTAATCAAATTTAAACTCTACTCTTTTGTAGTATTCATCTTTCTTTGTGAACCCAGCATTTAGGATGGAAATTTTTGAGCTTTCAAAATATCAGTTGAGCTGGGCGGTGGTGGCGCACGCCTTTAATCCCAGCACTTGGGAGGCAGAGGCAGGAGGATTTCTGAGTTTGAGGTCAGCCTGGTCTATAAAATGAGTTCCAGGACAGCCAGGGCTACACAGAGAAACCCTGTCTCAAAAAAACTATTAAAAAAAAAATCAGTTGATTTCATGATTTTGAGTTACATGGTTTAATATATGAAACAATTTTTTGGTGTATTGCAGATTATGTATTTATTTTCCAACAAATGAGATTTTAAATTATTTTATCTCTGTGCAAACAGAAAACATTTATTCATGCAAAGTTATAACTGTGTGATTACTAATGTCGAGGATAATGTCATATTGTGGATTGCTAGTAGAAGTTCTTAGGTTGACAAAGTATTAATCAACTGTATTATTGTAATGAAATTCCTTATACAGGATACATAGGAAGAAAAGAAAGCTTATTTTGACATACAGCTATAGAGATTTATGTCCAAAGTTGGATCCATTGCTTTGGGTTCTTGGGTGGGTAGTACAAGCCACAGAGTGGAGTTAGAGGGAGAGATGAACAGATTAGTTTTACAACTCTCTTTGAAAGCATCCTTATGCAAGGATTTCCTATTATGCCTTACCTCTTGAAAGGTCCATAGCACCTCCTGCTACCACCACCCTGAGGACCAAGGCTTTACTGACAGTCTTTGCAGGGGGAGAGGCATTCATCCAAACCTTAGCAAATGATCAGAGGTGTTCATTTCAGAACCATTGTTCTAGAATCTAAGAAGCCAGAGCAGGAAGATTCATTCTAGATAGATATCTTTAATTCTTAATTTTACCTTTTGTGCCTCATGTTATAGTCCTCTAATCTAGACCTGTTACCAAATACAGTGTAATTATAGGACAAAATCCAGCACTGTAGGATTCTAAGGCAAAAGGATACATCTTTTATTTCATTGTATTTCCCCTTTAATTTGGAAGGCTGAGTAGTAATTGGGAAATCACCCTATAGGTGAGCTTTTTTTTTTTATTAGAATTGTTTATTTTATTTTTGTTTTATGTATTTGACTGTTTTGTCCGGATGTATATATGTGCACCACATGTGTGCCTGGTGCCTAAGGAGGCCAGAGAGGGTGTTGGATCCCCTGGAACTGGAGTTATGGATGGGTGTGAGCTACCACGTGGGTGCTGGGAGTTGAACGATGGTCCTCTACAAGAGTAACAAGGGCTTTTAACTGCTGAGCCAACTCTTCAGCTCCTGCAGGTGAATCTTGAGTCATTCTTCATGCCATCTGTAGAAGCAGTGTTTGTATGGGAAGTAGCTTTTCACCGGTAAGAGTACAAGACTGGGTGTGGCTGATGAGTTTCGATCTGTAGCTCTTCCTTCACTTGGTATAACATTCTGGTGGGCTGTAGGCATCCAGGATCAGAGAGAAACTGTGAAGCCAGTATGTCAGGGCGAGATCAGTGATGTCTTAATGGAATGACAGCGGTGAAGATGTAGTAGAGCAAGGCAAACTAGGGTCCCTTTAGAAGGCCAAGAAAGGAGATGGCAGGTGATCAGTACATCAGCTATAGGAATAAATAGTATTTTAGTCAGGATTCTCTAGAACAGTGCTTCTCAACCTTCCTAATGCTGAGACCCTTTAATAAAGTGACCACCCAATCATAAAATTATTTTGTTGCTACTTCATAACTATAATTTTGCTACCATTATGAATTACAGTGTAAATATCTGATATGCTGGCTATCTGATATGCAGCTCCTCTTGGAGCTGAGAAGTACTACTATAGAGGAACGATAGAATTTAGCTTGTCCAACAATGGCTGTCCAATAGAAAGTCCAAGAATTCAGTGGTCATTCAGTACACAAGGCTACATGTCTCAGCTGGTCTTCAGTCTACATCAGAATCCAGAGGAAGTAGGATCTATTACCAGAGAAGCAAGAGTGAGAACAGGCAGGCAAAGAACAAACACTTCCTTTGTGTCCTTTATATAAGCTGCCACAAGAAGGTGTGGTCCAGATTTAAAGTAGATCTTCCTACCTCAAAACATTTGTATTTAGGATAGGCTTTCCCACTTTATAAAATTCAATCAAGGAAAATTTCACACTGGTGTATCCAACCCCTTGAGTTTTACTTAATTCCAGATATAGTCAAGTTGACAAACAAGAACAACATCACAAATAGCTTGTTACACTGGTGAAATTTGTTGGTCATATCGAGAATACAAATACTGCGAGGCAGAACTAACCTATTTTCAGTAGTAATTGTGGAGGGGAAAATGTAAAGTTAAAGTTAGTTTTCTGGAGGCAGTATTGTAGGAAGAGACCATCTACTTATGAGGAAAAAGATTTACATTCTTTTTAGGTTCTGAATAGCTAGTTCATAGGGGAACTTAGAATCTGTTCAGTTTTAGTAGTTTTGTTAAATGTTTGAGGATCATGATGTGTACTTATATACTGATTGATATATTTTAGTGGAACTTTAAGATACATTTTTATCTTGAAACTTTTCCAGTTTGAGAGTGTGTAGTTTTTTTGTTTGGTTTTGGTTTTGGTTTGTTCGTTTGTTTGTTTTTTCAAGACAAGGTCTCTCTCTCTGTAGCTCTGACTGTTCTAGAACTCACTCTATAGACCAGGCTAGCCTTAGATCTGCCGGCCTTTCCCTCCCAAGTGCTAGGAATAAAGGTGTGCACCACCAGACTCAGCTAACATACATTTCCTTCTTACTGCCTTCTACATAGATAGAAATTGTCCATTTCTAGGTGTTTTTCTCAGTTAATCAAAGCTTTTGTGTTCTAGGTCTTTTTCTGTATCACTTCTCTAAGTTTTCAGTTCTTTCATGCTCTGTTCCATAATCAACTAGATAGGGGGGCGACTGTGTCTTCCTCTGCACATTTATATTTGAGCTGAGGATGAGTTTGAGAGAAATTAATGATATACATTCTATTGATGTTAATTTATATTTGGCTCATTAGCTCTCTTGGAGAATGGCTTATACAACTGATTTTGCCCATGCATGTGACATTCTACACTGTTTAAAGTATCTAATTATTTCAGAGTTACTTCACAATTTCTATTGTATTAGAAGAATGGTTATATTTTATGTTAAAGAGTTAGTAATATAATATATAAACTTCCCAGTTAATTCCACCTTGATTTGCCATCTTTTTTTCACTTTTCAAACTTTTTTCTAACTTTTGAATGTATCAGAATGTGACCTAAATGGCCTAATTAAGTGAAATATTTTTATAATCACGATTGAATTTTTGGCTTTACTTTTATATTCCAGGATATTTTATCTCTTTTCTTTTTGTTGTTGTTGTTTTCAAAACAGCATTATACTATTAATCTCAGGCTGATATTGAGCTCACTGTAATCCATGTTGGCCTGAATTTACAGTCCTCTTGCCTTAGTCTTCTGAGTGCTAGGTTTACAGGCATGCCCCACCACACACTCGGTACACTGGTACTGATATGATTTCCTGTCCAGTAATATATATTTATTTTGGAATCATATTAAAGATAGTCTTTATAAAGACAGGTTCAGATGCTGAGGAGTGTAGCTTAGTGGAGAGTGTAGGGAAGTCCTGTGTTCAATGCCTAGTACTGCATACAAATTCAGTCATGGATTCCTGGGATTGCAGAAATCAATGGAGGCAGAAGGATAGGAAGTTCAAGATCATCCTTTGTGTGTATTGAATTTGAGGCCAAAGTGGGCTACATGAGATCTTGACTCACACATAGGCACACATGATTAGTTGTTGTATACTAAATAGAACTTACCTTTAAAAAAAAAACTGCCAGGGTTCTTTCTAATCACTGGACAATTAGGAGATACAAAGTGTCATGTGGTTAGCTTGTTTGCTTTTGCTCACAGGAGTCTTTTCCTTAAGTAAATCTGTACCAGTTCTTTCTTGGTCTGGAATTTGTTTTCTAACATGTGCTGTCATCTGAATTTTCACTTTCAATTAAATAATTGGATTAGTTTTCTGATTATAGTTCTAGTTTTTTAATGCTTGTTTAGCATTTATATACTGTTGCCATTTGATTTTTTTTTATTACCTTTAGCACCTTTGACTTTCATCAGTATGTGCTAGATTATAAATACCCTGGACAGTTTTGGTTTCAGTATTACTGAAAATTTAATATTTTTAATCAGATTGCCTTTCTGTGACCTCTGTAGCAAAGAATTTTTAAGTAATGTCTACTTTTCTTCTATACTGCTTTTTGTTGTTGTTTTCCTTTTGATTTTCTTCCAGACATGATTAGGCTACGAACTCTGCCTCAGCTCCCTGAGGACAGGGATTACTAACATGTGGCGGCAGATGGATCCAGACAATTCCATACTCATTTAAAACAGTACTTCATCAAGAGCTGGCTCTCCTTTCAGTTAGGGTTTCACCTGGCTATTCCCCATGTTCTTTGACTTACATATCTTTTTTAGTTAACCAGTTGTTAGGCAAGCAGTGTTCCCCTAAAGGACAAGCCTACTAAACACATTTTAATGTTTAACATTTGAAGTTGAATGTCTAATAAAGAGGAGGTATAGGTCAACCAGCAGGTTCCAGAGTTGTTGCAGACTTAGAAGGCAGGCCATCTTTGTTTATTGGTGTCTTCTTTCAGTATCCTTCTGACCTCCCCCACCCACCTCTGCCCCAAGGGAAAAAAATCTCCATTTTTAAGTTTTACTTATACCTTTGTCTGTTTGAAGTTCTAGTCCAGGTGTGTAAAACTGAAAGATTTTACAGTTTTAACTCTCTCTTTTTTGGTTAAAGTAGTTCAAAATGTCAAAAATTAGGAGAAAGGTCACAGTGGAAAACACCAAGACCATATCTGAGAGTACATCTCGAAGACCTAGTGTATTTGAGAGGCTTGGACCCAGCACTGGAAGCACAACAGAGGTGAGTTGTTGCTACTGTGGTTTCAGAGCACTTATGGGAAGGAACTAGGAGTGTGGCTTAGTGGCAGAGCCCTTACCTAGCATGTATGAAGAGGCTCTTGATCCTGTGTACTGGGGGAAACATTTAAAATACTATTATTGAAGTACTGATTGCTATTATATAGGAAAACATGTTTTGTCATGGGTTTGGCTTAGCAAATTTTATTTTATAAAAGGAAATAAAAGGGATTAAGGTTTGCAAAGTTCTTAAGTAATATTTTTGTGTATTCAATATATACAGTGTATTTTGATCATATTAATACCCTAGTCAAGGAACTACTCTCCACCTAAACACACACACACACACACACACACACACACACACACACCCCTTCCTGTGGTTTCTCATTCCTTTATGGTATTATTATTATTTTGGAGTAGTATATGCTTAGCTGGCATTTGGGTGGCTCTGATTTGATTTTCGCCCTGGTACCATCTTCAGACATTTACATAGTGATATTTGCCTCATAGACACAGTGCCGTAACTGGCTGAAGACTGGCAGCTGCCTCTATGGTAACACATGTAGGTTCATACATGGCCCTTCACCTCGTGGGAAAGGTTACAGCAGCAATTACAGAAGGTAAACTGAGAACTCAAAAATTTTCTATAGTATTAAAAACCAACTTTTGCAATTTAGTGTAAAAATATGAAATAAAACCATGTATTTGGTCAGATTTTCTATTTTGGGATAATCTTCTGTCAGTCATAGATTAGTAAGATCTTTTGATTGTTACTGTTAAAATTAATAAAACTTGAGCTTTAAAGTGTATGTGTTTACGTGCTTTGGTAGTAGATACATTTTTCAATGTCTATATTCAAATCAATGAACACCTATGGAGAGACTGAGTCTGGGAAGAACAGCCCCTAAAAAGCCCCCTGCCTGACACAGCCCCAGTTGTATATTAAATTGCTGCTTAGGCAGAACTCAAGAGGTGTGAGAATTTACTTTTAGTAAATGTTAAGGCTATTCACTCTTAACGCAGTAAAATTTAAATAAGATTTAATTGTAATTTTCTACAGACATTTTAAATTCATATCTTATACAAGCTTTGTTATAAAATCTACTTGCCAAACCTCTTAGGACACTGTGTTAATATAAAGGCATTTAGGGGCAGGAGTGATAGGCCAGGGGTTAAGATCCCTGACTGCTTTTCTAGAAGACCTGGGTTTAGTTCCCAGCACCCACATGGTAGCTGACAGTCATCTGTAATCCAGTCCTGGGGAATCCAATGTCATTTCCTAGCTTCAGGCACCAGTCATGTACATGAAGCACAGTCATACAAAAAAAAAAAAATACCCATACACATAAAGCAAACAAATAATTTAAAAAAATCTAAGTGTGTTTATATGTGGATAAACATTTCTTCTGCAGAACATCATTCTGCCTTTGATAGAAACTTGGCTAAACTTAATTTTCACAATGACGATCTTTTTAGTATTCCCCTTGTCTCCTTTTGATGATTTTGTAATAATTTTTAAAGTTAACATGCATAGTGTTTTTTACAGAAATAATTTAATTAGTAAACAAAGAATTTACCTAGCCCTGAAATTGTGTGTGCTGATTGCTTTGTTTACATCAGTAGTCAGAAAACTGAATATGAAAGTTAGTGATTGGAGATTTTTAAGTGTGTGTGTGTGTGTTCACTCATGCAGGGTCACTCCACATTTGAATGTGAAAGTCAGAACAGCTTTTGGGAGTCTGTTCTTTCTTTCAGGTGTGAATGACAATCACTTTTACCCACTGAGCCAACTTGTTGGCTCTTGGCTTTCATTTTTAAGATGCATGAAGTAATTTTTAGTTGGTAGTGTATCCAGCTACATACACATCTGTGGATGGGAATGTTCTTATCTCTGAAATAATTTTGTTACTTTATAACTTAACCTTTCTCTTATTATCCTTCATCTACAATATGTCTGCTATATTTAGGTGGTGAACAGGAAGTAACTCAAGCTACTATTTACATACTCATTTTCTTTAGTACATACATGGTTTCTTTTTCATATTACCAGTACTTATCACACAATGGAAGTTAACATGCATCTTGATTAGTATTAGGAGAAACTTGTAAATATTTCTCATATTTTAAAATGTTACTGTTTAATAAACTGAAACATTATTTTTCAGAAGTTTAGGCACCAAAGACAGAAAAATTATATTAGTCTTTATGAAGTTATATTATTCTTTTAAAACATCATATAAATACAGATTATTGTTGTTTTGTTTTGTATCAAAGGTCACCAGAAAGACCTACAGGTGATCTCAGAGAACGAATGAAGAATAAGCGTCAGGATGTGGATTCTGAATCCCAGAAACGGAATGCAGAAGAGTCATCCTCACCTGTTAGGGTAGGCATGAAATTTATAAAACCCACTTAAGATTCAGTAGTCATCTATTTCATAAACTCCATTTTAAATATTAAGTTGTGTGATTACTATGCAGTAAATCTATAATTAGACATGACAGTATCCTGTGTGAGTAAATAATTTAAGGGGCAGGGATTCCATGAGAAATTGTTCTTCTATGTATTTAAAATGACCAGCAGAGCTTAGGCTGAACTTAAAAGGTTTTGTATGTTCCTGGAACTCATGAGTATCCAAATATGGGCTACAGTTGGGAAGCTAACCCTCTGACCCTCAGTTTTCATCCCTCTGTAAAGAAAATCCATCTCTTCTATCAAGCACTTCTGTTGCCCCACTGACTATGAGCCCTAGGCAGTCATGAAGTCACTTCTTGTTTTATAAGTTGTCCACTCTTTGTGCTTCTTTAAATGGATCCTATAAGGTGTTATTTCTTGTGAGTAGCTTCCTTAGTTTTTAATATTTGTGGAAGATTATTCTTTTGTCTTTTTTCCAAAGAATATTCCATTAGCATTCTGTATTCGCTTTTTTTTCACTTATCATTGCTGGATATTGGGGTTCTTCCCACTTTTCCCCCATAATGTGAGTGAGAAGATTCACGTACAAGTTTTTGGTTAGCGTGAGTTCATTTTTCTTGGTTTTATCCTAGGGAACAGAATCGCTGAATACACAATCTGGTTTCTTTTCTGTTGCTGTGACAAAATACCTGTCAGGAGCGGTTTATTTTGTCTTAGAGTTGAAGGGTACCATGTGCATCATGGCAGGGGCCTGTTGGAGGCAGGGGCGCAGTTGGTCGTTTCTCCTCACAGCGGGCAGGCTGGGAACATCAAGCCAGGCTCAGCTCCCTCTCTCTGTATTCGGTTCAGGACTCTCATCCATTGGGTGGACCTTCCCACTTCAACCAACTTGTTTAGAAAGTCCAGAGTTGTGTCTCCTGGTGATTCTAGATTTTGTCACACTGAGGGTCAGTGCTAGAGCAGTGTTCTCAACCTTCCTAATGCTCTGTCCTTTAGTACAGTTCCTCATGTTGTGGTGACCCCAATCATAAAATTATTTTGTTGCTACTTATAATTTTGCTACTGTTGAATTGTAATATAAACATCTGATATGCAGGATATCTGACATGTGACCTTTATGAAAGGGTGGTTCGACCCTGAAAGGGGCTGTGCCCCACAGGTTAAGAACCCACTGTGCTAGACTGCCATTTAGAGATTCCATTGCTTTTACTTTTTGTCAGTGAGATATGAAGATTCCAGTTTCGACATTTTTCCCCAGCTCCTAATTGTAGCTTTGCTTTGTAATAGCCAAGGATGATAATCGTCAGGCACATACTCTCTAGTTCTTGATACATAGTTGGAGAAATTCTGCCCATTTTTTAAAATTGAGCTGTAAGAGTTCTTTATATTTTGAGTACAGGTAAAATATACTTTTTGAAGGTTTCAAGTATTTTTTTTTAAGTTAGTAGTAATATGAAATAATAGTGTATTTATATACCATCAGACTTCCAGTATAAGTCATTTTACTTTACTAATGTTTAATACAAATACAAATAATTTCCTTGTAAGTTAAAAATAGCAAAAAAAATTTAGATTTCTGTTTTAAAATTTTGGGTTTTTTAAACTTTTTATTTTAAATAACTTAAAACTTAAGAGAAGTTATCGGGATTAGCATATAATTTCTGTTTGCTTTCATTTTTAAGGTACCTAAAACAAATTTTCTACCATTTTGTGCCTTGTTGTTACATTTTTAAAAGTTTTTCCAAGTTGAGGGCAGTATCTTACTATGTCTCTTGACCTGTCCTGACACCAGGCTGCTAGGCTCAGGCTATGTCTGGCCTCTGTCTCTCCTGAAGCTGGCACTGCGTAGGCTCTAAGCACCAGCCATAGCTCTCACTGCAGTGTGAGCTCACTAGCATGCTGGTGTTCTTCTCTGTCACTCTCCACTGTGTTAAAAACAAGCAAATGAAAAATGCTTGTTAAAATTGTTTGAGAGTTTCACACGTGTGTATAATAATGTTTCAATCAGATCCCCTCCACCAGCTCCTCTATTTTACCCAACCTTCCACATAACCTTTCTTTCCCAACCTCATGTGCTCTTTTCCTGACCCCACTAAGTCCATACCCCATACCCTATGTTGAGACAGGGCATATCACTGAACCCAAAGCTCACCATTTTGGCTTGACTGGCTAGTTAGCCATTGCGCCCCCTGGAGACAGGTGGATCCCTGTCTCTGCAGTACTGCATTGCAGATGTGTCCCACCATCCAGTATTTACGTAGGAGCTGGAGGTCAGACCTCACACCCTTATGCTTGGTCACCAAGCATTGTGCTAAGCCGTCGCCCCAGCCCCCCCCCCCCATCTTCACATTCTTGATCCTGGTCTTTAAAACAAAAATGTTTTTATTTTTATGAAGTTCAGCTTACTTGTTTATTAAATGTTATAGTTGCTTACTCTTTAGGTGTTATTTGAGAAACTTTTATGATACAAGGTCATAAAGATTTATGATTTTTACATATTTCATATAAAATATAAATAATATCAAGAGTAACATGTCCTAAAATTATTAAAGAAATGAGCTCTGAACCTCTCCTCTTCCCTCCCCCCATGCATCTGTGTGTCTGTGTATGTGTATGCATATGCACATCTGATTCCTTAAAACTTAACTCTTCTGAGATTACATGACAGGCTGTACATTGACTACATGAACTATAATTAGTTAACATAAGGGACAGACACAAGGATTTAGGATGTGAACACAGTACCTCTAGGTATTATTAGCTAAACTCTTTTGTCAGTTTCCTCCTCTATAAATTGAGAACTGACTTTGTTGGTATGTTATGATGATGGGGTAGGATTGGCCATTCTATGCTACTTAAAAAATGACATATAGTGGTATTAAAATAGCTCTTCTGTTCTCCAATTTAAATAGACTTTAATCTGTTAACAGGAATTGGATGTGAGCATTAATTTAGGTTAACATATTTAAGCATATATATTATTATAAAGGCTTATATGTTCAGATCACATTAGTAGATGGCAAAATTGACTATTAAGAAATTTAAAGTCTGGGGTTGGAGAGAGGCCTCAGCAGCTAAGAGCAACTGGCTGCTTTTCCAAAGGACCTGAGTACAATTTCCAGCCACCACATGGTTGCTTACAACTGTCTGTAACTCCAGTCCCAAGGGATTTGATGCCCTCTTCTGGCCTGTAAAGACTCCAGATACGCAAGTGATATGCAGACAGACATCCAGGCAAAACACTTATTCATGTAAAGTGAGTAAACCTGAAAAGAAAAACAAGTAAAGCTTGCTTTTGAGGAAGTTCTCAAAGGCACCAAGCTTCATATTTACCTAAGGGATGAATTAAGTGTTTCAAGAGTGGCAAGGTATGAGGAAATTAGGTGTTTAAGTAAACAGGAACTTTAATTTGGTAGCATTTTGGGTTTGTGAGTATTTGGGTGTGATGAACAGATTCTTTCTCTGGTGTGTTCAGCAGCATGTGATGCTTTTCTTCATGTAGTGACTTCCTGTTGGAGGAGATCACATTGGTTTTAGGGTATGGATAACATAGGCAGAGCTAAGATAGGCATGTGATTTTTCAGAGTTAACAAATTCACTTCTTTGTCACTGATATTTACTCTAGTATGTCTAAATTATAAGGTTGCTGGATTATCCTTGATTTTGTGGGGAGACAGCTTCATAAATAAAAATTGTAATTCCATAATGAGAGATGTAAGCAAAGTACATAATGGACAAAGTAAACAACTCTGCAAAACCAGAAAACATTGCACAGGGAAGGGCAGGTTTGTTGGTGAGAAGACAAAAAGAGGGAAAAATAATGCAGTTAGCTATGAAGAATTTAAAGGACTAATATGCTTGCAGAACTGTGATACTGTGTGCTTGTATCCTGCTGTAGCATCTGAACATAGGGCGAGGTCTGAATAGGTACTGTTCAGTTCACTTAAGCAAAAGGAGTACTGATGTGCAGACTCAGGCCTTGGTGGCTTGTCTCAGTTGAAATGTGCTATAAGTATCACATATGTACTGAGTTTCAGACACTCAGAATGAAAGGTAAATAAAGGTCAGTTTTCCTGGTTTCACAGTGAGGTGACAGCTGTGGATGTACTGACTTAAATAGAATGTATTAACATATCCTTTTACCTGCTTTGGTTTGCTTTCTTATGTGGCAGTGAAGAATTGTAAGGTTGCCAGTGTACTTGCATGTGTCCATTAGAGAGGCAGCCTTCTTGATCTGAACTGAATGTGACGCTGTTGACCTAGATCAGTGAGGGGCTTAGTCAAGCTTGAGTAAGGACTTATACTTTAATACATCTACAGAACCTTTCGAATATAGTAATTAAATTTTGTTTTATTCTCTAACAGAGGCTTGTTATTTTACAAAACTTGAACATAGCAAATAAATCAGCATTGAGAACAAAACTGACCCCTGAATATAATCAGTGGAAATATTTAAGCATTTGCTAATGATAAAGATATAAATGTGTTCTAGGAACTGTCCCTTCAGAGAAGCTTTGTAGCCACATTTGTGAGTAGGTTAAATAGTTCATTGTAATAGGAGAGTGTCTGTTAGGGTTTAGACCCTCTTCTGAGTAGGGGCCCTTTCCTCTGGACAGATGCACTAAACAATGGTTTAGGCTTACCTTTATATATTAATGCTTTTTTCTTTAGTTTCTAGTGTGGTAAAATAGATATAAGATTTATCATTTGAACTTCTTTTATGTTGTGTTTTGTGGGGTTTCTTGGTTGCTTTTGTTTTGAGACAGACTCTGATACTTTAATTCAGAGTGGGCCTCAAAACTCAAAATCCTCCAGCTTTAGCCTTGACTTCTCAAATGTCACTGAGCCTAGCTGTGATGTTAATTTAGATGTTAATTAATTCAGCTACTTTAATCTGTTATTTTTGTGACCATTTCTTGTTCCTACAATGAACATTTCAGAGTTTTTTTTCTTCAAAATTGTCAGTTGCTTTAATTTTCTGCTCTCAATCTGGTTACTTATCTTCAGATAGAGAATCTGCATTTGACTTGATATTATCATGGATCAATTTAATTTGGCTATTATTTAAATTACTTTTTCAGATGTTACTGTGTAGGGGGAGCTCAAGATGATTGGCCAACATCTGGCCTATTCCTGGTGCATTATTCTGATGTCATACACATTAGGTCTTTTCCTGTTCTTAGTTGCCAAGTTCTGTCCTATTATGAATCAAGACTATGTGTCTACTGTGGCATGTTTCCAGTTTCTAGTGCATTGTATTTGGGGGAGGTTTCTTCCAGAATTCACACTTCAATGCAAGATTTGCTTTATTTTACAGTCCCCTCCGATGCTGTCTTCCTTACCCTGCCCCAGCTGTTACTCTTCTGTCTATAGCTTAAGCTTTCTGACTAGATGTGAAAAGCCTGACCACGACTGATGTCATAATTATCTCTGTACTGTTTGCTATAAAAGTTCTACCAGGTAACATGTTTATATTTGCTTCCATTCCTGCTCCTAGCCTCCTCTTCCTTTTCAGTGAGCACTCACTTGATAGCTCACTCCCCTTCCCCCGAAATCTGCTTCCTAAACTGTTAACTTAGTGCCCTCCTACTTTTTCTGTTTTGCACACACATTGTTTTACTCTTTCTAAAGAATTCTTACTTGTATTTCTCTATTTGTTTTTTAGCATTAATTGTGGTATTAATGAGCTGGTACCTTACTATTAAAGAATTAAAGCAAGGTCATGAGGCTTACTCAGAATGTGGTCAGTAACTCTTAACCTTCTTTTTTTTTTTTTTAAATGTTTATTTTTATATGCATTGATACTTTGGTTGCATATATGTCTGTGAAGGTGTCAGACCCCTTGGAACTATAGCTACAAACAGTTTTGAGCTGCCATATGGGTACTGGGAATTGAACCTGGGTCCTCCTGAAGAGCAGTCAAGTGTTCTTAACCACTGAGCTATCTCTCCAGCCCTAACTCTTAACCTTCTACCTTAAAGCCTTCCACTACTAGAGTCCTGCTTACTGCAGCAGCTATGGAACCATTCCCTTCTCGCTCCTGATTCCATGTATATGTATGCGCGCGTGCGTGCGTGTGTGCGTGTGTGCGTGCATGTGTGTGTGCGTGCGTGTGTGCGTGCGTGTGCGTGTGTGCGCGCGTGTGTGTGTGCGTGCGTGCGTGTGTGTGTGTGTGTGTGTGTGTGTGTGTGTGTGTGTGTGTGTGTGTTTCTAGTGACTGCCTGTCTGTATGTTGAGGTAACTCTGAGTTCTTGCTGATGTCTTCAACTTTAATCTATCACCATTGTCACTTTTCTAAGTCTACTTGTCCCTTGTCCTTAGCTTGTGGGTCATCTTTATATTGGACACAGAAGTCTTTTTTTTTTTAAAAGCTTACTTTGTAGAGATACAATTACAAATAGTAAAATGTACCCATTCTAAATATATAGTCTGATTCTTGATATGTATACACATTACATGTATATATTATTCTCAACAAAGTATTACACTACAATCAATATACAAAATATTTCTGTCAACTCAAAATATGTCTCTTATTTTCCATCCTAAACTCAGTCTTGAAGTGTTCAGATCTGTCATTTAAATGGAATCCTGAAGTACGTCTCCCTATCTTGATTCTTTTCATGTAATTAATACTTTTAAGCTTCAACCACATTGTTGTAGCCATACTTTGGGGTTTCCAGGTTTAGGTTATTTAAATAGATCTTAGGAATAAGGGTCTAGGTCTCTAGTGGGCTGGCATGTGGTAGCTGTAATTGTCTTTGTTGAAGGCTAATGATGTTGCTGCACATCTTCTAATATTTTAGCTCTTTGTTTATAACCCTCACACACCTTTTATTGGCTCATTGTTTTGTGTTTTTGCTGGTATATTTTTTTCACATATTAGGATCTTTGTCTTTTTACACATTTGTAATTCTGAGATTCTGGTTACCAGTCCTTTGTGAAATATATGTATTGCCAATGTGTTTTCCCAGTATGTGGCTCTCTTTGTCATTTATCCTGTGTTGTTTTGACACCTACCTCCTCAGTAGTTGTAGTAGTCCCTTCATTTCTTTTAAATTAGTGTGCCCAGCACATTGTATACATTTTTCCTTCAAGACACTTATACCAGAAGTCCTGGTCTCTCTTACAGCTGTATCAAGACACTGAATACTTAAGAGGCTTACTACTGTCAGATTAGTCATATATTTAAGGCCTTTCATGAAACATGATCAGGAAGTATGTATTTTCTCTTAAAACAAAAAAAGCTCTAATCATTCAGATTTAGGATTTCAGGGCTTTTATAATTGTATTGCTTTCTTGTGCAGAAAATTCTAGTCCCTCTTTACATTTATTACCCGTTTTATATTATATTTAGTGGTTTCATAGCAACAATTAGCAATACTATTACTAGCAAAGGTGTTACGGTTTGCATGTAGAGTGTCCTCATGTGTTTGAAAGCTTGGTCCTCAGCTGAAGGCAGTCTGGGTGAGTTATAGGGATGTTTTGTCTTTTGACATTGCAACTCAGCGTTTACAAAGATCATTCCAGAAATAGATAATAGAATTACAAAAACAAAACAATAAACAAACAAAAACTCTTACAATGTTTTAATTAAGTTTATGATTAGGGAATGAGAAACCTGTTCTTGTATAGCCTAGGCTACTCTTGAACTCATGTTCCACCAGTCTAAGTAGCGCTGCAGTTAAGCGCATATGTCACTGCTCTGAGCTAAGTTTACTATGATTTTGTGTTGTGTTGCTTTCCTAGCTATCTTTGGGCTCCTGTATCTGGCAAGTTGGACATGCCCCAGATGGAGAGCTGGGTTGTAGAGCTTCACATGGAAAAAGTGGGTCTCTGAGGGTGGGCCTTCTGGGTTCTAGCCCAACCCTGTTTCCTGTCTGGTCTCTGCTTCGTAATCTATGTTTGAATCACTGTTCCTTCTTACCCACTGTGGGCTGTATGTACCCCCAAAGTATGAGCCCAAATAAACTTCTCCAGTGTTTAGTTGTTTTTTTGTCCAGTCTATGTCATAGAAATGAGAGAGTAACTAATGCCTAGGTTATTGAAAAGTTAAATTTCTTTGTAGTTCTTAGGATACACCTTGTTTAAGATATATCTGCTACATCTGGCCATTAGGGATTTAACTAGTTAGGGATTTTAAGCAACCAAATTAATATATGCATAGATTAGTCTATGCCATTCTAATTGAAATATTAGGATTTCTTTTAAATTTTGTAAACACAAAATATGTGATTTCAAAGCAGTTTATATTTGCATTTAAAAAGTCTGGTGTTCATCTTTTGATTGTTCTGACTTGTTCCTCATAAACCACATTTTTTTTCCTTCTGCTTTATGTGTATATATGTGCACTTATGCATGATGCATTTGTTAAATGCATATGTTGATAGACATCTGTGTATATGCACATAAATTTGAGTATGTTTTTTATACATAAAAGATGACCTTATATTTCACTTGACTTTTTGTTTTGTTTTGTTTTGTTTTGTTTTTTCAAGACAGGATTTCCCTGATAGCCCTAGCTGTCTTGGCTGTCCTGGAACTCACTCGGTAGACCAGGCTGGCCTTGAACTCAGAAATCCTCCTGCCTCTGCCTCCCAAGTGCTGGGATTAAAGGCGTGCGCCACCACTGCCCGGCTTCACCTGACTTTTTATGCTTTTTTTTTTTAAACAGGTGATCATTCCATAGCAATATATTGAGAGACTTCTCAGACTTTTTGGTATTAATGTGGTGTTTCATTGTATAACTATACCATGCATTATTCTTTCGTGTATGGAGATTTAGGTTATTTTAGTGCTGCTCCTGCTGTAGAGCTGTGGTGAATGGTGAATGATTGTGTACTTGACGTGTGTGTGTGTGTGTGTGTGTGTGTGTGTGTGTGTGTGTCTTAGAGCAAGACATATGTCAAGAAATAGGACTGCTGTGCCAGAGTGTCCTGGCCATGTGGCTGTCCGTCTCGTGCTGTTGTTGGTGTGTAGTGCTTGCTCCTTTTCCTTTGTCTTCCTGGTGGGTTTTGTCATAATTGTTTTTCCAGCAAGATAGGGGAATTGATGGTGTGCCAGTTTAGTTTTCACATATATTTCTCTTGTGAAGTGTAAGCATCCGCGTGTATCTTACGTTTGATTTTTCTGTGAAGTCTTTAATATCTCTTCTGTTATGCCTATCCCTTGTTGGTTTCTTCTCTATTTTTCAGTCTCCATATTTTAGGGATAATACTTGGATATGACTTATCTGAAAGTGCTGGAGACCAGAATGTTTTAAATTTTAGATTTTTCCCCAGATTTTAGGATATTTGCTTATATATAGTAAGCCGCCTTGGGAATGGCAACCCTATCTCAATGTGAGATTTATTTGTGTTTCATAGAATGTGTTCATGAAGCCTGAGGGTAATTTTGCTGGGTTTTGTACACCCGTATTTTTAGTGGAACTTTTACATGAGGACAGCTGTAGATTCCCACATGGCCTGTGCTGGCTCTCAGAAGCTCAGATCAGAACATTTCAGATTTTGGAGTTTTGAACTAGGGATGCTCAGTCTGCACTAACACTTTATTTGTGATATCAAATATAATAATTTTCATTTCTCTTCTTAAAAATGTTTCTGCTTTAATTCCTGTCTTGAGCTTTTTGTTGGCTTCCTTTAATGTAATAATCCCTTTCCTCCCTCAGTTTGATTTTGGTAAATGTTTTATCATAGCAACAGAAAGCTAACTAGATAGCATATTAGAGTAGAGAAGATGGTAGATTAGTGAAAGTGAAAATCATGAAATACAAATCTGTGATAAATATGAGATGGATCTGGCTCTTGGTCTGATAGAAAAAGGTACTGAAGGGATTTAGTGATGATGCTCAAATATTTAAAGAGTTAGCATGTGAAAGAAGTACTAGATTTCCAGAGACCAGAACTAGTCCTAATCAATAGAGTCCAGAAAAATAACAATTAATAACAAATTTTCTGATATTTAGAGCCTTCTAGAAATGGGAGTGGAAGGATATACAGTAGGGAGCTGCCATTGGGAACCTTGGGAGCTAATTTTTTTCCCTGTTAAATTTTCTAATAAAGGATTTTTGTAATTATAAATTGTTGTTAGACATTTACTTCTGTAAAGTTGGAATTCTATTCCTTACAAAGCCATAACATTTTATTTGGCTACTTACCCACTTACAATATTGCTTTTCAATTACTAGCCTCAATACTTTTATTTTAGATTCATTGTAATGTCTCCTTACAGTGTAAGATAAGACTTATAATGAACATAATTTGTCCCACAAGTAAATGTTCAAGAAAAGAAACTATAACTGAAAGTAATGTAAAAGTCCATGAACATTGGATTTCTGAAGTGGAAGAAACCAAAACATTTTACCAAGCTAGGCACGGACTTATTAGGCATCACAGCTTGGTCTTAATTGAAATGATCCAGTTGTAAATCTCATGTAGTTGATAAGTTCTCAGGCTTTGATATAAAAATATTGGTATGTTTGATCATAGGATTGATCATAGGCAGCATTGTTAATTAATATGCTTTGAAATTTTTTAATAACATTATTCTTTGATAATTTCATGTATGTATTTTGATCATGTTCACCCCTCCTCAACTCACAGACCCACTCTACCCTACCTGACCTCCTGACCCATTAAAGAAAACTGGCTTGCACTTTCCCAGCAGCAACCAAACGCCAGTACGTTCTCAGTAAGGGTAGGACTTCAAGCTCACCTCCCCACTCCATAATGGGTTTTGTCTGGATTGAGCAGGTAGTGCATGCTGTTGGAATTGTTGTGAATTCATATATAGAACTAGCTTTCCTTTTGTGTCCAGAAAACAGTTTCATTGAATCCATCCACTTTCTATAGCTCTTAGAGTTATTACCCTGTTGTTTAGGTCCCGAGCCTTGTGGGAGAGCAAGGAGGATATACAAATGACCCATTTAGGGCAGAGCACTTCGAAGTCTCTTATTTTCTGTGTTTAGACCAATTGTGAGTATCTGTAAATTGCCATTATGCTTTAAAAATAAGTTTCTCTGTGAAGTTTAGAAATGCACAGATCTGTGGGGCTAGCAATAAGTCATTAGCCATTTTAATGCAAGATCCATTTAGCAAATAGTAGTATAGTAGTAGGCTCTCCCTAGGGCCTATGACCCAGTTACTTACCTATAGGTTCTTGGCCTCATTGATAGTGCCAGCTATGGTTTCCATCTCGTGGAGTGAACCATAGTCCAATCAGAAAAGTAGCTGGTTACGCCCATAACATTCCTGTCATATTGCACTGGTAGGTATATCTTGCTATGCAGGTCATTATTGTAGCCCACAGGGTTCACAGTTGGGTGAGATTAGTAATTACTTTTCTCCTCCAGTAACATGCATAGCACCTTCCAGCACTTTGAAAGCTGGCCCTTGGCGATGAAACTTTCAGTTTCATACCAGCTAGATTTCTTCATGTTGTATGACTTGGGTATGTAGTGTCTTTAGCAAAAGAACATTTATCAGGTTCTGATCAGGGTAACCAGTAACAATGACAATATAGCTTTCATATTTTTAAAAAATTGTAAATAATCCAGTCAGAAGTGTTTAGCCTAAACTACTGTGGTTGCAAAACAGTATTCCAATATGAATGTGTTCTGGGATGACTAACTATAGAATGTGCAATAAAGTAAGAAGAATATACTTCTAATTAATATGTTTGAGATTAAAAGATGTCAAGCCATTCTGTTGAGGGAATCCAGGAAGCTGAAAGGTCATGCTGCACACTTGATAAAGGACTGATGTACCTAACATGTTATAGGCTGATAAGTAGAGAAAATGGGGAAATAGGGTACTCTTTTTGTCCTAGATAAGGTTACTGTTGCTGTGATGAAGGCAACTTGGGGAGGAGAGGCTTTATTTGGCTTACATATCCGAGTCACAGTCTATTAAGGGAAGCCAATGCAGGAACTCAAACAGGGCAGGAACCTTGAGGCAGGGCCTGATGCAAAGGCCATGGAGGGGTGCTCCTTATTGCCTTGTTTCCTCTGGCTTGTTCAGCCTACGTTTTTACAGAACAGAGGACCACCAGCCCAGGGGTGGCCCCACTCACAGTGAGCTGGACCCTCCCTCATCAATCACTAGTTAAGAAAATGCCCTACAGGCTTGCTTGCAGCCAGAATGTATGGAGGCATTTTTTAATTGAGGCTTCCTCCTCTAAGATGGCTCTAACTTGTGTCAAATTGACATAAAGCTAGCCAGCGCACTTGTAAATGAGCTAAAGCCTTAAGTGTTATCAAGATAATTTCCTATGTTATGATTTGAAGTGGGTTGGTTACTGTATAATAGGAAAAGACATAATCTTCTAACTTGAAATTCTCCCGCATGTTGAGGCCTGAGTGCATACTGTATGACAGATAATAGAAGTTCTGTGTGATCTCTGGGCAGAGTCAGCTGCATTGAAAAAATATGGACAACTCAAGATTAGATGGTTTTAAACTATAGGTATGAACTGTTTGTATAACAGAGAACTGTATTGATTATTGTATTTCTAGTTCAGAATGTGATCTAAATATAGTAGTCTGTTACATATAGATACAGATTATCTTGTGTATTTTACTGTGCCAGTACTGCTACTCTGAAACTCTTGTTATTTATGTTAGTAGCTAGGTTTTATGTGGTACCTTAGAAAGTTAGTTGTTGTATTCAGTATTTTGGAGTTAATTTCTTGTAAAAATATTTTTCAGAATGGGTATGTGGTCTATGTTCTGTGGGCTTAAATTCAAACAACATTCAGAAATTGCCTTGGACATAGGACAGTTTTTCCACTGGTGTTAGTCACGCTGCACTTTATGCTACAGTAATTGTCTTTCTTTTCTTCTTTTTGCCATCTGATAAATACCCATTTCTTTATTTCTTGATCTTTTGTAAATTTTCTGTGACAGATTTCATTCTTATATAGTCTTGTCAACCTGTATTGCAGCAAGCAAACACATAATGTAATTTTGGAATTGATGTTTGTAATTTATACCTAAATGTATAAAATTTAAAGGGATTCTTTAAAAAGAAAACTTCAAAGAAAAACTAATGTTTCAGGCAACTGAGTTTTATAACTGAAAATACTCAGAAGTTTGAGCACTTATTCTATCTGGCATTCATAGTTAGTATTTAGACTAAAAGTGGTAAATTCACTGTGAGGGGCTTCGATTATTTTCTGTCTAGTAAAATGTGGTTTGGAATCTTATAGAACAGAGTACTCAGTTAAATTACTGAATTACTTTATAAGTTGAATTACTATTTTCCATGTTGGAGGGTAGATTACTATTAAACTTAGAGTAACATCTAAACCCTAGTGTTTTATAGTATTCAGCCTTAGTAATAAGGATTAATACATTAATTGTGTTAAATAGCACTTGCTTTAACCAAGTTTTAATAATAAAATTATTAAAATGAATTTGAATGCATCCTTTGGTATATAGGAAAATTGTTATTTTAAGGCCTAAATTTTTTTTAGAGTCTGCTCAGTGGTTTAGTTTTTTAAAGTTGAATTTTATGTATGGTTACTTAGCTAGTCTTTCTATTGTATTGTCGTCATTTTAAACTGGTTTTTATGCAGTGGGTTTTCACATGGAAGCTTAGTATGGAATAGAACATCAAAGGATTGGGTTTTTTGTTGCCTTTTTAAAAATATCTGAGCTACTTCTTATATTTACCATGTTGCTGTTCTTTAGTGAATACTTTCCTGCAGCTGCACTAGAACTAGCAGGTAAATGACACAAGTCCTTCTCCCTCAGAAGCAAAGCTGAGTGAAGTGGAAATGCTATGTATTCAATAATGACCTCATATGTCTTCATCATATGGTAACCTGAATGTGTGTATGTACTTTTTAGAAAGAATCTTCAAGAGGGAGACATAGAGACAAGGAAGACATAAAAATTGTTAAGGAGAGAACTCCAGAAAGTGAAGAAGAAAATGTAGAATGGGAAACTAACAGAGATGGTGAGTTTGAAAATCCTTGCTTAGCTAATAGAATCTTGATTATTCACTGGCCTATTGAGAGTTTTCACATTGCTTTTGAAGTATCCTATTGATTATAATGAATTATCAGACAGAAACAGGTATATAGTAGTATTTCAAGAATAGAAAATGTTATTTGTATTACCTATTTCAACTTCCTTATTCTTTCTCTCCCACTTCCAGAACTTTGTTATATCTTTTGGGATTTTCTTCCATTTGTACATGTTAAAATTCCTGAATACTAAATTTTAAATTTTTAAGTATAATTTAATACATAAAATAATTAAAATGAGATTGTTAAAGTTATTTTCAAGAAATGGTTGGCTTTAAGTTTTCAGAAGAAATTGAAGTTATATAATAATTGAGTCCTGAAATTTATTTATGAATTAATCATAATTAAAGTTCCTATATTTTCTTAGAAACATTCTAATAGACTGGAAGCACTAGAAGCGGTTTCCGCAGTAAGCACTGACTTTCTAGTCTTGGAATGGTGATTAGGGTACAGTTAGGTGACAATTTGTTTATAAAAATTAGAAAAATCATCTTTGACTCATTGTCTTGTCAAGTAAGCACCATAAAGACTCTCTCCTCCCCACCTCTGACGTTCTGCTGAGTGAGCACTCTGAACTCCGGAGCTGGTATTTGTCAAGTGCGTTTTAATGGGATTTGTACCTTCAGCTAAGAGTTTTGCCTTTAAGAATGTCAGTACCTTTTCAGTGTAAGCTAAAACAGACCAGCGCTAGATGATCTGTAGACCGTTGCCTATAACTGCAAATAAACTTGCATCAGAGCACAGCCCCTGCCCTTTTAGGTTACAGTGGCTGAGCAAAGTCCTGGAACAAGGAACAAGAACTTACAAGCCTTAAGTACTTGTGACTGTATTTTGGAATGCTGTCTGAGGATACAGCTAGACTAGCATGGAAGAGAAGTACCCTAATCACCATTCCAAGACTAGAAAATCAGTACTTACTGAGGAAGTTGCTTCAAGTGCTTCCTAGTCTATTAATATTTTTCTAAGAAAATATAGGAATTTAGATTATAACTAATTCATTGACATTTTATAATATCTCTTCTATAAAATAACAGAAAGTGTATGATATCCTATTGCATTTGACTAATTAGCTAATATATTGAAGGACTTATTTCTCTTTTATTCTATATAAGAGGTCTTTCTATTACTATATAAAGTCAATATATTCCATTGAATTTGAGACCAAATTTCTTACTTTCTCATCAATTTAGTGCATTTATTATATGCTCTCTTCTATACCTTTGGTCTTCTTGTGTGTATATGGAATATGTGTGTGGTGTTGGTGGGGAGATTGTTTAATGAAAATAACACATAGGCTCATATATTTGAATGCTTGGATCCTACTTGCTGGAATTATTTGGGAAGGATTAGGAAGTTCGGCTTTGTTGGAGGAAGTGTGTCACTGGGAGCAGGCTTCAAAAACCCAGGCCATTCCCAGTGTCTGGTCTCAGTCTGTCTGTCTATCTCTGTCTGTCTGTCTGTCTGTCTGTCTGTCTGTCTCTCTCTCTCTCTCTCTCTCTCTCTCTCTCTCTCTCTGCCTCTTGTTTATGGATAAAATGTAAACTCAGGTACTGCTACAGTGCCTGCCTGCCACCACGTCCCCTCCCCTCTGAAAGTTATCTTCTTGTTTCCTGATTCTTCCCTTAGTTATTTATCATGTAGAACAAAACGTATCATTACAGGAGAGGAAAATACATGAAGGACTTTGGTAATCTTGGAGGGAGATTTGTTATCCTAAAATAAAGTATAAAATCCTAAAGCCACCAAAGATTTGAATGCATAAAAGTTAAAAATGGTTTTATAACTAAATGAAGAAAGGTAGAAGTCTGACCAGAAGATGCTTGACACACGTAAACATTAGTAAAGATACCATATAAGCACATAATGAATGTAGAGTCCTGTTTAAAAACTCATGACATTCTTAAATAGGTAATGCCTAAGAGCTAGAAATGGCTAATACGTGTTCAACTTTACTGCAGAGAAGGGCTTATAAAAACAAAGACAGAATTGCCTACATACAAAAGTTTTTAAGTGGTAGTTTCTATTGGTAAAGTTGTTTGAGTTCAGATTGGCCATAGTAAAAACAGAAGCTATATTTTGATTCTAGCAAACCTAGTTTGATGAAAGTCAGAGAATTAGTTGCACTTCTGATTCAAGGTAATTACCATTGCAACCCTGTGTATAGCAGCAAGACATGAGATCTCTCTCTCAGGTAGCTGGCCATATAAGCCATGGTGTACTTAGTCAGTAGCTTCAGAGAATGACTATATCCTGCAGTCAAAGATTTTCTCTCTCTGTCTCTGTCTGTCTGTCTCTCCCTGCCCCCACCATGTGTGTGTGGTTTCTTTCCCTCTTAAAACAAAATCTAGCCCTTATATCCTTTTCATCAGAAAAGACTGGATGTGAAAGATGACATCAGAATGAATGGTTGGTTCTGATCTAAAGAGATAATTTAAGTCAACTGAAGTGAAAATGCTAGGCTTTCTTTAAAATTAGCACATTAGTGTTAAATTTAGTTGACTTTCCTGTTAGGTGTTAATCATTTGTCTCACAATAAAAAGAACAGAATTGGAAAACTAATGGTTCAAACATCTGATGGTCTAAGGCAAGAACATAAGTCCTCTTACCCTATATGAAATATTAAAGGCTTTGGTATCCTCAGTGTGTAGCTGAATGATTTAATGCTTTAACTGTGACTTTTGTTTTGCTTTTTAACCTTTTCTTTTAAAAAAGAGCTATGGCCAAGTGCAAACCAAATACTCCACCACTGCTCTATCCCAGCTTGAATCGTACCCATTAGAAATCTTTAGTAACAAAACCCAAGTATCTGACAACCCCAAGTCACTTTCAGAAAATATAGAAACCTTAACATTACATTTTCAAATGGAATTAAGTTCTTCATAGAAATATTGTTCTAATGAAAGACTACATTGTTGAAATTACTATAAAAAATAGCTAGAAATTCTAATTCTCTGTATGTTTGTGTCTAAAAATAAGGATATTTGTATTTTAAAGATTCTGACAATGGAGATATTAATTATGATTATGTTCATGAGTTATCATTGGAAATGAAGCGTCAGAAAATACAGAGAGAATTAATGAAGTTGGAACAAGAAAACATGGATAAGAGAGAAGAAATTATCATTCAAAAGGAGGTATGTGTAGTGAAGTAAATGTGATATTAACACAGACATGGTTGTTGATCACAGAAATCAATCAATCTTAGTTCATTCTAGGATAGTGATAAATTGATCAACTTCCCACATATCAGCTGTAACATAAAAAATATTTAATCTTTATATGACTTTTAAGTCAAAGATGTTTTTGCTGTGGAACCAAATTGATACTCCATTGCCTGTTCCCATCAACCTGGTACAAAGTGAGTTCTACACGTCAGGCTCGTGATATTTCTAGATTTCTCTATCTACTTTTCTAACGTATGAGAATAGAATTTATTTGGAAATAATTTCTGATTTCCCTGAGGAAATGTTGAAAAATTTTAATGTTTGTTTCTTGGTATCTGTATCTATTAGGGCAGTTTAGTTAACATATAAGTTAAAAGCACGGGTTCTGGAGTTGGCCTCATGACAATGGGTGGGATGGTTCTGGCTTTTAATTTTTAAACTCAGTCCAGCACCCTTTCCCCTCCTAACTACATTAGGGTGCATACTTTTTTTTTGTTCCAGGAGTTTCTGAATTGACTTACTAAATTACTTTGATAGGTTTCCCCAGAAGTGGTTAGATCAAAATTGTCTCCATCACCTTCTCTGAGAAAGTCCAGTAAATCTCCAAAGCGAAAGTCCAGCCCCAAGGCATCTTCAGCTGGCAAGAAAGAACGGAAGGCTGCAGTGGTGGCCTCCCCACTGCTGGACCAGCAGAGGTCAGTAGGGTGATCTCAGCACCAGAGAACAGGCTGCTTCTGGGGTGTTTCTACCAGAACTGCATAACTTGATTATAGGAGGCGATTCTGATACAGTTGTTTTACCCCTTTTCTTAGAGTTAAAATTATAAACACAATGAACCAAATATCAATGTCACATCCACACACTAGACTATCTAACTCTGGGATTTTATATAATATGCAAGCCTATGTTTTTTTTTTATACTTTAGTCAATATGTATCATTTTTACAAAATAAATACTGTTTTTAATGTATTGAATCAGAACACAAATATATCCTGCAGCTTTCTTTGTTTGGATTGGTTTTTTCCTTAACATTTTTAAACTTTTAATATCTGCACTATGTATTTGTCTTTCTGTTGCCCAACATTTTGGTTTTCAGTTTTTGAGAGTTATAAATTATATACAAGGAGTGTTTGACTTATTTCTTTGTTTATATGTCAAGAGATTAGATATTTAAAAATATTTGCACACCAATATGCATATTGATTAGAATTATAATAGTCAACTAAGGAAATAAAAATAGGCATAATGAAATATAATTACATTAAGGACTAAGAACAAGATGGGAGGCATTTAAATATCCTTCTACAATATAAGTTCAAATTAAGGTACATATACTAATTTCATTTTTATTTTTCTTAACTAAAGCCATACCCTAATGTTGATTATTTGGCAAATCTTGTTTAGCTAACCCACAATAAAGCTCATGTTATTTCCTGGTTTCACACCACAGTTCAGACTCAAGTTGCATTATTTGCCTACATGATTGTGGTGTCCACTTCTGAACACACACACATATTTTCACTCACCAATACCTCAGTCCATCTGCTTTGTATATGCTGTAAGAGAAACCTTAAAAGAACAATTCTAATTCATTTTATGTTGTGAAAACAAATGAAACTCAGATTCCTTAAGAATGATATTTATGTGTTGACCTTTTCTTTCTTGTTAATATTTTTATCTAATTCTGTCCTGTCTGCCTATTTCTATATTCAATCCTGCAGGCTTTAGCTTAAATTCTAAATTTTCTTTGTATAAATTCTTTTCTTCTTAATTGCTGTTTACCTTATATTTCAGCTGTAGCATGTGTGTTTTATAACCTTTATTAAACTTAAGCTTCCTGAAACCTAGGCTCTTGATAGTTCATTTTTGTCTTCCCACAGCTCCTACAGTAAGAGCTCTTGTGGTCTCTCTTTGCTCCTGGGATTTAGTGGTATTGTGAAAGGATGTGAAAGAGGTCAACCCCTAGATTGGTGTGAGCACTCCTGACTTGTTCCTCTTCTTGCCCACTAGTTATATAGCTTGCCCTCAGTTCATTCATTTATTCAACACATTATGTCACCCAAATAGCCTTTATTTTCTTACCTTTCTGTTTATTTTAATTGAAATATATACTCTTCGTAGAAATTTTTAAATGACTATTTAGATATAAAGGGTTCATTTAAATCTATTTTTCATATATTATTTTACTATTAATTATTAGCTTATTCTTTGATTTATTGATTTGAATTTTATCACATTGCTTTAATTGCTATATTTCTATATTCCAGTATTTTGCTGACCTTAAGATGTACCTATAAAATAAAGAGTAGGAGGGCATTTAAAATAGTACAGAAAGTATATATATATATTTGTGAAATTGAGACAGTCTTATGTAGCTCAGGCTTGTCTTTAAAGCTTCCTTGGACTGGAATTACGTATTAAATCCACTTCCCTAGTGTTGGGATCACATGGATGTGTACCAGCACACCTGAGCAAGTAGTATTTACTTTTAATATTATTATTGTTTTATATATATAAACATGTATATAACACACACATATAACATTTATTGTTATTATTGCTCATACAACAGCAAACTACAAATGTGGAGATTACAGAACAGCTTTTGACCTTCCGGTAGTCATTTGTCTCCTTCCATCACGGGTGTCCCCAGAATCAATCAAACTCAGGTTATCAGGCTTGTCAGCATTGTATTGAATCTGTCAGATTGTGTGTGTGTGTGTGTGTGTGTGTGTGTGTGTGTGTGTGTGTGTATGTGTTGTTGTTGTTATTGTTGTTGTTGTTGTTGGCAGTTAATGGAGGACTTTGAGCATGTTAGGAAATTATTGTATCACTGAGCTACATCTATAACTTGAAGGTAACCTACTTTAATTTCATTGTTGAGTCATAAATTGTTGGAAGACAAACTCAAAGATGGGAATTTCTATTAAAATTGAATAGGCTATTTCAACCAATGTTAGTAAATCAACTGAATGACCGGTAAACAGACTCTGTGATCTTTCTGGGTCAGCATAATTGAAAGATGTAATTACTGGCAAATTAAGTCATACTTTTTTTTGATACTCATCCTAAGATCTGGAATGATAATATCTGGAGTGTGTATTACAGTGTGATTTAGAATCACAAATACATTCTGTGTTTTGACCTTTTGCTTTCTTAATCCAAGCAAGGTTTTCTGTATAGATATTTTTATAAAAAGAAATATGAAACATTTTTAAAGTTGTCTGGAAATAGTTACAGAATGATATAAAAATGATAAAAGTGGACCGTGGACTGTCTGCCATGAATGGGAAGTATATTGATGATGTGTTGTTAAAAGAATAGCCAATAGACTTTAAAATGGTAAAAGATCTTGCTGATCTCAGTCCTCTTCATTTGGAAAACAGTGAAGTATAATAGAATTTTGTTTTCCAACTCTGTTTTTAAAGGCATATGAAGAAATTCCGACTTCATTACTTTTTAAACTTGAGTTTCATCCATGATTTCTCCCTCTCCCTTCTCCAACTCCCATGTCCTCCCTCTCTTGAATTTATGACCTCTTCTATAGTTTTTTTATGCACACATACACATTGGTGTTGCTCTTGTTTTAGTAGGTTTTTAGGATGTTTCTGATTATGGTGGTAATTGATAAATACTGAGATGTTAAGTGATTGAACAAAACTGCAGTTTCTCATCATATAGAATCAAAATGGATGTTTCTGGGCTGGGTGATGGCTTAGTCACTAAAGTGCTGTCCTGGAAGCATGAAGACCTGAGTTTGCTCTCACATGAACAGAGCCCACATAAACAGACAGGCGTGGTGGTGTGCACTTGTAATCACTGACTGTAGAGGCAGAGACAGGGTGGATCCCTGGAGCTTGCTGCCAACCTCTCTAGCCTAATTGGTAAACTCCTGGAGGTGGGCAGCCTTCACAGGGATGGCAGGGACATGAGCCTGCTCTCTATCCTCTACACACAGGAGCGAACATTCACCCTCTGACAATGCTGAATTTCCATAGGCTTTGGAAGACATTAGGAGGATGGGAAATAACTGGATGTTGCACCTATTTAACTCTGTGGTGTACAGTAGCCTGGGTGGAAGTCCTAGGAGAGTCATTTCAGAGAATGAACTGTAGAGTGTGGCTCAACACTGGGCCAGAAGGAAGACTAGCAAACATCATCTCTGTTATGTGGAATAATATGGAAATGCATTTTTGTCAAGAGTCCCTCCATGTTTTCATCTTTAAAATCTTAGCACAAATGACAAATATTGTTGTTTCTCTTTAAAGTGGGCAAATGTTTAGAAATCGAAACATTTATTACCATTTTGTACATAAAGGGTTTCTGTAATCTCATAAATAATGTATTGATGTTTGTGGCTACTGTGGTTGTTAGTAGAAGGCAAGGATGCAAAGATTTAGTCATCAGGTTTTAGGAATCTTTTAACTTCTGTAAGCAGCTGTTTCTATCTATACTAATAACAGAGGGATATGAACCAAGAAAGCTCAGTTTTCTAAAGGCTAACCATGAGTCAAATGCTTTTAATCTTTTAAAAATCTTACCAGCAATTCTGAGGACTGTGCTACCTATTTTAATTATATATCCAGTGAATCTTGGGATTGCAGAACTCAAGGACATATGAAATAAGCTCCAAAGAAACCACACCAAATGTATAAAAACAAAGGGCTCCTTAAAATCCTAAGACGACACTGAATACCGAGAGTAAATGGTGTATTCAAGAGTGGCCACACAGTAAACAGGAATAAGTTTAATAGATACTAGATTTGTAAATTTAGCACATTCTTAAGAATGTTGCATTGACAGGTTTGACTTAAAATTGAAATATATCTGTGTAAAGATAATTTTGGAGAAAAGATTTTCATGAACACTGAAATTGTTAAATATGCAGTTAGTAAAATGGTTGTGAATTTTTTAAAGAAAATTACTTCAATATTAGTAGTCAGTTTTTTAAAATATTATTTATTTATGTTTATTTATACGAGTACACTGTTGCTGTCTTCAGACACACCAGAAGAGGGCATCAGATCCCATTACAGATGGTTGTGAGCCACCATGTGGTTGCTGGGAACTAAACTCAAAATCTCTGGAAGAGCAGTAGCAGTCTTAACCGCTGAGCCATCTCTCCAGCCCAGAATGGTTGTGACTTAAAGGAAAAGTACTCAACTTGACAAATTTGAGATTCTGATAGAAGGGTATTTCTACCAGATGAAAATGACAGGAATTTGAGATGATGAGATATTTGAGTGATGATATAAAACAGACAACTGTTCATGTTCAGCAGCTCATTGGTTGCTGGCAGGTGTCGAAAAAGATAAAAGTACCCGGGCTTTGTAAAAATACTAAGTATCGAGAGAGAAAAGCCAGATCACCTGAACAGGAAAACAGCTGTGTTGACTCTGCTTTGTCTGTCTTATCTAAAGCTCAAAATGCTTTGAAATAAAAGTCACTGGTGGGGCTTTTGGGAATAAGTGTTAACATGAAAATGCTGTTCAGTTAAGCTTTGTGTCAGCTATAATGCCAAGTCAGCCAGGTTTAAATGTTAGGGATTAATGTCACATAAAACTAAAGTGCCAAAGGATAATCTGTACCTCAAAACCACTTATAAGGTATATTGCATAATTAACCATGAAAGACAAAATTTCAGAATTTTAGGAGGCCATCTCTGTGATCTCAGAGTTGGGAATGATTTCTTAAGTGAGATTCAAAGATTTAGAAAGACGTTTAGTAACAGCGCTGGGGAAGCCAATTTTAGATGACGTAATTAGTTGTACCTTTATTGTGAGCAAAACTAGTGACTGCCAAACTGATTAAAAATTTAGCGCTTCTATTTCAGGCAAGTCCACACAGTGATTTTTTTTTTTTTAAAATAACATGATTCCCTAAGTTGCTTTTTGTTGTAAGCAGATGCAATAACAATAAAAGTATTTGTGACCACTTTTGTATGGCTTGCAAATACAACTTCTCTCCTGTTCTTGAGGTTGCTTGCTATAGTTCCATTTGTCTGTTTCTTTTTTGCATCACAGGTTGTGGCTAATAAACCATTGCCAAGTGAAGTGTTTGCTCTCTTTCACGTTTTCTTCTAGGAATTTTAAATTTGGGATTGTATGTTTCTGTCTTTAACTCAGTTTGAATTAATTTCTGTATATGATACAAGATAAAAGTTCAGCATCATTTTTGTACATGGATATCTAGTTTTAAATGGTAGATAAACAAAAGAACAGACATAGACTATAGAAGTGTGTTACGATCTTTATAACAGTTATGTTGGTTTAGTAATTTTTCCTTTTGTAATTGGTTTCTTATAGAGAGAGTGTTTTGAGGCAGGGTCTTGCTCTTTGGTCATGGCTGACCTAGAATTCTGTGAAGCACAGACTGGCCTTGAACTGCGGTCTTTCCTCAGCCACACCAGTGCTGGGATGACAGGATCCATCTAGTCTATATGAACCAAAAAAAGCAACTTCAGTATTTGTTCTTGGGATGTTATGTCTTTCCCTGAAACTCTTCTACTGCCCCTAACTCCTTAGAAACTACTCTTTAGAATGATATAACTAATAAGCATTGTTTTTAAAAGAAACTCAGTAGATTCTTTGCTCCTTGTGTTTTTTTCCTCAATATGGGTTATTAGTATTCGGCATAGTAAAAGGACAAATCATCGAAAAGAATTGTGTAGCCTTTAAAACGCACTTTAAAATCATCCAGGTGGGGCTCCAGAAATATTGAAACTTCTAACTATAGCTTTATGTATTTCCAGAAATTCAAAAGGCAGCCAAAGTAAAAAGAAAGGGCCACGTACTCCTAGTCCACCTCCTCCTATACTAGAAGACATCATTCTGGGGAAAAAATACAAAGAAAAGTATAAAGTGAAAGACAGGATAGAAGAAAAACCAAGGGATGGAAAGGACAGAGGACGAGATTTTGAAAGGCAAAGAGAAAAACGAGACAAGCCAAGGTAAGTAGAAATGTTTGGTCAGAATTTATGCGAAATCAAAATTCCTGCCTATGCAGAAGCTGTGGGACATAGGCAGATAGCTTTTTAAATTATTACTGTTTTCAACTGTGTATTACATTTAATAGTTCCCACAGTGAGTTATGAGTTATGCATTATTTAACTTCAAATTATTTTAGTGTATTTAAGTGAAAGTTGACGATGATAACCGTATTAGATGTATAGCGTTGCATGGATGGAGAGCAGTGTGGGACGGATGGATCTCCAGAATGGCATCCTACACATTTGAAATGCATTCATCACATTGTAACCTCCCACACACCATTCTGATTATGTTTCTGTGAATTTAATGACTTCAGATTTATTAGAAGTAGAATCATGCAATCTTGACTGGACTATTTCATTTAGTATAATGTCCAGAGAACTCATCCATGTTGTGACATTTCAGAATTTTTTTCTTTGTAAGATTGAGTAATATTTCATGTGGCACAAATCATGTTTTATTTATTCATTCCTCCATGGAGTGTGTTTGGTTTGCTTTCATGTTTGGGTTGTTTTTAAATAGTACTATTATATCCATCCACCTATAAATACTTCTTCAGGAAATCATTGCCAACTCCTGTAAATAAAGTTCTCTGTTGTTTTCTTTTGAGGGTTATACTATTTTAGAGTGTGCATTTGAAAGGCCATGTCGAGATTATTTTGCTGTCAGGTTTGTTGAAGTGACTGGTTTTTTCCCCCTTTGATTGATTCTGACATCTCTGTGGAAGGTCATCTGAGCATGTGTTTGGGGATTACTTCTGAGCACTCAACCATTGGACTACCTGGCTTGGTATGTGCTCCCATGTGCAAGCACATGCACATGAGATAATACTCAAATTCATTAGGAAGGTCACTATGAATATGACAATGTTTTGCTTTTTAAATATATCTCTGTACTATATTTTGAATTCTGAAAGAGTTCAGTCCTTTTGAAAGTTATTCTATCGATTTGAGCTCTCCAGGGTTTCCATATAAATTTTAGGATAAGTTTTCTTTTTCCTTGGGGGCTGGAGAGATGGCTCAGTGGTTAAGAGCACCATACTGCTCTTCCAGAGGTCCTGAGTTCAATTCCCAGCAACCACATGGTGGCTCACAACCATCTGTAATAAGATCTGATGCCCTCTTCTGGTGTGTCTGAAGACAGCTACAGTGTACTCAGATAAATAAAATAAATCTTTAAAAAAGATTTTTTTTCTTGTAAGAATAAAAAAGCTATTAGAATTTTGAATGGCATTGGTTGTAGATTGCTTTTATTAGTATGGGCAGCTTGATAAATCTCTAATCCATAACCACAGATGTCTCCTACTTGTTTCTAGTTTTGTTTGTTTCTTTCAGTAGTCTTTTGCCACCTTGCTTAGGTTTATTCCTGAGTATATTATTTTGGATGCACTATGTTTTCCTAATATCCTTTTCAGATTTGTTCTTTGTAGTATGCAGAGATAGATATAACTGATGTTTCATGTTATTTCTTCTACAACTACTGAACTCATTCATTCTAAGAGGATTTTGTTTTGTTTTTGTAGAATCAAGGTTTCTTACATACAAGATACTGTCATCTACAAATATTTTTACTTTTTCTTTTCCACTTGATGACATTTGTTTTTTGACTTAATTGCTGTGGCTATGATTTTACATACTATATTGAATAAAAAGGTCATCTTTGTCAGTGTCTTATAGGGAAAACTTCGGTCTCTCTGTTCAGTGATATATTAACTGTGAGCTTTTCATAAATGACTTATTGATTATCGTCATTCGAGACAGGGTAAAACCACGTAACTCTAGCTGGCTTGAAACTTGCTATATAGGCTAGGGTGGCCTTAAACTCTGCCTCCTGAATGCTGGGATTCACGGCAAATGCTACCATGCTCAGCTCTACTGAGGACTAATAAATGGTTTTGAATTTTGTCAGATGTGTTTGTGTATTAGTATCCTTGTTTGATTGTTTCCTTATCTTAGTTCTCATAGTATATTGTATTAGTCATTTTTCAAAATGTTAACCATTCTTGCTTTCCAGGAATAAATGCATGTAGTTATGGTATGTGTACATCTAACATACTGTTCAAATTACTTTGCTAATACTTTGTTGAGATTTTTGTATCTGTATTTATAAGATTTGTAAAATACAAATTTGATGAGAGCCAGATTCATTCTTGATCAATTTTCAGATCCTTTAAATTTAATACTCCCTTGAAAAAGTATGATTCTTTACAGAGATCTGTCTCTTTTCTCTTCCTCTCTCTGTCTCTGTCTCTGTCTCTCTCTTTCAAACACTTGGAATTGATAAAGGATTTTAAGGAAATAGGAAGATAGCTTGGTGGGTAAGAACATTTGGTCTGCAAGCATGAGGTCAGTTCTCAAGTGCCAACAAAATGAGACATGGCTGCACATGTCTGTAACCTCACCATTGTAGGGTGGAGGCAGATGGGTCCTGAGAGCTCTCTAGTAGACGCAGTGACTCCTCACTCACTGAGAGTCTTCTCAAGGCAATAAGGCAGGGGTTGATAGAGGAAGTTACTCAACATCTTGCTCTGGTCTCCTCATGCATCCCTCTCTAAAGAAGGATTTTAATGTAGACTTTAATGTAGGAACTAAAGGAAAGTCACAGGAAAGGATTACAACACTCCCTTTCCATGACAGATGTGAGCTTCTTAAAGAGAGTGACCAGTCTTTTCTTTTTGAGTTTTAATGTAATCAAGATATTGAAGTTACAGGAACAGGACAAACAATTTACTTGGCTCTGCTTCTATATAAGATACTAAACTTGTTCTCTAACATTTTTTTTCAGCTGCAAAATATGTATAATACACTTCATTGGGTTCAAGTCAGGATTAAATGAAGGAATAATTCTTAACACTAAACTAAAATGTTCAAAAACCACAAGTATTCCATTTTTTCTACCAGAAAGCCAGAAACTTGGAATTATTATGCTCTGGTATTGGGTGGATTCATATTGCCTGTTCTCAGTGGAAATGCTTATGCTGCTTCACTGTGTTCCAGATCGAGCAACCTTCCTTGTTTAGTGCACATCTTTTGTATAAGCCATACATATGAGGATTAGCGTCCAGTCAGGCACTCAGCCGTAGCTGCCACTTCCTGTCTTGTGGTCTTTTTGTTTTCACAATTCTTGACCATTGGCTGTTGCTTCTGCTGCTTCCTTTTGGGGGACAGGGTATGGTAAGGTGAGGGGAAAGACTGGATCTCTATTATATATCTCTAGCTGGCCTGGAACTCATTCTGTAGACTAGACTGGCCTGGAACTCACAGAGATCTACTTGTCTCTGCCTCCCAGGTGCTGAGATTAAAGGTGTGGACTACCATGCCTGACTGGTCATTGACTTTTAAAGTAGTAACTGAGAGAAAAATGTAAGGATCTTTAAATCATCATTTTTCTGAAGTTTAAAAGGGTATATGAGAAGAGAATATGGTTAAAAAAATAAAGCCATTATTTGGTGAGAGATTAGTGTTTTGGCTTGAACTAATCTCCATGATGTAGGCACCAAGATCTGATAGATAGAAATGGACTATATGATATATCTTTAAAGATAGTGTGGATTAATTAATACTGTGGATTGTTTTGTGTGTGTATGTGTTCTTTGAGCCAGTCATCAAAAAAATATAAATACCCTTGAATCAGTCTTTTTCTTCTTTAATTTTTTTTAAATTTTTCTCTCATACATTCCAGCCTCAGTTTCCCCTCCCTCTACTCCCCCCACCTTCCCTCTCCCCTAGATCCATTCCTCTTCCATTTCACTTAAAAAAAAAAAAAAGCAGGCCTCTCAGAGGTAGCCACCAAAGATGGCATAACAAGTTACAATAAGACTAGGTACAAACCCTCTTTTCAAGGCTGGATGAAGCAATGCAGCAAGAAGAAAAAGGTCCCAAGTGCAGGTTAAGGTCAGAGATACCCACCCCCTCCTGTTGGGAGTCCCACAAGAACACAGGGATATATAACTATAGGTATATACAGAGGACCTAGCTTAGATCCATTCAGGGTTGGTGTTTGTCACTTCAGTCTTTAGTTGGTTCTGTGGCCGTGTTCTCATGGTGTCCTTGACTCCTGACTCCTACAGTCAGTCCTTCCTGTCCCTCTTTTGCAGGGGTTCCCCCGGCTTTGCCTATTGTTTGGGTGTGGTGGGTCTCTGCATCTGCTCCCATCATTTGTGGGTGACACCCTCTGATGACAATTGGGCTAAGCACCAATCTATTGAGTATAGCAGAATATAACTTAAAATATATTGGAATAACTCTAACCAAGCAAGTGAAAGACTTTTTGACAGAAACTTCAAGTCTTTAATTTATGTTAAAAATTTGAATCAGTTTATTGCACAATACACATGTCTTAAATGATAACTTCTGCTGGCCTTTGAGATCCTTCAGTCTTTGGGTGGAAGACTTGACTCTGACAGAGGTAATACTGTAGGTCCAGGCCAAGCCAGTCACTGTGTCATGGATGAGCCACACAGTAACAGATACCACGGCTCATCGCTTCTCTTCCTTGGTCTTGCCACAGAAGGAGGAAGTGTACCTGGTGTGCTAAGTTCAGTTTTCTTCACAGGGAGGCACCATAGCAGGTCCTATATTTCCCAATGATTCTGGCCTTCTCCTTTAATTTAGCCATGTCACTAGAACCTAAGCCCACCTCTGGAGAGGACCATTTCAATCAATTTTAACTGTAACCAGAAAGAAACTCAGAACCCATAGTTTAGTGGCAATCATTTTTCAGTTTTTGATTTTTAAATTTATTTTTTATATAATTACATTATTTCCCCCCTTCCCTTTTCTCTGTAGAAACCCTCGTGTGTGTGTGTGTGTGTTCCTAACAAGATAGTACAACCTTTTTAGTCTGTATAATGATACTTGTGTATATATTTTCAGGGCTGACCAGTTGGTATTAGATGACCAGTTGGTATCCTTAGGGAAGACTATTTCTCCTGTTTTGAGTATTTGCTATTTGCCTATAGTCCTTTGTCTAGGATTCAGGCCTCATGAGCCCACCCCTGTCCATGTTAGGAAGTCTCTTGGCGTTATCCGTGTTCAGATCATATATAGGCAGTCATGATGGTGAGAACTTATAGATGTAGCTTCTGTCATTTCTAGGAGATACAAACTCAGAGCAAACTGCCTGATCCCCAGGCTCTTATAATCTTTCCACTCCCTCTTCTGCAGTGATTCCTAAGCCCTGGGGCAGGAGTTGTGTTGTGGATGTTACAGTTGGGCCTGAGCTCCACAGTTCTGCATTTTGATTGGTTGTGATCTTCTGTAATGGTCTCTTTACTTTGGGTATAAGGACACATGTTTATAATGCAGTTAGCGATTATGCTGGTTCAGTAAAGTTATAGGTTACAAGTTCATCTCTAAGATCTGTTCTTAGAGCTTTTGTTGCACTTGAAAATCAGGTACATCTTTACAAAAACAATTTTAATTTAATTGTAATTTTATAGCACTGTGAATTAAAGTCTATCCTGAGTTATTACCTGTACTTCCACTTTTAACTTTATATTCCATTTTATTTATGCATTTTTCCTTGGCTAGAAATGAAAACTCTTGAACAAGCTTCTTGTTTTTTACCCCATAGGTCTTCCTCCCCGGGACAGCACCATTCTCCCCTGTCTTCTAGACATCACTCGTCATCCTCACAGTCAGGGTCATCTATTCAGAGACACTCTCCTTCTCCTCGCCGGAAAAGAACTCCTTCCCCATCCTACCAGAGGACTTTAACTCCATCTTTACGACGTTCTGCCTCTCCTTATCCAACCCATTGTCTGTCTTCTCCTCAGAGAAAGCAAAGTCCTCCAAGACATCGCTCTCCAATGCGAGAGAAAGGGAGGCATGATCATGAACGAACTTCACAGTCACATGATCGGCGTCACGAAAGAAGGGAAGGTAAACTCTGTATTTGTGCTTTTTCTTTTTCAAAGAGTTCTTATACTTTATTTAAAAATTACACATCCACATTTATCATTATGTAAGGACTTAGAAGAAGATTGTTGAGTCTTCTGTAACATGCAGGCTGCAGCAGTAGCAAATGCTAAAATGTAGAGAAATGAAAAGTGTTAAGTATGCACTAGTGAACATGTAAGGTAGTAAGTGAGGTATGTAAGTTGGTGCCACCTTCTATGATATTAATGAGTACTTTTGGCCATCTGAGTGTTAAAGTATCACTTTCTATTCCTTGATGTGTTTTAAAAAACAAGGAGAAAAAATGAGCTGGGGACTTGGCTCAGTGGTAGAGCACTTGCCTAGCATTTGTGAGTCTATGATATTCAGTCCGTCCCCAGCACCACAGGACAGACAGACAGACAATGGTTGGGAGTGTAGCCCAGTGGTGGAGCTCTTCCATGCATGAGTCCTAAGCTTGATTCCCCAACAGCCAGTAGGACAATTTTCCAGATCCCTGAAAATTGAATTCAGGCTAGATCTGCTCCTCCAGTTCAGGCTGAGATGCTATGTATAGTAATAGCTCTCATCTCTGTGTGTGCTTTGTGTGTATGTGTGTGTGTGTGTGTGTGTGTATGTGTGTGTGTGTGTTGTCCATACGTATATATGTTTATGTGTGTGCACATACTTGTACAGTTGGCTATGCATCTGTGCATGTGGAGGCCAGAGTGTACGTCCATCATGTGTCTTCTTCCTGTTACTCTCCACCTTATTTTTGAGACCTTCTCTCACTCACTGAGTAGGCTAGACAGTCCCAGGGATAGTTTTGTCTTTGCCTCCCCAGAATCAAGATTACAGGTGGGTCCCACCACACCTGGTTTAAACCTGGTTTAATTTTGTCAATTACCCTTATTCTCTCTTTTTCTGTATAAAACATGGATCTTTTTGTAATAAAATCTGTAAGAACTCTGTGTGAAATATATCATTTAGTTCCCTGAAACTATAAACAGAATTAGAGTTGTTTCCAAAACTGTGTTACAGAAACTCGAGGCAAAAGGGATAGAGAAAAGGACACCAGAGAAGAGCGAGAGTCTGAACATGATCACAGGGATGACAGAGAACCACGAGACAGCCGGGACCGGAGAGACACTAGAGACCGCAGGGAACTTAGAGACTCCAGAGACATACGGGACTCCAGAGAGATGAGGGATTATAGCAGAGATACCAAGGAGAGCCGTGATCCCAGAGATACCCGGTCAGCTCGGGATGTCCATGACTACAGGGACCGGGATGCTCGGGACATTCGGGATGTCCGAGATGTGCGCGATGTCCGTGATGTGCGGGATGTGCGCGATGTCCGGGATGCTCGGGATGTGCGGGATGCTCGAGATGTGCGGGATGTCCGAGATGTCCGGGATGTGCGCGATGTCCGAGATGTCCGGGATGTGCGCGATGTCCGTGACGTCCGCGATGTCCGGGATGCTCGGGATGTGCGCGATGTCCGGGATGGTCATCGAAAGGAGGATGTATACCAGGAAGAAGCCCGCAGTTACGGCAGAAACCACCTGAGAGAAGAGAGTTCTAGAGTTGAACTAAGGAATGACTCTAGAAATGAGTCTCGAAGTGAAATTAGAAATGACCGGATGGGCAGAAGTAGGGGGAGAGGTCCAGAACTGCCTGAAAAGGGTAAGGCTCTTGGCATGTCAGTGAACTCTATCTTGTATAGTCATATAGAAAGTATTAAATATCTAAGATTTCTTTTCTAAATGCATTATTACTTATATTTATTGTTAGCATTTTATGGGAATAATTTGACGTCAGTTGAATTCCATATTGGAATTCCGTATTACTAACTTGAGCAGAAAAACCTAAGGGGAGTTGGGTAAGTCATGCCCACTATACTTAGATCACTAAGAATACTATGAAAATTGTCTTCAGACAGTTTGGGTTCTCTGACCAATGTAGTTTTTGCCTGCTTGCTTATTTGTTTCTTTTCTAACAGTGTTCATAATATTTTAGAATATAAATAAATAAAACTTTATACTATTTTGAGGAAAGATTGTGACTGATAAGTTTGTTGCATAAAGTTTATGTTAACTATTTTTTGAACATCATTTGTATAGGAAGTCGAGGCACAAGAGGTTCCCAAATGGATAGCCACAGTAGTGGCAGCAACTACCATGACAGCTGGGAAACTCGAAGTAGCTATCCTGAAAGAGACAGATACCCTGAGAGAGACACTCGAGATCAAACAAGGGATTCTTCCTTTGAGAGAAGGCATGGAGAAAGAGACCGTCGAGATAACAGAGAACGAGGTTTGTCAAATAGAGACGTATCCTTTAGTGCTTAACAGCTGGGGAAATTGTTCTTTAAATTGATATTAAGTCACGTTTAACATGAAATATAGTTTAGGATCCATACTTGGTAACATATTTGAAGCTATTCATTTAATCTTTGTGTGGTATAGGATTGTGTCATTAGCTCCAGCACCTAATAAAAACATCTGAAGAACTAGGGTTGTCCCATTGCATGTGGTAGGGAGCTCCTTAAAGAACGTAGGCTACTGTGTGCCTTTACCGGGTAAACCCCTGCAGTCGAAGGACCTGGCTACTCAATAAATAATTAGCTGTTGCAGTAATTTTACAGAGTATCAGAGATCAGCTAAAGAAGTGAAAACAAAAGGGGGGAGGGGGGAAGGCAGGGAGAGAGGGGGACAAGCAGGGCAGGTGTGGTGACAGGGCTGAGGAGTGTCCAGAAAACCAAGATTCTCCTATTCTGTCCTGAGAGTCCATACTTGCTGTAGCTAATTTATTTTGTATATCTCAAGTAGAAATGTCCTAATAATGTATTAGATGATCTTATAAATCATTGTTGAAGCTGGATTACTAGAAACTACATAAGAATTAGATGCAGAATAGAGTCTCTTTAATCCTATCTACTGAGTTTTTATTAAACATCATGAGACGATGTTTATGCAAAGGTGTAAAGGTAAATGAAGCAGCTAGCTTTACAAGATGATAAATTCTATTGAGAATAAAGAGTAGGCATAAGTTCCCGGAGATAGGTAGTACTTTACCATGTCCCAGAATATGAAAGAAACTGGTTTGGCTATAGTTTGGTGAGCAGGGGGGGAAGACAGAGAGAGGTTAAGGGTGGATATAGGCTCAGGTGTACTTTGTCTCACTTTAATACGGACAGACTGCTGAGATGGTATGATTGCTAGGACTATGTAAAATTCTGTTAGCCAAAGTAACAGTTCTGTGGAATGTCATGAACACTCCCTTAAGTAAAGAGGTATTGTCCGCATTAGCCCAGAGAATGTGTCAGCTTGTTGGGAGGAACACTGAGGAAGAGTAGAATGGTGTGCTAGCATAAACAGCAATGTGGGCCTCAAAGACTCATCTTCTCCCAGGTAGCAAGCAGGGAGGTTATGAGGCTGGAGTGTGGTCTCCTGTAGTTGGTAGCCAGGCAGCTGGAGCAGAAGACTAAGGAGGGGCTTATAGCACAGGCTGTAAGCAACCTCTAGGCCAGACTAGAATGGTCAGATGTAATTGTTTTTCACTGCCTACAAGTAGCTGCTTTTAAGCATGCCGATCCGAGTTTCTATGAGGAACATTATGCATCTGGCTGGGAAAGTGATCCCGACCACTTAGACTGTTGATGATGTCATCCTCTGACAGAACAGAGGAAGTTTTACATTAATGTGGCAACTGTAGAAACAGGGGCTGGAAAACAAAGAAGTGTTAGAATGAAATCACTGTACCTATGTAGAATGGGATTGGGGAAAACATGAAATCACAGCTTTGAAGAATACATTTTGGAGGAGAAATCAGAAGGAAAACAGTTTGACATGTTTCTGTAGCATTTGTAGATTCTTTGTATTTTCCTTTAAGATGGGAAGTTTTGGTGGGGATTATAAAGGTTTCATTTGTCCTTAAAACTGCTGGAGTCTAGCTTCTGTTGCTAGTGCACCAGAACTTACTGATAAATTGCCAAATTGTTCTTTTGTGTTTTTTTTTTTCAGATTATTTCATAATGGTGATTTTGGTTATAGCTACTAAACCAGCAATTCCCCCTAACATAGATCTGCTGCAAGAAAGTTATGATACGATAGATCCATTTAAAGTTGTAATGAATTTCAGCAAAAGTAACAAAGAGTGAGAAGTACAGGCTTTCAGTTCTGATACGTCTGATTAACTGGCAAAGTTACCAGACTCACTTTCACACCATTAGGACTGCTAAGTTTTTAAAGGAGGAGCAATAAAAACTCAGTAGGATTTCACTGTGTTTGAGCTTTAAACTTGTATGAACTTTTGAAAGGGACCTGTAAACTCTATGGAGGAATTTAAGAGAGTCTTGGCTTGTTTGGTTTTTTTTCATCAGGGATAAGGCAAATTCAAGTTATTATGTTGAACCTAGAAATATTCTAATACTATCTGCTTAACAGACATTCTTGTCGCCAGCCTGTTGAGCATACTGTAGCATGGCTTATTGATTACCCAGCCAGTAAATGTTGTTATACAGCTTGAGAGTGGTCTCCAGAGTACAGTGTCCTTGGTCCCATGGCTGTGTGGGGAGAAGAGCCTGTGCCATTCCCCAGTGCACAGTTTTGATCCCAGACTAGTTTCTTGTTGAGCAGCATGTGTCCAGTTTCTCTATGGGATGTGTGTAAGGATTGGGGGACGGAAGTACTTAAGAGGCAATGAGTCAGTTATTTTAAATGCATCCATATGTAATTTTGTAGATTTAATAATTTTAAGGTTTTTTTTTTTTTTTGGACATCAGTACCCCAAATTCTAACTTATTAAGAATTAATATTGCAGCCATAGGTTTTAAACATTGGTTTGTTCTTTATTTTCTTACATGATAGCTGTGTTTTAGTGTGTATATATTTGGGGCTGAAATTAGAGATGTGACTTATAAGGGAATTTTTTTTTCCTTCAGCTCCTATGTTCTACACTTCCTGCTGCCCCTATCCTTTGCCACCAGTATTCTCAGGTCCTGCTGTGGGGACAGAGAAGATAAGAGGTGAAGGGTAGAGATGGCAGGAAGCAGGACTGAAGAAGTGGGCTGCAGGCAGGGTAGCGAGTATACAGGGTAAAATCAAGGATGGATTGGTACAGGGTGGATGTTGGTGGGAAGCAGAAAGCAAGGTAGCTATGGGGCAAATGAGCATCATCTTTAAGAAAATAGTTTTTAAAGGGTTCAGGCTATAAATTCAGTACTTGATCTATACTTTGTTGCTACAGTGACCTGATACTCTATACTCATTTAAAATTTAAGACTTACCTATAGTATATCTGACAAATCAATCACTGACAAACTTGATTTTTATTGTAGATCAAAGACCAAGCTCACCTATTCGCCATCAGGGAAGGAGTGAGGAGCTTGAGCGAGATGAAAGAAGAGAGGAACGAAGAGTAGACAGAGTGGATGAGAGACGAGACGAACGGGTCAGAGACAGGGACAGGGACCGAGAGCGAGAAAGGGAGAGGGAGAGAGAGCGGGAACGAGAGCGGGAGAAGGAAAGAGAGAGAGAGCTAGAAAGAGAGAGAGCAGCTAGAGAGCGAGAAAGAGAGAGAGAGAAAGAGAGGGAGAGGGAGCGAGAACGAGAGAGAGATCAGAGAGATCGTGACCATGATCGAGAGCGAGAAAGAGAGAGGGAGCGAGAGCGGGAAAAAGAACGGGAACGAGAGCGAGAAGAGAGAGAGAGGGAGAGAGAAAGGGAAAGGGAACGGGAGAGAGAGAGGGAACGGGAGCGGGAGAGAGAGCGAGAGCGGGAGCGCGAGCGAGAGAGGGCCCGAGAAAGAGAAAAAGAACGAGAACGGCAGAGAGAGTGGGAAGATAAAGACAAGGGACGCGATGACCGGAGGGAGAAGCGCGAGGATGTTCGAGAGGACAGGATCCCCAGAGACAGCCACGAGGAGAGGAAGTCCAAGTAAGGAGGGTGGGGCCCGCAGGTCAGAGGCATGCCCCTGGGGTTTGTGGGTGTTGGGTGCGTTGCTTTTCTCCACTTCGCCTGTACTGCAGAGTCACTTCATGTGTATGCATGGAGATACCGTACATATGTTTATTTGGTGCTTAAAATGTTAGGAGTTGTCTAGAAAAAGAATCGTGAGTTCTATTTATGGATCCCATTTCTGCACTTTCCTCTCTCCATTTTAGTAATGAATGTGCCAGGCTGTGGTGACACATGGTTTTAATCCCAGCACTCATGGGGCAGAGGCAGGTGGATCTCTCTGAGTTCAGGGCAGCCAGGGCTGCATAGAGAAACCCCACCTCAAACAAACAAACAAAAAATAATGAATGCAAACCTCAGATATTATAGGCAAATGGACATTTCTCTTGAATTTTGTCTCCTAAGAGTACAATTTTTAAGTCTTTATCTGTTAATGGTTCCATGATTTGATTGTTTTTCATGTGTCTGTTGTCTTACAGTAGTAAGTTTTTCTGATTTTTTTTTTTCATATCTAACCCATCTAAAAATTGAGCCTAGAAATTTACGAATGATGCTCACCAAACAATAGTTAAATGGGACTAATACCTTCATGTTTTCATCGCTTGTTCATCTCAGTACCCAGAACTTACCTACAACTTTTTAGGAAAACATTATCATGTAGTTTTGCTGAGTTACCGTAGTGTTTGTTTTATTATTCTAATTTCAGGTTTTCCTAAAAGAAATTTAAATGGTTCATATGGCCATATGCGTGGCCCTGTTCATATGGTCACTCATCTATGTAAGGAACTGTTCCTTCTCACCTTTTGACCCTGGTATCTAGAAACAGTGTTAACTGTTAAAATTTTATAATTTATTGGGAAAAAAAGTCAGAATTTAACGAGCATATAAGATAACACTAGAATAATTTACCCAAGGTGTTTAAGCCACTAAGTTGAAGTTTAGTTACAAAAACAAATATGTAATTACATGGATTACCCTTTTTTGTAGTTTGTTTGCCATTAAGCAAGTGACTTAGTTCTTTGAAGATAAAAGGAGTTTTATAATGTACCCAGTGTGCCCACATGCTACTAGATTTATCATATAATTAATTTAGCTCACTTTAGTCATATAAGAAGGGCATTTACTTTTCTCTCAATTTCAGACAGAACTTTGATTTGGGGAGCATAAGGAACTTAGGTTGCATGAAATAATGTTGCTGTAAGTCACACTCATAGCTTTTTAACTCCTTAAGTAACTCTAGATTTTTCTTATCCCTCTTCTCAGCATGAGGCATATGAAATTGACAAGTTGTATTACACAATACGTTATTGTATTGATTTTTCTGCTATATGTTATGTTACCAGCTTGGAGTATTTAGATCTGGCAAGTTTCCCATGAGTGTTTCATGTGTGTAAGGAGAGGAATATCCCTGTGGATTTTCACTCACAGATGCATGTTTTTTATTAAAAGCCCAGGTGTCCTTTCTGAGCACAGCTCTGACAGCGTGACTTTGCTGTGATTGTGCGTTCTACTTACATGAAGTAATGCTGGTAAAAGCAGAGTTCAGAAGTCTTTTTTTTTTCCACGTGGAACTCTATAACTTATATTTGTCCAAATTTAGGAAGCGCTATAGAAACGAAGGGAGTCCCAGCCCCCGGCAGTCCCCCAAGCGCCGGCGGGAGCATTCACCCGACAGTGACGCCTACCACAGTGGGGACGACAAAAGTGAGTAGTGGTGTTGTCTGCATGCTCATCGTCTCCACAAGGCCGCCCTCTGACTGATGAGCCAGACTTCTTTAAATGCTCTCGTTCTGTGCTGCTAAATGTTTCCTTGTGTGAGTGAACTGTGTGAGGAGTACTGTTTTTATACCAGGCCACTGTCTTTCCTAATATTGGTTGTTAGAGATGTGTCTTTATTTTTATTGCCATTTTGAAATGAAAACTGAGTTTGAAGTTTAAATGTGATGTGTTCTATTTACGGACCTAATGAAGATGTGACTACTTTTATGTTTTGTACAGATGAAAAGCATCGGCTCCTGAGCCAGGTTGTACGGCCACAGGAATCTCGATCTCTCAGCCCATCCCACCTCACAGAAGACAGGCAAGGTAGATGGAAAGAGGACGATCGTAAATCAGAAAGAAAGGAGAGTTCAAGGCGCTACGAAGAGCAAGAACTCAAAGAGAAGCTTTCTTGTGACAGGCAAAGGGAGCAGGCAGAAAGCGTGGACGGCTCGAGGGCGCGCACGCAAGACCTCCTCAGCCATCGGCAGGCCGAGGACCGCGACCGCGATGGCGCTGATCGAGCCCATGATGAGAAGAAAAAAGCAAAAGCTCCGAAGAAACCTGTAAAGAAAAAGAAGGAGGAGGATGTCGGGATAGAGAGGGGCAGCCTTGAGACACATGAGGATAGTCAGGTGTTCTCACCGAAGAAAGGACAGAAGAAGAAAAACATGGAAAAGAAGCGGAAAAGATCCAAGGGCGATTCCGACGTTTCTGACGAGGAGGCAGCCCCGCAGAGTAAGAAGAAGAGAGGCCCTCGCACGCCACCTCTGGCCATCAAGGAGGAGCTGATTGACATTTCCACCGACAAGGATGGCATCCTCGAGGATCCACTGAAGAAAGAGGACACGGCCTTTAGTGACTGGTCGGATGAGGATGTGCCTGACCGCACCGAGGGCCTGGAAGCCGGGCACCCCGCAGCCACAGCCACTCCTGGCAGCACCCCTTCCCCGCTGTCCTCTCTTCTCCCTCCGCCACCCCCTGTGGCTGCTGCCAGTATTGCAGCCACTGCTCTTGCCTCCTCAGCCGTTTCTGCTACCACCTCTACCACCACTTCAAACTCTGCTGCCACCTCCAGTACCAATGGCAGTGAAGACTCACATAGGAAATGCCACAGGGCACGAGGGGAGAAGGTAGAGGTGTCTCATGTGACCCTAGAAGAAACAGCACATCGCAAGCTGGTGGATCAGAAGAGAAGCAGCAGCCTTGGGAGCAATCGAAGTCACCGCAGCCACACCTCTGGCCGCCTACGCTCCCCATCTAATGATTCTGCGCATCGAAGTGGGGACGACCAGGGCAGTCGGAAGAGGGCGCTCCATAGTGGCTCCAGAGACAGAGAGAAAACAAAAAGCCTAGAAATCACAGGAGAGAGGAAATCCAGGATTGATCAGTTAAAGCGTGGAGAGCCCAGTCGAAGCACTTCTTCAGGTAATAAAGTTGACTTGTGATCCTGTGTTCACATCAGGATCTTAGTGGTGTGCTACTAATCAGGCTTATGTATTTTAACTATCTCCCTCTCCACCTGCAGCCAATGCTACCTTTTTGACCTTAGAAAATATGATAGAAAAGGAATTGAAGACTAGAAAAATCAGCTGTATCAGTGCCTAGGCTTATGTGTGTTACAGATGCTTTGGTCCATAGTGAAAACAGACAAGGACAGTTGAGCAACTGTTTTAATTAGCACTGTAATTGAGAAGTAAATTTTTCCTTAAAATGAGTTTTGATATATGGGATTACAGATGTAGAAATATAAAGTATATAAACAGAACATGTAGAAAAATAGAAAAGTTATAAACTGTGAGGGGCTGTAGAATAAGCATTCTTCTCCTATTTGTGTTTACTTTACACATGTGCACTTGCTTTAGATCGCCAAGATTCCAGAAGTCACAGCTCAAGAAGAAGCTCTCCTGAGTCGGATCGGCAGGGTCACTCAAGGTCTGGGTCATTTGACAGTAGAGACCGACTTCAAGAACGAGATAGGTATGAGCATGACAGAGAGCGGGAGAGGGACCGGAGAGATCCCAGGCAGAGGGAGTGGGACCGGGAAGCGGATAAAGAGTGGCCTCGGACCAGAGACCGAGATAGACTTCGGGAACGAGAGAGAGACCGAGACAAAAGGAGAGACGTGGACAGAGAAAGAGAGCGACTGATTGCCGACCCCATGGAAAGGGACAGGGAACGAGATAGAACTTTTGAGTCATCTCAGTTGGAATCTGTGAAGCGAAGCGAAGTCAAATTGGAGAGTGAACATGAGAGAGACCTGGAAGGCAGCTCCCGGGACTCCGTGACCTTGGACAAAGAAAGGATGGACAGAGACCTGGGATGTGTGCAGGGGTTTGAAGATGTCTGTAAGGCTGAGAGAACAGAGAGTCTGGAAGGTGAGGGTGCCGCTCTTCTGTTGTATTTTCCCAATCCTCTTCCAGTTTCCTGTTAAAGTCATCCATGAATAAGTAGATGAATTGACTACGTTCTCCTACAGTGGAAGTCGACGAGTAAGGGAAGCCTCTTGAGACTAAAGGTGTGTTCATCTCAGTAGTCTTGTCCAGGCGACTTTCTCAAAGAGCTTGGTGAGGTAAAGAACGAATGATTAAGGTGGAAGGTAGTGAGTGGGCAGGGCATCAGAACAGTTGCTTCCATCGCTGCCTAACAGTTGAAATAAAGATTACTTAGCTGCATTACTTATACCCTGTAATAACATCACATCTTATTCTTACATGTTAAAAAAAATGATCAGCTCAGCATGATGGCTCACACCTGTAGAGCTGTCTCCAGGAAGGAAGGCTGAGGCCAGAGAATCAGGTTCCACTCAGCCTGGTCTATAAAGTAAGGCCTTGTCTCAACAAGTGACAAAAATTGAAGCGAAGCATTAAATAGCCATTAGTGGTTCTTGTTTGCTAGGACAGTAGAAAAAGAACATGTCATAACCCCGCTCCCTAAAACTATTGGATGGCAGATAGACTGCAGAAGGCTGATGGCACTCTCTGTTCTTCAGTTAGAAGACAGGGTCACGTGATCCAGTCAGAGACAGTCTTAATTCCATGGAGCATTAGTCCCCACTGTCTCTCCTGCTACCTTTCACCCCTACTGTTCCAGCAGACAGACTGACTCACTGAAGGGGTGGGGGATAGTGACTTTAGTCAAAAGAAAGTTATTACAACCAGTTCAGTTTGTTACAGTGCAATTCAATTTAGTTATGCAGAAAACCTAAACTTCCTTTAAAACCATGACTCAATATCTCATGTTATTTATACTCAAAATTGAGGTGAAATGTAATAAGAAAGCTAAGGTAGAAATATCTTTAAGTCAAGTATATGTGTGTTACTGAACTACCTAATCAGAATACCAAGAGATGTAAACAGTCACTTTTTAAATCAGTGGATTTTACTCTCGGTCAAATGTGATATGGCAGTTAAAAAATAATAAAATATCATTGTTTATGAATTCATGCCCAGGCCACAGACAGACAAACTGTCTCTCATCCTTCTCCAGCCTCCTTTTCCCTTTGTCATCTCTTTCTCACTCTAACAAGCCTCTGAAGCTTTCTCTGCTAACTGCAGCTGCTCTGAGACTCCATTATGCTGTATCTGGAAGCTGTACTGTACCCTGTGCTGTATCAGAGTGGCTTTCCCATGGTTTCCTCCCATTGATGAATTCCATCCCTTGTCGGGACACACCGTCTGTTTATGCTCAGCTGTGTATACACTCTCCACCTAATATTTCTTGGTGAACTATACGTACCTCAGGTTAGCAGGAGATGGCTTCTGAGGATTCTTTGGAAATTCTGCCTCCCAGACTCTCCAGTTTTACTGTCTGGATTTATGTCACTATTCTGATATAGCCTTTCATTTTAACTCAGCAGATTATAAGGTTTTGTTTTGTTTGGGGTATTTTATTTGATTGTTTTCCTTTGTTATATAATAGCATTGGCCTGTATAGTAAAATTTAGAAAGGTGGATTGTTACATCTGTTGATTGTGTAACTTCTGTCCCGTATGCCTATTTTCCATTTAACAAAACATCTACGTTTTCATCATACATTCTCATCTCAGTTTTGAGTATAAGTAGCATCGGATCACAAGTTATGGTTCTAATAGAAGTGCAGCCGTGGGGTGTAATTGAATATAATTGAACTAGTCATTATTATAGTTCTTCTAGGACTGGAGTTACTGTCTTCATCCTGAACATATCATTTCTTTACTGTGACCACAGATAATATGCTAAATATTTAGAAATGAATTGTTTGCTGTATCATGTATTTTACTTATTTAGCTTATGGTAGAAAAAAGTGAGTGAGATAAACTTGTGTGTACATTTATTTTTAGAAATTTATTAATATAATAATATTAGAATTGTTTGCCTTAGAAATGAATTGTTGGGGATATTGAGAAAGTATAGGATTTTATAGTAAAGATAATCAGTAAACCGTTGTTGGGGGAGGAGATTCTGCTGTGGAAGAGGTTTAGGAGGCCACAGTGGTGCAACTTTCAATAGGTGTTACTCATACTGGCGTGAGCTTTTCAATGATGCACATGCCTGAGACTCACCAATTCTTTCTTTCTTTCTTTCTTTCTTTCTTTCTTTCTTTCTTTCTTTCTTCCTTCCTTCCTTCCTTCCTTCCTTCCTTCCTTCCTTTTTGAAAAGCATGTTCTTTTATTGAAAAAGGAAGTAAAAACATTTTATGATAAAATTGAAGATTTACATGGAAAATATTTCTGATAAAATTGAAGAAATATGTAGAAAAACATGTTAAAATTGAAGATTATCATGGAAAATTATACAGATAAAATGATAGGCATAAAAATAATTCTAAGTTGATTGAAAATGGAATTAATAAACATATTTTTCTTATAAATCTTCAATTTTATCAGAATATGTTTGTAATTCCTTTCAACTAATTTAGTAATATTTTTTATGTCTACCATTTTGTCTGCATTATTTTTCATGATGATCTTTCAATTTTAACATGTTTTTCTATGTATTTCTTCTATTTTTATCAGAAATGATTTCCATATAAATCTCTGATTTTATCACAAAATGTTTTTAATTCCACCTTCAATTCATTTAAAGGGTTTTTTTAATATCTACCATTTTATCTGTATAATTTTCCATGAAATAGTCAATTTTAACATGTTTTTCTCCATATTTCTTGAATTTTATCAGGAATAATTTCCATGTCAATCTTCAGTTTTACCTGAGTATGTTTATAATCACCAATACTTTCACGGGCCACTCAGAACCAACACCTGCTGCTGCCCCGGGCACCAGCTCTGATGCTCCAGACGGCAGCGCTGCAGCTGCCCCGGGCACCAGCTCTGATGCTCCAGACGGCAGCGCTGCAGCTGCCCCGGGCACCAGCTCTGATGCTCCAGACGGCAGCGCTGCTGCTGCCCCGGGCACCAGCTCTGATGCTCCAGACGGCAGCGCTGCAGCTGCCCCGGGCACCAGCTCTGATGCTCCAGACGGCAGCGCTGCTGCTGCTGCTGCCCCAGCACCAGCTCTGATGCTCCAGACGGCAGCGCTGCTGCTGCTGTTCTAGTGGACAGCAGGCCTCAGCACATGCTGCGTCCCACCGTCAGGGGAGGCTGTGGTGCAGGTCAGAATGTCTCCTACCATATGCCAGGGGCTCAGAGCCAAGCTGGTGCAGTAGCAGTCTGGGGGGGGGGGGGGTCATTGATTTTTAGTGCTAGGGTATGCCCGGAATTAGGGTAACAAAGTGGATTCATCTAATCAAGATTTTCAATCTGAAGAAATTAGCTCTGAAGACTAACCTAGTACCTAGCATTAAAATGTACTTGGTTGAGAAGGTATAAAATCCTAGTACGCTTCTCTTGTTAGGAACAGCTTCATTGCTCAGCATGGCCAAAGAAGGACTTGTGTGGAAGTCCACTAAGGTGTCCTGCAGTGGCCTCACAAACCAGCATGTGTTGCTATTACTGAGAATAATAGAGTACATAAAGGGATTTTCTTTTGAAAAGTAGAAAAACTATTAGAATTATTAGAACTACTTTATAGCCTCAGACTTTTTATGCTGCAGATGAATACCCATGAGCCTGTCGTTACAGTTTGAAAAGAAGGGTTATGGATCCATAAAACATGTAGCTTAGAAATAATTAAGCGTATTTATAGTTTGGGGACTAGGTTTACAACTAACTCAGCAGGAAATAAAAGCTTAGCCAGGGAATAGTTGAGGGGAAAGTCGATAAAAATAACAAAATAAGATTTATACTACTGATGGCAACAAAACTACTTTGATATTATATTAAAGTATTTTTCCAAAAATTTTATTCAGAAAGGAAAACATTGAGACAGAGAAGCAGAGTAGAGAAGTAGTGGAAATTAAATGCATTTTCACATTTGTGCCTCACTGTTAGAAAGTTCATATAATGACCTAAATATAGACTAAGATTTGAGCTTATACTGTAGTTTGAAATAGGTTTGCAAGTTGTTAAAATGAGTTTATTTGGGTAAAAAATTACTATAGCCTTTAGAAATTAGATTTCTCCCAGTGTTCATGTGTTGTTATTGAAAATTAACACACAAAAAGAAGACATGACATAGGAGGGGACATGTTGAAGAAGAACATTCTCTTCCAGCAGAAGGAAGAGGGGAGGAAGAGAGGCAGGGTGAAGTGCACAATAGAATGTGCACATGTCCGAGCCAACAGTGCAGTGACCTGCTCGACGTTACTTCTAATTCTTTCATTGTGATCTCACAGCACGTTTGTATATTGCTGCTGTATTGTTAATATTAAAAATGTGACTAGTAAAAATGTTCAGGTTAAGTTATCAAATATTTGACTAAGAAATGTAGTTTTCTGGTTAAAACAACCAAAAACTTTTTTCTTGGCTTTTTATTGTGTCTAGTGCTATCTATTTAATTCCACTTTTAGTTTTTATTGCTCCCTTTTAGTTTTTACTTACTTATTTTTGACATGAACTTCCTTTGTCTGTTTAGCAGGAGATGACGAATCTAAGTTAGATGATGCACATTCATTAGGATCTGGTGCCGGGGAAGGATATGAGCCCATCAGTGATGACGAGCTAGATGAAATTCTGGCAGGGGATGCAGAAAAGAGAGAGGACCAGCAGGAAGAGGAGAAGATGCCAGGTAATCACTGCAGAGCGCAGAAGTGCAGCATGGGGTGAGTGTGTGCTTTGCTCTGCTCTGCACCATACGGGATGGTAAGGAGCACTTAGCTCTTCCCATTAGAATAACGGTACAGTGTGTGCGTCTGTATTCTTAATCCACATTCCCTGTGAAAGCATGTCCTAGGGAAGAGCTGAATTGTAAGAGTTCTTTTCCAGAGTTTTAGATTCATATTATCTCACCCAGAACCTTACCAGATCCCAGCTGCTTGCCAGTGTCCAACATGGCAGGTATGTGACGCAAGAATTCACAACTGTGGTGGGCTCAGTCAATCTTTTAAACACCTTTTAAGAATAGATATAGCCGAAGTTTGTTTGAACACAGTTGATCTAGTTCCTTTTCTGAAATGTGTCCATTCTGTGAATATTGTCCTTACTGTGCTGTGTACATTGTCCGGCTCACTTCAGTGAGGACTGGGAAGCAACACTCCTGACCTCAGGGAACCAGCCACCTCATGTGCAACTGTTTATTTTAGTGTTTGAGACAGGATTTCATGTAGTCATTCCAAGCTGACTTCTAACGCCCTATATAACTGAGAGTTACCTCTCACTCTCCTGCCTGCGCCTCCCCAAGCCCCAGGTTACAGGTATTACCCCCACACCTGTTTTGTTTCATTTTCTTGTTGTTCTCACGATAAGGAGTTACTTGACTTGGTCTGGATCTCTGTAATAGTCTTATTTCATTTGACCTTTTATTTCCTAACTTGTAGATGTAATTTGTCACATCCTCTTCAGTAGATTGTCTGCTGTGTGTTAGTAGTCACTGTATTACATTCAGTCACTTTTCCTTTTGTTGGTGTGGGCCTATGCCACGGGGCATGTGAGGCACTCAGAGGGACATCTTTTCCTAGTCAGTTCTCCTTCCTCCATGTGGATTCCAAGAATCAGGCTGAGGCTGACAGCTCTGACTACAGGCACCTTTCTTTACCTGATGAGCCATCAGTAGCCTCAGACGGCAGTTTCTTGACATAAAATAAAGTCCTGTTCTTTCACTGTTTAACTTTTTTACAGATCCATTAGATGTGATAGATGTGGACTGGTCTGGACTAATGCCAAAGCATCCGAAAGAACCGAGAGAGCCTGGAGCTGCACTCTTAAAGTTCACACCTGGAGCTGTTCTACTACGGGTTGGGATTTCTAAAAAGTTGGCTGGTTCTGAGCTCTTTACCAAAGTTAAAGAAACATGTCAACAACTTTTAGAAAAACCCAAAGGTAACTTTATTTTGCTTTAACTGTATAACATGCTGTAACTATTAGTATGCTCTTGGGAAGGATTCCATTTGTTTTTCTTATTTATAGAACTTATGCTCTAGGAACAGTTTTAAGGAGTGATCTCTCAAACACTGGACCACCAAACAGGCAGCATACACCAGCTGATATGAGGCCCCCAACACACATACAGCAGAGGACTGCTGGGTCTGTGTTCATCCAGAGATGACGCACCTAAACCCTCAAGAGACTGGAGGCCCCAGGGAGCTTAGAGGTCAGGTGGGGTGGGGGGTAGGGACATCCACGTGGAAACAGGGGGAAGGGAGGAGGCATGGGATGTGGAATAGTCGGAGGGTGGACAGGGGTTGGTGGGGTGGGGAATAAAATATGGAGTGTATAAAAATAATTTTAAAAAATCTCAAAAAAAGGAAAAGCTTAATTCTGACAAAAACATTTGGAAAAATAAGAAAATGAACTTTATCAAAAATGATTTTGAAGGCTGAAGGTTTGTCTCAGTGGCTGAGTGTAAGCAGGAGGATTAGAATCAATTGCAGCACCACAGAAAAGAGAAAATTGCTTTTTAACACAGAAGTTCAGGTGTCAGAATACACAGAACTTTGCCCAGGGTTAAACAAAACAGTTCATGAAGTTGGTAGGTTTTTTCCTAAGCAAATAATGGGTGACTTCACAACCTTTCACCTGGTAACAAGCAGAGGAATCTACCCAAATGCAAAGTCTAGGTTAAGTTTTTAATAGAATGGTTTAGCTTAGTGGGTAGGGTCGAGGATCTGTAATCCAGAGAGAACACCCTGCTTGTACCCTAGTGTCTCTCTGTTCCTGTAAACTGTAGTTGGAGAACATACACCACCATGATCTTTGGACTGCAGTGAAGAGCTGACTAGTTATTATGGGGACACTGAGAGCAGGGCCTGGGTAGAGTGGCATTGTGCTTGACTGGTATGTCTGTCACCTTAGTACAACAACTTTTAGCAAGGCTGAACCTTTTAATGTGTGGGTACTGGTAGTTTTGTTCTGATGTTTGTTTTGTAGCTTAACTAAAATTTTTGTCAACAAGAGGCTGAGCAGATGCTTAAATAAGGAGAGGGAGAAAGAGTGAAGGCACCAACGTTACTTACCATGTTTGTTTGTTTGTTTTTGGGGGGGGAGAATTTGTTTTAAAAGTTTTATGAACTTTTGCTTAGTCCCATAATCAGTAAAATTTCTTAATTTAAGATGACTAATATTGTAATTGTGAACATTTTGTAACCTGAAAAATGATCAGAAGGTTCTTACCACATTCTTTTCACTTTGGTTAGATCTATGGCCCTCAAAAATAACTCCTCTAATCCCAGGTTTTTTTTGTCTACTTTATTCCATCCTAATTTTTTAATAAAAATTTCTCTGTGTGTGTGTGTGTGTATCTGTGTCTAGTGTGTATGTGTATACGCGCGCATGCATGCAACTGTCTGTCTGTCTGACTGTGTCAATGTGTGTGTCAAGGTAAGTGTTTCCTCTTTCCCTTACATGGTTTGATCGAAAACCATGTAATTGTGTCTTAACACATTGTCCCAGGTGTTTACATGTGACTGAGGTGTCTGGCTAACACCTAGCTGTGCTCACAGCGAAGGTTACATCTACTGTGACTGCATTTGAATCTTGCTGTAGAACAGTCCTGAGATGAAGGACTGTAAGTGCTATTTACTGCTGGACCGGACACTGAGTTTGACTTAAACACTCTTGCTTGACCTTTCTCCCAAGTCAGTAGTCAGTGGCTTTGTTCTCCCTTGTTGTCTGCTTTTGGCACATCTTAAATTTAAAATGGCATCACACTATTGTTCTTATTAAGATGAACAAGGTACCTATGTGTTGAAGGTCCTTTCATGGGGGACCATTGCTGCTAGCCTTGACATGGTATTCACTAAGCTTTAGTAAATCAGAGTTCTTGAAGTATTCAGTTAAGTCAGTGGTGACACTTCTGTCTTAGGGAAACTTAATGTGTGCTTGTTTTGATTGAAAGATGCAGACAGCCTTTTCGAACATGAACTAGGGGCTCTCAACATGGCTGCTTTACTTCGAAAAGAAGAGCGAGCAAGTCTTCTTAGTGACCTGGGACCATGTTGTAAAGCATTGTGTTTCAGACGGGATTCTGCAATCCGGAAACAGCTTGTGAAGAACGAAAAGGTACCACGCAGTGGTTGGTAGGAATAGTATATTTTTCATCTTAACTGTTTTTGTGAATTTGCTTTCCTAGTCTCCCAGACATGTAAAGGAAGGATTCACATGAATGTTGTTGTGAATGAGTTGTCATTCCAAACTTCATGCACAAACGTTTATTCATTCTGTGAAATGTTTTGCATGTGAGAAAAGCTCCTTAAGATAAGCAGACATATCAGAGTGTCTGTAAGTATTTACTACAGAAAAATAAAGGTGATTAAAAGTCAGAATTAGAGTTACTTTAGATTTGAGAAAGATCTGATAAGAAATTAGCAGAGTCTTACTCTTTTTAAAGTTGGAAACTGGGACTGTAGGTGAGTGAGAGACATGGGCAGTGTGACAAGAGAAACTTGGTCCTGTAAAGTTAGAAAAGCACTGACTAAGATTTTATAGGAGTCGATAGGAAAACATTGAATTATCTTTCTATAATATTGCTACAAAGAAAAATTGATTTGGGGAGATGAAATTTATAAAACAAAAGATATGAACCCTCTCTAAAGATTAAAATGAACACAGATAGGAGGACTGGAAGACATTTTAGAAAGTCAAGTCTTTGTGACTAGAGAGCTGGCTCAGTGGTTAAGAGCACTTACTGGTTTCCCAGAGGGCTGGGGTTCAGTTCCCAGCACCCTGTCCTGTGGCTCACAACCACCTATATAACTCCCAACTCCAGGGGAGCCAGCACCCTCTTCTGGCTTCTGTGGGTTCTCTTTCTCTCTCCCTCTTGCTCCCCCCCCCTTCTCCCTCTCCCTCTGTTTGTCCCCTGCCTTCTCTCCCTTCCTCTATGCCTCCTTCCCTCTCTGTATCTCCATCTCAAACTGTCTCCTTCTCCCCCTCTCCTTCTATATGTATCTATCTGACTGTCTTTCCCTCTCCTCTGTCTGTTTGTCTGTCTGTCTGTCTGTCTGTCTATCTATCTAGCTAGCTAGCTAGCTAGCTATTTATCTATCTTTCCAACATAAAGTCCTGATTGAAAATGGCTTTTGAAAATTACAATCATCATTCTTCTTTGCTATTCCTGATTTGCACATCCTTAATATCTCTCATTCTGCTGCCTAGGTGCCATCTCTCCTGGCAGCCTTTCTCAACTCAGCATTTCTCTTGAGTATTACCATCCCCCACCCCTAAGCAAGTATGTACAACAGTCACCATCATCCTATTACTGTTTCAGTTTTAAATTACACTTGCATCTTGTTATGGCTGATTCTAATAAGGAGTGCCAATATCTTGAGGCTACTGCCCACTTTGTGTAAAATATATTTTATGGTACTTCTTGGTTCCTCCCTAATATATTGTTATATCCCTCAAATACAATAGCAACTCAAAAGCCCTGAAAAGTCTCAACAAGAATTGTTTAGAACCTCATACCTTATAATTCAGAGTACAGATAATTAATGGGCCATATGACCCATTGTGACATTTAATGATTCATTATAAAGGTCTTAATTGATCCATCTGCAGATAGAATTGTGAGGGTTCAGATTTCTCAGTGTTAAAGACATCAGCAGTAGCTAGACCTGGTGAACTCTTCTGTAGCTTGTGACCTCTGCTCAGTGGGGAGGTAGGAGGATCTTGAGCTTGAGACCAGCGTGGGTTACAAATAATAGCACAAGCTGAGAGAAAGGGACAGAACTTAAAAAAGTTTTAAATGCTCTTAAGCCCCATGAAGAATACTGAGGTTAAGTTTTATGTCACTACAAAAGAGAAGACTAGAACAGGGCTGTTTCCTGGGAGAAGAGCTAGATTCTTCTTCAGTGACAAAAAGTGGAAAACCATTAGACCTGGCCTGTATTTCTGTGACACTTGGGGATCAGTAAAGTGATTGAAGACATCAGTGGTTGCCAGGATTAGGTTTGAGAATATGAGGCAAATGCTTGATTGAGTAAAGACCATGTCTGTCTACCCTGATTGTTGCCATGTTTGCATGAATCGTTATGTGTGCTAAACCTCATAGAATTGTACATAAAATGTTACTTTATTCAGTTCTGTGACCCAAGTGCTGCGAGACTAATAAGGAGTGAAGAATGTTTGTCTTATGAAGGAAAAATGAGGACGAAGTGGGTCTTAGAATTTGCACTTAGTCAGGAAAAAACAAGATTGAATTCAGGTGTGGACACCACTTCATCCCTCGGGAGAAGCAGAGGCTCAGCACATCCTGCCTCTTCTCTGCTCTAGTGTCTGTTTTCTCATCAGAGATGCAGATTAAATGCAGCTCATTGTTGGGAACTGTTAAGGAGCCACATCTTAGTAAGGGCTAAACAGGGTGCGCACGGAAGCGTGGTTGCTTGATCCCAAACAGAATCCTAGTTTTGTTTTAACATCCGTAGAGTTCAGAGTCAGTGCTCAGCTGACGTTGGGCTGGGTGGAGCTGCCCTGCCTCTCTTTCCCACTGTCACCCAGCAGTGTACAGCTTGCTGCTTTTGTTTCCTCCAAATAGGGAACTGTGAAGCAGGCATACACAAACACTCCGATGGTAGACAATGAGCTGCTTCGCCTAAGTCTTCGGTTATTTAAGAGGAAGACCACCTGCCATGCGCCTGGACAGGAAAAGACTGAAGATGGGAAATTAGCACCGTGCAGTATCCAGCAGGAGCTGTGTGTGTCCTAGGCCGAGATTGAGGACGGCCCTTTTGCATCTTCTCAGAAGTGCATAATCTTTCTTGAAGTTCTTGGGTTTGAAGACATTGCTTTACAGAGACAGAAGAATCATCAGCCACATCAGAAGTTCAGTCTTCAGATACCAGTGTTGGTTCATTTAAGATTTTACATTAATTTTTATACAGTAATTGACACTCAGGCAAAATAATGTGAAAATGTCTAGATTTAGTAATTTCGTGTGTGTCTTCATAAAACTGAAGATTTTAAGAAACCAGGTCACCCCTGTTCTTCCAGCCTGTGAACACTTCATATGAAATAAAAGCACTGATTTTTATTCTGGATCATCATACAGAAACTGACCTTAGTCAGAATGTGTGTTCATAGAAGCTGCTGCACGGGTCCAGAGCTCTGCGGAGCACCGGCCCGGCAAGCACACCTGGAGGCGGTCTCCACCGCAGGAAGCCAAGTCGGTTTGGTTTCTTTTCTTTTGAAAATTCTAAAATAAATGACTCCATGGGATTTTTTTTTAAACACATGTACGTTGCTACATTACATATTGGAAGTCTCTGGACTTTTGAGTGGGATTTCATTGTTCATTATCAGAGACTGTGTGCTATTTTATTTTTAATAAATGTATGTTCCCTTTTCCTGTTGTAAATTTTCCTTGCTCTTTATTAATCAGACTCCAGGCACCTAGAAACACGTATCATCAGCATTATAGTTTCGTTCTTCATATATTTTCCTGCTTGTGTACTTGGCATCGGACATTTGCATACGTGTGAGGACACTGGAGGATGTATGTCATATCCAGTTCATAATTCTGGAAGCAAAGCAGGAGTTCACAAGCCTGTGATTAGTGTGAAAAGCCCGCCACCTCATCTCAGTCCTGAGCTGCCTCCGTCCATCCTGTACTATGTAAAATTTACTTCTTTACATTTTGGAATAATTTGTTCTTGTATGTGTTTGGCTCATGAAGCAGACTCTTAGGAAGACTTGGGATAGACAGCAAGCTGAAGAATTTGGGCAGACAGTGGTGCTGAGGTGATAATAAAGGAGATGTTCTAATTTGCTCCTGGCTTTTCATGGGGTTCTGTTAAAGCCATGAGTCTGTGTTACTTCTCTCTGGCCTTATATCCCATCTCTGGAGATTGCATGGTGACACTGGGGCAGTGTGCCTGTTCATTTTGTTCTAGAAGTAGTGTGTCTTCCTAACCACACAGCTAGCTGGGGTAGATGCCCAGGTAAGAGTCAGCTTTGAAAAGAAGTTTCTGCTATCTTGTATATACCTTATGCTTATGCGTTTCATACACACTGTCATCTTTAAATCTTTGTTAGGTCCTGGCCCCAGGTTACTCTTTGAACAAATTAAACAGAGGCAGGAAACTACAAGTCTGGCCACTTGGGCAGATGAGAGATTTACACAGCAAAGATACTGCCAGAAGTATTTCTTAAGAACACCAGTGTTACTCTTTTTGAATAGTTGTTACCCAGGGTCATCTTGCCCACCTGGTAGAATTATGCTTTTCTCAAGAAGAGAACTGGGGGCTTTATGGCAGGCCAGGACTTAGCATTCATTGTGACCCTGCACTGCCCCCTTGAACTACCTGTCAGAGGCATATTCTTTGAGGAAGGGCCGGATGGCTGGTGGGCAAACATTTATATACTCACATCCTAGTGTTTGCTTGTCTCTAACAGGCTGATTAACATACTACTTAACTTTGGGACACTTTGGAGACAGGACTCCCTTAGCTGACTTCTTCTTTGTATGATTTAATGTCTCCTAAGCAGACCTACTAGCTAATGCTTCATAACATCGGTTCTATTACGTTGAGTTTCTTCTAAATCAATCTCAAGAAACATTTGTTATGTGGGATATCCACACAGCAAAGGAAATGGTCTTATTTTCAAAATAGCTTTGAAAACATTTCTAGGAAATATCAGCAGAGGAGAAAGGGGGAAGTGAGTAAATCCTCAGGTGTCATTTTCTCTTTCCAAATGCTGTAAATGAAAAGAACAGAAAGTTACAACCCCAGAGAGTGAATGCCAGCAGGAGACCACTCCGGACTGCAGTGGGTAGCACTGGTCTCTGCAGCATCAAGATTTAAAGTCCAAGAAAAATCATAATTGAGTTTAAAGAAATTTCAAGTCCTGGAACTAATAACTCCCAGAATTATAAAACATAACAAAAAGCAAAACAAACAAACAAACAAAAAAAACCCATGGCTTCGTTCATCCACTGGTGCTGAGACTATCTAATATTACCTAAGTTAGGTGTGATGGTACCTGCCTTTGAACCCAGTGCCTGGGAGGCTGAGGCGGGTGGGATTCTGTGAGGGCAAGGCCAGCATAGTGCTCACAGCAAACAAGGCAGCCAGAGTTACAACAGCCTGTCTCATACGGACATATGGACTAGATGGCTGAATCTATTGTCATCTGTCAGATGCCTTTCTGAGAGGCAGCAGAGGAAAGCTTTAGGGCCATCCATTTGCATGAGACCGCCATGTCCATAGCTTCAAGTTCCTAGTTGGAAAAGACAACTATTCAGTCTCATTTCCAAACTCGTTACACAGATAAAATGCCACCCAAGTCTTGTTGGGTCTCTTGTTGACTCTAGACCTAATACCCAGAAGACACCTTTTCACCTGTAAGTATGGACTTGTACTTAAAGTTCTCACAGGCTTGTTCATTTGCTCTAATGACACCTCTCAATTCTAGCTGCTGGTTAGAGAAAACAGAAGTGCCGCTGTAGTGCAAGATAAATAAGAGCTGCATGGTCAGATAACTGAACTGGCGTTTCCACAGGTGCTTCTCCACCACTGACAGAAATTTGCGAGCATGCCTAAGTAGCATAGACTGAGGCCTAGCCTCTGAGCACATGGTGTCCCCATCCTGACGACTGAATTCAGATGATGCCCATCCTACCTCATAGCCACATTAGGACTTTGTGACTCGTCCTTATCTGTACAACTTTAAGTCTGCAGCACATCTCACTTGGTTCCTTACCATTCAGTTGAGTGAAGATGCTGGTGTTCGGTGACCATTGATGATGCTTTAGAACCTCAGGAAGGAGCTGCCTGCAGTTAAAGATAAACAGGGTTGGAGCGATGGATCGGGCCATTGGTAAATAGTACTTCCAGCCACATATGGGAGCTCACAACAACCTAGAACTCCAGCTCCAGGTGAATCAGATGCCTCTGACCTCTGCATACACCTGTACTCACCTGCACAGACATACACATACATAATTTAATAAAATAAATCTTTAAAGGCATACAGTACTGGGAATATAATCGAGCAGTTGCTTAGTGGCTTGGGGTCGAAACCCAGCTCAGAGGAGAAAGTCAATTTCTCCTTCAAGAGTCATAAATTTCCTTTATTCACTAGTACTTTTGCATTTTCCATATGAGTAGTTTGGACATGGCATTATACTCTATTGTGATGGTGACATAAGCTTTTGTTTAGTAACTTTCTATATAGATCTAGGCAAAATTTCCCAACTATAGAGTTACTTCTTCAGATTGTCTATCATATTGTGCTGGTATCACTGTTGTGGATTTGTCAGTTTCAGTGGCTTAGGTATGTAAGTAGACTTTTACGTCGCAGTAGTTAGAAAAAAAGAAAAGGCTGAGCAGGGAAATGAATGTTAGAATCGAGACTGTGGGTAGGGTAGGTATTGTCATAAGTCTTGTGAAAACTGCAGGGCAGACGGGAGGGAGCATTTTGGGTTAAGGGACTGGAAAGACTGGGGTGTGCTGACATCTGGACTAGAACACCTTGCTTTGTTACATGATAGATACTGTTACTGCTCAGCACCAGGATGGGAGGTGATGCTCTGGCAGGTCTGAAACCGTGCTGTTCTGAACTCTCTACAATGGTGTTATGGGTACTGCCTGATGCAGTAGCTTTATGTGAATGCGATCAACACTGAAAAGATAACTGTAACAGGAACCAAGGTTTTGTCTTTTTGTGTGATGTAATGTAGTCACACGTGGCTCAGTGCTGCTATCTGGAACAGAATGTGGCCATTTTCCCCAAAGCCCTTGTAAACTTATTACTGTTTGGGTAATTATCTGTTAGGACAAGGGATGCTGCAAATTTACCACAGCAAGGCTTTTAGTTAAGTTCCTAAATTTAGGCCCAGTGTTACTGAAATAGGACAGAACATTGGTGTACAGATAAGGTCTTACAGTGTGTGGACTGGGAAGCACAGCATGGGATAAAGGGTGAGAAGAGAGACTCGGGCATGTTCTAAAAGGCAAATAGGAGAGAAATGGGAACACGGCCAGGTAGGTTGGGGTCTAAGCCATGTATAGCTGGGTGTGGTGGTGTACGCCTTTAGTCCCAGTACTCGGCAAGTTCTAAGTCAACCTGGTATACATAGCAAGTTCCAAGACAGCCAAGGCTACATAGTGACATTCTGTCTCCAAAAAAATTTTTTAATAAAAATAAGTATTCGTAAGTTATATTACATGATAATATATTTAAGTATTCCAGTTAAATATGATAATGATTAAATTCAGGAAAGTAACTCCATGTTACTTATAAGACATGAGAACAAATGTTTGAAAGTAACTGCAAGAAAAAAAAATCTGTAGAAATAAAATAAAACTATGCTAATACTAATTATGTTAACTATGTTGTATATATTGCCATGATGATTGTTAAAGGGCTGGATTCTAGTTCTGTCATTCCTCCCACATTTGTCAGAATTCGAACTTTTGCAGCTCTCCTTACCTTTCCGCTTCTTCGTTCTTAACACTATGAACTATGGGTTATAGTGCGTTACTACTTGTCTCTAAATACTCATGTCTTGGATGCTAACTCAACTTAGTGTATGTTTGACAATACTAATATTTAGTGTTGCTCTGGGGGTCTGTCTCTTTTATATATGCTAGCTTTAGGCTTAGTCATCTTTACTTGAAAAATTAAGCTTGCAAAGTTGTTTGTAGGAAAAATTCAGGATCTGAGTTGCCATGCTCAAACCCAGAGACAAGTCTTGTTTGCTTCCGCTAGATTCTGAGTGTCACTACCTCACTGGGGACATTCAGAGTTTTAGGAACAGTTTAGGTTATCTCGGTCTCCCTGTGACCTAGCCTGGGCTATAGGTTATGCTTGGGCACTTGTTACACACCATCATCCCACCAACCCGAAGGGCAAGGGCTTATCAGTGGTCATACCTTGGACCTTCCGGGCCCGTGTTTCTGCTTTCCCTAAGAACCTCCCAACTTTTGATTAGCTCCTCAGTTGCCCTTTCAGATGTGTAGGTAAAACTAGCCCCAAAATCCTGGTTCACTTTGGATTTCGGACTCCTCTAGAATTCTTAAACAGGAACCGCCCCCCCCCACCCACCCACCCACTGTCTTACTGGCTTCCACTATCCAAGCAGCATTTTCTAGATGAGTGATGTCTCAACCTTCCCTTGTTCCTGCTGTGAGGACTGTTCTCAAGTCTGTGACCCAAGGACCAAGCTAACTCTCCACTCCTTTCTTTCATTCTCTGCATCTCGCTGTGCCGCACAGTGTATTTTTCTGTAGCTTTTGAGCTTGTATTTTTCATTTTTGTTTTACTTTGTAGTATTTTTCTATCCATCATCTGGTGCCTTTTCTGAATTAAATGACATTGAATGATTTGCAGTGCTGTGGCTTGGAGCAAGTCTGGCAGAATGGTTGCCTTCCATACTTCATGGCTATCCCATCTCAGCCGATGCCTCAGAGACATGCCGCCCCCGAGTGTGGCCCCTGCTTTGTGCAGACTAGACTCCTTTCCCTGTCTGAACCAATCCAAGTCCAGGAAGGCTTCTGTGGCTAATCTTGCCTCTCTGCCCTTAATTTTTCCAAACAAAGACATTGGCAGCCATTTTGACTGTCTTGCCATGTGAGGATTGTATTTGTCTTCTAGTTTCACCAGAAATAGAACTTCAGTTTGCATCCAGTCTTTTTGTCTGCTTCTATATAGGTTGTTACTGAGGAAATGAAGAAAATTGGGCAGTGCATTCCTCCTGTAGTCCCTGCCATGCTAAATGTGGTGCTATGGTCACAGGGAACTCCCCCATACAGTCCTCAGCATGAATTGTCTTAAAGACCCATGGTGGATTATTGGGGTTATTAGTGTAGATTAAATAAACAAGGGTTGGGCTGTATCTTTTCTATTTCTGGTAGGTGGTAGAAATCATCACAGTTTTATCACATGGCCACCTCTAAAAGCAAAGGAGGCTGGGAAATTGAGTATCATTTTTTTCTGACCCCTTACATTAGAAATGCCCAGAGGAGGTGAGAATTGATTATGGGAACTAGGTTTGCCAACCAACCTTCTCTTCAGCAATTTCCATAACATGGAACACTGGTGCCAGTTCAGGGCTAGGGATGCCAACTTTATGATACCCTACAGAAGTCCAGAATTATGTTGTCCCTTCTCCAAACTACAGTTCAAACACAGCTTTGCATTTTTCTATGTATATACTCAAGAATTGCCTTTAAAATGCCACATTGCACTCTATCTGCAATTGGTTAAACCCACAGAAGCTCACTCTTACATAAGCAGCAGCTTAAAGTACCTTCAGTTTATCCAGGATGCCTATTGACACCCGCGGGCAGGAGGTGGGAGCTACACCTTATTTCTGATCACCAAAATGTGATATGGGTCAAGAGAATTATATGAAAATAACTGACTTAAAAATACATTCAAGTGGCTAACAAAATAGAACAAAAAAAAATAGTTAATTCAAGACCCTAGATCTCATTTTGTTTTGTTGAGATGGGGTTTCACTGTGCAGCTCAAGCTGGCTTGGAACTCATGGCAGTGCCCCTGCCTCTGCCTCCTTAGTTCTAGGATTATTTACATGAGCTATCACAACCAGCTCTGAATGTCATTTCAAGTGGACCACTTGGGCACTTAGTCTCAGGTCCATCTTCTTCATGTGTTATCAACACTGTCGACAAAACTCTGCATAAACTATCCCTCTGAGCATCACTTAATCTACAAAGAAGGGACTATCCAAATTCACAGTCTTGCCCTAAAATGGGCCTTCTCCCCACATCCTCTTCCCATCATGTCCTCATTCTTCTTACACTGTCTATATCTTCCTGACTCGATGTCTGGTCATCCTTGAGACTCCAAGCTCTCCTATTTGCCCTGAGCATCATCAGTATCACACCATAGCCACAAAGGTTTGGCGGCAGACTCTACATGAATGTGGGCTGCGGCTTTCTCTTCCTTGAGCACTGTCTCCTGCTCACAATCCCCCTAGTTACTCTTTCCCTATTTGTACTTGTTCTTCAGCTACATTAAATGCCAGCTCTGCAGACTAACTTTGTACATCCTGTTCTCTCCACACTATTTTTTCTGTTATAGCACATATTTAACAGTACATTATGTTACTGTCATCTGTGGTGACATGTTTCTATATTTAGATGCTAGGTGTTTATTTTGCAAACTATTGCTAATATACCGGCTTTGTCTATATTTAGAAACAGGATCTCCTGTGTCCCAGGTTGACCTCAAACTAAATGCATAGTTGAGGGTTACCTTCCACTCCTACCTCTATCTCCCAAGGGTTGAGAGTAAAGATATGTGCCACCATTATTATTTTTATGAGGGACAGTTTGTCAGAACAAGCTCAGAAGCACAACAAAGAAGCCATTTGCTGGTTCAGGTTGGAAACAATGCCTTATTTGGACTGTCTCTGTGGAAGTTCTGTTGTCCAAGTGACCACTTGGGAATGAGTGAGCTGACGTCTCATCTCCTTTTAAATCCTTACTTTGATTTGGTTTGTGTGCATAAGAACTATTATGTAGAGAAAACGGAGCACATGACAAGTGGGCTTCTGGGAAGAAATGGACACATTACCCTTCTGAATTAGCTTCATTAGGCACCAGGCTCTCAAGCCTGTGATTGGGCATTGGAAAGGAACAGTGCAACACAACATGCTAAAAACAGAATGTAGGGGCTTAAAAGGAAAAGGGGCTTTCCTTAAGGCCTGGAGAGAAGCTACATGATGAGATGTCTTAATTTAAAGGAAAAGTAATAGAATACCTATCAGGAACAGGACAATGGGGATGGGGAGAAGAGAACCTCAAGAGAAAGCCTCTAAAACCATGTTTCTTAACTTGTGGGTCACAACCCCCAGAGACCACAGGAAGACATCATGTGATTTGTCTGGGCTAGCTTGTGTGACAGAGCACAAAGGAGCCAAAGACTGTAACCTCCTGTGCAGTACTTATGAAGAATTCCAACCGTCACAATGCATCAGGAGCCATTTGAAGCAGTAATAAGCTTTGTCGAAATTGTTGCCACAGTCAACCAACTGCCTAGAAACACTCCCCATCGCAGATATAGAGTAAGTTCAAAAGATGTAGCTTAAGCTAATAAACTTGTTATCCACCCCTGGGCAGCTGGTAAAGAGATTATTGCCTAATTAATCTTCATATTGTGCTAATGACAATCCTAAGTGGGTTCAACCTTGAATCTGATTGTTCACAGACAATGAGAATTCTCCTAAAGAGCAAATCTAGTCAGGTTTCCTCTTAAAGTTACCTGCCTGGCCAAGGAGCCCCTTTAGTTATCTTGAAGTCTAAAAGGTTAACATGTAATTGTGAAATAGTATGATGACATTTCTAGCGGCCACTCGTGAGATGTTAATACGGACCTTTGATGCGTTTGGACTAGAATCTTATAATGCTTAAACAGATACTGCCTTTTATTTCCCATCAAGACTCCTTGGGTGCAGCGTATATAAAACTGTAGCCGTCATTTCTAAAAAACAGACAGTGGCAAGGGTAGAGAGAGGGGGGAATGGGGGCGTTGGGTTTATCTGCATCAGCTTTCAAGGGCTTTGTGGAGAGATGATAACCCAGACCTCGGTTGGTCAAGTCCTTCGTGGATACTTGAATGTACCTGATGTCAGCGCAAAGCACACTTGCCATGAGCCTGCTGTCAGGAAGAACGCAAATACGATTGTCTGTCCACAATAGTTAGGGCTCAGGCTTTATGCTGGTTTGTCTGATGCTCATCCTTCACTGAGAACATAAGATATGTGAAGGTTTAATAGACATAGAACTAAAGGAAATTATAAAACAAGGCCTTAAACACATTGGTGGGAACATCAGGTCAGCGGGTGACACCAAAGTGGGAACATAGATGACATTATTAGCTTTAGGGTTGGTAGAAGTTAGTGACTACTCAGCCTTCCAAAGGTTTTACCTAATAGTTGAAAGTGTTCCCAGGGAGGGCAGGCTCATTTCACTTGAAAAGAAACTCAAGAACAGTTTTGTTAAGGTTTGAGAGAAAAACAGCACAGGCGAGGCGAGGACTCCAGAAGCTGCCAGGAGGAAGGAGATGGAGAAGAGGAGAGTCACGTTCTTTTAAGTTTCCATTCAGGAAACCGGGGAGGCTTGGCAAGCCCGTGAACGGCCGCATTAGGTCAGGGGCCAGTCTTCAGAAAAGATGAAAATGCCCAGAGTGTAGGGCACACAGGTTTAGGATGCTGGTCAGTATCCAAAAGGTGAGACAGAAAAGGGGAAAGGAAAAGTTATACTTTTCTAGTTAGAATACAGAGGGGATAGATAGGCTTAGCCGTGAGAATCTGTAAGCAGCCACATCAAGGGAGGGACTTCTAGGGCACATAAGTGCACACATCAGGATAATTATTACTCCCATCTACTTAGCATGTCTTCAGTTAGATCATGTTTCTCGAAGTTTCTGGAATGGATAGTATTCTATTCCAAAAGGGTAGTTTCCTGCCCAAGTCATTCCCTTAATTTTTAAAGGGAGAATACTGTTTGGAGAATTATAATCTTTTGAGCTATTTAGAATGTAATGTCACCATCCGGAGCAAGGGCATGTCCCAGATCTCATTCTTTTGACTAAAAACCATGTAATAGGTTGATAAAATAAAATAAATAAATTGATGAAAAAAAATAAACACTTTACCGAGAGGAAGTGGTCTTCCCTTAAATGGGGCTTAACAAAGGCCTTCCCCCCTCCCCCATTTTATTTGGTATTTTAAATCTTAGGGTAAGTCAATTATGATGTCCCTCCTTTCATATGGTATTTCAAGGAGGGCATTTGTGTGACTTTCTCTTCCATAAAATTAATGTTACCAGGGACCTGAGAGGTATGGTCCAAGGCTGATTGAGGGTCAGAGGAGAAGTGTCTACACTCCGTGACCTCAAGGCCTGTTCATGTATGACTAGCTACCTAATAAAAGACTGTTAGGTCAGATAGAGAAAGTAGGTGCTAAATGTTATTAAGGGACTAGGATTTGAATATTTCAAAGCTCTACAATCTGGCCATTCTCCCATCCAGGTACTAACCGGGTTCCATCTCTACTTAGCTTTCCGGTCAGATCAGATGTATTCAGTGTGGGATAGCCTCAGACCACAGTCATGGCATGCCTGTCAGTCAGTCAGCCTAGTAGAATCCTTAACATAGGTACGGTCTCTTCTAGAAACTTTAGTTTACACTAATTATAGTGTGTGTCCCAGGCCATTTTGTTGTTTACTTTCCCTTGTGGATTTTAAATGGAACAAATATGCACAGGTTTCTATTCACTCCTCTAGGCTATACATGCAGAGATTTCAATGTGCTGCCTGAAAACAAAAAGTGAGTCTTTTACTCTTTGAAAATAAATCTCCAGTTCTTTCCATTGCCGTGGACAGGTAGGACAGAGGCTTCGGTTTCGGGGGAGACTGATAATTGCTGGCCATCAACACAACTTTCATTTCTTTCATACCCACACTTCAAAACCCATCTTCTCTTTTTGTCTTTCTGCATGGAAGAGAAAACATTAGTTTGTGACATGAAGAATGTGTAGGAGGCATCTCCTTGATCCTGAACATGTTTTGAACACATAAACCAAAAGTCACTTCAATTATGAAACTGTTTTCCTCTGCTGTTGGTGTATAATGTTGAAGTAAGCCTTTTTCATATTTTCTCTGTGAGAACAGCTTAAATACTGAAACTCTAAACAAAACTGCTGAGTATAAGTCATAAGTGATTTCAAAGACTCTAACAACAGCTTCTTAAAGTACAGCGCAATAGCTGGGAAGCATTTGACTGGTTGAAGTGGGACATCCCTGCCCCGAACCCGCGGGACAGTTCACAGGGGTCCCGGAATCACCTGGGAAAGAATGGAGACAGGAGACACAGAAAACGGACAGCAAGTCTGAAATCTTGATCAAGCTGTCAAATTTTTATTTTTCACATACGGGGTTATAAAGGGTAGTAAGCAGGGAATGGGGAGGGGGAGTGGGTGAGGAGTTAAAAGAATATGTTCTAACTAGTTCTTAACGCTTCAAGGGTCCAAGGCAATAGCTACAGAGCATTGGGAGGGGGCAGCCATTGTTTCAGAGACATGTTCCCAGGATCTAAGGAGAAAGTTGGCCACGGCTGTGGGATACTGGACATCAAAAGGTCCAGGTGCATAGCTGCATTCTGTGTTGCTATGCAACCCAACTGTAAGAGAGCTGCGTTTGTTCTGCAAGCATGTATCCTGTTTGGCTAAGGCTTATAGCAGTAGTTTTCCAATTTAGCAAATATGTAAGTCAAGGTAAGGGGCTATGAGTTGCAAAGAGAGTGGCTCCTGGCATGTAAGTATCTGCATCTGACTCTTTCAGCTGTTTGTTGGGCCTCTAGGAGGGCAGCCATGATAGGCTCCTGTCTGTGAGCACACCATAGCATCAGTAATAGTGTCAGGCCTTGGAGCCTCCCCTTGAGCTGGATCCCAATTTGGGCCTGTCACTTCTCCATTTTTGTCCCTGCAGTTCTTTTAGACAGGAACAATTCTGGGTCATAGTTTTTGTCTGTGGGATGGTAACCCCATCTCTCCATTTGATGCTCTGTCTTTCTACTGGAGGTGGCCTATACAAGTTCCCTCTCCCCACTGTTTTGGCATTTTGTCTAAGGTCCCTCCCTTTGAGTGCTAAGTGTCTCTCACCTCCCAGGTCTCTGGTACATTCTAGAGGATCCCCCACCTCCTACCTCCCAAGGCTGCCTGTTTCCATTCTTTCTGTTGACCCTCAGGGCTTCGCTCCTGTTCCCCCACCAATACCTGGTCATGTTCCCCTTTTCCCCTCCCTGCCCTCTCGCCCACCCAGGTTCCTCCCTCCCTCTGCCTCCCCCTCACACCATGACTGCTTTCTTCTCCCTCCCAAGTGGGATTGAGGCATCCTCACTTGGGCCCTTCGGCTTGTTAGCCTTCTTGAGTTCTGTGGACTGTATCCTGGGAATTCTGTACTCTTTTTTTTGGCTAATATCCACTTATTAGTGAGTACATACCATGCATGTCCTTTTGGGTCTGAGTGACCTCACTCAGGATAATATTTTCTAGTTCCATCCGCTTGCCTGCAAGTCTCATGATGTCCTCGTCCTTAACGCCTCTGCATCCCCTGCATCTCCTGCAACTTAACTCACCGTTGAGCATGAACAACCTTTCTGCAGCAGTCCCCTCCTAAGAACCGGCAGACTGCAGGGTAAATTCTCTGATGAACTCACCCAGCCCACTGTCCGCTGTCTCAGGCCCCTTGACTTAAGGAAGCACAGATTCACGAGGTGGAGAAGTCCCAGAATGCATGAGTGTATTCAGAGACAGAGAGCCAAAAGTCAGAACCATCAATTTAATTTTTACTTCCGGCATTCCCCAAGTAGAACATTTACCATCATGTTCTCCTAAGGGAGCTGTTACCAGCCTGTTTTCTCATGAAAAAAAAATACTAGAAACAATGGAGATATTTTCCCACGGTTAGACAGCTGTGCATGACCCAATCTCAAGGCGTTTGGTTATGTGGCATGGTCCCTTCAGAGGGAAACTGTATTGGAAAAGGACATCACCTGTGAAAGATTCACTTTGTAAAAACATCTCCCAGACAAGTTTCATCTTCTGTCCCCTTTTTAGGGTTCCAATCATATTTTGATTTCTTAGCCTCCAGCCTGGGACATTGTTTGAAGACTCTGGAGCCTTTAGGAAATGGCGTCTGACTGGGAAAAACGGGTCAGTGGGTCAGGATTGTTGAAGATTATACCCAGGCCTGTCCAGTCTAGGTATCTCCACTTCTTTATATTTCAAGACATAAGGAGCCTCCCTGCCACATGCTTCTGACACTGTGAACTCCACTCTGCTGTCACCACCATGATGGACAGAAATATTGCAAAACTTGAAAGCACTGGAGGCCTTCTCCTCATAAGGTGTTCCTGTCTGGTAATTTGAACACAAATGCTAATTTCTTCTTTCCTCATCCTAGAGCCCTCTTCATTCCAATTTTTCAGCTGTACCCTCCCCCTCACCCCTTACCCCTACTCCCCTCACCTCTGACCTCCCCATCTGCCTCCCCCCCCCTCAATCCCCCCTTCTCTTTTCTGGCCTGCAGAATCTCAACTTTAACTTCTGGTCAGCTGCTCTTTAGCAAGATATTAGCTGATAATGGATTGATCTTCTTGGAAATCATAAAACTATTTATCCAGTGTAAGAACATTTTTTTTTTAGTCAGCCTAATAAGGGACCAAATTTCCTGAACCTCTTCTTCCCATTTGCCCCAAAGAGGCAATCAAGTCAAATTATAAAACCAAGTTCTTACCAGTGGGACAAGAAACTGTCACCACTTTCTTCAGGGACGAAAGAAGGGACTGGACAGAGTACGCTCACTAGCCTGGTTTTGGTTCTGGTACAGCCTTTCTACAAACAGAAATCACCCTTCCAAATTACTTCAGCTCTCTTTGTCTGCCACCTACATTGTTCTTCCCCACACACACACACACACACCCCTGGAGTAATTCATGCCCACAGGCACCCAGCAGTATTCCAGATGCTGAGGATAAAATGGCGGACACAAACTCCCTGTCCATGTATAGCTTACAGTCTGTGTTAACAGGCAACAAACTTGTCAATCAAAGATTCACGGGCATTTCTACAGTAAGTGCTGTGGAGACAGCTGAAGCAGTTTAAAAGAACAGAGGTATTGTTTTGGATGAAGCAGGAGCCTCTCTGAGGAACTGAGGTTTTAATGTTAACAAAGTTAGATCACTTAGTAAAATCTCACCTGAGTGGAGTCTCTTCAGATTGATTTCTAAAAAATGTTTGGTACAACTCAGCATTTAAAAAAGCTTCCTATTTTCTAGTATTTTTAATGATCATTACATGCATGTCTTCCCCAAGATCTACACAACCATTTCTCCAAAACCCCTTCTTGCTTTCTTACTTAGTTACTTTTCTATTGCTGTGAGGAGACACCATGGTCAAGACAACTCTTATAAAAGAAAACAATTATTGAGGCTCACCACTCCAGGGGCTTGGAGTCCATGACCATCGTGACAACATAGTGATAGGTAGGCATGCACGGTGCTTGAATAGTACCTAAGAGCTTACATCCAGCTCCATAAGTTGGAAGAAGAGAAACTGGGTCTAATATGGGCTTTTGAAACACCAAAACCCAATCCTAGTGACACACCTCCTCCAACAAGAACTCACCTCTTAATTCTTTCCAAACAGTTCCACGAACTGGGGGCCAAATATTCAAATATATGAGCCTATGGGGAACCATTCTCATCCAAACAGTGGAGAATGATATTTAGAGACTAGTATATTGATTCTAGGCCCTTTAAATGAACAGAAATTGACAGACAGACAGACAGATAGATAGATAATAGAGATAGATATAGATAGATTTAGATGATATATATAGATATACAGATAGATATAGATAGATGGATGGATAGATAGATAGATAGATAGATAGATAGATAGATAGATAGATAGAGATATATTCCCCATAGAGATAAAATACTGTGAATTCATATCAAGACACACACACTTAAAAATTCTGTTTCCCACAGTTGGGGAAATGGTTTGGTCTGTAAAGTGTTTGCTATACAAGCATGAAGATCAAGCCCAACACCCATATATAAAACCAGGAGTGGTAATGGTCCTTCAATCCTAATGCTGGGAGATAATAATAGGAGGATTCCCTGGGACTTGCTAGGAGGCAGTCTAGCTAATCAGTGAGCTCCAGGCTCAGTGATCAACCATGTCTCAAAAAAAAGATGGAGAGAGATTGACAAAGACACCTGACATTAACCTGTGGCCTCCACATGTATGTCCATGAACAATAGCACACACACACACACACAAATCCTGTTTCACAATAGCATCAGAACTACATGCTTTCTTTGTCTTGAGACAGATAGTAATGATATTAATCCGACATTCCAGGATTACTAAAAAAACAGTTTGAAAATTTAATAAAAACACATCCAACTCTCATTGTATTATAAGATGTTATAAATAGAGCTTATTTTTGCTTGACTGGACAATCTGAAGTTCTATTTAGTTTTATGGATCAGGTAAGCACACTTATTTTTAGTGATATGATTGATAAATTCCGCCTCATATTCTTTTACGGTGGTTCCTAGTTTATGTGTTTCTCTCAGATATATCTTTGGTGGTTAAAGGTTTATGGGTTTAAGGGAGGAAAGATGGCTCAATAGTTAGGAGCACTTGCTACTTGACCTGGACCAGCAAGACATTCTTCAGGGACAGGTTCCTGAGAGGAAGTCCCAGGGGATGAGAGTTCCCCCTCCTCTTCCTGCATCCTTCCAAGTACACTAGTCAAAATAATACTCTTTTCCTCACAGAGCTTTTCTATTTCCCACATGTTCACCACTTTCTCCGTATTTCAGTGGTTGACCTGTGTGCTGGCTTATTTGATGTCAGCTTGACACAAGCTAGAGTCATTGAGAGGCAGGAACCTCAGTTGAGAAAGTCTGTAAAGCATTTTCTTACTTAGTAATTGATGGAGCAGGGCCCAACCCATGGTCATGGTGCCATCCCTGGGCTCTAAAAGAAAGCAGGTTGAGCAAACCAGCAAGCAGTGTTCATCCTCAGCTTCTGCATCAGCTCCTGCCTCCAGGTTCCTGCTCCGTTTGAGTTCCTGCCTTGACCTCCCTCAATGGACTGTGACTTGGGATATATAAGCCAAATAAGCCCTTTCCTCTCTATATTTCTTTTGGTCATAGTTCTTTGTCACAACAATAATAACCCTAAGTCAGCCTGTGTACGCATTGTCAGCAATATAAAAACCACTATACTGTCTCCCATATTTCCAGCATGTAAGTTCCTTAAGTAAATATATACTGTCCCTCACAGGTCCTTGTGCCTATATCCCACTGATATTTTTGATTGTTTAAAACCTGTTCTCAAATCAGTTCCTTAGAAGGGGTTCATGGGAACAGTATTCTTAAATTCTAATGTGCTCATAAAAATGGGGACTCTTGGCCCGTATGTTAGCCTGACATATAGTGGGAAAGTTCTGGTTTTGAAAGAAACTTCTGTTTCCCTTTTTTCAATTTCCAAAAGAGAAGTCTGACTCTCTTTGATCTCCTCAATCGTTCTTTGGCCTTCAAGGTCAGTTAGTGTGGGTAGATAGTCCTGGTCCACATTGCTACTCCTTATGCATTTTCCATTTCCTGCCCCTTCCTTAACTTGGTTATAGTACATGGCTGCACAAAGCCTGCACTGAGCTTGAGTTCTCTCATTTTTGCTCTATGGTCAGTGTACAGTTTGGTACAAGATGCTGGTTTGGTGAATCTGAGATGCTGGGGTTCCACCACATTCCTCTGGACCAGAGCTGTGGTAGGGTGACCATTTAACCTCTCATACACTGTAGTGAAAGGGATCAAACACACATGGATTATTATATGATTTAGCTTAAGCAATGTGCAAAGGACCCTCACCTTTTAAATGAACACATGTAAGAGGAGTTTGAGTTGTTCTGGAGAAAGACAAAAAAAAATGGAATTTTAGGTTCCATGGGATAAAGTGACTTACTTTTTGGCAACTAATGACTCATGTTTTAGTACCTTTATATACTGCTTTTGGAACTGTAAATAACTTCACACAGGGAGGGCAAATGGTAAACTTTGCTATTGATTTTCACAGTGTGTTTTTACTACACCTTTTGCTTTTACTACTTCCAAATCTTGCCCTTTTCCACACCCAGGAAGGACATCATAATTCACTGGGAGTTTTTAAAATAATGCTGATCAAATGATCACCACTTTATCAGCCTTATCAATTCTTTGGACAGACCCATTAACTAATGAAAATACCCTGCTGGCTTGAAGAGTGGTCTGCTCACCAAGTGTATTTTTTAGATTCTGTCTTTCTCCTGGGATTTCACACACCAGCCCTCAAAGTTTCTCATTAAAGCACTCAGATGACTGTTCCCTGAGAACAAAGAATGAGAATAATCACAAAAATTGACTTTTGATTCACCTTGCCTACAAATATACATATACATTCATACATACATACATACATACATACATACATACATACATATCCAGATCTGGGAACTGCCTGACAGCAGCCACTACCACTTCAGCCTGGCTTTCAGACTGCTGATGTAACCAAGGGTTCATCTCACATGAGGCTGATGTTTCAGGAAGAAGAGGAGAGGAAATGTTTAAACCCTCGTGAATGGAGGGCTTAAACTCCTCCTACCGTGGAAATTAGTCTTTTGAGAGCACAACACTGCTAAGCATGTAGGTTATAGACAGAGGTCAGTTACTTGTGGCCTTTTCATACCTTTAGCCCTGTGGTCCTGCTAAAATAAACGCAGTTTCTGTTGTTTAGTTGTCCAGTGTTAAAACAAAGCATCGTGGTGCTTTCACACCACAGGAGAGAAGGCTGCTACATCACAGCAGCTGGACATCAGAGAGTCACAAGGAGGAACCAGGGACAAGACATGGCTGAAAGGCACTCTCCCAGTTACCTGTCTGCTCCAACTAGGCTCCACCTCCCAGCATCTGCTGATGACTTCACATTAGGAATTCATCAAGGAGTTAGTCCATTGAGTAGGACACAGCCCTGATGACCCTGTCACCTATCCATGGTTGAATCTACCAAGCAGAAACCAAGCCTTTAACATGTGTACCCAAGCCATCACACCACTGCTTGGCCCATATGTTAGCCTGACATATAGTGGGAAAGTTCTGGTTTTGAAAGAAACTTCTGTTTCCCTTTCTTCAGTTTCCAAAAGAGAAGTCTGACTCTCTTCGATCTCCTCAATCGTTCTTTGGCCTGTGTTATAGGGACATCAGAAGGTTATAGAGTTCTGTGGGGTTTCGTTTGTCAAATGGGACTTCTGATATTAAGTGACCCCTGGAGTCATCCTGTCATCATAGATGAGATGGAACAGGGCACTCAGTTTCACCTTTGCCCCGGGTGACAAGCCATCTCCTTTTCTTGAGGAACAACTGTGATTTGGGCATTTTCCTTCTCTAGCTTTTTTTCTAATTTGTAGAATGCTTTGTCATTCACTGTCACTGTGGAGGCTGCCTTGAGTTCAGAGGTTCCTGAACACCACCACTGAAGGCAAAGTAAAACCCCTGCTTTTGAGCAGGGCAGTCAGGGGTCAGCAGTATGAGCTACAGAGTTGAGACAGCTAGTCTCCAAATGACTAGGCCACTCTATTTCCCAGTTCTGCTGTAGTCAGGCAACCTGTCAGAATCAGGACTGCACATTTTTGCATCTCTCATCCCCATAGTGGTGGGGGTTGGAGGGCTTTGGGGGAAAATAGGAAAAATTATGTGTGGGAGCACAACTCAGAAGGAAAGGAAACACAGCAATCCCACCTGCCAGTGTATATACCAGGAAAAGACCTTGTGAGGACATGAGCAGAGGACTGCCCTCCCCACACCCTAACAGTGCTGACTCTGCTCCTGGACTTCCAGAGTCTAGTATCACAAGGGATCAACATTTGTTATTTAAGCTGCCCAAACTACAGCATTTTGTTTAAGCCTGAGCTGACTAAGTAGGAGAGGCAGCCCTCATTTTCATTGTGTTTGTTTCTATGCGTCAGGTTTTTCTGTGTGAAAACCATATGTGGTAGGACTCCTGACTTTTTCAAGTGAAAACTGGAAGAATAAAGTAGAGTGTGTATCTTCAATTTTTTTCAAAACCTACTTTTAATGAGGGTTCTTAAACACTTTAACCTCCCTTCTAGCCTACTACCCACCAGAAGTAGTGGAAAAGAAAGGATATGGGGGAAGTGGACCTGCTTAGAAATGGTTCTTTGGAGCAAATCCCATCTGTGTTGTCATGAAATGAGCAGTTCAGTTACAGGTCAGCCGCAGCTTGATCCACTTGCAAACACTTCATGAATATACCACAGTGCACTTTGTTAGAGTCGGGATAACAGCAGTGGTGGAACTTCCTAGCAGAGATAGCCAGGTCTTAGCCTCACCACAAGTCAGCAGGAGGGACCAGGGCCAACAGGAACAGTAGGAAAAGTTTTCTGCTGTGCCTCTCTCATCAAAGTGAAGATCAGCAAAGATGTGAGACCAACAAGCATTGCTCAGCTAGCTCTACCAGCGGGCCAAACAGCCTCCGTCACTGTCCATCAAGTCCTATTTATACTTCCTCCAAACATCATGTCCTCCACAGGTCTTGCCTTAGCACATGAGTCTGTCTCAACTGACATCACTCTGCCAATCAGCCCGAGTCCAAGGAAATGACAAGAAGTCACAGCTTTGACAAATCATCACTTCAGGGGTCTGCCTTAGCCTTTCACCTCAGTCCACTTCAGCAAAATTTTCCTTCATGTGTTTGCCTTAGTAAAACACCATCCAACACAACTGACTTTCCAAAGAACCCTTATGTTTCTACTTCAGGAGTGAGCAAAATTGGGGTGGGGGGCTCAGAAAGACTAGCTAACTGTGTTTTAAGCCAAAAATCAGGAAAACCCACAACCTAAAATATCCCTCTGAGGTCTCTGGATATCAGCACTCTCTGACTTAAGGGTGAGCCATTAGCGTCCCATGAATCCCAAAATACTGGTGAAGGCAGGGCCTGGGCTACCCAAAGAGTCACATTCTGCCTCTGGCTCCAGGAAATACAGTCGTGTCATATGTTCAGGGCTATGCAGCCTGAGAAGTTCTCAGAGCTTGAGGGGCTTCTATTAGAAAACTCCCAGATTTTTGACTTGATGCCACAGAAAAGAATTTCAGGACCAGTGAAAATGAAGCAAAGTTGAAGAGTGTATTGATTAAGAAGAAATATGAGACACACTGTGAGTCAAGTGAGAAGAATTCACCTAAGTGTGTCAGTAAAAGCTATATCACATGATTTGGAGGCATATATGTGGTATCTGTTCATTAGAGTGTCCAGCTAATCCAACAGTGACTGTCTGTCTTCCAAAGAGAAGTTCAAGAATCCAATTGCTGGGTGTCTCAGCCGGTCTTCAGTATATGCTAGAATCTGGAAGAAGTGGGCTCTACTATCAGTGAAAGTATGGACTAGCTAATGAGAGCGAGGGCAAGAAGGCAACAAACAAAAGTTCCTTCCTCCCTTCCTTGGCCTTTGCATAAGCTGCTCCAGAAGGTATGGCCCAGATTAACTAAAACTCTCCCATGGGTATACTTGGCAGCCTGGGTTGTTAATTTCAGATATGGGCAAATTGTAAACCAAGAATAGCTACCATATCCAGCCATCATACCCAGGGGTTAGAGGGATCGTTTCTGGGAACTCTCTGGCTGGCCAGGCTTGCCAACATGGCAAACTTCCAGTTCAGTGAGAGGCCCTGTCTCAATGGGTGAGATGAAGGTGGGAAGACATCGGCACCTGGCAGGCACCATAGCTGCCTTCTTCCTGGTCTCTGGTCCTCCCAGGCGCAGTTCTTTATACTTCTGATTAGGCTGCTTAATCCTCCTCAAGGCCCATGAGGTCCTGTGCTCTAGTCTCCCCTGCCTCTTGTTCCTAGACAGACTTCCCTCCTGCAGCCTGCCCGCCCATGTTCCTAAATGCATTCTGGTGCCTCTCTCTCTTTCTGTGTGTTTTCCCCAAACACCATTCTTAACTTGGCACCCCTCCCCTGACACTCCTTCTTCTTCAAGCTGTGTGGCAGTCAAGAAGTCTTCTGGGATCACTACCCCTCCCTGTCTGCATATCTTATGTCAGTTTTCTAGCCCATTAACACATGTGTGACATTTCTGATACGCTTCATTTCAGTGTGTGAGAATGAGCAACCGATGAAGCCCAGGGAGGGGGGGGATGAGCTAGGGTTCTGCTGTGTTCTATGTGTGTGTGCATGTGTGCATGCCTGCGTATGTGTTGGAAGGACTGCATGCGCATGGCGTTTGTCTGGAGTTCAAAGGACAACTTTGTGAAGCCAGCTCTGTCCTACTTTTACACAAGTTCTAAGATTGAGCTCAAATTGGCAGGCTTGTGCATCAAGTGCTTTACCATCTCACCAGCCCTGTCTGTGTGTTTTTTGACAGAGAGCCACATGTGGCCCAGACTGGTCTTGAACTCACTTGTGTAGCTAAGGAGGACCTTGAACTTCTGATCCTCCTGCCTCTACTCCTCCCCCATCTTGCTCGTATTACAAACTTGCCCCACCATTGGGAAGATCCAGTTTTCAATCAGTTGGAAGAGGGATCTTTGTGAGAAAGGTGGAGAGATCGACCTCTCCCTGGGGTAGTAGGTAGGTGTGTTTAGGCTGTGAAAGCACTCTTAAAAATCTGTTCATCGCCATGAGTATTATTGATAAATTCTTTAAGTTTTTATTGTAAATAACTCTTCCTCGTGTCCATTTTCCTGTAAACAGATAAAGGTGTTTGGGGACAGGTCAACTCTGTGATTGGATCTAATGTCCAATTACTAATTTAATTATGTACCATCCAATTGGACATTAGATCCAATCTAATGGGATTGGTTCCAGTCTAATTGGAAGGATAACTCAAACTATGATTGGCAGCTGTTGATTCCCTGCCATCCTGGCTTCTTGAGTAGAGGATGATCAAGGACAGACAGAATACCTTAATGCCAGCAGCATCAGCTACGCTCAACACCCCACAGAAACTGAGGAAACTATGTTAAGTATCTTGTCTGGCTCCTGAGGGTACACAGCCGCCGCAAGAACTTTTAACTTGTTTGTAATACACATTTTGCTCTTGTAAGTCAACCCCAGATGACCCTACGACCATTTCCATCTGAGCCACAGAAGGGAACACTTCCCCTGGTAGCTGATTAGAAGGAGACTAATATGAGAGATCTAAAAGAGATACTGCTGTAGCTGGTGCAAGCACAAACCTTCATTACAAGCCTGGGTCAGCCATTCCTTCTGTTGTATCCAAAGCTCACCAAGAGATCAGGCTGAGCGACATCCTTCTCTCATGGTATTCTGACTTTTAGATCCAATACATAGGTCCTCCCTGGTGGTCTTTTCTTTCCTGCCATTACTAGCGCTGACTCAGCTGATAACACAGGAAGATGCCAGAGAGACAGTGGGCCAGTGCCGAAGTCGCTCAGCGGCAGCCGCCACGGTGGAGCTGGCGGCAGCACCGCAGCAGTGGTACTGAAATGGTTGCTCGCCAGCTCAGGATGAGGCAGAGTGAAGCAGTCCCAGGCTGAACTGCAAAAGCAGCAGAATCACTAGCAGCATGGACAGCTGTTATAGAGGCAGAGCCACAGACCGAGGGCCATGCGGCTCAAAGTCAGAAAGAAGTAGAAGGGTCTTCAGGATTCCCAACATAGCTTATCTATTCCGGTGAAAACCAAACATCCTTCCCCAGAAGGCCACAGATCCCATGTGGCTAGTAGAGAAACAGGGGACTTACCATTTGGTACTCTCGGGACACAGATGGTTTTCTACATATCCTAGGAGATGCTACCCTTACTTCTCCTTTCCTGGCTAGGTGTGACTACAAAAATAGCACAGATATCAAAAGCAAGACCATATTTGGGGGAAATCACTGCTAGCCCTCTGACTCCAGTTTGGTAAAAATGACCTCATCAATATTAGCAAAGTCGGTCGGGAAAGTTAAGTCAAGTCTCATGTGGTGGGGGCATTTTCCCATCTCATGAACAGCATCCCCGCCCCACTTGAGAGGAACTCCGGGGTAGAGTGAGTCTACACTGGGTCTCCGGGTAACCAACACCTTTTCCTCTCCTTATTGCCCTTCCCAGGGAGCAGGAACAAGAGTAAAAGTTAGAATTGAAGGGCTAGGACATTCTCCAAGAAGTCCTTTGAGCCCTGCAGGTTGCAGAGAGCATTTTATTTCCTCCTTAAAGAAGGAATGTTAAAAGCTCTCGAGAGCTCCCTTCTGTGAAGGAAACTGACTTTTCTCCTAAGTACTGACAGTGTAAATCATGGTTTTGCATGAAAATGCTTGAAGTCTCAGTCCTCAGCCAGGACTCCCTGCAAACCTTCAGTGGGAAAGGGTGAGTGAGCTCTAGCGTCCTTGTGTGTCATAGGCAGGAGGTAGCAGGCATATCTAGGGCCCAGCGGCAGGTGCTGCGGCCGCCCTATGCAGCTCCATGCTACAGTGACAACAGGTAATCCACAGCGTCACCTATGTGTTTGCTGATCTCCTTTCCAGAGGTTGAGCACATTAGCCAGTTAGTGGCCCTGGGGCATGGGCATACTAGGAACTGGGCTTTCTTCAGACACAGTGCTTTTCTAGAGCTTCTACTCCGTGTAGAAAGTCACCTTGATTCTTCCCCTGGTGGACTGATTCTCCATTTCCCAGACAGTGCTGGGAGGTCCCTGAAGTCACCAGCCACTATAAATTTCGTCTACCGAGTCTATGGGAATAGGTCATAAAGGAGAAAGAAATCGGAGTTTACGAAGTCCCCACAGTGTGCCCGGCACTGCGCGAGGAACTTGAACCCGCTTGCCTGACTGAGGTCCGCACTGCACACCCTGTGACAACTAGCGCATCACTGTGAGCATCAGAGCCAGGTCTTAAGATGCGCAGAGCAGGTCATGTTCCTGGAAATCCCACTGCCTGTCTTCCCTGGGCACCACATAGTTCTGATTTCTTCTGTGCCTGCCCCTGGTTAGTGCTTTCTCCTTAGCTCAGACCCCAGTCACAGCCAGAGGCAAAGGCAGCCTCTCCCTGGACCCCAAGGTGCTCCCTCACCCCGCTCTCTTGTTCTCCCTCCCTCCCTCTCAGTGCCCTGGCTTCCATGACTTTCAGCTTTGATATATTGAATGTCCCCAGGGGATATTCCCATTGACATTGAATGTGCTGCTATGTGGAGCTCAGCAATAAAAAGGAGGGAAATTAACAGGCATGTATATTCTGAAATTAATGAGGAGAGGTCACCATCTTCAGAACATCTGTTTCCATCGCTTTTGAGGAGGCCTTCAATTTGCAGCCAGCACTCAGCCGTGTTGGTTCGTGGCAGTTAATCGTGGCTTTTGACTCTCCATGAAAGCAAGACAGGGTGACCTAGTCCGGCTCTCACCTCCGAACAGTGTATCCCCTGCATTGCAAGGCCCACATGCCTCTCTAGAAATCTTACTCAGTGTTTTCTAAGTTTCAAAACAAATTCTAGGACAAAAAGTTCAAAAAAGACATCTTGGTGCCAAAAAAGGGAACTTGAGGGAGAACCACACTGTCTAATATGAAAGCCAACAGTCACGTGTGGTGTAGGGTACATAGAGTGTGGCTCCCCTGAGCTGAAATGCATAGATAGATATGCACCATGGATTTCACACGCTTATTAGGATAAAAAAAGTATAAAACTCTCCAGCATTTTGATATGGATTATGGTGGTAAAATGATATTATTTTTAGTAAACTAGATTATATAAGAGATGAATTAAAGTCATATTTAATGGCCTCATTTACTTCTCCAGTGTGGTGCCTGGAGAGCTTGGAATTGCAACTGTGCTTCTCAGACTTTCATTTTTGAAATGAGGGCTCATGAAGTCCAACACTAGCCATGAACTTGGTATGTAGGGTAGGCTGGCCTTGAACTTCTGATCCTCCTGCCTCCGCTTCTCTTGTGCTGGGATGGTAGGCATGTGCCACCACACATGATTGTGTGCCGTGGAGGAGACCCCATGAGTGTGAGACAAGCACTCTACCAACTGGACTACAAGCCCCATGGTTCCCACAAGACTCCATTGATGGGTAGGTTTCTGTTGGGTTGTCGGTACAGCCTCGGCATGGGAGTCTGGTATCAACCCCAGGGAACCTATAGGAACTTTGGAAGACTCTGCACTCATTGATCAGGGGAGGAACTGCTGCCTTGGCATGGATTGGGCATGAGGAAATGCCACAACAGAACAGCCACAAGCTACAGCATTCCAAATGTCCTCATAGACAAATGATAGGTAGAAAATTAGTTTTAATTAACTAAATCATCTTAGAGATTTTTAAATTGTATGTGTGTGTGTGTGTGTGTGTGCAGGTGCCTACCAAAGCAAGAAGGGAATATCATATCCTCTGGAGATGGAGTTATAGCTGGTTGTGAGCCTCCTAATGTGTACTGGAAGCCAAACTTTGGTCCTCTGCAAGAGCAGCAAAGGCTCTTAACCACTGAGCCATCTCTCCAGCTTTTAATTAACTAAATCTTGACCAAATTTTATTTTACATATAAATAATACTGGGCTTTTCGTTCTTTTTTCTAATTTCACAAACTAAAATTTCAGGATAGCAGCTCTGGAAGTCAAAGAATGATTTGCAGTTTGTTTTGTCTGGAATACTCCCAAGTTTTAGAAATTCTCAGCTGTTCTGGCCACACTGGAGTTTGTGGCGCCGGCATTACTCATGGCTGTCACACTGGCAACCCTACCAAGGGTGTGTTCTCTCCTTCACTATGTCTTCCAATGTGCTGTGAGTGAGAAGTTGACATGTCGTTTTTACATAAACCATTTCTCCTTCATTTCAGTTGAGATTTTATGTTGCTTTTTAATTACATACATACATAAATTATACTACTGAAAATATTTATTTATTTATTCATTCATTTATTTATTCATTTTGAGACAACATCTCTCTATGTACCCAAGCTTGCCTAGAACTTGTTATGAGTCCAGGCTGACCTCAACTTTCTGATGGGAAGGAGTTCTCACAAAATGTTCCCCGAAGGTCCTGACAGTGCATTCAATTCACAGCGCCCCGCTTACACGCTCTCCCCGATTGAACCTAAGGCAATACTTCCTCTCACTCTGTACTTTCTCACCCTCTTTCCTTATCACACAATAGTACCTGCCCGTGTGCAGCTTCTTCCCTGAAGGAAGGGCACCGAATGGGTAGGAGCTGCATACACACACACACACACGCACATGCACACGCAAACTCAATACATGCAAGCAACTCATGCACAAACACACATACAGGTATTTACATGTGTGTCTGCACTTACATGCACATTCACACACATATAAACACACACCTATGGATGCACACACACACACACACATCATATGAATACATACAACACAGCCTCTACTACTTGCTCAGATCATGGCTTTACATACACACACACACACACACACACACACACACACACACACACGCACGCACACACACCTAGGATCAGGGCCTCAGTTCTGTTCTCCGACCCCTCGTGAGTAATCAAATGAATGCAGATGAGGAAGAGTCACCAGTCTCAGTGGTTTTCAGGAGGTAGGCAGACAGGCACTGTGAAAGAGAACACAAAATTTGAAAGGACCCCTGGACCCTCAAACTTTTGCAGGCTGTAAACAGAAACTAGTTGTCCAAGAAGATGAAGGGCAACCTAGAGAGAGGCAGCAAGCATCATGGAGAGTGAGTCTCAGGTCTCAAGTCCTGGCAGAGAATCGCCACTTGTACCAAGTTCACTTCAGAACTGCTCTGGGCTGTGACTCCCACGTGCGCCCTTCTCTAGCCTGGTGAACAGCAGAGGCTCTTCAGCATTGCCTGCCTGGCTCACGACTGTATGCTGGGCTGGGGAGTGGGTGAATGGCTTACCTCTATACTTCAAGGTGTCAGGATTGGGAGAAATTGCTCAAGGAGCCGTGGCCCTACTAAGGCAGATGGTGAGATTCTGGAACTTGAGTTGGCTTTGGGGAAGTAATCAGATGACAGTTGTGGGGGACACCGAGAGAAAAGGAGACTGTTTTGACTGTGTTTCGCAGGAGAGCATCACTCATAGGCTGGGCTGTGGGCTGTGGAAGCCAGCCTCTGATATGACCCTCATTCTGTCTCCTGATGGCTAACTTCCCTGTGCCATTCTCCTTCACTGTGCTGTGGGGCAGTGGATCATGCCAGGAAACTTGCTAAGGTTGAGTGGGTTCAGAGACCCTGGCACCCAGGCACCCACTTGAGATGGTAGGGGTCTCCCTATTCCCTATTAGATTTCTGATCCAGAACACGTGATCACAGTCCCCATGTTGGTCATGTAGAACAGAACAGAGTTCTCCATGCTAGTGAGGTAGCTAGAGGCCCTGAGGATTTAGCCAATAAGCTTCCTTTCCCAGATGTTCCTTTCTGCAAAAGGTATTTAATCTCTGATCCACCCAGAGGAGATGGTATGGATCCGTTTTGCACAATGAACAATCAATAAATAGTTTAGAACCAAGGACTGTCTCTTGGAGAACCACCATGGGAGCATGAAGAAAGCTTTCATCTACAGAGCAGTGCTGCCTAAGTGTCCCACAGAAGACCCCTCTACTCTCCCAGACAATCGCAGCTACTTTGCTGAGCCAGAGTTTCCCATTCCCCAACACCTAGCCATGGGCTCTTCAGTCCCACTCCATTTTCAACTCCCCACAATGTCCTAGAGTTTGGGAACCTCCAGCCCCCAGTCTCCCCAAAGGCCCACAGGCTCCCTTTGTCTGCCTTAGCCTATGCCATTTCTCACTAGGGCTGAGGCCCACATCTTAGGCTGCATTTCCCACCCCCTGAGAGGTGTATCATCGCTTCCCTCGAGCCAAGCACCCAATGGCAGTGAAGGGTAAATGCAGTCTAGCACTCTGTGTTTCATCTGCCTGGTGTTCCCACACACCAGCAGCAGGGGCAAAACCGTGAACCACGCTGTCTCAGAGCTGGTCATTTCTAAGGACCCCAGCAATGATTTCCCATTGTGTCTGATTGGAGACAGGGTGCATGTATGTTTGTGTGTGTGCATGCATGTGTGCATGAGTGTGTACATGTGTGCAAGAGCCAGGACTAGAGGAAGGGAAGAAAGAAAAGATTGTAAGGCTGGGGGATGATTCAGTTGCTAAAGTACTTGCTATCCAAGTCCAGAGTCCTGAGTTCAGATCCAAGCACTGAGGAAACTGAGGTAGGAAGATTCTCCCTGGGACTCTATCACAAGCCAGCCTAGCCAGATTGCTGAGTTCCATGGTAAGTGAGAGATTCTGTCTCAAAAAGTATGGTGAGGAGTGATCCAGGAAGACATGTGCCTGCATACACCACACGTGTAAGTATGTGTTCACACATACAAGATGGAGGTCTTTGATCTCTGTCTTCTCCTGCAGCTGTACATTTGGAAGTGGTGGGATTCATCTCCCTAAGTCCACATCTATGTCTCCCACTAACAGTCTGAGCCCCTGCATGGTCTTCCCTGAGCCCCAGGCTGGCAGCCTGCCTTCCTTATCCTGTATTCTCACACCTCAGAATGCAGCCCCTTCTTAAAACTGTGTACACTTACTTTCCCTAATGTGGTGGTTGGTTTGTATATGCTCAGCCCAGGGAGTGGCACTATTAGGAGGTGTGGCTTTGTTGGAGTAGGTGTGTCACTTTAGGTGTTGACTTTAAGACCTTCGTCCTAATGGCCTGGAAGCTAGTCTTCTCCTGTTTGCCTTCAGATGAAGATGTAGAACTCTCAGATCCTCCAGCACCATGCCTGCCTGGATGCTGCCATGCTCCCACCTCGATGATAAAGGATTGAACCTCTGAACCTGTATGCCAGCCCCAATTAAGTGTTGTCCTTATAAGAGTTGCCTTGGTCATGGCGCCCATTCACAGTAGTAAAACCCTAAGACACCAGGCTACTCATCCCCATCCAGACTGAGCCTTTTATGCTGAGACATGTTGCTAAGGTCCAGGCAGCTTTCTTGTACCTCTCACCAATCCTCTTAAGTCCCAACTCAGCAGTAACTTCTAAGGGGTCTTGCCCAACACTCATACCTACACCTAAACAAGGGTCTCACCTTGTTTCTTCATTCTAGGAAAACGTTTAGTTAATGAATTAGGTTCTCATGTTTAAAGCCAAAGGAAAACACTACTGTCCCTGATCATCAAGTCCCGGAGGCAGGAGACATTCCCTCTGACTCCCCGGAGGATCACTAATCTATTTAGGCCTACAATGCATAACACAAGGAAGGCCTACCCACTCAGGAGCCTGCCCTACGTATATCGATGTAAATGCTAAAATCATAGAAAACTACCTTCAGAGAAACACCCAGAATGGTTGAATGTTTTGTCCCCCTGCCCCATGTCCTAGCCAAATAGGCACATAAAATTACATACCTGGGTGCACAGGAATGTGTGCCCACTACATGTTGGCTCTTCCTGAGTCCCAGAGTGAAATGTCACTAATATGGAATGCTAGCTGAGTGGATGATGGTGCTGGCCCTGGGCAGAGGATCTACCTCCTCAGCAATGCCCACTCCTTCCTGCATCCAGTCACTCATCTATTACCTGACCTTGAAGAGTTTATGCTGCAGTGTGAGCCTACTTTGTCTCCTGTAGTCCTTTTAGAATATACTAACAGACCCCTGGCTTCTACCAACCCCAAAGCTAAACATATCATCACACAGTATCTAAGGCCTATAGCAGAGGTTTTCCCACTCTGGTCTAACCCACCTATCCAACGTCTCCAGCAATGTGTTTGAAAAGTGCTGTGATTTATAACTTTGATCTATAACTATAAAAAAATGTCATGAAACTGGCACCATGTTGGCACATGGGATTTGAGCTAACCAGAAGCTGTGTTCCTGGGCCGCAGTCATGCATCTTTGGCTCTATAAAAAAACTTCCTCTTATTCTCTTTGAGGTGAGAGCTGGGTTTGTGTTGATGCCTCACAGACCAGGCAGCGGCCACTTTGCTCTTTAGACAGCTCTTAGCAGCAAGCTTGGCTTTCACAGACATTTCTTGTTTCTGCTAAATCAGGAGTTGGCAACCCCCTGCCAAGGTCCGAATCCTCCTCTTGGCCTATTTTTGCCTCTGGACTATGGCCAGCCCTGCACTTCTGAAGACCATGGCGACTTTCCTAAGGTGGCGCCGTTGAATGGCTGCTAAGGCCCCTCAGAGCCTAGAAAATGCGCTATCTGGTGCTTCCTAGAGAAACTGTCTTGAAGGAAACCCCACGGGGCAGATGCAGGTATCATCCTTGTTTTCACAATGCGTGATCCAAATCGCGGTAGCGCAAAGCTCTGCTGATTAATGCTGTCTCTCTCATTCCAGGTCTTGGGAGTAAGGGGGCGCGATGGGGATTTTCACAGGGCAGCCGGAGCAAAGGGCGGTGTGGTAAGCTTTCTGTTCAGGTAGTTTCACAGTGTGGCCTGGACCCATCTGCCAGAGTGAGTGTGACTTGGGTCTTTGGAGGAAACGCTAACCCCTGGTCACCATCCCCTACCTCTGGGAAACATCCACGAATCCCCAAGTATTCCAGGGGAGTCTGAGGCCCTAACAGTGGGAAACTCACTACCCAGTGCATCTTCCAGCAAGCCTAGCGTCTCTTTCCTTAAAATCGCAAGCTTCATTACCTTAAAGGAGACTGGGGAGAAGGGGTGGATGAATCTTAGTGGCTTAGAACATCCAAACACAGGACACAGTGGTGTGTGGCAGATGCTTTACCTCCCAGAGTGAGGGGTAGCCGCTGGAGACGTGTCTCTGAAGGTGCCTTTTGGGCTCGATGACCTGTCTCGGAGAACATAACAAGGGGGAGAACCTCTCCCTTAGACCTGGCAACAGCCTGCACTGGGCCCACAAATCAGACTGATGACTGAGCACAGGCTTCAGAGTTTGGGGTGCTGGGTGAGAGCTGGGCTTCTTTCAGAGTGGGGACACTCACAAGCAGTACACATTCAAGACAAACAGGTAGAAAAGGTAGTGTGAGCAGGAAGCCTGGAGCCTTCTGGTAGGGAGGTGCAGCCTTTAGGGTGTGGCCTTCAACTGTCAGCTCAGCACCTCACCACGCTCACAGCCTGCTGGCACCGTAGTCAGCCGAGGCCATTGTGGCCGCTCCACCCGCTCCCTGTCTAGAGGCAGAGATACCCTCCCAGGCTTTTCTCAAGTTCACTGTTTAGACAGAGACTCGAGGCTTGGCGGCTCGTGGGAATGCATTTACTAACTGCTAGGCTTTATCCAGAGGCTCTCCCTTTTCCCATTCACCTGGGGGAGGCTGGAACAACTCACAGATCTTGAAAAACCCAGTGTCCTTGGATCTCCAAGAAGGAAAGTTTAGTATTGTGAAGGGTCCTTGGGGGAGGGGAAGCAGGAAGAGGCAGCCATTCGATGTGGGCAAAAATGTGAACGATAACCTTGGAATGAACGAATGAGTGAGTGAATGAATGAATGAATGAAAGACCTGGATGAAGAGAGGCCCATTAGGAAGGGAGGACAGGGAGGCTGCCAGCAGGAGTCAGGTCCTGAGAGGCAGGAACACCAGCATCCAGGTCACCGTGTCACACAACCCCAGGAGCCAGGTAAGGCTGTGTCTGTGAGTTTTTCTCCCAGACTGTGCAGCACTGACTCAAAGAGCAACTCTGAGAAGGACTAGTTTGGCTTATAATGTTCCAGAAATAGACCTGGAAAATGAATAGTTAATTCAAGTTTAAGACTCCTCTGTGTGTGCGTGTGCGTGTGGGTGTGTGAATGAAAAATGCAGAATAAAATTAAAGCAAGGGGAGCACCCAGGCTTTTTGTGCAGGTCTACATTATTAATGGCCGAGGCCCAGCCTTGGAGCCAGCGATCTAATAGAGGCTTTAAGAAGGCATTTTGCATAAGCAGGTCAAAGGCGAGGGGCAGCAAAAATGGGGACAGGTTTCTCCCTGGCGCCTGTGGTTCTTCTCTTCTCTAACTGGAAGGAGCCCCTGTGTTCCCATCCAGCCCCTCTTTACCTCCACGTCAATATTCTCCGTCAATTTCCTTCCAATACCCTCAAAAACAAGATGCTATCGGCTGTAGTCAATTTCACGTAGGTTTGTAAGGAAATGAGACCCTGGACTGACTGGAAATGCTGCAGATGGTGCTTCTCAGACTTCAGTGGACTCAGAATCCTGAGAGGACTTGAGAACACAGCCCAGCCCCCAGAGTTTCAGGTGTTTGCCTCCCATGCCCACTCCAACACACACACACACACACACACACACACACACACACACACACACACACACACACACTTTGAGGCTAGGTCTCATGTAGCCCAGGCCAACCTTGAACTTGCTCCTGCCTGTACCTCCTATGTTGGAATTACAGGGATACCCCGCCAGATGTGACTCAGCAGTTTTGTGTCTAATAAACTCCCAGGTCATGCTGGTGATCTGTCTCCAGGGTCACAGGTGAGAGCTATTAGACCAAAGGTCACTTTGGGTCCAGATTGTCTATGTGTGGGTTCGCCCTCATCTTACCTTACTCCCTCAGTGACCTGGAACAAGTCACTTGTATTAGTTGACTGGTGTTGCCATAGTGAAATACCTGAAGCAATGACCTCATAAGAAGAAAAAGCTTCTATTGTTCATAACGTTGGAAGCTCAAAGGCACAGTGTCTACAGTGGTTTTGAGAGGCCAAATCTTTTAAGTTCAGACTCCATTTTAGAGAACCTGACCTAAGTTTAAACTCAGGTAAACTAACAGGCTGGTGCCTAGGATTAGTTTTCAAGTTGCCTCCAACAAAACCTGAGCTTAGCTCTAGTCTCTAGGCTAATCCCCAACATCAGCATCTCTAGGTTACACCCTCAACAAGACCAACATCTCTAGGTTATGCCCCCAACAAACCTGCACCCCCAGGTTACAAGCCCACCCCCTGCCTAACGACCACCAATGCAGAGGGGAGCAAAAATTAAATTTATGATATGACTCCCAACACCAGCCAATTATGTTAAAGGTCACAGTAGCTTTCCAATGCTTGGAAATGTACTCTCTGCTTTCTGCTTACTATTAAGTCTTGCCCCAACAGACATTCAGAACTCCCCCAACAACCAAAACTATCCTGGGTGATGCGGGGGGGCAGATTAGCTCCTGTCTGTGTTTGGGGGGACCACTAACATTTCCCTGGGGCTAAAGTTTCAGGTCTGGTGAGGGCTGCCAAGAGAAAAGTAGAGAAGGAAAAGAGGAGGAAAGAAAGAAAGGTGAGAAAGAGAAAACCAGCAAGGAAAAAAAAGAGAAAAGAGGGAAGGGAAGAAGAGAAAGGAGCGACTGGGGCAAAGGGAACTTGAGTGGAATATGGTATTCCCTCTGAAGCCACGCCCCCATGAAGACCTCCAGCAAGACCTCACTACACTGAGGTTCAACCACCTCCCCATAGCACCACTCTGGGAACCAAGGCTTCAGCACGTAACCTTGGGGAACACTCAGTATTCAAACCTCGTTACCCAAACTCCGTACTTATCAGCATCCAGAAAATGAAGTTTTGCTGAGATTAAATCAATTAATAAAATGCATATAGTTCAATCCGCGGAACCCAGTGAACACGTCCTTGCCTTTCCCACTTCACATTTGAAGCAGAGGAAGAATCTAGGTGGCAAAGGACAGTGATGGGAGTCAGAGTGGGGCGGGGCGGGCAGGGGCTCGTCCTGTCTCTGCTGGCTGTTGACTATTGGCTGTGATCCCCCAGTCCAGTCCTAGTCTGCTCACTTTCTACTATACGGCTTTGGTCCTATCAGTCAAAGTCAGGAAGCATAAACACAATCCGCCTCTGCAGCGCCGGGCCGATTTCTAGAAGCTCCTGTTCTCCTTCTGGAAACAGAGGGTAGAGACTCTTCCCACCTCAGAGGTCTCTGGTTTCTTCCGCTTTCAGATCTGGACGTTTTCCCCCACATTAAAACAACAGTATCAACAACCTACAGACCAGGTAGAGAGGGGGCGGGGCCTTGGCACAGAGTCTCAAGCCTCAGCTCCCCCAGAATTTCAGACAGGGTGAGACCATGAACACACCTGTAATCCAGGCAGCCAGGCTGAGACTCATGTCTGGTGTCTGGGAAAAGTGGGGGCGAACACTAGTGACAGCCATGCTGTCTAGGAGAGGACCCCAGAGACACAAGGTCATGAAAGACCATCCTGCTAAAAGGTGAGGATGTAAGGTAGCCATTCTTGTCTCCACTGTCTTCTCCCTCCCTGTCTTGCTTAGATGGATGCCCACTTGAAATTTCACCTCATGTCTGGGAGCACATTGGTTAGCCTGGTCAGTCAGGGATGGAGGTCAGCCTGGCTTGAAGGCTCTGCACTCAGGCACCATCCCCTAGATCTGAGGGAGTCGGGGGCCAGAATGCTAAAACAGGCCTATAACCATCCCCATGTTGGCAGCAACCTCTGGCCTTTCATGCTCCAACCAACGGCCTTTCTGTTCATCCCAGAGAAGAGATCTTTGCACTTGTTCCCTTTCCAACCCATTTTCACGCCAGTGACATCATTGGCGGCGCTGCGGATGCCAACGGCCACAAAGGCTGTCATCGTGAATCTTTCTCTGCCCCAGTCAAGCCAAAACAGGATTCCAGGCAACTCCATAAATTGCAGCCGGGTGACAGACGCAACGCAAGCATGTCACAAACCTCATAAGCTCAATGATGAGCTGAAGCAGGCTGGAAATTAATATGTCATACACATGTCCCCGGCTTGTCCGTTTTTCTGATTTAACCACATTTAGACATTTATCTGCACTAGATAATCTCAGCCACTAAATGGGCCTTTGGGGATCGTAAATGTCTTCGCATGGAGCATTCTATACTGAGCCCCGTGTAAAAGAGACGTTTGTAGGCTCTTTTCAATGGGAAAGATGATCAAAGGCAGTCCCCATCCCAAATCTCTCTTTGCTACCAGACTTGAAAGTTCACAACTGAAGGTGTTTAGTTGAAAAATGACCCTGAATATGACTCTGAGTTCAGAAAATATGTTACAAATCAATTACACAACCCAAATGGCTGGGCCGTTGACCAGCGTCCAGCTCCTTCTTCATCCCTTTTCCACATTTTCCTTTTTCACTATTTCCAGGGTGAGCACCAAGTAGGATCCCAGGGCTCCGAGCTATTGACCCCAGGTCCCAGGCTCCAGTGAATCCATACATGGCATACATATGGATATGTGTAATATGTCTGGGATATGTAAGACTAGTTAGTCCTTTAGAAGGAGACCCTTAACTCTCACTGTATGACTGTCCAAAGGAAAAATACCATTGAATTCTCTATTTTAGTTTTATCAGTTTAGAACCTTTCTGACCCAAGTCCAGAAAAAGAAGGACACTGGTCAGCCATCCTGGAAGGAGCTTATATAATCAGCGTGAGGCCATTAACAGGTAGTTAGGATGCTAGTGTGGTGGCCACAGGAGGTTAGGATGCTAGTGTGGCACACTTTTGGGCATTCCGAGAGGTATTTCTGGAGATATTTAGGTCTTGAGAGCTCAGCCTAACCAATGGATCAGTCCATTGATGGATTCCTAATATGGTGGCATTATTGGGAGCTGGGGAAAAGTAGGAGATGGGACCTATTTGTAGGAAGTAGGTCACTTGCGACGTGACCTTGGAAGCTGTATCTTGCATGGCATCTTCCTGTAGCACCTTTTCACTGCTTCCTGTTCACCAGGTTGTTAGGAACTGTCTCTACCACACTGTCCTGCCACCGTGCTGTTTTGCCCAAGCACATGGGAACCAAGAAACCATTGACCGACTCCTCGGAAACCGTAAGCCAAAATGATTCTCTCTTCTTTGAGTTTCTTTTCTCAGGGATTTGGTCACAGGAACTGTCTTAATTTTTCTCTTGCTCTGATGAGATGTGAAAACGCAACAAAAGTAAAGTAGAGTTTATTTGGGGGTCACAGTGTGCAGGTATAGTCCATCTCGGTGGAGATGCCATGACGGCAGGAGCTGGAGGCAGCTGGTCACATTGTTTCCACAGTCAAGAAACAGAGAGTGATGGCTGCTTGAGCTTAGCTCCTTTTGCATTGTTATTCTACCTAGCGCTCAGGTCATGGAATAGTGAGGCCCCACCTCAATAAACTTAATCAAGATAATTGCTCACAGGCTAGCTCAGAGGTTAAACCTAATCTAAATGCACTTAACAACCCCATGTGCATCAAGCTCCATAAACCTCTCTCTCTCTCTCTCTCTCTCTCTCTCTCTCTCTCTCTCTCTCTCTCTCTCTCTCTCTCTCAACAATGGAGCAAGTTTCTATTCCCTTAAATGATCATCAGGCTCAGATTTTGTCAAATCCTTGGGAGTGGGATCCAGCCTAGACTGGTTGTGGGTAGATGAGCAGCAAAGCAAACTTTATTCTCTAAGTGAACTTTTAGAGAGATGTCCTATTTACTATCTTATGCCTATACATATTTGGGCATGCATATGATTAAAATCAGATGCATCATGGGAAGAGACATACACAGTAGAAAAGAGGTCATATAACTTAATCTGCCAATCAAGGTTTAAAAATCTACTCATTCTTCCCCTTCTATTGAATTACATAAAAGGAAGCCACAAACAATAATCAGGAGCCCTTAGGTGTCCTCACTCACAGGACTCTTAATGATGTATCTGACCTGATGTATCACATTGCTTTAAATAAAGTGTCCATGCCATTTTGTAGATAGGCGAATCCTCATTACAATCCTTTGAATAAGAGGTTAAGGACCAGAGAGCTCCCAAACCAGACGAGGACCACCTATAACAGTTCAAGGTCCTGCCATATTGACAGTATTGATCACAGGAATGACCCAAGATGCCACAACAGGACTCATCTACATGAGACTAGGAAAGGAAAGCCAGTTTAAGGCCTCTGTTAGGTGAGCTTCCCACTGTAACAAACGCTGAGAGGATCAGTGTGAAAAAGCTCACGGTTTCAGAGTTTCCAGCCATGCTTGGTTGATCCTACTGCCTGTGGCAACACAATGCCTCACAGGAGGAGCATATGCAGAAACAGACCAGAAAGTAAAAAGAGAGAGAGAGGAGGGGCTAGAGCCTCACTATTCCTCTCAAGGCCCTTACAGTGACCTGAAGAAATTCTCAGTAGGTACTGCTTCCTATCTCTGTATGGCCTCCCACTATAGCCACACTGAGGCCTAAGCCGGTAAGAAACGGGCCTTTGGGAGACAGATGCAGAGCAGAGCAGTCATATGCCTGATCTTCGAGAATAGGGCTGAGGTTGCCTGTGAGCTCCTCTGTGATGGCGTGGGTAGATGTTCCTCTGTTAGCTCTGCAGTCCTCCACTTTCCCTTTAACACTACATTTAACATGTAACTCACTAAGCTCATGAGGAAGGTTGGGAACTCAACTTAATTCTTCATGCATTATCTACACAATGACCTTTTGAGATTAGTTCTACTGTTGTCCCCTTTTTAAAGATGGTGAAATCGATCTCCTCTCTCTTCTTCTCTTTCTCTTCTCTCTCTGTTTGTGCTCCCTTTCTCCCCACCCTCCAACCCCTCCCCATGGTGACTTCCATGGCCCCAGTCCTTGGGGCTAGTAAACTCCACCAGAGACCAATTTCCTGATAAATCTGTTTTAATGTAATCTAAAAAAAAATAAAAAATAAAAAATAAAAATGGATGGTGAAATCAGAGCCTACAGGGGTTGAGTGGCTTGCCAGGGTGAGTAAGAATGTAAACTCCAAACTGGGCAAAACCACACTTCCAGCTCCTGAGCCTCCTGGCATGCTGATGGAACTAAGGCTTTGGATCCAGGTTAGAAATTTCTGATCCAGTCATTCTGGCTTGGACTCTGAGGACTGGTGTTTGCAACAAGTTCCCTGTTGCTGCTACCGCTGGTGGTGGTCTGGGATCCCCCGTGTCATATGGTGATCCTAGCTAATGAGTGCCCCTTCCCTACGGCTCCTTCTAAAACATCAACCTTCCTGATGCTGCAACCCTTTAATACAGTTCCTCATGTTGTCGTGACTCCAGTAAAGTTACTTTTGTTGCTATTTGATAATTATAATTTTGCTGCTGTCATGAATCATAATATAAATATCTGTGTTTTCCAATAGTCTTAGGTGACCCCTGTGAAAGAGTCATTTGACCACCAAAGGGTCACAACCCATGGATTGGGAACCACTGTTCTAAAGCAGTAGAGGAAATCCTGCCAACATATTCATAAGATAGTATATTTTATAAAATTATAAAATATAAAATGCTTACATACTATTTTCTTCCTATAGATTTCTTACAGATGTGTAAACTTTGGGGTTCCCCAAATCCCAGATTTCCTACCATCTTTCTTTAGTCACATTTCTCCTACTTCATAGTAGTGTGTGTGTGTGCATGTGTGTGTGTGTGTATGCACACACAACACATGTGCAGGTGTCAGCATGGCACTGTATGCATGTAGAGAACAGAGGACAGCCTTCAGGAGTTAATTCTTTGCTTCCACAGTGGGTTCGGGAGATTGAACTCAGGTTGTCAGGTTTCAGTGACACACATTTTTTACCTACTGATCTAGCTCACTTGTCCAAACCTTTCCTGAATGGTGTAGATTCTGGAAGATCTCTGACTCCCATCATGGGACAGGCATGAGACCAACACTGTTCAATAGAAAGGCAATTAGAGCCACAGTTGTAATTTTACATTTCTGTGTACTACATTAAAAAGGTAAACTTAATTTTACTGATAGAGCTTACTAATATATTCAATCAAACATTTTCAAAATATTATCACATCACCCTATAAACAATGGGAAAACAAGAAATGAGCTGTTTCACATTTTTTGTGGCCTTTTATTTGAAATGGAACATCTGTCCACCTCAGTCCAGATGCTTAGGTAAACTCCATCAACATGGAGTAAAATAATATTCTGAACAAAACAGCAGGGTTCTGTGAGTGAGGAATGTTTTCTGCTGCTTGGTTTTTAACCTTATATATAAAAATTAAATGATACTTTCAGACCCTCTGTTGAACTAATTCTATTTTATATATATAGTTATAGAATTCAATTAATGGACAGCTTGGGTTCAGGGGTGTGACATCAGTTATAAAGTAATGAAATTTCCCTATCCTGGCAGTACTGGTGGTACCAGCCATTGCTGCTTGCAGTTATGATGGGAAAAATGAGGGAGAGGGATTTGAAATCTGGAAGAAAGCAAAAGGAGAAAATCCAGGTAGTTGGGAGGCCTGTATAGAATCCTAGAACAGCTCCTTTTCAGTTGATGAAGTGTCCTGTGTATGCACAGCTCTTTAGAGTCTAGATGCTCTGCTATCCAGAAGCCCCTGAAAGGCAGGAAGTTTGTCTCTTCTTGACTAATATATCCACTGAAACTGGCACATACCCGTCATCAGAGGACTCTATACTGGAAGGATAAATGAAAAGCTACCATTGAGGCATTGGAGGAGTGGAGTATCTGGGACTGTCCCCACCCATAAGCAAATCAGCCCAAACACATTGTTACCACCTGTCTAAGGCACTAGGTTAGCGTGTGGCTGGCCACTTAGCTAAGATCAGGACTACCAATTTGGGTATGTTGTCTCCATTTCACAAGCATCAGAGGATGATGGTATCATCTGGAGTCTCAAGTCCTCAGAGCTCGACTGGTTCTACGGCCAGGAACCTCGAAGCCATGTGCCTCCCCTTGAAGGCTCTGCTCTCTGGGGTCCTCTTTTTTAGTGTCCCCTAGATATAGGGAAAGTGTGGCCCATGAGGTCAATCTTGGTGAGTCATGGAAAGGCAACCCACAGAGGACAACTTTACTAGTGTGTAAGGAGAACTCATTTTTACTGTCAGAGAAAAGTCACTTCAAAACCAATCAACCAACAAACAACGGTGACAAGACAAAGCACTTGTTACAAAAGCAGCGAGGCTTTCCACAACTCAAGACAAGAGTGCGCTGTCCACAGCTGGAATCGAGACTCCAGAGCTGCCTCTTCTCAGGTCATCTTCTTGTCAGTGATTTGTGTGGACCTCCTCTTGGGCATCTGCTTCTGTTTCCTGTATCCTTGCACGTTTTCTGGGTTGTGTGGCCGACCGGCTTCCCCTCTGCTCATATTAAGTACCAGAATTACAGTAGGTTCCAGATGGTTCTTTTCTGGTCGGACCTATGAGTGTTTGGCAGGGGTTACCTTAGAGAATTTGGCAAAAACTTTACATACTTCATTCTTCTGCCCACCCCAGACCCTGATGGAGTAGAAGACTCTAGCTGTTTTCTTCTTCAAAGCTCTGGTGTCTCTCCTGGAGGCAGCAGACAGAGGCAGGATTGCGAGGCTACCTAAGAGCCTGATGTGTTCCTGCTGCTCTGAAATGGTTCTTCCTGTTCCAACAAACAATCCAATCCGTTTTAAGTAACCTCTTAATTAACATCTCAAAGAGTTCTTGTCACTGCTTCATCTGTCTTCCACAGCCTTTAAAAATTATTATTGCACAAACTGTTATCATTCTATTGTTTGCCCACCAGAACTTGATAGTGAGACCCTATTGCTGAAGACACCATGTACTTTGGTCACAGGAGTTGTAGAAACCAACTTGGTACTGACCAGGAAGCTTCCTCCCCGCTCTCTAGCTTCCATAGTATTAAAAGGTGCTATCCAGGCTTCTCTCTCTCTCTCCCCATGCCCCCCCCATTTGTGTGTGTGTGTGTGTGTGTGTGTGTGTGTGTGTGTGTACTCATGCAATCTTACTCAGTCATGAATCTTACATGGACTAGCAAGGCAAGAGATGTCTACGGGTGCAATCGTGGTACAAATATTTCAGCGGTAACCAACTTCTTTCTGTTGAATTTAAGGCCTGCCTTACAGGAGGAAATGTATACCTAATACTGCAAATCTGCTCAAGAACCCATGGTTCACAAGCTGATGGACCACAGTGATAAACTCAGTATCAAACTGCCCTCTAAATTTATATCTCTGTTCCCATAGACTAATGCCCCTCTCAGGCCTCACTGAAGTTCCTTTGTACAGAAATTTGCAATTGACCCAAGTGCAGAGAACAAGTATCTGTGGAGTTCTCAGTCATGAATGGGACTCCCTCCTCGCAAGGCTTAGGGGCCATCTTGAAGGGGACGGGGACTGTAAAAACCAAGCAGGGATGGGAGACTAGGGGTGAAAGGGTGCCTTCTGGACATAACAGAATCTCATCAACTCTCAGTAGCTACAGTTGTCTGCACAAACCCTGCAAGACCAAGCCAGTCAGAATTCCAGCATGGAGGAAGAGGGAGCTCACGTGTCCCTACCCCTACCAAAGGAACTATTGAGAGTCAATATCATCTGGGATAAGGAGAGTCAGCTTTCTTTAAGGTTATGGTCCCTAGAAGGTTGAGCATGGACCCCTGGTTGATGATCGACCCTACAATCATGGGTGCATGGGCAGCAAACTAGAATAGGTCAATTATAAAAGGAAGGAAGGAAGGAGTAAGAAAGGAGGGAGGGAGGGAAAGAAGGAGGGAAGGAGGGAGGAAGAAAAGGAGGGAGAGAGGAAGGAAGGGAGGGAGGGAAGGAGGGAAGGAAGGAAGAAAGGAAAGAAGGAAGGAAGGAAGGAGAGAAGGAAGGGAGGGAGGGAAGGATATGGAAGGAGGGTGGGAGGGAAGAAAGGAGGGAGTGAAGAAAAGAAGGAAGGAAGGAGAGAAGGAAGGAAGGAAGGGAGGGAGGGAGGAAGGAAGGGAGGAAGGAAGGAAGGGAGGAAGGAAGGTTAAAGAGGAGTACTGAGGGTAAACATGGTCAAAATGCACTGTGTGCATGTATGAAATTCTCAAAGAATTAATAAAACATTATATCATACTAAAAAGCTAGTAGAGAAATCAATATTTATATGTGCACAATGCTTTAACCAGCAGAAAGCAAGAAGATAAACAAAGATGACTACTTACAATAATTATTAATGAGATATTATATGTGTATTGAAGGCATGCTGAAATTTGGAGTGTTGGAGCATTTGTTGCAGAATTTTACTCAGATTATAAACTATTGATTTGAAACAAACCAAGTTACTTATAAAATTCTTTTGTAGTTCTACCTTTGGGTAGCTCAAATAGTTTGATTTTTAATATTTTAAGATAATTTCAACTCTACTACCCGGGCTGGCCTGGAACTCAATATGTAGCCAAGGAAGGCTCTCCTGAACTTGGATTACAGGAGTGAGTCACAACATCTACTGTAAATGGTTACTAATTTATTATTTTAACATTTATTCACAGGCTAATAGTACATTACATCTACATTAGGACCTAAGTTGGGATCTCCAGAACCCACATGAAAACCTGTGGATAGGTATGCCTACAATCCCAGTGCTGTGGGAGACAGAGACAGGATCGCTGGGCTTGCTGACTGCCGGCCTCACTTCAAGACCATGAGAGACTCTCTCTCAGAGGATTAAGAGGAGAGCTCTAGAAGAACATCTGAAGTCCTCTCCTAGGTTCTGCTCACATACCACACACACACACACACACACACACACACACATACACACACATGTATGTACACATATAATTCATGTGCATGCACACAAGCACATGCATGCACGCACACACACACACACAATGCACACAACTGCACACAACACTTAAATTTGTCCACTTTTACATCCTATTCCAGCTAAAAAGATATGAGGGGCAGGCACTTTGTCTGCTGAGGTCGGGACTCATCCAACATCCAGAACTGTCTGTGGATCAACATGACTGAAGCATAAATACCTATAAGAATAGGTATACAGCTCTCATGTTTACAGAAGAGTAATTCCACAAACATTGAAGCCCCCCCAAATATACAATTTTTCCCATAAACAGTCACACTTTACCTGCTAAGTGGCGTGCTCCAGTTCCCTTCATCCTCACAGAGAACCCACAGTACAATCAGTAACTCCCAAATGGTAGGTCTCTGCTGTCTCCACAGGCCCATGATGGACATCAAAGAGTTGATATCCCATAAGGGAGCTGAGGTCTTGAACTGTGATCATACTGATAATTTTCTTTCCATTAAGACATTGAAGGCTGTTGGGTATTCTAAGGATGACAATGATGATTTCTATATAATGGTGTCTTGGATGTAAAAATGCTGTGTGCAATGGGTCAGGGAGAAAGAAAGAGTGAGCAGCGGAGTCTGACCTCCCCAGGCTCCAGATAACGTCTATGCTGCCATTCTGATGTTCTAATAGGAGCCTGTCATGGACTCGGCAGAATTGCTAGGGATGGCAGTTTTGTTATTTTTATTTCTATGGATTACAACTGAACAGAGGAAAATGAGACCTGGTCTTGGACCAGAATTTGACCCACCCTGGTGTTGGGGCAAGAGGGTAAGGTCACTAGTCATGCCACAGGGAAGCATTGCCTGTGGCCTTACTGCCTCTGTTACAGTGACAGGAAAACCAAAAGGATTCAGGCCAGAGAAAGTGACTTAGCCCAGAGGGAGCTGGTGGGCAGGACCAGGACCGGGACTGGGACCAAAACCAGGGTATGGCTTTGCAAGGGTGTTCATTCTACCAGGATGATCACTAAGACAGACAGCTCCAGCTCTAGAGCGCCAGAAAGGTGTGTCTACTGCCTCATCCTTCTCTTGGTCAAGCCTACATCACTCTCCAAAGTGGATCCTCCCTCTCTCTCTCTCTCTCTCTCTCTCTCTCTCTCTCTCTCTCTCTCTCTCCCTCCCTCCCTCCGTCTCTCCTCTCCTCTCCTCTCCTCTCCTCTCCTCTCCTCTCCTCTCCTCTCCTCTCCTCTCCTCTCCTCTCCTCTCCCTCTCTTTGTGTGTCTGTGTGTCTGTGTCTCTCTCACTGTGTTCGTCTCTCTCCAATGAAGGCCACTGTTTTTGTAGGTGGTTACTCTAGTTTCCTCTCTGTTGTTGTGATGAACTATTAACCAAAACCCACACAGGGGAAAAGAGGGTTCATTCATCTATGACTTTCAGGTCACACAGTTTATCACTGAGGGAAGTCAGGGCAGGACCTGGAGGCAGGAATTGAAGCAGAGACCATGAAGAAGAAACCCTGCTTCCCGGCTCACTCCCCTCATGGCTTTCTCAATTTGCTTTGGTAGACAACCCAAGCTCACCTGCCCAGGGGTGGCACTGCCCAAGGTAGTATTTCTTCTTCATGACCCATTTACATATTCAATAAAGAACAAGGACCCAGGGAGTCAGTGAGGAGCCGGTGTAGGAGAGAGAAATGATCAGAGTTGAGTGGAGAAGCAGAGCTGTGAAGAATCAGAACTCTAAAGGGAGATGTGACTAACGGATACTGCAGAGACAAAGAGGGCACTATCTGGGGGCTTTGGGGCTTAAGAATTGGGAGATTGAAGATGTAAAGAGGGAAGATTCTGATTCTGGCAGAGTTTAAAAATAAAAAAGCAAATCTAGTCTGAAAAGCTCAGGTGAGAGAGAACAGGGGTAGCCAGCGTTAGTGAAGTGCATCTTAAACCATATCTCACGGACTGCTGGGTCTCCACTTATGCAGGTCCCACATTTGCAGACTCAACTGTGACATTTGGCAATAAATTTGGTATGCACTGAACATGTACAGACCTTTTTTTCTTGCTGCAATTTACTAAACAATGCATTGCGATAACTATTTGCCTAGAATTGTACCATGTTAGGTGGTATAGGTTGTGTACTGGTGACTTTATGGGTAGGTATTTGCCTACATTATATCAAATGCTGCCTGTGTTAATCAGGGCTCTAAAAGAACAGAATGGATAGGGTTAATATATATCACAAAGGGGGCTTATTAGATTGCCTTACACAACAGTAGTTGATTTCCCATTCAATCAAGATGATAGCTAAGGTTAGCAATGGCATTTTACACAGGGCACTTGGGTATCTGTGGGTTTGGGGATTGGAGGTTTGTGGGACCAATTTCCCAAAGGTATACTTTTAATTTTTAATTTTTCTAATTACTTACTTAATTAATTATGACCTCTTGTGTTCCAGACTGGCCCCAAACTCCCTGTGTATCTGAGGATGACCTTGAACTTCTGATTTTCCCAGCTTCACCTCTGAGGACAGGGACTATGGGTGTGTGCCACCATGCCCAGTCTGTGGGACGCTGGAAAGGAAACTTGAGGACTCATGCTTGGCAGGCAAGCAGCATCCTTTTGACTGAGATACTCCCCCAGCCCATACTTCCAAGGATATCCAGGGACAATAGTATAAAGAAATGTAGAAACCATGTGTCAAGACCTTTAAAAGCACACAGATCTTTAGCCCAGGATATCATTTCTGAGCATTCATATCTTTTCTACACAACTACAGACAAAGATTTTTGACAGAAAGCTATTTATAACACTGTAATTGTGGGGGAAAGATGTCAGTGTTCAATACAGTATATCAAAGGTGAAATGCTACTTAACCATTAACATGAGAACATTTAAATGCCTAGGAGTAAAATATTATTTTAAGCCAAATTTTGAAGTATGAAACTATATTCTGAATAAGCCTAACTTGTAAAATCAAAAATTAGAATGACTCTAACTGCTTGTTTGTCTGTCTCTACATACATCTACCTACATACCATGTGGTCATCGAACCCTGTGGACAAAGAGGCTCAGAGAGAAGCCTGCTAAGGTGAGGAGTTAGTGGTTATCTCTTCAGTGCGGGCTTGTGGGTGATTTTAAAATATTTTTCTCTGTTCTTCAAATTTCTGTAGTAATCTTAATTGAGCCTATACTCAAGCAAATAGAAACATTTTATGCTACCTTTTGTTTTTCTTTTTGACATGGGATCTCACTGTATAGTCCAGACTGGTTTGGAACCCTTGGTCTTCCTGCCTCAGCCTCTCCAATGTTGGGACCACAAGCATCCCTCATCATGACAAGGATGTTGGGATCACAGGTGCCTTCCACCATGTGACTCAAGACACCTTGCTTTTAAAATGGAATGAGCTGGTGGTGAGAGAGAAGAAATGAGGAAAGAAGGCTGCCTTAAAAAAATAATCTAAGGGTGCCTGTGTGTGCACCTGAGTGTACATATGTTTATCACACCAGATGCCAGAAGAGGGGATCAGATTCCCTGGAACTAGAGTTACAGAAGATTGTGAGATGCTTGATATGGATGATGGGAGCCGAACTTGGATCCTCTGCAAGAGCAGCAAGGGCTCTTAACCATCTGCTCAGCCCCAAAGATTGACTTTCTTTTTAATTAATTGAGTGAATTTATGGGCTAAATAACAATATATAGAACTACACTGATGGAGATCGTGGTGATATTGCATGTGTATATATATATACATGCATTGTGTAATAACATCTTAAGGATTTAAGTTATATATTTTAAAACAGGCTTATATTTTAAAGGATTACCGAATTCTTTTTTTTCTATATTTTTTTATTTTCATTCCAAATGATTTCCCCTTTCCCGTTTCCTCCCTCCCGCTTCTCTGTCCTGGTATTCCCCTACATCCAGTCTTTCCAGGACCAGGGGTCTCTCCTTCCATCTTCTTGGAAATCTATTGATATGCGGATTGTGTCTTGGGTATTCCGAGATTCTGGGTTAATATCCCCTTATCAGTGACTGCATACCATGTGTGTTCTTTTGTGATTGGGTTACCTCACTAAGGATGATATTTTCCAGTTCTGACCATTTGCCTAAGAATTTTGTGAATTCATTGTTTTTAACTGCAGAGTAGTATTCCATTGTGTAAATATACCACACCTTCTGAATCCATTCCTCCGTTGAGGGACATCTGGGTTCTTTCCAGCTTAAGATTGACTTTCAAGAAGTTTAATAGTTAAGGGTCGACAAGAAGGCGTGACCAGTCCAGGAAGGCTTGGTTTAGGGTTAGTTTTAGAGACACAATCAATACAGTAGCCCATGCTTTTAGGCAGAGAATACAGTAAGGAGGGTGAAGCCCAAGACTCAAGGCAGAAAAATGAAAATTTGATAAGGAATGCAAGGGACCCAGGACACCCTATCAGCAGCACAGGAGAGATGGGTTTTAGAGGGAACAGAGACTTCTTTTTGTGTATTCCCAGGCACTGGGGAGGCAGAGACCAAAGCTAGAAGTAAGCTCAAATGACCCCAGCCCCTCTCAGATGCAGAACTCAACTAGGTGGCCCTGGAGCTCCTGTCAGGGTGAGGGGCCTCCTCTGCTGGTCCTGCAAACTCAGAAGGGCTTCCTTCCCTGCCTTCTCAGGTGGATACATTCCAACTACTCACTCTGGCCTCTTCTCCCTTGCACGGACTGTCATGTGAGACACAAGGACACAGAGTGTGCTCAGTTACACACCTAGGTGCTTTGCCTGAGGCTCTAGTGTGGGTCTGGCTGAACCTGGAAGAATGACTCTCCCTCCACACTTTCTCCCCAGTTCCTCTTCTGCTGGAGGCTTTGATCTACTCGTCTGGTTGGTGGCTGGTAACCTCAGCCACTTGCAAGGCTGAGATGGAAAGATAGCAAGATGAAGGCCCGCCTAGGCTAACGGAGTGAAGTTCAAGGCTAGCCCAGGAAACATAGATTCTGTCCCAAAATCAGAGAAGTTAAGAGTTCTGGAGAAATAGAGCTCAGGGGTAGAGCTTGCCTAGGTCACTTCAGGTCTAGGTCCAATTTCTGTCACTGAGTCAACAAACAAAGGCATTGATATCCCAGGGCTTAGAGCCTTTGACCCCCCCCCCCCAGGCATCCTTCCATCAGTGGCTCCTATTCCATTTCCATCCTCAGCTGGTGGCCTTGGGTTGTTACCACTTGGTAGGAAAGGACCAAAGACATGTCAGCTCTCCCACACTTCAACTGCTCCCTCCCCTCTGCCTCCTTGGGCTTGTCTCTGTGGCTTTGCTGTTTTCCCCTCTGGAAATGACTGATCTACCTCCTCCAGACTCCAATGTCCCTTTTCAGGAGAATCCCTGACCCCCTCATTTGTTTTCAGCGTGTCCCCTGGAGTCTTCCCCTGACCTTTGTCCTGCCTGAATAGATTGCTAGTATTTACATCTCTGAGTGACCTGCAGAATCATGAAAAGAAAGGGCCACGGTTCAGTTTGTCATATAGCCCTCCTTGTCTGACCTGACCCTGGAAACCATCCCTTAGGGTCTGTTGAGACTGGGAGTGATGCTCCCAGATTTTTCTACTCAAGGAAGTGGGAGTTGACCCTTGTCTTCAGTCTGCTACAGGCACGATGTGGTGTCTGAAGTGCTTTTGCAATGTTATTTCCGTAGGTCTCAGAGCTACGTGGAAAGGAGGAAGAACAGGAGGATATTAATATTTTCCTAGATAAATGAAACAGGCTCAGAGGGAGAGAGAGTTCACTGGAAGGGACCCAATCAGCACACAGTGAGAATGTTCCTCTGCCAAACTCCAAAGGCATACAAGCTTGTGGACATCACTTTATTTCCTCCCTGGTGAAACTGCCTAGAGATTGCAAGAGACACTGGGGAAGCCTGTGTCGTCTACACATATGAATATGGATTTTTTTTTCTTATCTTCAAAGCCTGCTGAAAGTCCTTGCAGGCAGAAACTGTGCCATCCATCTTTTTACAATCTTCAATCCTTAGCAAGTCACAAGTATTTCGTAAATATTTACTGACTTTAATTATCCATCAAATTATTTGCTGATTTATTAAGTTAAACCTTGATGGTGAATTTTCTGGAATCAGAGTAAGAATTATTTTTGAGCAGATGGCCCATTCTGGGCACCCATCAAATTAGACTAGATGGGTCATTTTCTAAGCATGGGACCAGCCCTAAGGCTATAGATAGAACAAATTCAAATTCATGATGAATTCATTAAAAATTCCAGGACAAGAAATCTTTCAGGGACACTAACGACATCCCCATTTAAGACTTAATTAATTCTGTATGGTTTAAATGTTATTACAGTAAAGTGCAAACGAACGTAACTGTAATGAGGCCCTGCCTCTGAAAGGGACCCATTAAGTCAGTCAATCATCATAGCCCAGCTATTCATTAGTGCTGTTTGACATCTCCTATGCTATGTGTCTTTTTACAGTTTACGTAGGCAACATATTTATGGAGAACTTCCTCAAACATACAGGATGGCTACATGAAAGACAGGAATGGGAGCAACCAGATGTGGCCGCAGCTCCATTGACCCTCACTGGTCCAACTATGATGTCACAACCAGTAGCTCCTGCATCCCCTAGGAGCTTATTACAAATGTATGGGCTTAAAGACTTCCTACATCAGGACTTCAGTTTAACAACATCCCCTGGGGACCCATACGATCATTACAATTGGAAAAGGACATCATGGCCTGAGACTGAATAGAGACCAGTCAAATGCGATCACTGCAGAAGGAGGTGAAGCCTTCTCAACAAGGCCTACCTCCACCTCTGCACACTCAGCTCCTGCTGCCCAAGGCTCCCGCTGCACCACCCTCATCTCATGACCCTGCACTACTTCCTTTTATAATATTTATCACTTTGGCCCTACACTACATACTTCGCTACGTATTTATTGTATATGCAGTTTACTCTGTATCTCCTGCTAGAATTTAAGTCCATAAACTCTTTGCCCAACTTATTTAATGCAAATCTCAACTATTATAGATTTAAGTTCTTCAGGGTTCCAGATACGTTGTTTCTCTGTCTCCTAGCAGTGAAAGACTTCCTAAATGCAGAATATATCCTTCTCAATAAATGGATGAAGATATGGATAGCTACTTCTGGGGTCCAAAACGCCTTCCTTCCTTTCCTGAGGTCTCGTTGTTCTAAGTCACCCACTAGAGACCCTCTAAAGAAGGAGGCCCTATTATCCCTATTGGGACATCTTTGGGATGGGTGGGGTAGAGTTGGTAGACGTGAAGAATTCTGCAGCAGGAATGAATGAGTCTAGCATCTCCATCAACTGTTGCTGATGGGGCCTCTGAGCTCTGGCCTAGAGTACAATTCAGTTCCAGGAGGATGCATTGAGAAATTGTCTTCATCTCAGTTTAGATTTTCATGTTTTGTGGCAAAACAGTGCCTGTTTTCTCAGGTAGGCAGATCATTGCATAAGTAATAACCTATTGTCATAACAAAATATAAGGCAGAAGCAATTTAAGAGAGGAAGGCTTTATCTTGGCTCCTGGTTTCAGAGAGATTTCAGCCTACCTAGCAGGGAAGGTACTACAGAGGGAAGACTCAACCTGCAGTGAACTTAAAGCTGAAGGTGTTCCCATGGCGACAGACCAGGGAACAGAGTAGTTCACACCATAGTGAGCAGCATACAGAGACCAATGGCTGGAACCAGAGATGGGGCTAATCTTTAAAGGCCCCCTTCTCCTAATCTGCTTCCACCAATCAAGCAGACTCTGTTAATACTCCACAACTGTCAAAATAGAACCACATTTTAGATTCAAACCATATCAATCACCCAGATTGGATCTCCTATCTTTGTATGGTTGTGATTTGAATGTGAAACGCCCCCGCCCCGCCCCCCCCCCGCCCCCCGGCCAGGTTCCTACAACAGAATGCCTGGTCTTTACTTGGTGTCACTATTTGGAAAAGTTGTGGACCCTTTAGGGTGAGGATTCTTGCTAGAGGAATTAAGTTGCTGGAGGGTGGACCTGAAGGTTGTATAGCCCAGCCTGACTTCCTGTTCATTCTCTGCTTCCTGATATGGACACTTCCCTGCGATGGTGCATTGTTTCCTTGAAAAGTAACCAAAACAAACCCTTTTCCCCTAAATTTGCTTTTGTCAAGGTATTTTATCACAGCAACAGTAAAGTAACCAAGATAATGGTACACAAAAATCCTGTTCTCACTGGGTGGGACTGGGATGTAAACATTTTTCCAGAAGGGTGGTGTCTCTTAGAGGAAACATCAAGTGTAAGGCTATGTTGGGGCAGGGATGGGAGAGAGGTTTGTCTCTGCTCTCCTCATTTTGCTTCTTGCCTAAACATGACCCAAAATCTCCATCTTAAAAGCAGAAACTAGACAACCAAATAAGTACCCCCAAACCCACTTTCCCCTCTTTTTGTCATAAATCTCAAGTATGCAATACACTGTTTTTTAAGGGATCACACTTTACTTTCTTTTATTTTAATGATGTGGGCCTGAGTGGTCAGTGCTTTAGAGATGGTCCAACTGTAAGGAGTGTTTGCTTCTCATGTAGAGGACCAGAGTTCTGCCCCCCAAACCCATTGTCAGGCAGCTTACAACCACCTCTCAGTCCAGCTCCAGAGAACTCCCTACTACTCCTTCTGGCTTCTATGGGCAACCACACCCGTTGTACATACTCATACACAGACACACACATGCACATAAATCAAAGGAATGCTCAAAAAGTCTTTAAAACTAATAATAACTGATAGATGCAATATCTTTATTAAGTTCCTGTTAGTAAAGCAAAGACTAGCAGTGGGTCCTGCCACAGGATCACTCTGTCACCATTAGCCTTGGCAACGATTACTGTCTTCTGGACTCCTTTTAGGTAGGGGATAGAAACTACACACAGTCTCTTTCCATTTCACTTCTTGTGCTTGCCTGCCTCCCCACCTTTATTTTGTCTATCTCCACTTTCCCTTACCTGGCAGCTTCCCATGCTCGTCCGACCCTTCATGAACACGTGACCTTATAGGGTTTCTCGCCCCTCCTGCCTTCCAGATAACATAGCACAGTTTACCAAAACTTGGCTCTACTGTTTTATAGTCACAAGAACATATGAAACTGCCCTAATTTACCCCCCAAATTACCATACTTTCCGCTTATGCGTTTGCCTTGCACAGCTGTTCCCATCTGAAGAGGCCATCGCAATGCTCAGAAGACGATCAGAGAAGCTACTTAAAAATAACGTGCAGCCATTCGGGGAAGGAGAAAAAAAATAAAAAAAACAACCAAGAGTCAGAAAAGCAGTGCCCACACTGAACTGGAATGGTAATGAGCTCCCGCAGGAATCCAACTGGGACCTCCATCGCCAGCCCACACAGCTGGGAGGCTTGCATTTTACACAACCCGTTTAGTGATGTTCTGCATTTCACAGCCTAACAGGCACGGGCTCTAAGCATCATGAGGGCCATTTCGGAATGTATCTTTGGTAAAGGGAATTAGAATGCTAAGCTGTTACTAGCTCCTCCAGGGTTTCATGACTTTATCTGACCTCTAATGATACCTTCCTTGTTTAGGCATAGAAAGATCACACTTGGGTTGATTAGCCTAATTAATGTCTCCAGGCTGTGTTCAGTCTAGTTTCATGACTTTCTCCCCGACCCAGGTTAAAAGAAATGTTATCAATAACCAACCTGAGTACAAAATGACAGAAACCGGGAGAGTGGAGAGACAGCTCAGAAGGAACAGGTGCTTGCTGCTCTTTGAGAGGGTCCAACTTTGGCTCTCAGCACCCACAGCGAGGGGCTCAAGTGATACAGGGCCCTCTTTTGGAGTCTGTGGGCACCTGCATTAAGACACATGCATAGCCACACAAAGACAGACACATGTACACTTAATTAAAAGCAACATAAATCTTTAAAACATAAATAATATATCAAATGATAAGCGCAGTGTGAGGAAGAACACCACTCCTGCTGCCCTTCAGAGCGTCCGATAGTAAAATTCAACCACAGCACGTAACCCACCTCTCTGCTGACCAGTTGTTCTCAAACAGACCTTTGTCACTTTGATCTCTTCCTGACATTGTTCAACCCCAGTCACACGACATCTCTAACGTGTGCCTCTTATAGTTGCTTGTTTCTTAGGCTGCACACGTCAGGCATGTCACTCAAGTACACTTCTGAGATCTAGGTAAGCATTTGACTTCAAAGATATGTTTGAGCTGTTTAATAATTGTTCTTAGCAACAGTGTGGGTCGTCCTGGGAGAAGTCTCCATTTTTCTCAGTCACATTTTCTGGATCAACTCTATAGTTTGGATAGAAAATATGAAGTGAAGTGTGTACCACAAGACCGTCTCCAGACGGTCTTTTTTTTTATATATATTTGAGATGAGTAAGCCCAGGACAGTGTTATAAGGTCAAGACAAGGGAGTCCAGCAGGGGATACTCACAGCCATGTAAAATACAGCCTCGGCACCCACTGTGGTTGAAACATGAGCTCAAGATGGCTCTGTGAGTCACACAGGCAGGATTTATCAGTCACTTTCCAAATGTGTCCATTCGTGCAAACCGAAGGGGCAGAACTTCCCCGGCTACACCATAATTTATCACTTTAATTTTAGTGTACAGGATTGTATAAAGCCCTTCTCATGCAAGTATCTAATGTACTTTGAGCATGTTCCCCTCCTACCCCACTCTCCTCCCCTTTGCATGAGTCTACTTTCTTCCTAAGACAGTTTCACTTCTGTCATCTGTAATATTTGATTTGTGTATATATAAAATTTAGGATCCACAAATGAGAGACAATACATTGTCTTAGTTAAGGTTTCTATTGCTGCGCAGAGACACATGACCTTGGCAGTTCTTATAAAGGAAAATATTTAATTGGGATTGGCCTACAGTTCAAAGGTTTCGTCATTCATTATCATTATGGTGGGAGCATGGCAGCATCCAGGCAGACATGGTGCTGGAGAAGGAACTGAGAGTTCTCCATCCAGATCAGCAGGTAAAAGGAAGAGAATGAGATGCTTTAGGCCTGGCTTGAGCTTCTGAGACCTCAAAGCCTGCCCACAGTGACACACTTCCTCCAACAAGGCCACGCCTCCTGTTAATGCCAATGCCTGTGAGCCTATGGGGCCATTTTCATTCAAACCACTACATATGTGAAATTTGTGTTTCTAAAACTGACTTAATTCTCACGGCATGATTGTTTCCAGCTGTACTTATTTTACCTGACACGAAACAATTCAAGGGGGAAACATGTTCTGCTACACTGTTCTAAGGGAACATCCCATCATGGTGGGAAGGGTGTGCTACCAGGAGGAGCAGAAGGCCAGTGGGTCACGTGTCCACAGTGACAAAGCAGAGCACGATGAATAGCTATATTCGTTCTACCTTCTCCTGTTTTAGTTTAGTCTGGAAGCTCAGCCTATGGGATGGTGCCATCCACATTTAAGACAGGCCTTTCTGTTTGCTTATTAATTCTGACTATGACTAGCTTGGGAAGATGAACCATCACAAAGTCTTAAGCAGTCAGGGAAATCATTCACCAGAAAACACATCGCTGGGCTTGCTACCTTCTTCGGCCATCTAACATCCAGCTTAAAAGATCTCGCACTTCTATAGGCCATGGATGATGGCTCCCAGGCCTGACCCACTTTCAAATCATTCATGTGGTTCTTCAACTTGGTAGAACTCTTGACTCCACTTCCTGGTTCCATTCAGTCTATTCCAAAGCCGAGAGTAGTCACCAAGAACAAGAAAAGACAGATAAGAGAAGATTTCAGATAGATGGAAAACAAACCTTCGCCTTCTCGGGAGATCTCTAGACACATAGCAGTGTCTCCATTTCCCTCTGAGTACCAGAATGAGGGCTCAGAATCGTTGCCCGTCAGTCCTATGCCCAACCAGCCCCACCAAAAGGCTACCAGGCTTGTGCAAAAACAGGTCTTTCCCAACACTGGGGTGACTCTTTAGTCTCCTGGGTTTTTGTTTATTTTTTGTCATCATTGAAAAACAACCCTAGGAATTTTTGCAGCCAAGATATCTACTGGCCCAATGAGTCTGGACAGAGCAGACTGGGCTTGCTTTTAATAATGTGGTTTTGACTTTAAGAAAATGCCTTGGTGGAGGAAGGAAAACTCATCATGCAAAGCCCTGCACTCCACGAACAAAGCATGAGGAAGAATTATGACTGCAGCAACTGCAGCCCAGCTCCACTTGGGGGTCTGCCAGAGTCCCCACACCAGATACAGTCTTTCTGGAGTCTACACCATGCGCTCCGAGGTAATCAATTTAAGAGGCTTTTATGAGATGACGGAGCACGTTACTTAAAGCATTCCCATTTATTTTGCCTTACTCTATGTTTTTATTACCTAGAATTTAAATCCAATCCATTTGGCAATGTTTTACAGAGGTGGAAAGGCAGGGGAATAGGAATTTGTCAGCCAGGAAAAAGCTAGAGGGGCCAGGCCATAGGGAAGACTGCAGACTGCGGTGCCTCAAGATGGGGAAAGTCAAAATCCTCTCTTCACATGGGTGAGCTGGAAAGTTTCTCATTGCTGTGTGAGGGTGTACCCCACCCCCACCCTTCATTTTGGAGAGAAATAAATCCAAGGCCTGGATCACGCTAGGCAAGTAGTCTACCACTGAGTTGCATCTCCAGCCCTAATTTAAACAATTTTTTAAAAATTCTTGTAAGGACTTGCTTTGACCATTGTTTCTCTCAAAAATCTTCCACCAAAGGCCAGCCTGGGCCCTGGGGTGGGTTCTGGCTCCAGGCTCAGCATGTGAAGTAAGGGATCCTGGTCTTGCTCTCAAAACTTCCCTTCTGCCTTATGGACTACATTAGTGCTGGCCACAGGGACCACTGCCTTAAACTGGACCCTCTTTAGCCTAAGCTATAATGAGTTAAATAAGCTGAGTCACTGCCAAAAGCTGCTTTTTCTCATTTGCTGAGCTTTCATTGAGAGCACACTTTATGCCAGGCGATGCTGCTAGTCTCGACATGCTAAATGTTATAGGCAACCTAGATGCTAATGTTATATATCTCTATATATAGAAGTATATATCCATGTCCTGAATGTTATAGATATATGCTACAATATAGCATATATCCTGTATTTTATATAGGGTGGCATCACACCTCTATACATTATCTGTTACATCAGCAGTATACCCTACAGTCTACATACATTGGGGTAATGTGTGCAATATGTTACACAGGTACTATATATGCTTAAACAGATTGTTGCCATAATAGAGATTTGGTAAATATATGTTGAATAAATGAATCTCATACTTAGAACAAGAAAACCTTCCATGAGTTTTGGGGGCTCAGGCCTGCAGTTCCAGCTACTCAGAAGACTGAGTCAGGAGGATTATAAGATCAAGGCTCTGTCTGGACTGCAGGATGAGTTCAAGGTCAGCCTAAGCAAGTAGTGTTCCATCGCTCAGTCTCAGGGTCAGAACCACACCAAGCTGACTTAATGTTAAGACTCTGCACTTGGAAGGCATCTTAGAGAAGAGGCCCAGGAGGACAGTAGAAGAATCAAAAGTGGAGAGGAAGAAAGTCTTCCTCGTCCCTGGAGAGTCCTGGCAGCAGGAAAGATGCTCTGCTTCCTCTGTGCTGGGATGGATGTTGGGACTGGCTCTTTGGTGGCGGTAAAGAGGACCGGGTCAGCGTGCTCGGACACATGCAGATGAGCATGGAGAGGGATAAACTAACTGCCAGGACACCCAGCTTTATGGCGTCATGGTCTGAATGTGCGAGTCCCTTCAGAATCCCTCAGTTGAAATAGAATCTCCAGCGTGATGACAGGAGGTGACCAGGTCATGGGGGTCCATCATGAATAGGGATGCAGCTATACAGAAGTGGCCTGCTGGTCACCTCTGCCATCAGAGAACCACACAGGAGGGCCCTCAAGGAATGAGCTCTGACTAGAGATGGGATCCGCACCAGCCTCCACCTCCAGCTATGAGCAGAATACTCCTGTAGCTTAGAAGTTACTCAGTCTGTGTCATTTCTACAGCGTCGAAATAACCTAAGGTGAAAAGGAATTAAAGCCTAAAAGCATACACAAAGGAGGGGGACCCAGGCAGAGGGAGACAGGAAGAAGAAGAAGAATGAGGGGGAGGGAGGGGATTTAATCATCAAATTAGTAGCTGAAGCCCTATCTTCTGAAGTCAGTCATCACCCTAATCCCTCATGAGTATCTCTCACAGAGTCCTCCCCCTTTGGGGAGTCACAGTCAACCCTGGATTCTTGTTTTTAAGGCATTTGAGACATGGGTTTAGATACTGGTAACAAAATCTCCAGAGATGTGGTGATGTTTACCTGAGACAAAGTGGCTTCTGATGTTCTCGGCCAGTGTGACCTTTGGAAGTGGCTAATGTTCCTTCCAGTTTTACCCAAGCAGTCCTCTGCACAGCACCCCTTGCTACGTGGAGATTACAGAGGGACTGTCATGACTGGCTGTTCTGTCTGTTAGCAGAGTCAAGTGACTCCCTCTGTGTGTCTATGAGAAGAAAGGTGACCAGAGCACTGACCAGTGCTAACAATCACATTCTGTCCCCCCCGCCCCCCCCCCCCGCCAACTTCAATCCCTCTCCTGTGTCTTCCTCTCTTTCTCTTTTCAAGAATTCTCTGGTTGAATGGATGAGTGCCACAGTGAACGTGTGAACAGCATTTAAGACATGCCAGGCACACTTGGAAGCATGTCCCAAAATTACTCACTTATTCTCTCCAACAGGCCCATACAACAGTGCCATCTGTAACTTCATTTGAGATGCTAGGACTTATTAGAGTATTTCTACTTCTTGTCAAGATCACTGCTCTGGGTAAAGGATGTGACCCAGGCAGATCACCCCGAAGGTATTTGACCTTTGAATAGGCTCCTCTTTTGGTCTCTGGGCCTTTCTCTTCACCTGGCAAGAAAGAAGTGGTGTCAAGGAGGGAAGGCACAGAGAGCAAACATTGGACAAACACACACTTGCAGGGCCAGACGTGGTGAAACTTACTAAGTATGTGACAAAAAGCCTGTTGCATTGTCTCTTCGTGCCTCAATTCCTACCTGTACAAATGTGTAAATGCTGCAGGTTGAGGGGAGATTTACTCATGCCTGGAACAGAAATCAGCTCAACTGACAGAAGTGCTGTGTGATTTTTATGTCAAGACATCATTTCCACATCAGGGCTGCCGGTAGCCATGTGTCTTAGGGTTTCTATTCTTGCACAAAACATCATGACCGAGAAGCAAGTTGGGGAGGAAAGGGTTTATTCGGCTTACACTTCCACATTGCTGTTCATCACCAAAGGAAGTCAGGACTGGAACTCAAGCAGGTCAGGAAGCAGGAGCTGATGCAGAGGCCGTGGAGGGATGTTCCTTACTGGCTTGCTTTCCCCTGGCTTGCTCAGCTTGCTTTCCTATAGAACCCAAGACTACCAGCCCAGGGATGGCACCACCCACAATGGGCTCTCCCCGCTTGATCAGTAATTGAGAAAATGCCTTACAGCTGGATCTCATGGAGGCATTTTGCTCGAGGGAGGCTCCTTTCTCTGTGATGACTCCAGCTTGTGTCAAGTTGACACACAAAACCAGCCAGTACACCATCCTAGAGGAGTCCTGCCTCATGGAACAGCAGGAACTCTGGGAAACAGTTTATGCTGCTGTCTTGCCTGGAACAGCCCGAATTCTCCATCCCAAAGTCTTTGACAGGTAGAAAGGGGTGAAATTTTCAGGCTTACAGCAAAACAATGAAATGTTTATAGATCACAGTATGTAGTATTCATTTAATTTGGACAACAATTTTGTAGCCAACAGAGGCTAAGAAAATGGGAGCAGTTGCCAACCATCAAACAGGGCAAGGGGCAAGCCAGTGTCCACAGCTGGGCACCGAGTTGGTAGAGGCCTTTCCTGGCTGCATAGGGAGGTGCAATGATAGAGACAGGGACCCAAAGAATGTATCTATCCTAAAGGAGCCTGTGAATATTCTATAGGACCTCTGTCTATGTAGGGTTTTATCCAGCAAGTGCTGCTACGTCCCAATACCTCACTGTCACAGCCCTGCCTACCTCCCTGACTCCCTTTTTCCAAAATCACTTCACAACATACAGGGAAAGGGGCAAGGACCGGGGAGGCACTAGTGCGGGAGGGAAGAAAAATGTCCTTGGTGTGGCCTGGAAATTTTAAATCGGGAAGTTAATTCTGCCTCAGCACCATGACGACAGAGATGCAGTTATTACTGGACACTTATTTTGTCAACTGATTGTTAATTTCTCATTATTTGTGTCTCACTTTCTGCTCCTCTGCCCCACGGGGAGATGTCTAAAGATATCGATTGTGTTCCCCTTATTAATTCCATTTTTATGCTTTCAAAAACCATCATTTTTTTCTTTATCGTTCCCCAGAGCTTGTAGTAAGTTGTATAAGTTGTACAGCCTCAATTATCATCTCTCTGGGGGCAGAAAAAAATTATACCTGAGATCCAACCATTAGCTGACATCTGCCGTGGGGTTTCTCATCTCCTTATAGCCAGGACTTCCTTTATCTCTCTTTTCCCAACACTCTTGTCCAAAGGGGAGCCTTGGAAGTCCAGCCCTGTGCCCAGTACCATACTGTCTTTTATCTCACACCCAAGTATGCATCAAACAAAAATGAAAACTTGAGGCTGGTGAGACAGCTCAGAGAAAGGTGCCTGCCACCAAGCCTGGGTCCTTCGTGATATCAGGAGAGAACCAACTTCCACAAGTTGTCATTTGACCCCTGCACACAAACCATGGCATGTATATTCATACACACACACACACACACACACACAAATAATATAAAATTTTAAAATTCCCACAAAGTTCTTTCCAATACTGAAAATAAGAATTTAACTCCAGAGGGATGGGGCTATCAACCCAGCCACAAAACCTTTGACCCACACTTTTTCCTGCCTTTAAGAACTGCAGGGATAAAGAGAGAGCAGAAAGGGAAGGAGTGGCCAACCAACGACTGCCCCAACTTGAGTCCCATGCCATGAGAGAGAGCCCAGCCCTGACACTACTACTAATATTCTGCTATACTTTACGACAGGATCCTAGCATAACAGTCATCTGAGTGGCTTCTCCCAGCTATGAATGAAGACAGATGCGGAGACCTACAACCAAACATTAGGCGGAGCTTGGGAAATCTTGTGGAAGAGGAGGAGGAAGGATTGAAGGAGTCAAAGAGGTCAAGGATACCACAAGAAATCCTACCATCAACGAACCTGGGACATAGGGTCCCACAGAGACTGAACCATCAACCAGAGCGCAGGCGTGGGAGAGACCTAGTACCCCCCCACACCCACACACACATATGTAGCAGATGTACAGCTTGGTCCTCGTGTGGGACCTTTGACAGCAGGACAGGGGCTGTCCCTGACTCTGTCGCCTGCCTTTGGATCCCTTTGCCCTAACTGGACGGCCTTGTCTAGCCTCAATAGAAGAAGATGCGCCTAGTCCTACTACAACTTGATATGCCAAGGTGGGCTGATGTCCATAGGAGGACTCTATTTCTCTAAGACATCAACCCACCTCGGGGACACAGTGGAAAAGAAGATAAGAGGGAGGGACTGGAAGGAGAGAAGGGAGAAGAAGCTATGATCCAGATATAAAGTAAATAAATTAATTAATGAAAGAAAAAATAATTAAACTCCATAAAATTGCATGGTTTTTATCCTTTCAATATAAAGATCCTTAGAGACTGTTGCCCTTGGACATTGCTAGAATAACTGTATTTCATATACAACCTTATCGAAGAGAAGAGACTCTTAGCCTAGCAAACATGGGCTATCACTTGGGAAAATGCCTGATCAAGTGACTAAAGGGAGAACCGGTTTGTTTTGGTTCACAATTTCAAAGGGTCTGTCATGGCAGGGCAAGCATAGCCGAGTGCCAGCAAGCTGCTAGTCCACGTGGAGGTAGGCAGGGAGCAGAGAGCATGGTCAGGAATGACCTTCGAAGGCCCTCCTGCCATGGCCTGCTTCCTCCAGTGGGGCTGCCTCCTTTCGGTCGGTTCTAGAACAACATCCCTTCTATAGCTTTTAGACTCTCCTTGACTAGGGACCAAGATTCAGACACAGAGTCTATGGTCAACATTTCCTATTCAAATTGCAACGCCCTTTCTATTCCACCTGGAAAGTGCATTTACCCACAAGGCTAAGGTTGCCCTTTGCAGAGGACAACAGAGGAACTTCCCACCCTGGAATCTCTGACTAATTCATTTTACCCCAGTGTGAGCACCTACTGTATACCAGACTCTGAATTAATCACCAGCATAGAAACAGAGACCCAGAGAGGAAATGAGCCAGACTCCAGTGTCTACTCTTTAAGCATAAAACCGATGAAGAGGTGTATTGAGAAATCTGGGAAATAGAGATTAGAATGGCAAGTTTGATGATTGGTAGAAACTGATAGAAGGATGTACTTTAGACACTCAGTCTCCAGTTACCTCACACAGCTGTCCAACCCATTACTGCAGAGCTGGACCACCGCAGCCATCTCCAAAGGGCTGAGTACGTTAGGCTGCTTTCTAGGAGGGTGAAGGCACTGAGGTCTGCACAGGCTGACGGACAGACAGGCAGATTTGAGGGAGGAAAGGCAGCGTTGGATCCTCTGTCAGGGACAGCTTGTGAATTAGATAAACCATCACTTAGGTACAGAGAAGAAACCAGCAAGGGTCGGGCAGGGGCAGGAATGTGATTCTGGTTGAAGCCACTCCATCAGGGAAACAAGGTTGGTCCTAACAAACAAGTTTCGTCCTCACAAGGAGAGGACAGCTCAGTGGGGAGCGGGCAGCTAAGCGAGAACAGAAAACAAAATCACTAGATAAGGCAGGTGGTCTCAGCACCAACCCAGTTGCTAGGCACACTGTAGATGGGTGTGGCATGGGCTCAGAGCTACAAAAGCCTCTTGTCCTCAGCTCAAGAGGGAGGTGGGTGTGCAGAAAGTGACCAAGGGAGCATCCGTCCTCCTGGGTCTCTGAAAGTCAGTCTTCTCCACCTCCATTTCCCCTGGAGTCAAGGAGTAAGAATTGAGCGTGTGAGCAGAAGCTTGCAGCCATGGGCCGCACTGCCCGTGTGGCTGCTCTGAGCCCTCAGGGACAGGCTGCTGACCCTCTATGCCTCTTTCTCTTAGCAGTGGAGGTGGCAATTCCAATGATCTTACTGCTTCCCGGAGGAGTCTCTGCTAAGAGCATTCCAGAATGGTGTTTGCTTAAAGCTGGCTCTTCCTCGAGGCACAGCCCTCTGTAAACACAGCGCTTCAGTACTAGAAAATGATGAATATTTAAGATGCCATTTCCAGCCTCCACACTGCAGTGTGTAACTCAGCATCCAGTTTTCTCCTTCTTCATCAAACACCTCGACTGCCTCGCCTGTGTGCTGAGGTGAGGATGCAGCTTCCAGTAGCGGTCAAGACCGCAGATGCTTCTGGGTGGCAGGATGCTGCTAGGAGTGATGGAGTGTGCCCAGCAAGTGGGAGACATTGAGGAATGCAGGCCCAGTGTGCTTGTCAAGAAAAGGAAGCAATTTGTGTCTTAGGAGAAGACTCCTGAGTTTTAAACGTGGGTCTCCCATTTTAACATTTTAAATAAGAAGAAGACATGTTGGCAGTCACAAGACGGTTACTCCCTACTACTGTGGCTGTGGGAAGGCAATGCTCTGTGGTGTGCAATACCTTATACGGCTGCTCCTTAGCATGTTTTCAACTTGACATGAACAGTTTTCAGTTGAAGATTTCATCCTGTTTCAAGCTTATGCCCTGCCCCATAGCAAATCAAGAAGGCTTGCTTCAAATCCGGGTTCCATTGCTTGCTGTCTATGGACTTTGGGCAAATTGTTTAATTATCTGGGCCTCGGGTTAGCTAGTTTTTTCAGTACCATGACCGATATACTTCACAGAAACAGCCTAAGGGAGGAATCACTTGTTTTGGCTCATGGTTTCAGAGGGTTCAGACCACAGGTACTTGGCTGTGTGTACTTATGTGGAGGATCACGGCGCCATCGGGGCACACGGTGGGCAGTAACTGCTCACATTGTGGATTGGAGGACCAGTAGCAGCGGCTTCTCATTTGTCCTTATAGTTCTCTCTCCTATTGTCAATCTGCCTGGCACCTACAAAACCATAAAAAAAAATAAAGTAAGAAAGACAGGAAGATAGGAAGGGAGAGAGGGAGGGAGGGGAGGGAGGACAGGGAGGAATGATGGGTGTTGAGTTGGCTCTTTGGAAGGAGGCACTGAGCTAACTTGGAGTCAAACAGATGACATGAACAAGATACCGACAGGCCTGGGAAAGTGTGACAGGTGGCATCTCAGAGAAAAATGACACTACAGAAAGAGAACTGGTCATCCCATGGTCATCATACTGATACCCAAGCTTATTGTGGTCTAGTTTCAAGATGTTTATGGTTCATGACATGTCTAGAGGCATAACGAACCACAGACCTGTGACTGGATTGACACTGCCGTGATCCAGTTGGTTTATACACTCATCACACATGTGTGTGTCCATGACCATGTACTGCATCGTTGTGTCTAAGGGGGGGTCATAGTTGATGAGGAGATATGCTCTGGTCTCAAAAACTGAGTGGGAATTTTCCAGGATGACTGTGGATTCGGGGGAGGGTTAGGCATAAGACTGAGAAATGAATCAGAGGAAGAAAGAAAGATTAGGGCAGAGGGACAAAGATACTTAAGGCTCAAATAAAATGATGATCCATTTGCAGTATTTATGGTGCCATAAAGCTAGGCAATCCAAGAGGAAAATTATTCTGAAGTAAAATGTCTTTTCCCTCAAAATTGATCAAACAATTATGTGGCAATGTTAGAAAAGGAATCGAGGCCATTCATAATACATCCCCCTTATTTTCAACAAAAAGAAAGCAAGCCTCATTTCTCTGAAGGTGTAGCAGATGCTGTTTGTCCAGGACAGCACTGGAAATTCTCCTTCCTGTGCAGAAAGTTCCTACTGTCTTCACTTGTGGCTCAACTTTCCAGCTAAGCTCAGCCCCCTGGTTCAGGCAGCAAATGTGGCCAGCCCTCAGCAAGTGCAGGAGAAACGTACAAACCTGTCCTTGTGGAGATCTGAGGTCCATTCTGCATAGGCTCCCATAAGCCCAGGGGAGATTGGGTCATCAACTGCCCACAACTCACAGCTGCCCTCTTGGCTAGCTATTTTTCTCTTCTTTTTTTCTTTCCTCACTGACTTCCCAGTACCTCTAGGGATCATGTAACAAAGAAGCTACTTGCATTCAAAGGCTGTGAGTCAGGATCCGTTTCTGGAGGAATTTATATGGAGACAAAAGGAAGAAAGTAAAACCAGAGACCTCCATAGGGCTACAGACTCCAGCCACTTGAGCCTGATCTCAGTCACTTGGGATGTGTTACACGAACATCCACAGCCTGACCCCTAATGACTCATGACGCCTCACCACAGATGGCAGTCTCAAGACAGATGACTGGTACTGTGAATTTTATTAATTAAGGCAATACTGAGACACCTACTTACCCATCCAGATGTGGACCTCACACAAATGTCACACAAGATGAGGTCAAGTGACTTCCCTTCTGCTAGTAGAGAAAAACATCTATTCCCTTCTGAAGAGTCGTTTGCTGTGTCTGTCTTTCCTTGCAGCATGTTTTCTCTACAAAACAAAAATCCTTTTCTAAATCTATTCTTGCCCACTTTCCCAATAGGACCAAAAGTACTTTAGAGTTTCAATTGTGTCCCCCAAAAAGTACATTTGAGTCCACAACCAACCCCTCCTCCCCTGCCCACCCTAATGTGGAAGTGGAATCTTTGCACTGTAACCAAATTAAGATGAGTTTATCCTGTATCTGGGTAGCCCCTGGTCCAACATGACTGATATCCTTCTGAGAAGAGACGAAGACAGATACCCACAGTGAAGACACCATGTGAAAATAGAGACACAGGAGAACACATCTGCACACAATTCCAAGAGCCATCAGGCCAGATGTGAGGAGGGACCCACGGGAAGGGTACTCCTCAATGCTTCTGGAAGGAGCTGGCCATATTAAGACTAGGACTTTAGACTTCTAGACTTGAGAGTTATTTTTTTATTTCTCCGAACCACCCAGTGCATGGTGTTTCATTACGGCAACCCCCAAGAAGCTGAAACATCTATTTGGCTGCCTCTATCTGAGCGTTTCTAGACATGGGCCTCTTCAGCTGGTGTTTTCTGCATCCCTTGGTGCTAAGTCTGAATTGTTCTTGCTCTGGGGTCAGATTGTAATGACCGGACAAAGCAAACAAAAGAGGCTAATGGACTTTTTCTAGAATCATCTTGTCAGGAGAAGTAAGGACAGAGGCCCAATCTTCTCACCCACAGCAGCCCAAGGAGTCCTGTTAATCTTTTGGGACCTTAACTCTGGTGAATCTGAATTCTTCCATAAAGAACGGAACTTCAGAATGAGCTGGTGTTGATCAGAGGTAGAATTTATTTAAAATAGAAATGAAGGTCCCCAGCAAGGAAGACAGCACCCTTGGGAGTGTAGCTTCACAATACTTCTGTGCTGAGAGTTCCTAGCTGTCGCTAAATTGTGGTTCTCAGTTACAGCTCTTAGAGCTGATAAAGATGGTTTTATTTTTATTTTTCCCCTTTAAAAATGAAATAAAGTTATAAATGACTCCAAAGACGCCTCGGGTGGAATCACAATCTCACAAGATAACAACCTGGAGCCACCAGGGTTACACAAAGCGTTCAGGACACACCCTCTTTTGGCAAAGGCATTTTCTGGTGTGATTCCCTGCAAACTGTAGGTTTACAGCTGGGAAGAGAACAAGAACTTAAACAAATATTAATTGTGTTGGGATTCTTGATGCTCAGCCTTCCGGAGTCTTTTGCCAGATTCTGGGGTGGAGGCATCGTTTTCTTTCCTGGGCTGCATAAGAATTCCCTGCCTTTCTACCCTGCTCCTTCCCAAGCTGGCTGCAGTCCTTGAGACAGCCACGTGATCATGTCCAGACAGAAGGCACTGGGAAATCTCAGAGCTACAGCAGCATTCATAGACCTTTGCTGATCATAGCCGCACACCCGAGCTAGCACACCTTCCAACACAAGGCATATTGTTTGCCACTTGGAGATGGATCATAGTACCAATCAAACCACTGGTAAGGTACTTTAGGAGCTGATATCACTTTAAGCCACTACTATGTCATGTTATTCAATTCAAATCTTTTGCCGGGCAGTGGTGGCACACGCCTTTAATCCCAGCACTTGGGAGGTAGAGGCAGGTGGATTTCTGAGTTTGAGGCCAGCCTGGTCTACAGTTCCAGGATGGCCAGGGTTCCACAGAGAAACCCTGTCTCAAAAAACCAAAACCAAAACCAAAAAAACCAACAAATCTTTTGGTTGTTGCTGCTTCTGTACCTTTCCTAGGGGAAACAAACAAACCAGCCACTGAGTTTTCTTAAATTGTCTTAACCATTTATCAGAATCAAATTCCCCCTTTCAAGCCTTCAAATGCCTCTATCTTTTCTTATCTAGCTTTATTGAGCCGGCTATGTCGCCACTAGCTTGCACATCAGGGCTTGTCTGTGAAAAAGCAAATCTGCTTTCAAGTGTCTGACCTTGAGCCCTGAAGATGGAAGGACAGAGGAAAATCAGCAGAGCCCAAGAAAGATGCTCCGAACCTGCACCTGAGGCTGGGGACATGCTTCTGATGTCCTTGTCACTTTCGAGTTTTCCTCATGGTTCCTGAAGATAAGGACATAAAGCAAAAACTGACTAGAGCCAGAGGCTGCAGGTGGCCACACCAATTTGGAGGTCTCTCTTAAGTATTTGATCTTACCGGGCTATGGTCAGAGGTTACCATGGTAACTCCTGAGGGCATTTTTAAATAGGCAGAGACACATTGCACTATTTGGAGGTAGTTGGTTAAGAAAAAAATCTGTCTTGAGAAAGAGTAGACATGCTTATTTGAGATATCAAAAAATGCTGCCTGATGCTTAGATCCTCCTCAGTGTGTCTAACTCAGCCTCCCAAGGCAGTGGGCAGTGGACTTGTTCTCGACCTTCCCAATGCTACAACCGCTTAATAGAGTTCCTCATGTCATGGTGACCCCCCAACCATAAACTTACCTTTGTTGTTACTTCATATCTGTAATTTGGCCACTGTTATGAATCGTAATGTAAGTATCTGATATACAGAATATCTGATATTGAACCCCTGTGAAAGGGTCATTCAGCCCCCAAAGGGGCTGTGACTCACAGATTGAAAACCACTGGCCTAAAGCCATTGGAACAGTCTCTAAGAAGGCAGCCCAGCCAGCCAAAGGCCTGTAAGTGCTGTTCAGAGCAGGGTTAATGGCTCCTCTCCCCCTAGTCAGGAGGGTCAGCTCTCCTAAATCTCACCGATCTCATAGCATTTTCCTGTTCTTCCCAAGTTCCTTCGCTTGTACGAGATACCGTGATGGATTTCACACACATTTGAACGTGGAATTCAATTTTAGCTGTGTGACTTTGTCTCTTAATCCCTCTCAGCCACGAGGCCCTTGTATGTTAAATAAAGATGAGTCACTTCTCCTGGGGGCTGCTACCGAGCAGTAGACGACAGATCACATCCATAGGTTGCTTAGGTGTCTTGGGCCTTGGTCCCTCTTAGAATCTTTCATCGTTGCTGTCTTTGTGTAAAGAAGAGCAGCTACTGCAGAACTGTAATCCTAGCTCCCGGGATACTGGGGCAAGTGGATCAACAATTTAATGTCAGCCCTGGGCTACAGAAGAAAGACCATGTCTCCCGCTCCCCGTCCTATAACAATAGTGATTGCAAACTATGGAAAAACAGGTCTTGCCTCTGTATTTGTGGATTTGAATGATATAAGAGCATGAAGTAACTACGTCAAGTGGAAGAGGGATGTCTGCAGGATAAGCATGATATCCCAACGGAGCTGGAATGGAGTGAGCAGACGGTCAGTCACCCGACTCTTGCTGTGACCACTGTGTAAATACAGACTGCTCGGGACAGGAGTAGGGGAGAGTCGAGAAGGGAGCACAGAGAACAACGACATGGCTCTGGTGGCACGTAAGTGCTCACATTAACCTGAAGCCATCTCTCTTCTCAAAGTGAACTGGAGCCAAATAGAAATGACCATGGTGTAGGGACACACATGCATGTTGCCCCAGATACCGTGTTCTACTGTGGAAATAGTTGTGTGAAGTGTTACTAGTTACAGAACAGAGAAGTCATAAATCAATCCATTTGCCAAATGCGAAGGTGAGGAACACAGGTGGGTGTGGTGAGGTCACAGGTGGGTGTGGTGAGGTCACAGGTGGGTGTGGTGACGAGCGCAGGTGGGTGTGGTGAGGTCACAGGTAGGTGTGGTGAGGCCACAGGTGGGTAGTTTGTAGCAAAGCAGGGACCACTCTGTTAATAGGTTTCAGAGGCAATCTGATAGCTCTCTTAGCTTCTGAATTGCTTAAGCCAATGCTCTGTGAATAATACACTTTGGAGATATTGATAGTCACAGGATGTTAGGTCAGGCCTAAGGCTAGCAATGGGTGGCTAGCTAAGGGACTGAAATGGCCCAAAATAATTTTGCTCTGGTCTACAATATTGTAACTCTTACAGAATCTTTGACACAGTGAAGTTTGTTGTTGTTGTTATTGTTATTGTCGTTTTTTTGTTTTTCTTAGAACTTCAGTTCACACCTGTCATCCCAGCACTGGAGTGTTTGAGGCTAGCCTGGGTTACATAATGAGTCTCTGTCTGATAGATAGACAGACAGACAGATAGACAGATGATAGGTAGATAGATAGAAAGATAGATAGATAGATAGATAGATAGATAGATAGATAGATAGATGAATAGATAGATAATAGGTAGATGATAGATAGATAGATAGATAGATAGATAGATAGATAGATAGATAGATGATAGATAGATAGATGAATAGATAGATAATAGGTAGATGATAGATAGATAGATAGATAGATAGATAGATAGATAGATAGATAGATAGATAGATAGATGATAGATAGATGAATAGATAGATAATAGGTAGATGATAGATGGATGATAGGTGGCCCAACAGTATAGTGTGGTGGCAATTACTGCCCTGGAACAGGTGAAGATAGTAAATTTCATACTGTGTCTTTTTAAAAGAATGTCAGATTGTTTCCCAGGCACTGTATATATCAGATGAAGCCATGATAATAATCTGGGACACAGTGATTGCTTTCGAGTAACAAGGGGATCCATTTACATTTCTCATTAGTAACAGCAAGGACAAGCGTGATCCAAACTCTGTAAAAGGGCTTCAGACATTTTGAAAAGCAGGGAGGGCCTGGGAAGTGATTACACCCCACAGACCTCAAGCCTCTTTCCCAGTGGCCCAGAGCTAGTGATCTTAGACACACAGCAGCAAGGCTCCGGGCTGCCTCTAAACCCCAGGGATTTGATTTACTCACTAACATTTCTATACTCTACCCAGAAGGTCTATAACCTCCTTGGACTCAGTCAGTGGACAGCTGTGAATCTGGCATGGGTTCCTCTCTGGGCTAAATCATCCTTGAAGGCCTCTTCTCACTTCCTGGGCCACTCAGACACCAAGTTCTGGGGACACATTTTCTGTTGGAAGAAGGTGTTTGTCCTATGTAGCAGGGATTCTAGAGAGACATCAGGAAAACTACTGCTGTCAGCGGGGCTTACAGAACACTTGCATCATATTTATACATAAAAAGGAAATGCTTTATTCTTTTAGGAGTCTTTTACTACAGGGACTGGGTTTTTGTTTTCTTTAAATCAAAATTGCTAAGAGCGGCTGCGGCACAGCTCAGATACAAAAGTGCTTGCCTAGTGGCCACGGAGACCTAGGTCTGATCCCCGGCATGGCACGGACACTCAGGGAGTTGGCACACAACTGTAACTCCAGCACTTAGGAGGTAGAGGCAGGAAGCTCAGAAGGTAGCCATCTTTCACTACACAGTGAGTTCAAGGCCAGCCTGGGATACATGAGATCATATTTCAAAAATATCTAAAATAAAATGAACATAAATTGTGCTTGTGTGCATGCATATGTGTTGTGTCTACATGTACACACACATGCACGAATGTAGTTTCTGTGAAGCACCCTTGATATATTACACGTGGGCATTTCAGTCCAGCTCTACACACAGGAAAATGATGTTTATCCTAAGACTGAATGGAGCAGAAAAGGAAGGCCTTCCAGGGAGCTCTCATCATGAGGCTGGCTAACCATCACCGAGTGGCTTCTAGAATCCCCGGGGGTGCAGGGGGGACTGTGACTGAGGCCAGGACACTGTGTGCCGAGGGGTGGGGGTGCTTGATTACCGAGGAATGGGGCTTCAGACGCCATCACTGCAAAGCACTCAGGAGCCTCTACCCGACTACCCAGTAGTCTCTGCTACCCGGCTCCAGCACCCCTTTGGGGGGGGTGTTTTTCTGGAGCGCCCTGAGCGTGACGCTTACCCATGTGCCTTATCTTTGTGTCCAGCTCCCACAGTGGGAATGTCTCCAAGTAACTTCCGGAGGTTCCTTCAGACTCAAGCGTAACCACTGGGTGCCAGAATGTTCTGTGTCCACGATGCTACAGCTCCCATCAACGACCTCAGAGGAGGGAACACCACAGCACCCGTGGGGAGAGTTTCCAGTTTTGGTGCCACTGGGACAGGCAGCCTTGGAGCCTAGTGCCTCTAAAGCAACCAATAAAGGAGTGAAGCTAAGCTGAGGTGACAGCCTGGGGAGGGAGGGGGCATGTTCGGGGGGGGGGCGGGCAGAGGGGCTTTCCCTCCTGAGACGTTCATCGTGCCAGTGGAGCCAAGAGCGGCCACCAATAAACTAACAATATAGCAGTGTCTTTAGGAGTGTTCCTCTGCAGAGACCAGGGACAAGCTCGGCTGGAATGCCAGTGGTTTGGTGGTGACTGAGGCTGCAGGATTTGGACTTTGTTTTCTAAATAGTTATGCTCTCTCCTGTTCTGAACATACTCCCTCCTGGGAGTAGGCAACATAGTGTACTAGGAGTTCTGCCAAGCTTTGCCTCTTTGTAGCTGTGTGCCTCGGGGGAAATTAATTCCCCTCTCTGTGCATAGTTTCCTCTTCTCAAAAACAAACAGGATAAAGATGTACCTCATTAGGTTGTTATAGAAAGAAAAAGAAGCTACTTCACACATGGCAGAATAGCACAAATCTATAAGCAAGAGCCCTTGTTATCACCACTAGACTGGTTAAAAGCACCTAGATTCTAATGTGCTTTGGCAAGCAAGCCCGCCATTTACACCGGTGCTTCTAGGCTTCCTCATGCTGTGACCCTTTAGTATAGTTCCTCACATTGTAAAGACCCCAACCATAACATTATCTTTGTTGCTACTTTATAACTGCGATTTTGATACTGTTAAGAATCATAATGTAAATCTCTGTGTTTTCTGATGGTCTTAGGTGACCCCCAAATGGGTCACAACCCACACATGGAGAACCACTGCCCTAAAGCATAAGGAAGGGAGATTGATTTGTTGCTGTTGTTGTTGTTGTTATTATTTTCTTCTATTTGCAATCCCTTTCTCCAGTCTCTGAAACCCGGAGCTCATTCATTGGCAAAATCTGACCTGAAGTCAAGGGGTACGGACAGAATGTCACAGCAAGTGCTGGTCCCTGCAGTCAACAGACTCTAAGGAGAGGAGACTAACCTCCACAGGGTGAGCAGGACACTGCTTAAATGGCAGTTACTTCCTTAGTTCAGGAAGCTAATATTGCAGATTAAGGTGTCTGTGTGTGCAGTTTAAACTGAGTCCTCAGCCAGCCTATTCCTTAATGTCTCTTCTTTTTAAAATGTATTATTATTATTACTGTGATAATTATTACTATTCATGGGGTGTGTGTGTGTGTGTGTGTGTGTGTGTGTGTGTGTGTGTGTGTACCATAGCAGGAATGTGGAAGGCAGAGGACAGTTTTGTGGAACCAGTTCTCCCCTCCTATCTTGTGGTTTCAGGAACTGAACTTAGATCATCAGACCTGTGAAGCAAGAGCCTCTCTGAGCCATTTCTCTGGCCTAAATAATTGCTTGGTGTTTGGTTGGTGCAGGGGTTGAACCCAGGGCTTTTAAAATGCTAGGCAAATGCTCTGCCACTGTGCTACGTCCTGGTCCCTGCTGGATTTTTGTTGTTCGGTTGTTTGTTTGGTTTGTCTTAGTTCTGGAAATTAAACCAAGAGCCTCATGCATGTCAGACAATTGTGTAGCACACACAAAGGTCTGGACTCAATCTTCAGTACCACAAAACAAAACAAAACACAAACAACAACAACAAAAACAGGTATGGTCACACACACTTATAACCTTAGCACTCTGGAAGATCGGAAAAGTTCAAGTTCATCCTTGACTATATAATGAGTTCAAGGCCAGCTTGGGTGGGCTATCTAGAAACTAAAAACTGAGCACGAAACAAACCAAATGCAGCCGTGTGTCATATTACTACACGGTCGGAACTTCAGCTGATATATACTTAGCAATTATCTCACAGACCTATGATGGAAAAAGGGGAAACTTACCACCCCTATCTTCAGCTGAGGAGACAGATTAACCATATCAAGGTGACATTGGCCTTCAGAGACTATGATGCTAGAGGGATGGGGCCATGTGCATCTGTCTCCTCGGTCATGCTCTGTAGGACTGTTGCAGAGCAGAGGAAGGCGGGGAGTGGAGGGGGAAGGGCTCAGGGTACAGCCCTGGGAGAGCTGCTCTCTAAGTCAACTCACTGAATGTAAGTCCCCTTAGGGATCAACACCATCTGATAAGTGGAGGCTAATCCTGTTTCTCTTTGGTAGCCAGTGTTTTGGTCCACTGGCCTTATAAATGATCTTAATTGTGACTAATTAACTCTGCTAACCACTCTGAGTCTTCTGCCTCCAGCAGTGCTACTGACATCGAGGGTCCTGCTGCTAAATGACTGCTCTATCTGAATATATTGGTTATTCCTTGGGCTCTTAAGGCTTTTAAGCGTTAGGACAATGTAAAGGTCTAAGCATGGTGCATGATGGGTAAGAACTGTTCTCCAAATGGGAATAGCAAGTATCCTTCCTTCTACTCTAGCTCCCTTCAGACATAGAGCCAATGAGAAGAACAGATGTGGCCTCTTTCTCTCTCTCTCCTTTTTTTTTTTTCTTTTTAAAAGCCACAACTCTTTAAAGCCTGCATTAGGCAGGCGCTCTGGAAGGACAGAACTGATAGACTGAATGTGGTAAAAGGGGTAATCTTTTGGGATGGGTCACACAGTAGGACTGGAAAGTACAATGGTCATCCGTATACTGAGAGGCTGAGACCCCAGGAGCTGGTCCTCAAAACTGGATGCCTCCTGTTCCAATACAGAGTTCTGGAGTCCCCCTTTGAGCTGCAGACATTCAGCCCATGTGGAAGCTGGGGTCTGGTGTCAGGGGAGGATGGTAACAGCAGTGACAGACTCAGGAAGAAGCAAGAGAAGCAGCTCATGCTGCCTTTCCTTGGGTCCCTTCATCCCTGTCTGCCGCTTGGGAGCTGTGACTCAGGCTGAGGGTGAATCTTTCCCTGTCAATTCTCTCTGGAAATGTTTTCACAAACACAGAAATGTGTCTCCTAGGTCGATTTTAAGTCTGAATTAACAATTAAGACAAACCATTGCATATATTTTTTACCAAACTGTATGTTAGCTGGTGGAAGGAAGGTAGACCAAAGGTTAGGCTTTTCCACATCAGCACGTCCATGCAAGAGCTATACCCCCAAGAGCCCTGTCCTGTGTATACGGAGAAACACGAGCCATGGCAAGGAAACGGGACAGCACTGGTTGTCAGCCTCCAATCAGAACAAGGCTCTTGCCTGCCATTAATGGAGTGGCCCATAGGCCTCTGAGCAGTTACAGGAAGGGGTTAAACTCACAAGCACAATGCTGTGTGTTAAGTGATCTCTTTGTGTGTCAGACTAAGTTACACAGAATTCAAACTCAGGACACCGGCGCTGCTATGTCGTGCATGGGCAGTAAGATTAGAGAGATTATGGGGGTTATAATCATAAACATTAGAGTGTCAGGGTTGGGGAGCTGGCTCGGTGGTTAAGAGCACTTGCAGAGGACCTGGGTTCAGTTCCCAGCCCCCCACGTGACTGCTTACAACTGTCCATCACTGCAGTTCCGAAGACCCTACTCTGGGCCTCACAGGCACTAGGCACACACATCCAGCTGGCTAATCGCTCATACATCAAAATAGAAATAAATCTTTTTTAAAAAATCAGAATGGCCATGTCTTTACCAGGAGGGGAGAGCTGGAATCCTGGGCACTGGCTGTGTTCTAATTCTGAACTGAAATGGTGGGAACCCGAGTTTCTGCTTCCTCCGTCTTCAAAGTACATCAATCATACACATACAGCTAGGAATCTAATATATTTTACAATAAAAGCAAATGCCGGAAAATAAACAGAAATGTGTTTCATGTCTCACCTCAATACACAAACTCATATATCTGTGTGTACGTGAATATAGTAGAAAAAAAATGCCACCAAGACGCTGACCTTTACTACATAAAGTGCACACTGGTATGTTACTCTTTTCTATTTGGTTCTATCACATACACACACACACACACACACACACACACACACACACACACACACACACCAGCCGTAAGGTACTAAACTGATTTCAGAGCCCACTAATAGATCACAACCTATTAAGATCATTGTCTTAGACCGAAAGGCACTACTGTGAGTACCCCCTTTCTCCTGCCTACGAAAGGCTGTCCAGGGTGGCAGGTAGCCCTTGTTCTCTAGAGAGATTTGCCCCCTCATCGTCCCTGTGGTCTAAGAACATAAGCTTTTCCTCTGTGAAGCCTGCCCAGTGAATGACCGCAGAGTGTCCGGCAGGATGCTGGAAACAGCAATGGGAGGGGTAATGAGCGAGGGAGCAGTAAGGGACAGCGCTGGGGAGACGCCTCGGTTGGGAAAGTGCTTGCCATGCAATCCTGACGACTGGCACTCCTGTGAAAAGCCAACAACAGTGACGTTCATCTGTCACCCCAGCTCTAGGGGGCAGAATAAGGCGGATTCCTCCAGCTCATTCTTGTCCTTGTTATTCCCACACCACCCCTGGTTTAGACTCCACTCCTGAGTTAGGCTGGACGATCCTCCCACCCCCACCCTGACCCCAGTATCCCTCAGACACCTGACTTCCAGTAACTCCTATTGCGGGCCATTCTACATAGAGGGCCGGAGTGTGATTTTTAGCAAGTCTCTAGAGATCAAAATAGCTTTTGAGAAGATAGGTACGTCATAAAAGCTTTAGTAAACAACCGTGCATCACAGTATGCACACATTTCCTCATTTAAAAAAAAAAACAAACAAAAAAGCCATAGCGGCTTTTTCCTGTCCTGCTTGTAAATTCACCCAGAGGGTAATAAGCCAGGGCACAGCCTATAACTTTAATAATTGAGTAATAAATAAATAGGCACCGTGTTTGGGCAGCGTGTCTGAGAGAGCAATGCCAACAGGCTGGAGCACAAAGGCTGCTTGAGAGAAATCTAAGATGAAATATTAGGATAACCCTCTATGGATTTTTTGACCTTAGAATGTGTCCGGGACAAGAGGCCACATGCCAAGAAACTCCTCGGTGCTCAGCTAGCACACACCACCAGACTCCTCCGGGCCCTGAGTGAGTCCTCCCCCCAAGAGGTGGGGGTTGTTTTAATGGGGGTTTAGGACAGCCACTGGCAGCTGCCAGCCAATTGCCTGGAGTGCTTAGACCATCACAAAATTGGATGGATTCCGACTCCAGCATCAATCAGCTTCTTCACCAGGAGGAAGGGAAAAAGCCTGTGATGGGGGAGGGGAATTAGGTTATTGAGTTAGAAGAATTAACATAATGGACGGGACCCGAGGAGCTCAGAGTACACGAATCCTTGCCATATGTAGCTCATTCCTTGAAGCCCTTTTCCTCTTTATAATGCCTTGCAGGTTCTGTCATTTGGGCAGAGTGTGAGACTCCATTTAAATCAGAGAGATGGAAGAAGGTGAACTTCCCCAGTGAAGAAGAAGCAATGGGTGTCTGTGCATAAGGAGAGCTGGCTGGAGTGTGCAATGGAGTGCAGACTTCTTAGGGAAACTCAAGTAGGGTGCGACCTAATTAAAATCAGCACCCCTGTTTCGTTGCTACTGGAGAATCGAGATATGCTTCCCCCGGGAACCCCAGACAACCACCCTTGATGCCCTTGGGCCTTGCAGGTGTGAGGCGCTGTGCCAGGCCTTCCTGCCTCTCTGTTTGCTGATATTGAAACAGTGACTTTTGTCCCTTTGTCCCTTCCTTGCTTTGTGTCTCAGGGTCTAAAACTCTGAGGCCATTTTGAGGATCCGTGCAGTCAGAAGAGTCGCTCTCTCCACTCAGCAGCCCGAGAGAGCAGGGTGACGCGATTATCCGCTGACATTTCCATAGTGTTCAACCTGTAAAGTGCTGCCTGTTTTCTGGTCTCTGAGCACTCAAGGTGAACTCTGCCAGCATTGTTAAGAAATGGCGTCATTTCAGGCCCTACCGTACTGTGCACCGGAAACACCATACTTCAGGGACAACAAAGAGGAAGAAAAGAAACAGGCCTTTTGCAGTACAGTTTTTATGTTCCAGAGTTCTGGTTTTTGTTATTAGCCTTAGAATTTTCTTGATGACATTAAGTCAACAAACCTTAGAGAAACGCTGTCCTTGTGATACTGAGGGTGCCCAGGTCTCCGATGGAATTAACAGCTGCTTCGTTTTACTGCAAAGACTCCTTAAGACAGAGTCATCCGCTGTGGCCGTCTGCAAAGGACTTTTGTTTTTACCTGAGAGAGAAAAATCTATCTGAGAGGTTAACATCAACGTTGATGGGAAAAAAAAAAAACAAACCCACAAACAGAGGAGGGTGAAAAATAGCAAGTAATGACAAGAAGAGTTCCCCTTCTAGGTGCACAGGCTTCAAGAACTGTCAACAAAGTCCTTCTAATCGGAGGTGGGAAGCTCACAGGGCAGCCAATACCAGTATCTAAGAAAAGCACTTGCCCCTTTATTTTTAGACATATGATAAATAGCATCTCTTTCCTCTCTCTCTCTCTCTCTCTCTCTCTCTCTCTCTCTCTCTCTCTCTCTCTCTCTCACACACACACACACACACACACACACACACACACACACACACAAACACACACACTCTGGTTGAGACAGGATCTAGTCAGGGACCCAGGCTTGCCTTGAGCATGTGCTCCTGCCTTAGCTAAAAGCTGCAAGCATGTGCACCAGGCCCAGCTCTGCTCTGTTATTTCTGATGGTAAAATGTGCTGTTCTTAAGACAACTGGACTGTCCTTTGCTCAGTGTGGAACTGGAGGCCTTTCCTACACGTTTCCAGCCTGTCCTCGGGAAATGTTCAGAGTCGCAGGTGCCTCTGCTTACACCCACAGTGGGTGCCACCCTTTGTCCTTGACTTCTGAGCCTTGATACTCTCCTTTATTTCAGCAGTCCATGACAGAAAGAGCTAAGCACAGCTTGAGGGCATCATACAAAAGGAGATGGGCAGGCAGCCAGGGCTTGAAGGAGTAACTAGGATGGGCTGTCAAGACCTAGTAAGATTCTGTTCAAGAGAAAAGAGCCAGGTGTCCTCAGAGATATCCGCTCAGTTCTTCCTTTCTTTCTGTTTTAAAAGCAGCCAGACCTTGAATCCATATAGCTTCACTCTTCTGAGAAAGTTAGATAACCTGGCAAAGTTTTGTCTTTCAGCTCTCTTCCAGAGCCAAGTGTTAACTGACTCTGATACACTCCTACAGTGACCATGGCAGGAAGTTGTCCTTGTGCAGCACAGGCAGGATGCCCCAAATTCAGGCTTCCTTTAAATATTTTCTCCTTCATGTAATATGTAAGATGTATACATAGATGCGTGTATGTAGATTATTATACATATATAGTATATATAGATTATGTGTCTCTATATATGCATACATGTGTAGATAGAGACATATAATCCAAATATATCTACATATGTATATATAGATATTTATAATCTACATACATACATACATACTAACCTGTCTGTGGTAGAAATGCCTTTTAATAATGGTGGTGTTTGGTGTCTTTTGTTTCATTTCCTATTTTTTTAAAGGAATTTTATACTGTATTTTTAAAAAACACAAAATAAAAAAGGATCCATCAACATATATCTTAGGAGTCCATCCAAGAGTTCCAGTGTCCAACAGTTGTGGAGGCTGCCACCTGTGTCATCAATCAGTCTGCAGCTCATGGGAGGATCAGGGGGATGACTTTAAGTTACAATCAAACTTTTCCTGCTAGATCCAAGACCCTGAATTTTTCCAAATTGTAGAAACGTGCTTTAACCCGTCCATCAAAATACCTCCCATTCAGATCAACAACAGCTTTAACTGCCGAGTCAGCTCTCTCAAATTCTAAAAATATCCATATCGCTTCATGATCAGGGGCACCAGGAATCTCAAATACCACACATTTCCCATCTTTGCCATATCTTTCACATTCTTCCCTCGTTTCAACTTCCAAGTCTTCTCCTGCACTGACCATGTTCCTCAGCAAGACCACTGTAGGAGGGCACTTGAGAATTTCAGTTAATGGATTTGAATCCGACTTCTTGGATGCATCCTGTGACTCGCCCTTCTCTGTCGCGTCATCCACAATGATCTTGTGGCCACGCTTGCTGGTTTTCTCCACCCACAATGCAGTGCTCAGACCTTGCTCATGTTTCCCCAGTGACTGACCTTCCCGGAAGTCATACTCCTGCATGTTCTTATGAGCCACTGTGCCACCCATGTTAGCAAGGAAGGAGTTGCCGGGGCCCGTTGGAGAGCTTGGTCTGTCCGGCTCCTCATACACTGGGGAAGGAATAGCAGCTTTGGAAGACTGTAATCGAGGTCTTGAGTTCTCTTCCTAAGGAAAATCTCGGAGTAACTCTTTGTCTTTCTCTATGAGAGAAGTCAGTTGGGCCATGGCAACTCCTCCCATATTTCTTTTCCTCCGCTCTCGCTCATAATCTTCCTCCTCATCAGAATCTGGGGCTGGTCGTCTTGAAAACCCACTGGCTTCATGTCTGTCTTTAGGCCTCTTTTCTATTTCCTTCTGTCTTTCCGGCTCCCACTGCCCCTGTAGCTCTTCTCTCTGGCCCTTCACCACTTTCTCATAATCATTAGGAAAATTGGGTCATAACCGTCAGCTAAGGGGATCAGAACTTCCCATGCAGAAAACCCACGGGACACAGGGTCCTTCAGTCCAGCTGCTACCGGAAGTGGCGCATCTGCGATCTGTCAGTCATCTGAGGAGCCTCCTCGCTTCAGGTCAATGACCGGAGTGAGCCCTGTACTTTGCTTTGTCCTTTTGACTCTTGGCTTGAGTGAGTGCTGCCTTCTTCACCTGGAGCGGGGACTGCAGAAACTTGAAGGTTCTGGACCAGTCTTCAGTTTTTGAGTCACTGGGCTCCACTTCCGGGTCATCATATGGGGATATCTTTTTGGTCTAATGCTGGCCTTCCTAGACGATTGTGCTCATGGGCCGCCGCAGCAGCAGCCCACCCACTACCGAGCCCGCCGCAGTGCCGAGCCCTCATTTCCTCTTTATATTACCTTTTCATTGCTGTGCCAAAATACCTGACAGAAACAACTTCAAAGAAGAATGGCTCATTCGGGGTCCCATTTTCAGCCTGTCATTGTGGGAAGGCTGGGTGGGAAGAGATGGGAAGGCAAGTGAAGAAGTGGGAATGGGGAGCAGATGGGGAAAGAAGGGTAGGAAAGGTGGGGTAGGAAAACAGGGTAGGAAGGCCCAGGAGCTCAGGGTCGTGGGAGCCTGTGACGGAGGCTCTCCAAATCTCGGTCGGTCAGGAAGCAGCAGAAGAGAGACCCAAGCAGGACTGGGTTGTAACACTGAAGGCTGGCCCCTAGGATGGCCTGTGTTGGCTAAGTCAGCCCTGTGCCCAGAGGACCTACAGCCACCCAAAATAGTACCGTCAGCTGAGAACTAAGTGTCCAAAATACTAGGTTGTGGAGAACATTTCATTTCATATTTCAAACTGTAACCCTCCTAAGAAAGCAAAAACAAATGAAAACCGAGATCTCTTGTTAACTGAATAGAGGTCTTGCTACAGGAGGGCCGGATCATGGTGTGTGTGACTCTTCAGGATCATGGCTTTTGACTTGTCAGGAGATTCACAGTGTCAAAGTGACCCATAGTGATATAGTGCTTGGACGGTTTCTGTGATGGTTCATTTTATATGTTGACTTGGGCAATCTGTAACACTGAGATCTTTGCCCAAACTCTAGTGTAGCTCTGTGACAATATTTCCTGGGAGTTGGGGAGATAGCCCAGTCAGAAAAAGTACTGGCTGGAAATGCCCGAGGATCTGTTTGGATCCCCAGTATACTCTTGAGAATCAGAGGAGGTGATGTACAATTGGTAAGTCTGGAGCTGGGACATGAGGTGGGAGGACACAAGAGGAGCTCAATGGCTACTAGTCTAACTCATCAGTGAGCCGCAGGTTCAGGGAGAGATCCTGCCTAAAAAACCCATGGTGGAGAGCAATCAAGGAAAGTCTGCCACATTGATCTCTGGCTTCCACGTGGACATGCACAGGCACACAATGAATCTACGCATGGAGTAAGTTTCCTGTAACCAACTGAAGGCCCTAAAAGAGCAAAACTTATCTTTACAAGGGCCATAGCATCTCTCTTCTCTCCTCCCTCTTTCCTTTCCTTCTTTCTGTTTCTCTGTCTCTGTCTCCCATTGTCTCTCTGCCCCTCTCTGTGTGTCTCTGTCTCCACTTTGCCTTTGTCCCTCTCTCTCCATCTCTCTCTGTCCCTGTCTCTGTTTCTCTCTATGTCTCTCTGTCTCTTTCTGTATTTCTGTGTGTATCTGTCCCTGTCTTTCTCTGTCTGTCTCTCTGTTTGCCTCTGTCTCTCTCTGCCTCTCTGTCTCTCTCTGTCTCTCTCTGCCTCTCTCTGTCTCTCTGTCTCTGCCTCTGTCTCTGTCTCTCTATGTCTCTGTCTGTCTCTCTCAATTTCTCTCCCTTCCTCCCTCCCTCCCTCTGACTCACACAGGCCCATTAGCAACTTGAATCTAAGTTTCTGGTCCCTTACTACTTTACCTTTAACTTCCAGCAGCAAGCACAGCAGAGCCCCACTCCCAGTTTTCAAGGATCCTCAGAAGAAAATGACAAAGACAGTAGGGTCCCAGGTGCCACACCCCAACACTGGAAAGTTGGCCGTGGGGAGCTCTGTTCACAGAGCAAGGATCTGAGGTCCTGGAGGCTGGCCTCCATGCCTCTGGCCTTCTAAGTGTGACTCACACGAGGCAACATTGAACAGCAAACCTGGCTTCAGATCTATGCTCCTATGACCTGCCTGACTCTCAGCCTCACCCTGACATAGAAGCATTTCATAAAATGATTCTGTCCTGGCTGAACAAGCAGGGATCTAAGTTCTTTATAATTCAGAGTAGACTGTGATGTAGATGAGGCTTCAAGAGCAAAGGCTTCCTTGAATCTGTGAGTCACAGCTTTCATTTCCCTCAGCTGGAGGGTAAGTATCAACCTCTGTACGTGGGTGGCTACCCTATCCTCTCTTCCACTCCATCTCTGAGGGTCCTGGGGACCTGTCACTTTCAGGGTAGGCTCTTGCTCCCCAGAGCTCCCTGACTCAGCTCTTCTGCTCTCTCAGAAGCCCCTGCTCAGGCCTATCTTCCCCAGGGGAGCCTGCTCTCCTGTTCTCTGCACTGACACATCTTGAGAGCGCTCTCTGAATCTGTTCTCTTTCCTTCCAGTTCCTGCCGTCATCCTTACCCTCTACCAAAGAAAAGATTTAGATGTGGGAGTCAAAGGGAAGAGGGGGAAGAGGAGGAAGAAGAGAGGAGAGAGAAGATGAGGGTGAGAAGGAAGAGGAGAAGGGGGAGGGGAGGAAGAAGAGAGGAATGAGATGAGGGTGAGAAGGAAGAGGAGTGGGAAGAGGAGGAAGAGGAGAGGAAGAAGAGAGGAAAGAGAAGGAAGGGGGGAGGAAGGGGAGGGAGCAAAGCTACCCCTCCCCTCTCTTTCGGCTCAAGTCCAGACACAGTGAAAACATGATAAGCGCCATTCAACTACAAGAATTGATGCCACAGAAAACCATCTCTGTGGTTAACACTCAAGGGGATAAAGCTGTTAAGAAAGCCTGTCCACCACTGTTTGGAGACTTCGAAGGGAAAATAACACTACGCCAAGAAAGGCACTTGGTTCTCATTTGGTTCTAGGCAAATTATAGTGTGAAAAACACCCTTTGCCTTTTACCAGCGACACTTCCCTGTGCTGCGACATTGAGCTCTCCTGGAAAGAGTCTATTTTATGATCTTCTTTCTCCTGATGATCCCAGGAAAAATTTATAGAGTTGCCCTGCCTCTTTATCTCCAGGGCTTCCTCTCCCCTCCCCCTCTGTGATGCTCAAAGCAGCTGCTGTTGCCTTGGCAACACAAAGACATAAACTTGTTGCACCGTCTGTACCCAACCTGGGCTCTGTGGAGGTTGCTCGCTTCCTTTTCCTGTTTGTTATCTAGTAAACGTCAAGCATCGCTGCCGAGCCACCAGTGCCTGAATAACCCAGGAGAGCATTCAGCCCCAACACCAGCTCTGATTCACAGCATTGCTTCGGGATTTTCTCTCACAACCCCCTTCTCAAAATATGCGGCTATAATTAGGCAGACAGACTCAAGGACATGTTATAATCCAGGGGGATTGGTCAGTTCCCCTGTAGAAAACAGATCAGTGAATGGACACATAGGGCGACCATGTTGAAAGAGGAGGAAAGGGGGCGGGACGGAAAGACAGAGTCTAATTATTCATATGATTTCTTTTCTTTCTTTCTTTTTTTTTTTCTTTCACTTCTTAAAAACTGAAATTTATCTTTCTCCCATTCCAAAGGATGTATCAGGTGTGGTGATTACAAACATTTGATTCTTTTTTTTTAATTATTTGTTTATTTTTATATGAGAACACTGCAGTTGTCTTCAGACACACCCAATGCATCCAATTCCATTGCAGATGGTTGTGAGCCACCATGTGGTTGCTGGGAATTGAACTCAGGACCTCTGGAAGAGCAGTCAGTGCTCTTAACCGCTGAGCCATCTCTCCAGCCCCCCAAACATTTGATTCTTAAAGCAGGTTTGGAAACCAAACAAAAATATTCTATTTTGTTAACTGATATATTGATAGTTTGTTTGCTTTTAATAGTGTCAAGATGTCTTAGGGTTTCTATTGCTGCAACGAAACACCATGACCAAAAGCATGTTGGAGAGAAAAGAGTTATTTTGGCTTACACTTCCATTTTGTTGTTCATTATTGAAGGAAGTCAGGATAGGGACTCAAACTGAGCAGGAACCTGGAGGTAGGAGCTGATGCAGAGGTCGTGGAAGGGTGCTGCTTACTGGCTTGCTTTCCCTGGCTTGTTCAGCCTGCTTTCTTATAGAACCCAGGACCACCAGCCCAGGGATGGCCCCACCCATCATGGGCCCTCCCCCATTGATCACTAATTGAGAAAATGCCTTGCGGCTGGGTCTCATGGAGACATTTCCTCCACTGAGGTTCCTTCCTCTCTGATGACTCTAGCTTGTGTCAAGTTGGCACACAAAACCACCCAGTACACAGGGATTAAAACTAGGGCCTTATACATGGGACTACAGGCTCCAAGACTGAGCCACTCACAGCAAAACAAACCAGTGTTTTTGAGTGCCAGCAATTCACTTACCTAGAACGTCAGTGTGTTTGTTAGTTTTTTTGTATTATAAATGTCTTTTCAAATAAAATGAATTTGTCTTATAACTTTAGTTCTCAATCCTGATTTTCCTCATTTAACATGTGCGGGCATTTTTCCATCATTTAAAGTAAGTTACTCGCCTGGATATATTTTCCCTTTTGTGTGTGTCACTTCCCCGGCCACCTGATTACTACCTCTCCCTTCTTTTTCTGATTTCTTTCCTAGTCATTACAGAATGCATTCTCACTCACTCACTCATTCATTCATTCACTCATTCATTCATTCTTACTCATTACGGAATCTCCCTTCCCTTTGCTTTCCTAAAAGCTGGAATATGTTAGTAATCATAATGTCATGCTCTCCTGTCCTCCATTTTCCTAAAACATGGTAGTTGAAGCTAGAGGATTTCTGTGAATGTCATCTGCTCACCCTGGCTGCTTCTGTCCCACAAAGGTAGCCATCATCAGTGGACATAGCATCCACTTATTCCCTCAATAAGAATTCACTTTTCTCAAGTTAGTCATCTCCTGTATTTACTTCTCCAAGGATTCTCCTCTACCCACATGCTTATATGGAGGCATCTTCCTGTGGGTATAAACCAAAATTCTGGGAAGAAGCTACATGTGTATTCAAGAGCTTGTAGACAGCTTAGCCACGGCTGACTAGAACATGTGTTTGTGGAGAGATGGAAACTTGCCGAAAAGCAGCCAAAATTGTGCTGGGCCTTTTGGCCTATGCCTGTTGCCTATAATTCCAGCACTAAGGAGGCTGAGATGGAAAGATAGCCCTGAGTTCAAGGACAACTTGGGCTACATAGTGAGTTTCAGATCAACCTGGACAACAGAACAAGACCCTGTCTGAAGAAAAATAAACAAACAAAAGAGTCAAAATTATCTTGAGTTGTTTTTAGAGCCTGTCAATAAAAGCCATTTACTATCAACTTCTGTATCTAAGCTAATGTTTTAGATAAACTTCCGCCATTCTCCAATTATGATAAAGATGACATGGGAATTCTGTATAAGATTCACACTGTCCCCTTAAAGATAACACTTGAATCCTATAGAAGAAATTGCCCAGCTTCTCTGTAGCCAGCCTCCTGAGCAAGCCTATCTACTCTCTCTTGTTCTGTGACTGTAAAAGCTCATGTCGCTTTTTTACAAGGTGGATATCATCCAGACAACAGTGTCCCTCAGAGAAGCTTGACTCTGTATTTCCCAGATCAGAGTCACTCATATTTTTATTTTTCCTTTCGAGCAGAATGGCCATCTTATAATTACATTACACACAAAAGGTAAGATGCATGCTTTGTTTTTAATTCTATTTATTTGCAAGTTACTAAAATAATAAATTTACGTGCCAAACATAATCTAAAGGGAGCTAATTAGTTCCCAGTGTCATTGTGAGTGCAGGATTTAAATACACATGCCACATTGACCCCAGTGCAGTTAGGGTGTTCAGTGGTGCACCTGTGGCCCCTGTCCAGCAGGGACTTCTTTGCGTTGGCTTCCAAGTCTCTAACAAGCCCATGACATTGTGTTCTTTTCCTTTTTCTTCTGCCTTACTTTCTGGGGTGATGAAATGAACCAAGCTCACCTTACACCTCTCCTTTGCTTAAGAGCTCTCCAATCTATTGGTTTCTTGTTTCAAATGGGACGATGGTTGGGAAACCACCCCCTGGCCTCTGTGGTACTCCTTTCCTGAGGACTTCTCAGCACACAGAGCTAAATACACATCTCTCTTTCCTCTTCTCCACTCCCTCCTCTCCTTCCTCCCCCTCCCTCTTCCTCCTCCCTCCCCTCCCCCTCATCTCCTTTTTCTTCTCTTCCATCTGCTCCTTTTATGTCTCCACCTTCCGTCCCCCTTCACGTAAACACAGCACCTGTCATTACACTTCAAATCTAACCTCATCAGCTTCACACCCGCGGCACCATCGTTTTACACCAATGACACCAACATAATTACTCATTGCCCTCATCTACAATACACACATCGAATAACTTCAAAACCTAGAGGCTTAAAGGCGAGGGTAAACACTAATTACATGACAGTTTCTAGAGGTGAGCACATCTGTTCTGGTCAGAGTCTCTCATGAGATGGCAGGTGAAATGTTGTCCAGGGTTTCATCATCTGAAGTCTTGACTTGGGCTAGAATGGTGTCATCCCACAGGGCCTATTCATGTGGTTGGCAAGCTCATTCTGTGTGACTGAAACCTCCAGTGGTCTTCACATGGCTGCTAGAGGGTCCTTACATATGAGTTCTGGTTTCTCCAAAGTAAGAGGTGCTGGAGAGGGAGGTGAAAGTAGCATTGTCTCTAAACATGCGGTCTCAGAAACCACATAGTGTTGTTCCTGTCAAACGGGTCACTCAGTCCTCGATGCAGTTAAAGTAGAAAGTCTTGACCTATTGAAGGAGGAATGTGAAGGATATTTCCTTTTATTTCACGGCTACAACTTACATTGCTGCCACTTGCAGCTTTCTAAGCTCCAGTTCCTCATCTTTTGAAGGCCCTTGATCTTAAGGAGAAGGGCTTCTGGGTCAATATCCCCTTATCAGTGACTGCATACCATGTGTGTTCTTTTGTGATTGGGTTACCTCACTAAGGATGATATTTTCCAGTTCTGACCATTTGCCTAAGAATTTCGTGAATTCATTGTTTTTAATTGCAGAGTAGTATTCCATTGGGTAAATATACCACATCTTCTGAATCCATTCCTCCGTTGAGGGACATCTGGGTTCTTTCCAGCTTCTGGCTATTATAAATAAGGCTGCTATGAACATAGTGGAGCATGTGTCCTTATTGCATGCCAGGGAGGCCTCTGGGTATATGCCCAGGAGTGGTATAACAGGGTCCTCCGGGAGTGTCATGCCCAGTTTTCTGAGGAACAGCCAGACTGCTTTCCAGAGTGGTTGTACCAGCTTGCAATCTCACCAGCAGTGGAGGAGTGTTCCTCTTTCTCCACATCCTCGCCAGCACCTGCTGTCTCCTGTGTTTTTGATCTTAGCCATTCTGACTGGTGTGAGGTAGAATCTCAGGGTTGTTTTGATTTGCATTTCCCTAATGACTAAGGATGTTGAACATTTCTTTAGGTGCTTCTCAGCCATTCGATATTCTTCAGGTGAAAATTCTTTGTTTAGCTCTGTATCCCATTTTTTAATAGGGTCATTTGGCTCTCTGGAGTCTACCTTCTTGAGTTCTTTGTATATATTGGATATTAGCCCTCTGTCGAATGTAGGGTTGGTAAAGATCTTTTCCCAATTTGTTGACTGCCACTTTGTCCTTTTTAACTTAGTGAGGTAACCCAATCACAAAAGAACACACATGGTATGCAGTTACTGATATGGGGATATTAACCCAGAAGCTCGGAATACCCAAGACACAATTCACATATCAATTGATTTCCAAGAAGAAGGAAGGAGAGACCCCTGGTCCTGGAAAGACTGGATGTAGCAGTGTAGGGGAATACCAGGACAGAGAAGCGGGAGGGGGTTGAATGGGGAACAGGGGGAGGGAAGAGAGCTTATGGGACTTTCGGGGAGGGGGGAACTGGGAAAGGGGAAATCATTGGGAATGTAAATAAAAAATATAGAAAATTTTAAAAAATTTTTTTTAAAAAAGGAGAAGTGTTTCACTTCCTGCTCCCATGCACACTCAATACATAAAGAGTAGGATAATCGGTACAGAGCTGGATTCCATTCAGAATGGGAAACCAAAGATGAGCAGGGGCCCTGAGCTGTAGCAATTCCTAAGTATCAGGGAAGGGTCAGGTGCCAGCCACCACCCACCACCGTATGGCATGCTATTTATTAGGAGCAAGCCACTGAGGCCAGCTCACACAGTCAGGGAAGGGACAACAGTCTCTCATCCTGAAGGTGGAGATCTATTTTTATACTGATATAAATACTGCCACCAACAGAACAATTAATTACTAAAGTAGTTAGAATGCTCATACTTTTTTATTTTTAGAGAATTTCGTAATTAAGATTTAGAGACAAATTGCCATGCTCAAAATTCACATGAAATAAATTTCAGGGTGTCAGAGTCAAACTAAGGCAGGGATGGGGCAGACTGCTCCTCACATTTATTTCTTCACATTTGAATAGAAATAGGACTGGTTTCATCATTTGACATACAGTATAGATTATGGTCATGTTTGTCTGATGGTCAGTGGTTATGTAGAGAGTTTATTTAATCAGTCCTCTAAGTAGGGATAATCTTGGGGTTTATAGTCATTTGCTGCTTATTTATTCCTGTTGTTTAAATCTTTAACTATTAGAAATAATAGAGTACATTTTTTTTCCAGACACATATAGCTATAACCTACTCCGAGTTGTGGCTTGTTTACAAGATTCCAGCTTGCTAAAGATACTATCTTATTTTAATTTGCATTTCTTTCATTCCATTCTTCTTAATATTTTTAGTTTTATTAACTCTTTTTTTTTCAAAATCACTTTACTGACAGATAATTAAGGTTTAAAAAACTGTGCACAGGACTAGAGTGATAGCAGCTAAGAGTTCTGACTGTTCTTCCTTCCAGAGGACCTGAATTAAGATCCCAGCATTCAGTCCATGTGAGGCTGCTTGCAAGCACCTGTAACTCCAGCTACAGGGACTTGGACACCTCTTCTGGCCGCTTTGGGCACCTGCACATATATGGCATAAACTCACACATACACATACACATATACACAGAGAAAAATATTTTTCTAAAAATGCGATATCTATTTAGTATGTACATCTGTGTTCTGGAGCCTTCCTATACCGTGGCTTTTATCTGAGGCAGCTGTGACACTGGTGTTTCCAGGAGAACATAAAGTGAGGACTGGCTTCTCACGCTCCGCCATTCACTAACTTGGCTTTCCACTCGTCACCTTCTTGTTTCTTCCTCTATTCACGCCATTATCTGCTCTCTCCTATTTCTCTGTACCTGTGGTCTTTCAAGTGTGTATTGAGCTCTTTATTAGGAATGTAAATATTTCTCCATAGTTATTACAAATATATCCCCAATATTTTGTTTTTCTTTTTCATTCAAATTGTCAGGTACCAACTTGTCAGTTGGACATGCAGAATTTAATATTTCACATAATCAAGTGTTTACCTCTGTGATTACTTCAGTAGATCTTAAACATCTTTATTTATGCCGTTTTGCCAAGATTCAATAGTGCACTCATATGTGCTACTTTAAAATAATTGGTATTGTAAATCTTTCATACAGATAAGCGCACCAACCATAGTCTAATAACTTTCTGAGGAATGAAAACTAGCAAACTAGTTTTATCACACTAGTTTGCTAGGGTGGATGTTATGGTTTGAATGTGGAATTTCTCCCATAGGTCTATATGTTGTCAACTTGGTCCCCACCTGGTGGTTCTACTTTAGAAAATGCTGGAAACTTTAAGGTACCAGACCAACTTAGAAGAAGTAAGTCACTGGAGTCATGACCTCAAGGGAGTCAGTTCTCTCCTTCCACCATGTGGACTGTATATAGGGACTAAACTCCGGATGTCAGCCTTGGTATCAAGTGCCATCAACTGCTTAGCCAACTCACTAGCACATAAACCCTATAATGTTGAAGTTGGTATAAATGGAGCCATAAAGTCAAATATATATATATGGAATATATTCCTTTCTGTCCTGGAATCATGTTTGTGAGATTGTCTTAGTTAGGGTTTTACTGTTGTGAACAGACACCATGTCCAAGGTAACTCTTATAAGGACAACATTTAATTGGGGTTGGCTTACAGGTTCAGAAGTTCAGTCCATTATCATCAAGGTGGTAGCACGGTAGCATCCAGACAGGCAAGGTACAGGAGGAACTGAGAGTTCTACATCTTCTTCCGAAGGCTGCTAGGAGAAGACTCGTTCCCACGTGGTTAGAAGGAGGGTCATATTGCTCACCCCTACAATGATACACTTCCTCCAAACAATGCCACACCTCCTAATAGTGCCACTCCCAGGACCAAGCATATTCAAACCACCACAGAGATCCTTTCTTGTTATTTCTGTAGTCTATGCATTAATAATAGTTTATTGTATTTTCATTTTCTTTGCAGTATTTGACTAGAGGGGAATTATGTAAAATATTCTTTTTATTGTTGGTAGATAGGATGTTTTTCAGTTTTCAACTATTTCAGTGTGTTGCTATACATCTTTTATACATTATTTTTGTCCTTTTATACATCTTCTGGGGAAGCCAGGTTAATATCTCTGGTAGATACTGGAGTAGATTTCTGGGTCTCTATCTACCTATGTATCTATGTATCTATGTATCTATCAATCATCTATCTATCTATCTATCTATCTATCTATCTATCTATCTATCTATGTGTCTTCTATGTATCTATATATCTATGTATGTATGTATGTATGTATGTATCTATCTATCTATCTATCTATCATCTATCTATCTAACCAGCTATCTTATCTTTAGTTTTCCAAAGTCTTTCCACTATGCTTTGTTGTTGCATGTCCTTCCCAGAGGGTTGCATTAGTCTGCACAAATGTCTTTTGGAGAGAATACAACAGGGCTGGGAAGTTCTCACTGTGGGTCACAGTCATTTCACCTCTGTTATCTTGTTTGACTTTTGAATGACACAACAAACTTCATTTCTAGAAGACATCAGAGAGATCAAGGAATTTGACCACGGACATGTTAAGTAAGAATGTAGGAGTCTTGTTCTGTCTCCTTACTAATCCAAGATAATATAAAATGCAGCACTATTACCATGGCACTGAGGAAGTGTCGGCATCATGGCAGAGCCTGGCTGGAGGAGGGCTGCCACTGGGAGGAGGACTGTCACCAGGGGTGGTGGGCTTTGTGGGATTAGAGCTCTTTCCCTCTGCTTTTGTGTATGAATGAGATACAATCAGCTAGCTTCCAGTCCTACCATCCTTCCATGTTATACCTTCCCTGCTGTGAGGACACGATCCCTCTGGAACCAAAGACTAAAATAAAGTCTTTCATCCTTCGTCTGACAAGATGGCTCAGTGAGTTCTTGTTGCCAAGCCTAACGATCTGAGTTCAATTCCCCGGACTCACATGGTGGAAGGAGAGAACTAACTCCTGCAAGTTGCCCTCTGACTCCACATGCATGATGTGGCATGTGTGTGCAGCCCCCTTCCCCAAACAAACAAAGAAACAAACAAGCACATAACAATAAAGACATTAAAGGCTTTCTTCCTTATGTTGCTTTTGGTCATGGTGTTTTATCACAGCAGCAGAAAAGAACTAAGACCAATGCCTATGGAATCTTAAGCCATAATTGCTTGGAATCTTCCTTAAAACTTTTTTTGTTCCCAGTTGGTGAACAAATAAATTGTGGTATGTCCTGGAAAAGGAACACTATTCAGCACTGAAAATAAATGAGTTGCCAAGTCGTGAGAAGACACAGAGAGATCTTAATGTGTATTATTCAATGAAATAAGGCATTCTGCAAAGGCTACATACTCTATGGTTCCAGTAGTAGGACATTCTGGAAAAGGTAATAGTGACAGTAAACGGGTCAGTGGTGCGTGGAGCTTGGGAAGGAGGAAGGAGACGGAGCAAAGGGACCTGGGGTTTTAGAGCTGAGTGACTCTTCGATATGACTGTATAGTGACAGGTCTGTAATTATACATGTGTGCAGAATCCTGATATACTCCACATGCTATGAATCTTAATGTCAGCGATACACCCCATGTGTATGTGTGAGTGGGGTTTTATAGTTGTGTCAAAGGCTGTGAAGTATGAAGGCACAGGTGCAGGGGATTTCTCATGCCGTCCCTTCAGCTTTGTTGTGAATCAAAAGGAACATTCTTGTGTGTGTGTGTGTGTCTCAAAGTACTCAGCTGGTCTTCATCCTACATGATGGTGTCTTTATCTTGCTTGCAGCCATTTTACTTAAAATTTACCTCCAAATAAATAAAGGCAAAAATCCCTACTGTCAACGAATTTATTTCTAGTACAGAAAGGAAGCAGCAAAATAAACAAATAAATGAATGAATGAATGAATAAATAAATGTAAATGAAGTAATAGTTCCATTTAGACAAGAGTGTAAAAGTGGAAATTTAGACCATGTTTGAATGGGTGCATGGGAATATAAGCTCAATTTTATTAAAAAAAATATATATATACAGCTGGGCACAATGGTGCACACCTGTAATCCCAGTACCCAGGATGCAGAGGGAGGTCATTCCTGGCCGTATAGAAGATTTGAAACCAGCTTGGGCTATATGAGATCCCATCTCGTAAGACCAAAAGGGGGCAGTGAAAAGGCTCAGTGCCCAAGCCTGACAACCTGAGTGCAATCCCCCTGAAACCTACATATTGGAGGGAGAAAATTGACACCTGCAAGTCTGCAAGTTATCCTCTGACTTCTACATATGACAAGGCATACACACACACACACACACACACACACACACACACACACACACGAACCCCACAAAACAAAACAAAACAAAACCACCAATAAAAACATGGAATGTTATCCTGCTTAACTGATGGAAATTTATTACAAACAATATAAACTTCTGAAGGTGGCTTATAATTTTGTAGATTAAGAACACTTATTTATAAAATCTGACTATAAAAACTATGTATTTTCTGGGTGGTGGTGTCGCATGCCTTTAATCCCAACACTTGGGAGGCAGAGGCAGGTGGATTTCTGAGTTCGAGGCCAGCCTGGTCTACAGAGTGAGTTCCAGGACAGCCAGGGCTACACAGAGAAACCCTGTCTCGAAAAACAAACAAACAAACAAAAAAAAAAAACCAACCAAACAAACAAAAAAAACCCAACCAAAAAAAAAAAAACAAAAAAAAAAACTATGTATTTTCAAACACCCTGTATTGGTTAGATTTTTGCCAGTTGCACTGAGACTAGTGTTATCTGGGAGGAGGGAACCTTGATTGAGGGATTGCCTCTATCAGATTTTCTGTAGGCCAGCTTGTGGCGCATTTTCTTCATTAATGATTGATTTGGAAGGGCTCAGCCCACTGGGCAGGCTGTCTGGGTTACATAAGAAAGAAGCCTGAGCAAGCCATAGAGAGCAAGTAGTAAGCAGTGTTTTGCATGGTCCCTCATTCAATTCCTGCCTCCATGCCCCTGCCTCGAGTTCCTGCCCTGATCTCTCTCAGTGATGAACTATGACCTGGAAGTGTAAGCCAAATAAACTCTTCCCCTTCAAGTTACGTTTGATCACGTGTTCACCACAGCAATAGAAACAAAACTAGGACCCAGGATATGGGTCTAGGAACAGACACCGTGTGTTTTTGCATTAATTTGTGTTTACTTGGTTCAAACACTGTCATATATTTTGCAGGTGCATCTATTGTTCGAATGTAAACATTACCATCCTATTTCATCTGCTATTTCACGTGTTCCTTTAGATCACCAGTTTTCAACCTGTGGGTCACGACCTTTTGGGGGTCAAATGACCTTTTTTCACAGGGATTGCCTAAGACCATTGGAAAACACAGATATTTACATTACAATTTATAACAGCACAATTATAGTTATGAAGTAGTAACAAAATAATTTTATAGTTGGGGGGGGTCACCATGACATGAGAAACTGTGCCAAAGGGTTGAAGCATTAGGAAGATTGGGAACTACTGCTCTAGATTTGATTTGGTTTTAAAAAATCAAGTTATAATCAACCCAGATTCTGCTTTGCTTTTCTAAACCTGGGCACCTTCTTTTCTTCTGTATTTTACTGTGTTCTTATCCTAAGTGCCTGACCAGGTCACAGACCTGGGTGTCTTGGAGTCAGAGTTTGTATCTATGGCAGTGTAGGCCCCAAGACATCTAACTTTTTGTCATCAAGATTGTTGTCTTGTACAGAGTTCATACGGCCAACGGTGCGGTAGAGGATTTTTGTGCGTGTGTGTTTTATTTTTGTTTTTGTTTTGTTTTGTTTTTTAGTCTCTTGATGCTTCAAGCAAGCTTATCATTTTGGGCTGGCTGGCTGTGTTTGTGGCTATCCTGGGGAAGTTCAGTGAGGGTCCCGGAAGGAGTCACAGCCTCAGACCAACGGCTGCAGCTCAGTCCATCTGACCGCTCAGTGTAGAAACAGCCAAAGAACTAAAACTCAATACTCTCAGTTATTGGGCTTTCGTGACAAAGACTAAATAAACCATGGAACGCATTCCCAGCAAGCCCAAAGCCTTTCAGGTACTGCTTAGGAGCTGTCCTTCAGGAGCCAATGGGTGGCCTCACAGCCCACCTTGGGCATGGGGTTGGCAGTTGTCTGTGGCAGCTAGTGACTGGACTGGTCTCTGCCTACTCCAGCACAATGCACTACTGCTGTTGTTGGTGCTGCTGCTACTGCTGCTGCTGGCATTGAGACAAACAAGTGCCGTGCTGTGTGTATTCCTAATCTCTATTTTAATGTCTCCAACAATCTACTGGTTAATTAGCAATTTGCTGCCCACGAATATGCAAATGAGTGACAAGCGCAGGTTCTCTGCATCTCTAATTATTCTGCTGATGTACAAGCCACTCTCTTCCCCATGTAGGTTTTTCTCTGTGTGTGTGTTCATGCTTCAGGGATTTCATTATTTTTAGAAGAGTGCTCTGTGCATTTTTATGCTTTAATAAAAGAGAGTTCAGCGATTACTGTATTTTGAAATATATATAATAGATGCATGTCCCTTCTCAATTCCGGATTTTTTTTTTTTTTGCATAAAGAACGGTGAGTTAGATTTATCAAGGGGACTACAATCCAAATTGCAGGGCGTCAGAGCCTAAGACTGAAAGATACACATTTCTGCCGATGCCAGATTCTTATCTTGAATCGGTGTCTTGTAGTATTTGATTTTCTCTCAGCAGTTCCGTGTGTAGAGCCACAAGCTGCCGACCCCATCTGCCTGTTGGAGCACAAGGCTTTCCTGTTTGGAGGTGTAAATGTTTTACAGTTGGTTTTTGTTTTTTTTTTTTTTTTTTTTGGAATGGGGGTTTTGTTCAGAGCACTAAGAAAGGCTCTCATGTTAAATTAAGTCAATTAATAAATGGAGACACATTAAGCAATCAATTTTGTCAGCCTATCTCCCCAGCATTATGTATGGTTGGCTGTAATCACAAGATAAATGCAATGTGCTGATCTATGGTAATGTTCAATAATACATTCTCCGCCAGGCTCAATTCATCAGGGAGTTTCAGTCGGGGAGGTATTTGTTATTGGCTGTCTCTGAACCTCAAGGATAACATTTCTGTCCTTTTGATTGGCTGCCTCGCTGCTGCAAGATTCTAACCGTCTTATTTTGATGATGAATATGAAGGCGCGCTAAGCCGGGCTGGAGCGGAGTGTCTCGGAGGCTGTGCTCCATTCAGAGCCCAAGGACTTACAGCCTCCTCCGCTGCCTTCCTGCGCCAACAACCCCCCAAAAGTTGTGATGCTTTTCTTTACACAGTGCTTTGGGGCTGTGTTGGATCTCATTCACCTCCGGTTTCAGCACTACAAGGCTAAACGGGTTTTCTCCGCGGCTGGGCAACTTGTCTGTGTGGTCAACCCCACGCACAACCTGAAGGTGAGTCACTTCCTTCTCATGCTTTCTGCCATCTCCACGGGGGCTCTAGCCTTTTCTCAGGAGACTTCTATCAGGGAGCTCATGCAAACAGTTTGCTGCTGCTAGGGCTCCGGGCTCAGGGGATACTTGCCTCATTCTCGTTCTCTGGATAGCTTGGTGCTGTTACCCGTGACTGTGTGGTGTTTTCTGGACCGGCAAGCAACAGAAGAGCAGGCACATAGTGTCTTCCTCACACAGTTCTCCGAGGGGGCCGGGGGTGGGGGCAGAGGGAGCACGGGGGAGGGGCGGAAGGGAGGGTGAAAGAAAGAGAAGGGTAGAGGTGTCCTTACCTCCCTCCCAAGCATTTGTGGGCCAGTGCCAAGTAGAGAAAAAAAAATCTAAAAAGTTACCCAAATTGCTGTCTGTCCCGCCGGGTCGGTACAAGGATTTGGCCATGCAGAAGTAGCTTCAGAACTGGGGAGCTTTTATACAGAACCGGGGAGTTGGCAAGGGGACGTTTCTGCAAGAGTTTGCCCTTGTCCTCAAACTGTGTCAAAGTGTGTGTGTGTGTGTGTGTGTGTGAGAGAGAGAGAGAGAGAGAGAGAGAGAGAGAGAGAGAGAGAGAGAGAGAGAGAATCTGTCGTTGTGTTGCTGGGAGGAGTTTAGCTCCTTTCCCTCCTTCCAAGATGTGAGCCTCCTCTAAGGAGAGCAGAGCAGTCAGAGGAGGGCTTCGCTTCAATTGTATAATAATGAAAGCGGATAGGAGGCTGCCTGGAGCCTGCAGGCGGCTGGCTGGCTGCTGAGCTGACCGTGGCCGCCTCACCTGCTGGCTTGGTGCAGCTTTCTCTGTGTTCGTCCCTTCATGCCAATGTTCTAAGCCAAAATGCAGGGCTGGAAGGACCTCTACATGTCACGGTGCAGATGAGGAAATTAATGAAGAGACATCGGGATGTGGAGAAACTGAGGAATGGGGAAAGGGCATGCTGGGACAGCACAGCTAAACTCCCCAAAGGTGGAATTGTCTGAAAATCAACTAAAATGCAGGACTCATTAGATTACCTAGCTTGCCTACCTTCAATGTACTGGGGCTCTGAGGGACAGGGGGAGGGGCTGTGTCAGCAATGGAGTGTGGGACTGTCTCCTGGAGACTGAAGCTGTGATTCTGACCACTGTGGTCCGGCAGTGTTGAGTGATGCTTGTGGTGGGGTCCATATCCGTGTTGTATGATAAACTCTTACGATCGGATGGACGGTCCTCAGCTCTCTGCTGCAGACCGGTGTTTGTAAGCACTCTCCACCTCCATTCCTGGAAGTCTTTAAACCGACAGCTGTCTGGAGCCTCTGAGGTCATATTCCAGGAGCAACGTGATGGAGGGGGTGTGGACTATACTGAGACCCCAACTGGCTTTCTGTGGTCCGCAGGCTGTGAAATCTCGCCAAAGCATTGATGAGTGCTTTCCTGTCTTACGATCATTCATCTCTTTCCTCTTCTGTATTTTTTTTAATGGCTTGGTTTTATAAATGAGAATTCTCATCCAGTCATCCTTGGCAGAGCATGTATATAGTAACCATAATAAAAATACTCTTGAATTCCACTCTGTGGCCACTTTGGAGACCTTACTCCAATCTCATTATTTTGTCAACTCATATTAGTTACTTCCCTGCGGCAAGAAATATTGTTTACTCCTGTTTTGCATTCTAATATCTTTTAAAATTATGCGACATAGCGGCTCTAAAGTTTGAATTTACGTGGTTCACTGACTGCGCCCAAGGATGGGGAAGGTGGGGGGGGGGCTCGGGTCTTGCTGGGCAGCAAGGGGAAACCTTCTGTGTATGTTCTGTAGTGATGACTGCTTCTTGAGCACAACAGTCTTGGTGCCCCGGTGTAGGGGCCCAGGGTCGGGGTAAAAGGCTTTGCGTTACCTTGGACAACTGTGTGACTGAATGACTCAACCTTTCTCAGCCTTCCCTTCCCCATCTGGAAGACAGACCTAGAAAAATCTGTCCTGCCTTCTCCATAGTTTTCTGAAGTTGCCAAGAGATAGTATGGGGTTGGAGGAATGAATAAATGTGTTTGTAACAGTCTCTCCTCTAAACACACACACACACACACACACACACACGCATACACATACACATGCATACAAATACATATACGCACACCTTGCATGTTGTTTATAGGCTTTTCAAAGAGTGTCACTTAAAGCTTTAAGATAATTTATGCTCCTGTAATCAGGAACAGAAAAACATGTCATGTGCTTTTAAGGAGTGATTTTTCATGGCTTAGTTTGTATGTGTGTGTGTGTGTGTGTCTGTGTCTGTGTGTGTGTGTCTGTGTGTGTGTGTCTGTGTGTGTGTGTGTCTGTGTCTGTGTCTGTGTGTTTGTTCATTTGGCTTTTCAATTCCCATTAAAACCCCCTAGGAACTTAGCTCATTAGAGCCTCACTGTAAGTAAGCATGGTGTACTGCATGCCATCGTGTTTGGGTCTCATACACAGGACTTGGAGGGCCACTGCTGGCAGAGGGACACACCCAGCAGCCAAACTGCTCTGTGGGGTCTCTATCAGCTTGTGCTTGTCCAGCACCCAGGTGACAGAAGGTCTGCCGAGCCACCTTCAACCTGAAGCTAGCAGACAGCATCAGACTTTTAAAATAAAACACCATTGGCCTGCTGACTAAACTAAAATGTGCATACAAATTCAAAAGAGTTCTCTCCCTAAATGTTCACGTCCATAAATAGACCGCACCAAAAAAAAAAAGTCTTTGCTATAATAAAGCTGTGATCTGTAGGGGGAGGGGATTCCTTTTTTTGGAAAAAAAAAAAGCTGTGGCAATGATAACCCAGAATAGCTATTGATCTGTGGTGCTTCCCCGCACTTTAAGACAGGCTCGGACATGAAGCGGTGGCAGAGGCCATGGAGCACAGCCTTGCTTTCTTGGGCTGCCTGGAGCTACAGAGGCAGCTGGGAAGACTGTGTGGAAACAGCTCTGCTCTTTCCTGAGAATTCTACCAGCATCTAAAGATGGAGGGCAAGTGCCGAGTTATAATTCACTAGCTGAGCAGAGAACACCACGTAGCTTCTACAGGTCACCTCCATTAGCAGTCTCACTAACCTCGGAGTCCTTCAAGCTGATTCCTTTCCTTGTAAATGGAAAGCAGAGCCTTCCAGGGACTGCAGATACTGTGGCTAAAGCCATCATGATCATATTATCCATTCTAACGGGTCCTACAGAATGTATGGTTGACCCGGAGCACTGCGCTTTAAATGCCTGCCTAGAAATGGGTAAGCCAGACTCACTCTCTGGATCCCCTATGTCTGTCCGTGTCTGCCTGTACTTGCAACATACTGCCTAGATCAGGATTTCAGATGGTGTCCCCTGCCCCAATTTACTTTCCACCCTACGGACTCTGCTCCTCCAGGTAGTCAGCTTTCAGACTAGCGAGCTCCAGACACTGTCCACCCCCAGGCTGCTTCTTGATCATACTCCTTGTACCTGCTGCCCCTCCCCACATGAAGCAGTTTCCCTATCCTGGTTCATCTCCCATTGGTCTACCCACCAGATGCAGCCCTGCCCAGCCTGCAGACACATCCATCCTTTGCAGAGTGTCCCTACCAGTTCCTGCAGCCAGGGTTCTCCAGGGAAGGGTCTGCAGGACCCTCTGATCTCAGCCTTCAACCCTTTCCAAGGCCACAGTGAGCTGAGGTGACTGGATGACTTCCTCCTCTTAACCACAGCTTTCATAAATGAGTTTCTAAAAAGAAATGCTTGTAAAATGCTTTCTGGCAAACTTCCGAAAGAAAGGCCCTGTCTGATGCACCACCCAGTGTCCTCCTCTGCATTGGGCCAAAGAATACTAGTTCTCTGCCTCTATTCAGCTAGGTCCCTGCCATTTTTCTTAGAACTCATTAATCTTAGATTTACAAACAGAACACACACACACACACACACACACACACACACACACACACACACGGGAGTGCAATGGTGGTTTTAATTTAAGTGCCTGGCAGATGCGAAGTCTGAAACTGGAGTTGTTCCAGGCCCGTTCCTTGCTGCAGCATCTCTGTGCCTTTCATTCTGAGAGCAGCCTGTGGGGATGAATGTGAGTGCTGTGCTGGTGGAGAAGGGAGTGGTGTATGAAGGAAGAGGTGGGAAAGGGAGGAGGGGGCGGGAGAGGAGGAAGAGGAGAGGAGAGGAGAGGAGAGGAGAGAGAGAGAGAGAGAGAGAGAGAGAGAGAGAGAGAGAGAGAGAGAGAGAGAGAGATTAGAATGAGGAGGGGGAGGGGAGAAAAGAGAGGAGAGGGGAGGAAAGGGGAAAGGGGAGGTGTGAGACAGGCAAAGTCCAACAGGCTTCTGCCTCTGCTGTGTGGGATGGTCTTTGGAAATTCTGAACTGCCCCGGGGGCTTTGCTTAACTTGCCTGGACACAGCACAGCAGGGCGTGGGGAGAGAGCAGAAGACCTGAGTGGTTTCGGAGATTGAGAGGCAGCCTTTGGAGTGTTCAGCGTGAATGCCCACTTGAAAGCAGTTCAAAGCTTTGCAACAAGATTGTTGAAGAGCCGGTATGTGGGTTACCCAGTTCTTCCCTGCACAACCACATCAGAGGGCCCCTGTTCTCAGTCTCTTTGACATTTCCCCAGGTTCTCTTCCAGCCCAGTTTGGAGCTCTTTCACTGCTGTTACTGACCTGAGAAGTTGGGGGGAGGGGTGTGGGCAGAGAGGGCAGGTTAAGGTCCACCCTCTCCTCTTTTAAACCAAAGGCTCTTTAGCCCCTTGGTTTCTGCAAATATTCTAGGGCACTGTGGGCACCCAACAGCCATGCAGCTTTTCTGGTTAATGGTGATTGCAAATGAGGCTCCTGAGCCTAGTAACAGGAGGCCCCAGGCCCAGGGCAGTAATTCAGTTAGCTGTGTGCTAGTGATTGTCTTGCAGAACAGGCTGGAGCTGGAAGCTGGACAGAGGGGAGCAGATTCCCTCCGTTCTGCATTTACCCAGCAGCCTCAAAGTCCCTCATTTTGTAAAATTCCCCTAACTAGCCTCTCTTTACCTACAAGGACTGTCTGTGGAAATGAGACAACTGATAGCTTAAAGTCCCTCTGAAACCCACAGACAAGCCAGAGATATTTGAGTGCTTTTCCCAAGTTAGGAGCAACTGTCTGAGAGGGTGTTTTGTACTTAAAAAGTCATCTTGCCCTAAGTAGGGCAGTGACCTGTTCAGATATGCAATGCCATAGACAAGATGTCCACCTGCGGAGTGGAGATGCTCTCCCCCCCGCCCCCCAGCATGGGTTCTGTAGCTCAAGGAATGGCAGAGAGCTTGTCAAAGCAGGGAAGCTACAGTTCATATACAGCCAAGGAAGCTGAGACCACAGAGGGGGTTCCCCGTGTTGGTTTTGCTAGCTTGTGCTGGTTTCCTATGGCTGCCACTGTGGCACAGCTGGGAAGGGAGGAGCATGGTGTTTGAGCTGGTCATGGCGTGGGGTGGGATCCAGTGTTGCTTTCTTGAGCATCTCTCTCTCCCAGTTCTGAATGGACACGCAAAGTTTATAGACATTTCTTGGGTCCAGGCTGATAATCCAACTGGTTACACAGTGCGCCATGATCAAATCGTAGTAATTATCATTTCCAGAACTTCTCCAGCTCCTCCAGTACTGGTGGTTATTTTGGGGTTAGGGACCTCTGCATTTGAGTGATAGATATCTTTGACCTTTGTGAGCCTTGTTTCTTTTCGTTTGTAAAATGGGGGTGTGGGGGAAAAGTAGTATGTCCCACCTCTATACCATTACTACTGGTGATCATACCTGTTATCGTTACTGTTGAGCGAATCAGAAATGCCTGTCTCACAAATTAATGCTATACTATGGCTCATCCCAGGCTGGGCAGGGGTACACATTCTGAAACCTTTGGCACAGTGTAGACATGACCCAGTTCTTGTGTTTGACTTGGATGGGTGCACAAACCCCTCAAATTCGATGTTAGAACGTGTGGCAGTTTGAAAGAGATGTCCCTTTTTCAGGCATTTGAATACTTGGGCCTCAGTTGTTGGCTGTTTGGGGAGAATTAGGAGGTGTGGCCTTGCTGGAGGAGGTGTGGCACTGGGGTGGACTATGAAGTTTCAAAAGACTTGGACCATGTCCAGTGCTCTCTGTGCCTCCCGTTTGTGGCTCCAGATGTGAGCTCTTGGCTTCTGTTCCCACGGTCTGCCACCTCCTACCTCTGCTCCACCGTCATGGACTCTAACCCTGTGGAACAGTAAGACTCAAATAAACCTCTCCTCCTGTATTATGGTGGTCATGATGTTCCATCTCAGACAGGAAGTTATCGCAGTAAAGCTAAGGCAATTGAAGGTCAGCGTTTCAAAGCATGCTCTTCAAGGGAGGGGGATTAGAGCAATGTTCCAGTTCAAGTCTAAACCATGGGGCTCAAAGATGAAGCATCTAGGGGCTGGAGAGATGGCTCAGCGGTTAAAAGCACTGATCGTTCTTCCAGAGGTCCTGAGTTCAATTCCCAGCAACCGCATGGTGGCTCATAACCATTTGTAATGGGATCCGGTGCCCTCTTCTGGTGTGTCTACAGTGTGCTCACGTATATAAAATAAATAAATAATTCTTAAAAAAAAAAAAAGATCAAGCATCCATTCCAAGGTCACAGCTGATGGAGCTGCAGCAGAGACGGGTCTCACACTCGTGCTCATCTTCGTTCAGACTCTGCCTGAGGCAATTACATGAGGGAACAGGCACTTTGGTACAGGAAGCTGGCCCTGTAATATGAGCCGCCAGCAGTGTTGAACATCGTCTTAGAGGGGCTTTGCTCTCAGGATGTTATCAATTGGACCACCATGGTATCAAAGACACAACCGTTTCTTATATCTAAATGCTGATGCAGATACCTGACTCAGGCACATGGGAGGGTTCATGGGAAGTCACCAAAGCCAAGCAGCCACCCTCCAGATGGCCAAATAGCGGGATAGATAGTTCTGTCACCAACGGCTACATTTTCACTTTGGCTGTGAGCCCAGGATGAAAGCACTGTCAGAAACCAGACCCATGGTTTTAGCGGAATGGGTTTTTTTTTTTTTTTTTTTTTTTTGGATAATTTAGAATTATGGTCTAACTGGGAATGTGTTATACTTTCAAGAGATATTGAATCTCTTAATATAATTCGCGGGGCCTTTGATGTATTGTTAAATCATGAATCCATGATGAGGATGTGCTCTGTGCCACTGGGTTATCTCCACTAGCCCATGGCATCAGGATTCCAGCAAGGAGAGAGTTGTAAAGTGGGAGGGGCAGGTCTCCTCCCCCCTCAACGAAGCAGGAGAGGGTACAATGTGTGTCTTACCTAGAAGGTCCCACAGACACAGAACCCAAACCAGTACAAGATAGGTTTAACAACAGGCAAACCAGCTAACCCAACCTGGCCACCTCCTGGCTTGATATCCAGATATCACAGCTCCTCAAAGTATGCCAAAGGACTTGGCCAAAATGTGCCAGAGTCCCAAGCCAGTAGCCCCTCAGAAACTCAGGTTCCTTTGCCATAAATTTGGTACTCGTGTGTCATATTCCAGGCTGAGCCAGGCCATATCCTGAAACTCTTTCACACTGTAGTTTTCCATTGTCTTGGGCATACTCAGGTTAGTAAGTCACGATGACAATAGTCACAAATAACTGCCATTTACCGAAGGCCAGCTATGTCCTAGAGCTGTTTAGTGCAGAACTGAGCGTTTAACTGTCTCTAGGAAGGGGTGTATTATTATCACACTCCACCCTACATAAAATCAAAGCAGAAAGAGGTTAACAAGCTGGCCCAATAAGGATGAGGTCTTGGTGAGTAAGCTCTCTCTTTCTTTGATTAAAACTCGGTGCCTTTTGACACTTCTTGACATGGTGCTGTGTCACAGCTCACAATCCAGGCAACTTGCTGAAGACTAATATTGAATGCACACTCTCTCTCACTGTAAAATATCGAGCAGAGAGCTTCTTTCGTTCATCCTCATGTATATAAATATGGGTATGATGCCCTAGCCCCTGCTGGGCAGTCCTGGGAGGCATTCTCTGTGTTTCTCAAGGCTGCAGGTGGGGCTGGACACCTGCAGCTTGCATTAACTTTGCTCCCTTCCTGTTTGCTGCAGTCACCCCCAAGTCAACTATTGCATAAGAGTCCTTATCTCGGGTTCTGTGATGGGGGAAGTCTGTGCATATAGATTTTAGGTTGTGGATTTTTTTTTAAAAAAATGCGTTTATTGAGAACATACTAAGTACCAAGGACCATGCTATATAGTTTCCTGAAATTGCTTTGAACAGAAAAAAAAATGGGGAAGGGGGAGTGCTTATAACCCTTTAAAAGCACTTTAAAGACAATCAACCAAAGGGGTTGTGTATATTTTGTTGATATTCTTTTTAAGAGAGCTCAGAAGATTGGTGCCAAATTCCTATTCTCCCACCAAACAGAAGAAGCAGGTAGATATGTACATGAATTTACAATGATGATTCTAGGCGATGCAGGTCTGCATTTTCTGAACTCACTTAAAAAGGGGGATTGCATGGAGCCTCTGATACATGGAAGTGAGTGTTAAGACTAGGATGTATGTCTACAACACCTGTATTTCAGCCTTCTCTGCATCAGGTCACACCACAAATTATTTCTAAAACAAGAGAGCATTGAAGTTGAAAGGAAAACCCTATCCCCTGCTATTCTGCCGCTCTGCTTGGAGCCTCTGACTAATACATAGATGTGGTTAGCCAATGGGAAAAGGATTGTCTAAACAAGATATTGCTCACAGGGTGAACCCCATCAGAGACTTCATTGAAAAAAATAGCAAGGATCTCAGGGCTGACCTCTGCTTTCCCTGACAACAGCCCCTCTTTCCCAAGACTGCTAGACAAGGCCCTCACATCATCAGGCGCAGATCTGCAGAGTGCTGTAGTCATTCAGACTCAGGCAAATTGCCGAGCCTTTCAGAAAACTTACATGGTATTGATTTCTGAGATACTGTGGAAATTTTGTGGAGAAACAATAGTTAGGAATGAACACGTACGAGTGGGAGAGAGGAGAAGTCAATCACTGGGCTTTTGGGCTGAACACGATTTAAGTCCCTCTCAACAGACAATTTAAAAATAATCACAAGTTATGAACATAACTATGTCTGGAAGTGACATTCAGTGCACCTTTTCCAAAAGACCACTTGGAGAAAAATACTTATTTTCTCAAATACCAGTTAATTGCTAGGTTTGATGGCTCATGCTTGTAATCCCAACACTTAGGAAGTCGAGACTGGAGAATCATCATGAGTTTAAGGTTAAAGTGAGCTACATAGTGGCTTTCAGTCCAGACTGAGCTACAGAGTAAGATCCTAGCTCAAAAGACAAATATAAACATATAAATAAAAATAAAAGAATTAGCGAATACTCATATGACATTTTAAATATCTATATTAGAGTCCTAATAGGTTTTAAATTAGCAAAATTGTTCTTAGCATTAGTGATTGAAACATCACTGCCGAGTAATCTGTATTTATATAAACATTAGCCATCTCAATTTTTAAATACGAAAACGGTAAGGAAGGTTAAGAGCATCAATGTAATTATTTTATAATTAGGAGATGGTTCCAGTATCATTTATGTCGCTGTGATAAAACACTTTGACAAAAGAACAACTTAAGGTTGAAAGAGCTTGTTTGGCTTATGATTCCAGGTCCATCATCCTGCTGGGGGAGGGGGGGGTCAAGGCAGGAACTCGATCGGAGCAGCTCATCACCTTTCATCCAAGAACAGAGAAAGAAAAGAACAAATGTTCATGAGAGCTCACTCACTTGTCCGATTGTTCTGAGCTCAGACTCTCCATTTCTATATAGTTCAGGAACACCCTGTGTAGGGATGGTCTTGCCCACAATACCAATGACTCTAAGACAACCCCTAGAGATACGCCAACCACATGTAGACATTTCCTAATGAGGACTCTCATCTCAAGTCGTTCAAAGTTGTGTCAAGTTGACAAGTAAAGCTTACCACAGATAAACGAGTGGCCGGGAGGATCTTTCCTCATCGTAGCTATTCCCGAACCTCAGTGTTCTCCATTTTCACTCTGTATGGAGAGATACATTCAAATATCAATTTGACAACAGTATCTAACATGAATTTTCATTTAGGAATAGAATTGTGTTGGGGCAGGGTCTCTCGTTGTTTCTACTACCTGTGTACTCCAGCTTTGCTGACAGGCAAGCTTCTGGGTTATTTTCCAGTCTCTGTCTTCCATGTGGCCACAGGAGTTCTGGGACTACAGAGGCTCACCACTGTGTTTGGCTTTTTGAGGGATCTGAGGATCAAACTCCAGTCATCAATCTTGTCTGGCACATGTCTTAACCCAATGAACCATCTCACCAGCCCAATGAGCATAGCAATTTAGCCAGTGAATCAGATTTGGAAGGCCAGATATTTACCTCTGTATAACCATCCTAATATCTGCAAGAAACAGGTTGCTGGCAATATTGAAACAGTATGTGGCTCAAATTCTATTCCTCTCCTAAGATGTTTGCTCATGTGAAAGGTCTTTCCCTTGGGGATGTCTGCTTTCCAATGTCAACTTGTGCTAAGTAGCCTATACATTAAAAACTTTACAACTTTTAAACTTTCAAATAAAAAACTTTATCAGCTAGGTGGGTTTCCTTTAGAAGACTTTTGAGAATATTATTCACATAAACAAAAACTTTCTGTTAGAAGAAAATGAAGGTAATGGCTGGTGGCAGTTCTCTACTGGAACCTCTCTCTGGGGTGTGTTTTACACACATCTATATTCACAAGATCTCCATTGTGCTTTCCAATTATAAACTGGGAACCACAAAGGAGTCTTTACTTTTCTATAGTTACATAAGGAACACCCTTATAAGAGAGGTCCCTTACCCGGAGAAGCAAATATTGTTTATAATGATAATGTAGAAATAAACACATATTAATAATCTGATTTATTGTACAATGTCACACATCATGCAGCTTCTAGAAGATGCCACTTGTAGTTTGAACAAGAATGGCCTCCAAAGGCTCATGTGTTTGAATACTTAGCCCCCAGTTGGCAGAGCTGTTTGGGAAAGATTAGAAGGTGTGGCCTCATTGGAGTAGGTGTGTCAATGGGGGTGGGCTTTGAGGTTGCAAAAGCCCACGCCATTCCCATTTCTAGCACCTCTCTCCTTCTCTGTCTCCGGTTTATGAATCAGGATATAAGCTCTCACATACTGCTCCAGGGCCATGCCTGCCTGCCCGATGCTATGCTTCCTATCATAATGGTCATGGACTCACCCTCTGAAACTGTAGGCCCACAATAAACCGTTTCTCTTATAAGTTGCCTACATTATGGTATCTTTGCATAGAAATAGAAAAGTAACACGCAGCCGGGCGGTGGTGGCACATGCCTGTAATCCCAGCACTTGGGAGGCAGAGGCAGGTGGATCTCTGAGTTCGAGGCTAGCCTGGTCTACAAAGTGAGTTCCAGGACAGCCAAGGCTACACAGAGAAACCCTGTCTTGAAAAACCAAAAAAAAAAAAAAAAAAAAAAGTAACACGCTTGTGTATGTTGAAAACTAAGAGTATGACATGTATAATTATGAAAAACGTTTGGACATTCCAGACTTCCTGAATGGATCCAAGACTCAGAAACCGTGATGTTTCTAATGGTGTACTAGCCTTAGGGTAACAGTCACTTGGGGGATCTTTTCAAATTGCTGGTTACTGCCTCCTGCTACCAACATTCTGAAGCACTATATCAAAGGTGGGGCCACATTACTGCATTTGGATTCCTAGATGCTCCTTAGGGATGTGGTAGAAATACTATTCTACAGAAAGCCCTGCATTAGCATCTCCCTAAGAAAATAGCACCCAGGAATGGCAGAAGAGGCTTGTGCACACAACTAGCCATCTTGGCTCATCCCTTCCTTTGGAAGTCTACTTCAAAGATGCCTCCTTCCCTGGCTTCCAGTCTGTCACATAACATGTCTTTGCATGGAAAAGGGAGGAAGATAAGGAGTCCCTCTCCGTTTTTCCCAGAAAAATACATAATTTAAAGTAAATACTTACTGTTGGCAGTGTTTATACAGCGATGTCAGAGTTGACTCTAGTGAAACAGAAACAATGACTTTCTCAACAAAACTTCTGAAAAATGGCAAAATCAAATAATTTCACCTTTCAGTCAGAAAATAAATTATGGTAATTGGAAATCTGTATCACATAGGCCTATTATAAAGTGTTTTATTACATAATTATAAGCAATATTTGCTTCCTTGTGTATTTCTATGAGGGACTGCTCTTATAAAGGCATTCCTTAGTTACCTACAGGAAAGCATCTTTTGTGTCCAGTTTATAAGAAACTAACTAGAAGGCACAATGGAGATTTAATATATATTATATACGTAAATATATTATATATGAAAATATGAAATATATATATGTAAAACACACCCCAGTGAGAGGTTCCAGTAGAGAACTGCCACCAGCCATTACCTTCATTTTCTTCTAACAGAAAGCTTTTGTTAATGTGAATAATATTCTCAAAAGTCTTCTAAAAGGAACCCATCTAGCTGATAAAGCTTTTTATTTGAAAGCTTAAAGGTTGTAAAGTTGTTAATGCAGAGGCTACTTAGCACAAGTTGACATTGGGAAGCAGACATCCCCAAGGGAAAGACCTTCACATGAGCAAACATCTTAGGAGAGGAATAGAATTTGAGCCACATCACTGTTTCAAAATTGCCAGCAACCTGTTTCTTGCAGATATTAGGATGGTTATATAGAGGTGAATATCTAACCTTCCAAATTCTGATTCACTGGTTAAATTGCTATGTTTATTGGGCTGGTGAGATGGTTCATCAGGTTAAGGCATTTTCCAGACAAGATTGATGACCTGAGTTCAGTTCTCAGATCCCTCGAAATGCCAAATGCAGCGGCAAGCATCTGTAATCCCAGTAATCCATGTGGGAGACAGAGGCATGCGAATAACCCAGAACTCACCTTCCAGCTAGCCTGGAGTACAATGAGAGAGACCCTGTCTCAACAGGAGAGAGAGAGCTGGCTCCTGAAGACCTGTCATCTGACCCACATATGAGCTGTTAATTGAACATGACTGAACACACACACTAATAATAATTAATAATAATAATGATAAATTTAAAATTTACTATGCTTTTCAAAGTGATAAACTCTTACAATTATTCATTATGCTTTTCATGGTGTTTGGGTATATCATGTGGGGTTGTACATTAATTTTAGTGTCTATTCAAGTATTTAAGGGTTTTATTGAAGTGTTTCAGTACAATCCATTGCAATTGGCTAAAACACTGTGCTTAAGGATGAAATGCTCTTAGGCAAATGTGCCTGCAGAGTAATTTACATTTGTTATAAAACAGTTTTGTGTAGATAAAAAAAAAATCCCAGAATAAAGCCCCCAACTCTATGCCTCATGCCTTATGTAGGGTTTTGATTGCCATGATAAAACACCATGACCAAAAGCAACTTGGGAAGATAAATTTTATTTCATTTTACATCTTGTTGTCCATCATTAAGGGAAGTCAGAGCAGTGACTTAAGGCAGGAGCCTGGAGGCAGGAACTGATGCAGGGCCACGGAGGGGTGCTGCTGACTGGCTTGCTCGCCATGGCTTGCTCAGCCTGCTTTCTTGTAAAACCCAGGAGCACCTGCCCAATGGGAGCACCACACACATGGACTGGGCCATCCTACATTAATGAAGAAAATGCCCCACAGCCTTGCCCACTGGCCAATTTAGTAAGGGCATTTTCCCCAGTTCCTGAACATACCTGGTGAAGAAAGTCTACCTAGTGTGCTTAACCAGCTCTCCTCCTTGCTTCCCAGAGGGGTCTGAGCTCTCAGCCTTGGTCTCTCCATCTGTCAAATGACAGGGTGACACTTGTTCTTTGTGTCCCTCCAAGGTAACTTTGCTGTCCAGAGCTAGAGATTTGCTGTTGGGCTGACTTTAGATACTGCCTCTATTTAAAAGAAAATTGAAAGCTAAATGTGGTAGTGCATACCTTCCATCTGGCTTGTGAGACAGAGGCAGGGGGATCAGAAACTCAATGCCAGTTGAGTTGGAATACATAGTGAGTTGGAAGCTGGCCTGACTTCTACATGAGAGCTAGTCTCAAAAAGCCCCCAAACCAATCAACATTTAAAGTTTGAGGTAATTGACAGTGGATAGTGGAATGATAGGGAAAATGAGATGAGAATGAATGGAAAGGTCAAGTAGGCTGATTGTACAGCTTAACCTATTTTATTAAAGGTGACAGAGATTTAGTAGAAAAATATCCACATATGGATTAGAAAGATCAAACTCTGTGATGGTTAGCTTAAATTGTCAACTTGACACAATCGAGAATCACTTGGGAAGAGAGTCTCAGTGAGGAATTGTCTACATTGGTTTGGCCTATGGACATACTGTGGGGATTGTCTTAATTGTAATAACTGATGTGGGAAGACCCAGCCCACTATGGGTGGCACTCTTCCCTATGTGGGGTGTACAAATGTAGAGCACAACCAAGCAAGTACGCATGCATTAATTTCTTTCTGCCTTTCATTGTGGATGTGATATGACTAGCTGTTTAGAGGTTCCTACCTTGAATTCTCCACTGGACTATAAACTGGAATTGTAAGCTCCTTTCTCTTTTAGGTTGCTTTTGGTCAGGGTATTTTATCACAAAAACAGAAATAAACTAGAACATATACTTTAGATTCAATTGTGTCTTCAGGTTTAGTTCTGATATTCCTAACTATGGCAAATTAATTACTCACCCTGAATTTTAGTTTCTTCATTTGTAGTGAGACATGTAATATGAGGGTAACAAGGCAGATGAAATGATTATATACCACTGATCCTAGTCCAGTACCTGGTACATAGGCATGCTTATGAAAAACTCTCTTTCACATTCTTCTTCCAAGTCAAATAAAGAATCATCAAGGAAATATCTTCCCTTATTCAATTAGTAACTTCAAGAAGAATTTCTGGGAATGAAAGTTTCAAATTACGAAAGGAAGTAAACCATATCCCTAAGGAAGCGACAATTTTTCAGTGCAGAAATGTCTGTTAAATTAACCCATTATCACCAGATGTGTCTATTAGAGTCTTTGAGTTTTGTTTGTTTGTTATATACATTACATATACATATGTCAGATATATCACCATGTATCCCTAGCTGGGCTAGAACTCTCTATGTAGCCCAGACTTGCCTCAAACTTAGAGCTATCCTACTGACTCTGCCTCCCAAGTACTGGGATTACAGGTGTGCGCCACCATGTCTGACTTATTTCATTAAGAATTCATAAGATCAATTTCCTCGTGTATTCCTCCGCACATCTCTCTAAGAACACCCTGAGTAAAAAACAGAAACTAAGAAGATTGTTTCCCTCCATGGAGCTTGGAAGATTAGAGACAGGCATTGTTGTAGTGGGCCAAGGGACACATCCAGATGGATATGTCTGTCTTCACGTTGGACAAACTTCACAATGGACAGCCCAGCAGGATCTAGAACCTGCTCTTCCCCCAGTCCGGAGCTGGTGCAGAAGTCTGCACAGTTACCACTAGCCTATCACAGAATCAAGATGGCAGATGTGGCACCATACTCTCTGAGGTCTTGCGGGTGCGTCCATATGAACAGAATGTTATGTCGCAGAGTGGGCACCAGTGAGTATCTCAGACAACTGGGGACATCCCATGGCAGAAGGCAGGTACCATAGCCAGAGATTAGCCACCAACACTGGACTTTTCAAGACCCAGTCCTGCCTTCTTCAGCAAAAGCTTTCCTGACCCAGAGGAGAATCAGACAATGTCTTGGGTCCCAGGAGAGCTTCGAAGCTCAGTGTTCAGGTTCACTCTACTTTCATTCCTGTGGCCGTGTCCCTAGCAGATGATGAATTCTCCAAGGGCCCATAGCCCAAGGCTGAAATGTAAACGAAATGACTATCGCATAGTGGGTTCTTAGCAAACGGAATAAATATTAATAAACAGAGGCTTGTGGTTACAAGAAGACAAGAGGTGGCTGATATGAACAAGTTATCGAGGGACTTAGGATGTGCCTCAACAGGTAGAGTACTTGCCTACTGTGTGCAAATCCCTGGGTTCAATTCCCAGCACCACAAAAATAAAGTGAGGCATAGCCTTATATAGACCTGTAATCCCAGTACTTGGGAGGTGGAGACAGGAGAATCGCAAACTCAAGGTCATCCTCAGATTACTCACCCCACCCTATCCCTCTCTGCTTCCCACAAAAGGAAGGATAAAAATCATCTGAGCAGGTATTTAAGATAGCAGCAGCTCCAGGTGAACTTGTCTCCTGGAGCGTGCTATGAAGTGAAAACAGAGCGGTAAGTGGTAGGGTTCAAGGCCAGGGGTGGATGAACGGTAAAGCCGCTTCCAGCCGCTGATGTCAGCCTTCGCAGTGACACAGAGCAGAGAAGCCAGCAACGATGAACACAAGCAAAGTGCCAAGCGCAGCGGGTTTGCTTACAAAAGCCTAGAATAATTGCTTCAGCCTCATTGCTAAGAAAATAAGCTGTCGAGTCCAGGATAATTCTAGTAAGAAATTGGCTTTCAGGGATTAATTGTTTAGGTAGTAATGACTGCTGCAGCCCCAACTAATGAGAACCGAAAGGTTTCCAATTCGAATATCATGAGGGAAATGGGCTTTGCCAGGCTGAATGGGACAGCCTGAATGAGACTAGTTTTTTTGTGGGAGGTGGGGGATGGGTGGTTGACCTGAGCATTAATTGACCAAAAAAAATGAGAAAGCATTTTTTAAATTTTTTTATTTTTATTTTTATTTTACTTTTATTATTTTTTTATTTTGGGGGGAAGAACAGCCTGGGAAGACTAGTGAACAGTCATGCAGCTACCTCAGGAAAACTCTTGATTGATTGCTGCAAGCTTGGCTGAGTTCTTACCAGAGGCCCTGGGCAGCTTTGAGCCAACAAGGCCAAAATGAGTCATCTGCTTGCTGGGAGAGGAGCCCACTCAGGGCCTGGAGTCAGACCCTCCCTGCTCTCCTAAAGCCCTGACCTTCACCAGTCACCTTCCTGTCTGCAAAATGCAGCCGGATGGCAGCACTCACCTTGCCAACTCCCGTGGTTTAATTGTGGGTCGCAAATGAGACCGTGTCTGGCACATTGCTCAGCAATCCAGATCACTAGGCAGCGTGGAGAGGGTGATAAAGAGTCATACATCACCCACTTCTGGTCCTCTTTACCCTGATTCGTTCCAAACAGCACTCCGACTAACCTGCTTGTGTTTCTGTGGCTTCTTCTAGAACTCTGGGGCACCGAGAAGAATAATTGGAGTAGCAAGCAAAGATTCAGAATCAAAGAGACCTGCCTGGGGCTCAGGAGGTGGCTCAGGGGGACAGTGCTGGGCTTGCTTGAGGACCTGAGTTCAGCCACCAGTACTCTCATAAAAAGCCATGTGCAGCAATGCGTGCCTGTGATTCCGGCTATGGGGGGCAGGAACTAGAGAACCTCCGAGCAGGGGTTGGAGTGCGGAGCTTGATGACCTGTTAGCCTAGGAAATTACTAAGCAGTTTCAGTCAGAGGCTCTGTTTCAGAGTCAGTCAGTCAGTCAGACAGACAGACAGACAGACAGACAGACAGACAGACAGAGATGAACAGAGAGGGAGAGAGTCAGAGACAGAGAGAGATGAAGAGAGACAGAGACAGACAGAAAGACAGACAGACAGACAGAGAGATGAGAGAGACAGACGAAGAGTCAGAAAGACAAATAGACAGAGAGAGAGAGAAAGGAAGACAAAAAGAGACAGACAGATGAATGAAGAAAGAGGGAGACAGAAAGACAGACAGAGACAGAGAGACAGAGGGACAGGGACAGACCTGGGATGGTTTGCTCTGACCAACTAGATCATACACTGAGAGCCTGGGGAGGGACTTGGCCTGCTGTAAGGGAGCCTAAGAAGACTGAGCTTAGGTTTTGCCTCGCTCTGGGGACCTAAAAGTACCGCAGATCACAGGATGGAGGAGAGGTGGGGCAAAGACAATGGAGCAGCATATTTGTTCTGCATTATGTTGTTGCCTTGAGTATATTTTGATTTATTCTGTTATGAGGAGTAGAGCTATAATGGGAGGTTGAAAGAGTCCTTGGAAGCCGGTCCCTGTAACAGTGATCTAATGGTAAAGTCCTGAGTTCTTCACCACTCTTCCAACTATGGCACTTTGGATATGAAATGTTCTTGGAGGATCAATGTTTGAATGCTTGATCCCCAGAGTAGCATTAGATGTGAAGCCGTTGAGCAGGCCTCTGGCTTTGTCACTGAATTAATCTCTTGGGAAATGGGGCCTGGTTGAGAAAGCAGGTCACTGGGGGCATGCTCTTGAAGAACCTCTATTGTCCTTGGTCTATCTCCCTCCATCGCCTCTCCCTTTTTCCTATCCACCATGAGATAAATGGCTCTCTGCCACTGTGTGGTCCCCACATAATTTCATGCCTTGCCACAGCCTGAGAGTAACAGAGGCAGGCAACACGGACTGAAGCCTCTAGTCCCATGAAGCTGCCCCGGTTTCTTACCCAGTGTCCTCCTCTTTTTCTTTCCATCATTGGTGATAGGAATTCCGAAGAGGTCTCTTGAATTCTTCCCACTGACCGCAGGAAGCAGAGGGCTCAGCAGAGACTGCACACTTGGGTGATCAGAGGTTTTGAAAGGATGTAGATCTGACACACTTAGGGTTCAGAAGAATAACAAGAGATGCCAAGAACCCAGAGAACTTGGAACCATGGTGTATTGTTGGAAGGAATGTAAATGACCCAGATGCTATAAAAAGTTAAGTGGAGTTTCCTCCCCCCCCCAAAAAAAAATAAAGCAGAATTACCATATGACCTAGAATTCTGCTTCCAGCTATATACCTCCAAGAATTAAAAACAGAAACTGAAATAGACACTTATGCATGAATATTAATCACAACACTACCCACAATGGCTAAAAGGTGGAAACAACCTCTATGCCCATCAATAGATCAACCAATCAATAAAATGTAGTAATATATATAGTAGAACAGTATTTAGCCATAAAAATGGAACTCTGATGTATTCTGTATCTGAAAGATTTAAACCTTATGCTTTGTGAAATATGCTAGAAACAAAGTAACAAACTATTTCCATTTGTATGACTTATATAAAATAAGCAAATCTAGGTAATAAGTAACAAGGTAAGGGGAGCAAGAAGTGGGTGTTACTGCTGGTGGCCATGGCTCCTGTCCAGAGTAATGAGTGTCCTTTGGGAACAGTAATGATGGCTGCACGTTTTGAACTCAACTCCACCGAATTATACACGTGAAAGCAGTTAAGATGCTAAGTGTTATGCCAGATTCATTTGCCAAAATAAAAACATGCACTCTATTTAAGCGACAACAACAACGGCCAGAGAGATGACTCTGTGATTAACTTGCTTTCCATTCAAGTATGAGGATGGGAGATCAGATAGATCCCCACAGGCCAGCTAAGCACCAGATGGGTGTAGTGACAAGGGATCTCCAGATCAAGCTTGCCTTGCTAGCCATATTGGCCAGCTCTAGGTCTACGTGACCCTTCCTCAACTAATTAGGCGAGGAGTAATTGAGGCTGGTCTCTGCCATAGACCTCTGGCTTCCCCCATGCACTCACAAGTGCACAGACATCCAAATGCACATATGCCCACCCATGTGCAGAACATGCATACAAATGCATGGCACATCACAAGTGCAGGGGATGAGGGGGGAACCTGCGGAGTGAATGGCAAAAGAAAAGAAACAATGACAAGAAGCATGGTCCCTGAGTCAAGCTCGGCAGGGCAGGACCCTTGCCTGCTGGGTGACTTCAGTCACCAGCTCATTGCCCTTCATTCTCCAGTCACTTAGTATGGTTAATTCTCCTTGACTCCTCCCACTACGGACCTAGGAATTCTCATTAACTCCCCACCCCCTACGCAGCCTTTGCAAGACACCAGTCTAGGTTAGGCTCCTTGGCTGTATTCTGTCAAACATCTTCCTTTGCAGGGTGCAACTTAGTGGTGTGTGAGTCCCATACACGATTCACTTAATGATGGAGATAAAGTCTGAGATGTGCACAAATAGGCAGTCCCTTAATTATGTGACTATCATACAGAATATTTAACAAACTTGTAGAGGACGGTCTAGGTTTACATACCTGGTACAGCTCATTGCTCTTAGGGTACAAGTCTATATAGCATGCTGCTGTATTGAATGATGCAGGCTTATATCACACTGCTATTTGCCTATTTATACCCATCTATACCCCAAAATATGTACAGTAAGAATACTAACCCATAAATATCATTCAGCTCCATTATAATCAATAGAACCAGTGCCTTAAACATCTATTATTGATGTATATGTTCCAGTGTGGTGCGTGATTGTATTTAAACAGTGTCTGAGTCTGCTGTGAGACATAAACGCCATCAAGCAAGACTAATGTTTGTATCATCTCTCCATGGCAGAAACACTTTCCTAGGTTGGCCCTCAGTAAATACATGCCAGTGGCAGAAACACACAAAGGAGCTTCTCTGTTGTCTTTGATCATGTCTCCTCTGTCCACTCTCTTCTACCACCCATCATCTGCAATACTTCCGTCTGCCATCTTTGGTTTGTGTTATTTATGCCTCTGATGTCTCTGCCTTCTCAGTAGAATGGAAACCCAGTGAGAGCGGGGACTGTTTCTGCCTTTTCCACAGCAGTATCTCTAGTATAGAATTGTGACTGGCACATTCCACTCCTTATCCTCATTTCACTACCCATCCAACCACTGAGTTTACAGGGTATACTACCATGTCTAGCACTTCCTCAATTATCTTCTCTCCAATCTTTTTTTTTCTGTATGGTCCCAGCACCATCTATCTACAAATGTCATTTCCTGCCTGGCCTATGCTGCCACAAACCCCCATGTCTTCCTCAAAGGGAGACATGTCTCTGGTACATGCTAGCCTCTTGTGTTCACTGTCTCGCAGTTCACTCACCCTGCCTGTATGGATTCAGAGCTCACTATGAACAGTCTTCACAACTCATTCTGTTCTCACCACAAAATATCCTTCCTTGCTTCTTTAGTGAGTTCTAACCCCAGGACTGCCTGTGTGTCACCTCATGCCAGACTCTCTCTCTAAGAATCTTGACTATATGTCTATCACGGTACAAGACTGCTAAGCTTCTGCTCTCTCAGAAGTGGAGGCTCTGAGTAGCTGCTACTCAATGAGCTCATCTCCATACATGGCCCATTGCCTGGTGGATGTATGGCCAGCTCTCAGCGAAGCAAATTATTGTGGTTGTTGTTGTTGTTGTTGTTGTTGTTGGTGGTGGTGGTGGTGGTGGTGGTGAGAGAATTCCCTCCTGATTGAGATGGATGGCCTCATGTCTGTAGAGCCACTCTTGCATGAGGTGCCTACGATGATTCTCTGAGCCTCAAGCTCTATAGGGCTTTGCTGCACTTTGGGGGTGGGGAATCTATAGCCATAAGTGACTACTGTTCCTGCCTGGCTCTTTTACCTCCCACATCCTCTTTCTGGGTACCTAGAACTCATCATCTGTGCAATCCTCCTGCTCCACGCACAGACTATGGCAGCAGCAAGCGTGGCCCTCTGCCTGATGGGCAAGACTTGCTTTCACAGAGATGGGACTGAACTCAGATGGACAGGTTTGAGGTGGCGTGCACATCACATGTGGAAAAGAACCAGGAGTTGGGGTAGTTGTCCCATACCTTTCCCTTGCTACATTTTAGAACATTATGTATGGTGTTGTGTTTTGTAAAAGATAAGGAGAGAAGGAGTATGTTTGGTGGAGGTGCAGTAAGGCTGAGGCTTCCCTTCCCTGAGGGACAAGTCATATGATGGTATAATATAGAATAGAGTTTATTCTAGGCATTGGGAAAGGAGTTGGGGGAGTAGTGACAAAGAAAGGCAGAAAAAGAGAAAGGGAGAGGGAAAGGGAGAGGGAGAGGGAAAGGGAGAGAGAGAGAGAGAGAGAGAGAGAGAGAGAGAGGGAGAGAGAGGCAGACCATGAGCATGTGGACTGAGAGGGGGGAAGGGAATGGGGAGAGAGGGGGAGCAGGAGCAAGGAAACAGAGCAAGAGAGAGAGGAGGGGGCAAGCAGCCCCTTTTATAGTGAGTCAGGCCTACCTGGCTGTTGCCAGGTAACTGTGGGGTGGAGCTTAGACTAAATGACAACATATGGAATCTACAGAATCTCAATCCAAACTTGGTCTTCTAACATGTTATGATGCCCTTCCCACAAAGCTTGAGGGGGAAAAATGCTTATTTATTTATTGGTTTAATTTAACAGCCTGTTGGCCTAGTTTATTAACACCAAAATATTTAGATAAATGCTGTATGGGTCTTGCAGATGTTAGAGGTAGACAAAGGGATAGAGCCACAGCACAGGACAACTACTGAGGGCTGCTCTCATGTCCTCATTTGTATCTGAGAGGCATTAGCCAGCTTCAAAGGAAGCTGCCTGTTGGTCTTCTGTGGGGGGCAACAGTGCAGACAGAGAAAGAAGGAATCCAAATTTATCAGAAAGTAATTGCTGAGGAGAGATGTCGGTGTGTGGGGGTGGGGGGTGGGGAGAGGTCTGGGCTAAGATGCAGCACGACAGACCCTTCTAGAAGGTAGCCAGCATTCAACCTCTGGGCCTGAGTACCAATTTCTGGAGCATGCAGATGCTGCCGTTCTCAAAGCTACGCACTTGAGATTTGTGCACTTCACGTGCAGGTGGCTTTTGGAGTCACTTCGCTCGGGCTTGCTTGCGAGCAAGCTGCCCTCGAGTTGGTGACCGATTCTTGAAAATGTCCATTTACTTGATTGCAAAGTGGGTTAGGCCAGCGCGTCTCCCTCGTGGCACTTCCGAGATGACAGGAGTTGTTGGTGTTTGGGTGGTGGTGGTGGCGGCTCCCTGTCCACTGCTATTGAGTTCACTCTGTAGGCCCTCGTGTACTGAAACTCTTCAAGTAGAAAAAGGCAAGTTGTTGTTTAAGGAGCAGTCTTTCTAAATGAAAAGAGAAAGGTAGCTTTTTCTGTCTCCGCTGTTCTCTTATGTCATTGCTGCTGTCTGCTCTCTGACCAGTTCAGTTTAAGCTACTCGGTCTAGACGCTGGCTTCCCCCGCTGGTCACTGTCAGCTTCTCAGCATGACTTCCTGGCTTCAGTAGCCCCAAGGAAGCTCCAACAACTGCAAACAATGCTTTTCCTGGTCTTTCAATGGACCTTACCCTGAGCCCCTTGGAAGGAGCTCCGTGCATCACTGGCTGCATTTGATTCCTTATGGTGACATCTCAGCTCTACTCTAATTCCTCTTAGAAGACAGGAAGGAGACTTTGATTGTTATACAGGGCCAGCTGGGATGGCACTGGCTTTAGAATCTCACAAAGTCCTGACTATGGCTTCTTTAGCATACTGTTGTAAAAATGCTGCTGTCCCCTTAAATGCAACTTCAAAAGGAGTAGTTTTGTTGCAGATTCCTAAAAGCGTTCGGAATAACATTTCTAAATTCAGAACCTCAATCTCCCGCCTGCTAAGGATAAAGGTCTATCTCAGGTATCACGGGAAGAAAAAGAGATAGCCTCGGCTCTCAAAGAGCTTGAACGGCATTTCTCTAAAAGAGGCTGTGAAACAATGAAGAGGGGCATGTATCCGACCTATCACTGTGAGTTTGGCAGGGATCAAGAGATCAGGAAGAGGAGGAAGTCGTTCAGAGTCTGTGGCAGGCCACACTTATGGTATCTCATTTGGTTCTTGAAACAACTCAGCGAAGAAATCGTTCTCACTTTATACGAGAGAGCACGAGGTTCAGCAAAGCTAAAAGACATAGCCCAAAGTTAGAACCTCCAAGTGGAAGCTGGGCTGGTCGTGCCATTGGTGGAATGCAGTGAAGAGGATAAGCAGGGGCTCCTTGGTGACAAAGAGGACTCTCACATCAAGTCAAGGGATGACAGTTGTAGACCCAGGCCTGTGATGCACCAGTTGGATGTTGTAGAGCCTGCCCACTGTGCAGGAACTACAAATAATGTGGAAGCTTAAAGGCAGGAAGACCAATGCTGATCGGGAATTCTAGTAGGGCGAGAAGCTCTATTGATGGGGGCAGCAGAGAGTCGGGGGAGGCTCCAAGTCTGCCATGATGCTTTCTTACTGAGTTAATCAGAACACAATGCAGGCAGGAGCTTAAGGGTCTCTGACAGTCTACGAGGCTCAGGAGTCTACCCTGCAGCAAGACACCTGGACTGAGGGTGGCTAGGTCCACCCCTGTTATCCAGAAGTCTCCAAATCCCTCAAAGAACTGAACTGCTGGGCCATCTCTAGGTCTTGACTGGAAATGACTTTGTAGCTCTATACCACTTAGGTATAAGATCAATTGTAAATAACAGGGCAAGCAATAGCATCTTAACCAAACAAAAGAATAATTTTCTTGGAAAGATGAATCTGGGCTGGGGGGTGCACTGAGGAGATGACTTAGAGGGTAGGAGTGCTTGCTCTAGCAGCATGAGTTCGAATCCCCAGCCGCCCTATATCCACTGACCTACGTATCCATCCCTCCGGTTATTCATCTATTCACTCGTCCATTCATTCCTCACTCATCCATCTACCCACCCATTCGTCTACCCACCCCTCTGTCCATTCATTCACTCACCCATTCACACATCCAAATAATAATATGTTAGCACCTACTGTGGGCCCAGTCTTCTAAGCTTTAGGAGTATGGTAGCGTGTGCGATAAATAACTCTCACAGAGTTTACAATCCCATTCAGAAAGGAAAATTTAAAATATAAGATAATAGACAAGGGTATTGGGTAAATGTTGTACAAAGTATTAAGACACACTTCTATGGACTGGATCATCCAGGTAACCCTACAAAGGAAATGAGAGTAGCTGAATCACAAGTCTGGGGTTTGACTGAGAAATACTGCCTCAAGGAAAAAATGATGGGAGAGCCACCAAAGAAGGATGGGCCTCCCTTGTGAAGAACACATGTATGTGGATGCATGGAAAAGAAAAAAAAGAAAAGAAAAGAAAAGAAAGCAAACGTGATGTGAGCGAGACTCTTCTTGGAAGTAGCCATGGAAGGCCTAGAGGGAAACACCTTGAGGCAGAGGCCAAGAAGCAACCAGGGAACAAAAGCAGAGGCCTCATGCTAGGGACCAGAAGGAAGAAGAGAGTTCTGCAGTGTTGTAGGACCTGTGTTTGAAGCAAAGCAGGGTAGTCCAGCATGCCAGGGGGCGGTACAGAGAGCCATCCAAGCCTACACCATGGGAACTCCATGAGAGAGTACTGTTAGCAGCGAGGAGGGCCTCGCAGTGAAGCAACAGTAGATTGCCACAATACCCAGAGGGAACAGGCAAGGACCTGCATCACAAAACGGGTGGCAAACACTATAGTGCAGTAACTAAGCAGGGAGGGAGGAATTTGGCAAGCCATCTTTGGATGCTGTCCTCCTGGTACCTCCTTACCTATTACAAATGTAACCAGATGCTGCTGAATGAATGGATGGGGGAAGGTACCCGCTCGAGCTGAAGGGGCAGCAAGAGGAGAAAGAATGGCAGAATAGGACATGCTGTCTCCTGTGTAGCTCCTTGCTCACAAAGTTCTGTTCTGTTTCTTTAGCAGAGAGGGGACTGGGGGAGGGCCGTTTCCAGTGGACGAACACGTCTGAAGTGTTAAGAGGACCAGCTCAAGGTTGTACCCTGCACTCTGACTCTGAGCACGCAGCCAGGCTGGGCAGGAGCTCGGCTCCTGGTGCTGCAAGGGGTCAGTCATTTCCTCTCCCCTTCCTGCGAGGGCTGTGGGGCACGGCACTGGCGTCAGGACCACACATCCATCCCTGCCTCCATCATTCACATCCCCTTTTATTAGAATCACGCTCCCAGAGTTGAGATAATGATTTAAAAGCTCTAATTGTGTTACATTCCGAAGCCTGGCTGCCATCAAGGCTGATTGTAATGAGATTTGAGAAGGAGCCTGGCTCTTAGCCTGGGCCAATTCATCTCGGGGAGAAAGTGCTACCATCACAACACCCAGGAATTATTAGCACTTAGAGGAAAGCTGAAGAGACCTATTAATGTGAGGTGCCTGGGGAGCCCTGAGGTGTGAGGCACAATTATATTTCTTATTTATTTCCCCTGGTCTCATATTTAAGGGTGAGGAAAAGATGGGTAGGTAAGAGCTCATGAGGATCAATAAATATGTATTAAGCCCTATAAATGCTGTCACACCGCCCTTCCCTGCTTGGTGTCAGCATCCTCTAGTGTGAGCACATTAGCATACCACCTTGCTTCTCGCATCTCAGCACAGCCCTGAAGAGGGTAGAGTACGGACTGGTTGTCATTCTTTTTTATTTGTTCATAAATGAGGAATCTGAGGCTCAAAGAGAATAGGGAGGGTCCTTTCTCTACTAAACGTGGAATCAAATTTTTACCTTGATTTTCCAACTCTGGCATACAGTTTTCTACGTATACTCCAGGGCTTCCTGTACCAGGTGGTGTGCAACTGGGGACTTCAAAGACATTTAGCACATGGTCTCCTTTCAAACGGTGGTTTTTCAATCTGCCAGAACATTATTACCCTCATGTAGGAAGCTGCAAACAGAGGCAAAATACTGAAACTGGGACCCCATCCTATGGGAATTCTGCTTTCATCAGCTGAGTATCGACTCCAGAGCCATCGAGTGTCCAGAGACTAGGAGTGCAAACGGAGACTGGTGACAGGTGAAGAGAGCGTGTCCCACACCACTTTGGCCACTCTCTGTTCTCCCTTTTACCAGTAGCAATACTTTATTGACAGTGACAGCAGGCAGCTGGGTGCCCTGCCTTAGCCCACAACCTCCTTCCATCAACTCTTTGACACAGGGAACACAAACCAGCACCTTTCGAGACCTGGATATGGCACTGTGGACAAGCAAAGGGACTATAGAAATACAGGAAGCTAGAGGAACTGACTTCAAAAGCCAGTTGTGCCCATTTTTACTCTGCCAGTTTAAAGCCCACACTGACACTCATTGAAAGCCTTCATTATACATGAATAGCCTTGCATGTATAATGCATGTAAAAACTGTCCCTAGGGTATAGTCTTATGAACATGAAACATAGGAAAGCATGTATTTGAGTTTTGTAGGGACCACTATGGAGACTATTAAAGATACATTCATTCCCAGTGCTATTGAAGAGGCAAGAGCTACCTGAGACCACAACTTTCAGCCCAGGCTTCAATCCCCACAGAGTCTACTAGACTAAAGTACCAGAAAAAAATGTTTTCCCAATCCCTGCCCAATCCTGACTGCATGAAAAAAGAAGACAAGATATTCCCAGTACCGGAGAGGCAAGACGGCTCCTCTGATGTCTTTGAAAAAGAAGAACGCTGAGACCAAAATGTTCCAAATGCTCGGGGAAGGAGATTGCATCGGGCTCTCAGGAGCTAAGAGTTTCGACTCGGAGTTTTAAAGCTGAAGGGTCTATCAATTGTAGGTTTCATGAAAGAAAAGGAAAATTGGAGAAACTCCAGAGGCAGAATGAGGTTTAAGGTTTTAAAGTAGCTGCTATAAAAAGACCTGCCTAGGAAAATAGGGCAGACCTGTACTGAGCCTGGGAATTAGCTGAGACAGTGGACCAGACAGCTGCATTCTGAAACTGCTGTTGCAGGAAGCCCAACACAGCCTAATTAAGTCAGCATGGTAACAGGGGCCAGGCAAGGGCTTTGGTTCAAGCCCCTGGACCTTTGTACAGCTAGAGCTGAGACTCCACCACTCTCAAGCATCCTGCAAATGTGAATTGTAATTATTTCATTTGAGCAAGCCCAGGCTGCTGTAGTACAGGATACTACCTTCTACTGAGGCTCACATAACACCTTACAACTTTAATCTCACTTGCAGGAATGGGCTTAATTGAAGGACGAGAATCATGTTGAAATAAGGTCAGGGAATCTCTCTGACTTTCTCTAGGGCATTGGTTCTCAACCTGTGAGTTGCGACTCCCAAAGGGTTGCTTAACAGATAGATACTCTGCATATCAGATATTTACATTACAATTCATAAGAGGAGCAAAATTACAACTATGAAGTAGCAAGGAAATAATTTAATGACTGGGAGTCATGACAACATGAGGAACTGTGTTAAAAGGGTTGCAGCATTAGGAAGGTTGAGAACCACTGCTCTAGAGGAACCCTCGTAGCCTCTGAACCTCACTTGCTCCTTAATAAAGGAAACCAAGAGACTCTCACAAAGTGACATTTAAAGCTGGGGCTGTAGCTCATGGGAGTAGAAGATAGCAGCTTCAAACACCTGCCATCCATGCTAAAGGAACATATTCTTGAAGGAATAACATTTTATATCTATATATCTATATATCTATATATATGTATATATATATTTCTGTGTATATATATGGCTATGTAATCTATATATATACATTATAAATATATATATATATACATTATAAATATATATATATATTTGTGTGTGTTCACTTTAAAAAATAGGAAATTGAAAATATCAGAAATCACCCACAATCCTATTTCTCATAGGCAACCATTATTAATACTATTATTTTTGTTTTTTCCTTAATCTTATTGTATTGTATTAGTTAAAGTTTAGCTCACTTTCCCATGGATTGATTGCTCTTGAGTGGTAATTCAGAACCTAACTTCCATTAAGAAATCCAAATTCAAATGCAGCTTGTTTAGCTATGAATGAGCTCTCATCTTAGTCTCTTCTCAAACAGAAAGATGTTGCCGGCACTCCGGGCCGAAACTGGTCGCTTTCAGAAAGGCTGTATCAGAACAGAAGAACAAACCCAGATCACCCTCAGAAAGCCCGTCTGTCTTCTGAGTTAAGGCAGTGGAATACTGTACAGGTCAGAGTCAAGACTCCCATGTCTCAAGAAAGCATCCTTTCTGAGCAGGTCCTGAAGAGCCTGGACCACCTTCCTCTGAGACACCAGGAATCCATTTGTCACTTACAGCAGGGACACATGCCACAAGAGCATAGGCAGGTAGTGAGGACTACAAACACTCAGGTACAAACACCCTGACAAGTCACTCCTGGCTGTGACCCAGACCCTCATCCCTGGTCTATGAGGGGTGGTGCCGAGTCTTCAGACATCAGTTTAGCCTAGGGAGAAGACTCTCCAATGATCCCAGTTCTCTCCCCCCTACCCCTACTGTGGAACATGGAAGCTCATGAGTGCAGTTCTGTCCCAGCCTCATTGATTAGCAACCCAATGATTGAGAACAGCTATTTCCTGGGGGTAGGACACATCTCCTTGATGTTATAATTAAGAGGGTCACAGAGTTATTTGCATAGCACTCTCTCATAATTAGAATCTTTGTTGAAGTTAATTAGGACAATGGTTATGATTCTCTATGGTAAGGCTCTGTGTGTGTGTGTGTGTGTGTGTATGTATGTATGTATGTGCGCGCAGAGGTCTGGTGTTTTTCCTAATCACACTCTACACACTTTGTGTTTGTTTGTTTGATTGATAAAGGGTTTCTCAGTAGCCTGCAATTGGCCAAGTTGACTAGACTTGCTGTCCAGTGAGACCCAGAGATTTGCTTGTCTCTGCCTCCCCAGTTCTGGGATTATAAGCACATACCACCACACTAGTCCAGGTTTTTACACAGATTCTATGACTCTAACTCAGTTCCCTGTATTTGCAAGATAAGCACTTTACTGACTGAGCATGTCCCTAGCTCAGGTTGTCCACTGTGAAGATGGCTATTCCTACTGCACCATCATTTATTGACTGCATACTGTGTGTCAGGCACTGCACTGTGTCCATTGGCAATATGTCCCAAACCCTTCAGATGTTGATGGTGTAATTGGGGAAACAAGGTGTCTTAATTATTGTTCTATTGCTATGAAGAGAGACTGTGATCAAGGCAACTTATAGAAGAAAGCATTTAATTGGAGGCTTGCTTACAGCTTCAGAGGGTTAGTCCATAATCATCATGCCAGGGAGAGTGGCAGTAAACAGAAAAGCATGGTGCTGGAGCAGTAGCTGAGAGCTCGCACCTGATCAGCAAGTTGCAAGGAGAGAGAGACACTGGGCTTTATACTGGTACAGACTTGTGAAACCTCAAAGCCCATCCCCTCGGGGACACACCCCTCCAAAAAGACTACATCTCCCAATCCTCCCCAAACAGTTCCACTAACTGGGGACCAAACATTCAAATACATGAGCCTTCAGGGGCTAATCTCATTCAAACCACTGTACAAGGTATCAGCCACATGTTGTGATTAAGCTATTAGGACAGCTAAGCAAGCTTAGCAGCAGAGATGTGTTCTATCTCTGGCACGTCATAGCATGCACTTACTCCGACCTAGGCAAAATAGGACATGCATGCAATGTAGCCTCTTGGTGCATTCAGGAGACCCTGCAAGTGATGTATATGAGGCTGTTTTCAATGGAACCCGACATTATTGACAATAAACTGTTTCTACGTGGAAAGGGAACACTCTAAATAGTGATAAAATGTAATAAAGGTATAAACAGTTCTATAGTCATTTGTTATTATTATCAAGAATTACGTGCTGCCCACAGTTTTCGTGTGCTGTATTTTCATACAACCGATGGCATAGTAGGTGTGTTTACAGCAGCATCGACACTAACATGTAAGTAATATGTTGCACTGTGGTCCTGGCATAGCTATTATGGCCATAGGCACTGTATGGGGACTTTTCAGATCTACCACAGTATCGCAAGACCGCTGCTGACTGGAGTGTCCTGTTATTCTTCAGGTGACAATAACGTAGGTCACTTGGACAGTAAAGCTTTACTATCTTAGGGTCCTGGAAGCTAGCATTCAGAAACCAAGGAGCTGGCCGGTCTGGCAGCTTAGTGCAAATTCCTATTCACTGCAGAGTTCTGCCTCTTTTCAATGAAATAATTACCTGAGTGCTAAGAGACACTCAGTACATCTCTGTGAGTTGTCATTGTGACCACTAATTGCCGTTACTTGTAGGCAATGTTAGTTACAGCATTCTTCTCGTGGTGGTTGACATGATCTGAGCTGTCGTGCTGGCCTGACTGTCCCAGAGTAGTTTAGAAGCAGTTACGAGCTACACGAGTGTAGAGAGGCCTGAGCAGCTTCGGTGGGGGAAGCAGGTCTAAGTAAGCAGAGAGAGGCAGATACACTCTACTGGAGGATGTGTAATTACAGAGTCCTGGACAGGCTGCTGTTGCGAGGGTCATGTTGACATTTACATTTCTGTGAATGCCCTTCCTCTGCCTTTTATAACACAGCCGCCTTAATTTATAGCAAGACTTTAAAATAGATGCACATTACTTCCCAGTGCAGATGTTAGTGGAAATAAGTGGCTGTCACGCCTGTTCTTCTTGAGCTGAGCTATTACCACATTTTACTGGGTAGGGCTCTCATCAATGTCTTGACTGTGGTCCAGTCATTGGCATCTAAGGTGGAAATCCTAACAAAAACAAAGCCTCTGGGTAGGAAAGTCTCTTGCGGCCGGGTAACATGGTAGCACAAAGCAGAAACGTCAGTTAGACAGTGATATGAGCTCTTCCCGGTGTTCATCTAAGTCCAGCAGATGTGTGAAGCAGAGAGGCCCAGCCTGGGCCATGAGGTTCCCATCATGCACCCAGTTGCCTATAGGAGATAATCCAGGCCAGGCAGCTGAGTTTCTCTGGGCCTCAGTTTCCTTTCTCTTGGGGCTGATGATGGCTCCTAACTCTTGCCTCTGTTGTGAGAACAAATGAGAAGATATGTGTAATGTGTTTCTTATGGGCTTGGCTCCTGGAAAACATGACACAGGTAATTCATGTTATCATCATACTGCATGAGTCTTCTTAGTGTGATATCAACCTAGCTTTTGTTAGCTGTGTCTGTCACATACAAAGAAAACAACCCTGGGAAGTTCATCAACTTGTCTACCACAAATTCTCAGATCATGCTGTGAACACCTGGAATCTTCAAGAAATGTCAAGGAGCCTGGTTTCCCCCCTCCAGGGTCAAGATGTAACAGTTTCAAATTTAGTTTCAAATTTAAACAGCCTAAAGTACTTGGACTGTTGTAGGGATAGCTAGGGTTCCCCAGGGAACAGACAGTGAGCAGGTACAGACAGACAGTCATCCCTCAGTATAGGGCATTGGCTGTAAACCCTGTGTGTACCCAAATCCACAGGTGCTCATCTGTCCTACAGCTATATAACACATATCCTATATACTTTCTTCTCAGTATTTGTGGCCTTTGAATCATTTGTAAAAGATAATGTTAAAGCCTTTTAAATGGTTGTTACTATTGATTGAATAATGGTAGGAAAACTCACACTCATGTTCATGAAAGACCATCACAGGCCTACCTCTCATCAATGTCTTGACTGTGGTCCAGCCATTGGCATCTAAGGTGGAAATCCTGAAAAAACAAGGCCTCTGGGTAGGAAAGTCCCTTGAGGCTAGGTAACATGGTGGCACAAAGATGAAATGTCAGTTAGACAGTGACATTTAGGAGTCACTGTGCAGAACTGTGCAGAAGAATAACGGCTGTTTATGAATTCCTCAGTTTAAGGTATTCTATTGTAGCAGCTGGAATGGACACAGATAGGCACGTACTACAGACACACGCAGTTAGAGAAAGGTTGACTTAAGACATTAGCTCATGCAGCTCAGAAGTCTGGCAAGTATTCAGGCTAGTCAGCTAGAGATGATGTTAGAGTTTGAGTCGAGAGATGAACTAGAGGCAGAATTTCCTCTTTGCAGGATCTCATCAGTCTGCTTTCTTTTCCTCAACTGATTGGAGGAGGCCCGCCTATGTTGGTTTTATTGTAAGTCCACTGGCTTAAATACACGCCTCAGCCAAGTACTACTTTCACAGAACCAATTAGACTAATGTTTTACCCAATATCTACTACCGTGACCTCAACAAGTAGATGCATAAAAGTTACGCATTATTTTTCCCAGACATATACAACAGGACTCACCAGCCTGAACACACCATGCTATTTTTTTTCATTTATGCTGGCTCTCTGAAAGCAGTAAGCTCATGACTTCCTAAGTATTCTAGAAAGATCTGAGCAGTGTAGTATTATGAGAAAAGGATGAGAACCAGAGATAGTGAGAACCAAGGTGACGAAGGGAGCTGCCTCTTCATGGCACGTGCTGCAGCTGTGTCTGTGGGTTTTACTCATCCTCCCCGATATTGCTCTGATACCCTGGGATAGTGCTGTCATCCCCGCCCGGCCCCCAGCACCTATCCCCTGCACTTCTCCATAATTACCTGTCTACTGGTCAGTACAACTGCACTGTAGCTTTGTTGTGGAGTATGTGCCTAAAACATCCTTGAACAGCCACATCAGTGCTGTGGATCGAGCACCCGCATTCCTTCAAAGTCATTTACTGAAACCCTAGCCCCTGCTGATATGGGACTTTGCAGAAATAATTAGGCTTTGGTAAGGTTATGAAGATGGATCTCTCTTGATCATATTTCCCTGTAAGAAGAGAAAGAGTGCAGAGAGCTTCCTGCCTCCTGTATCTCTCTTCTAATCCCACTCCCAACTCTCCCCACTTCTCTTCTGTCTGCGTCCCCATCTCTCCCTTCCTTCTCCTCCCTTCCTCCCTTATGCAACAGGAGAAGAATGGGAATGTGCTGTCTGAAAACCAGGAAATGGGTTGCCTAGGACACCCAATGGCCCCTGGCTTGATCTTGCACTGTAGCCACCAGATCTGGGCAGAATCACGATCTGTTTCTAAGCCATCCAGACTTCAGTGTTCTGTTGGGGCAGTCTGGACTGACTGAGACAGAGGCTAGGTGGGAAGACTGTGGTTACAAGGTGGCCTGGGCAGCAGGACCAAGGGACAGCACTCAGGACCCTAGAAACAACATTCTGTGGGTCCCTTTGGCACCAAGCCTTGGGCTTTTCCTCTTGCTTTCTGCACCACTGAAGCCAGCAGGCTGCCTGCTCTGATGTTATCCTTCCCCCCATTTCTGCTCTGTGAGTGTCACTTTGAGAGACATGTGGATAGCCGCTGCTGGGATTTGGTCCTGAGGTGGGCGCATGCGTTTCCCTGGGCTTGCCGCAGTCTCCTTTCCCGTGTTGATAGTACAGACAGCTAGCGAAAGTGCCTCCTCACGGCCTTATATCCAGGCAGGCACCTAGAAGGTCTAGTAGACTTTGATACCACTAACTCTCTTCCCATTTCTGGGAAGAGATGTAACCTCCCGTGTCTAGCCCAGAATGTGCTCAGTAGCTACATCTGATGCTTGCACGTGAGCTTGAGGAGACACCCCAAAAAACCTTCCTTGGATGTGCTACCTTGCCACAACCACTTCTGCGTAGATCATCTTCAAAGATTTTGGTGTCACTGGTGCACTGAGAACTCCTGTGCTCGGACCACAGACCATGTCCTCGTAGTTGTTAAAGATATTTTGAAATAAGAGTGTCTCTATCGGGGCTGGAGAGATGGCTCAGTGGTTAAGAGAACTGACTGCTCTTCTGAAGGTCCTGAGTTCAAATCCCAGCAACCACATGGTGGCTCACAACCATCCGTAATGAGATCTGATGCCCTCTTCTGGTGTGTCTGAAGACAGCTACAGTGTACTTATGTATAATAAAAATAAGTCTTTAAAAAAAGCAAGAGTGTCTTTATCACACGCACACACATGCACACACTCAACTCCTCATGGGTATACAGGCACCCACATATATTCCAGGAGAATATGGCATTAAGAAAGCTGTATCCTAGGCTTAGTGACTGGGTGATGATACCAATCATCCTAATCTTTGTAATATTAGTCATATGCTGCGCCTACACACATGTGAAGGCTAACACGACGCCTTTCCTACTGCTCCAGGAGTTGTTTGGAGAAAGCTCTTAAGCAAGCATTGTTTTTAATTTCTTTTGAAAATCTGTAAAAACACAGTGGGTCCCCTCTGTCCACTGCTTGCCATGTCCTGGGTTGTGGGACCTTAAGCCAGTTCATGTGATTTGTAAAATCAGCTCCAGGTCTTCTCTGTTCTCGCTCCTGGAATCTGGGCGGGGATGAAATGAGGAGCTGTGAGAGAGTGTCCCACAAACACTACAAAGCCTGGTCCTGCACTGTCAACCCTCAGGCCAAGTATCTCAGTCACACAGCCTGGGGCTCACTGGTCGTTCATCTTCAATTATTCCTCGTGTCTAATTCATATATCAGACTTGGGCGAGAGCAGTCCTCTGGATCCCTGAAGATGGGGCTGCCTTGCCTTCAAGGACCCAGCTCCAAATGTCCTTGGCCCCTAGGTCAGCAGAGGACAGCGCTCACAAGAAGAAACAAGAGCCCAGTGCCATAGCCAGGACATTGAGGAAGAGGACTAGGGGGAGTGACTAGGCGAGTGGTCACACCTGCCTACACCGCCCTCAGAGCACCAAGTCAGAAAACCACTTCCCTGACAGCAAAGTGTCACCCAAAGAGTTCCATTCCGAGGCCACTGAAGGTGCCAACTAACACATTCCCTAACAACAAAGCCTGACTCTAGAGCTGTTAAAATCTAATCGTGCTGAAGGCATTCATTTCCCTCAAGAATCATCCATTGCTGCCACCACGGCCAGAGTGCTCTGCGTTTCATCTTCTCGTACTTCTACCTCTCCGAATTAGCAGAGGAACCATGACAAAGACCACCAGCACCAGCACCAGCACCAGCACCAGCACCACCCCTCACTTTTAAATAGGAATCTTTCAGTTTCTGAGATCACCCCGTGACAGAAACAGACAAAACTTCTGGTTTTTGTTCACACTTCACAGGTAAAAGTCAGAGAGGTTGATTAAGTATTCCTGGACCACACAGCACAGGAATGACTGCACTGGGACTCCAGGCCCATTCTCACAGCTTCTTCATTGTTCTGCCTCTCTCGGGCACAGCAGAACAACCCTGCATCCGCGTGCCCTCAGAGGTGTGTGTGACTAACTCTCGGTGACAATAGAGCCGACCTCTGGCAGTCAAATTTATTCAAGCCAATCATTTGTTAGATTATTGACAGACCCATCCATACAGCAGTACGCTTTGCCCAGCGTGGAGAAACTGACCAGCCCTCGGCAAATGCACTGGCCTAAATTTCTGGTTCTCACTGGCCCCTGTCACAGAATTTTCCTATTTCCAGAGGACGATAGGCCCTTATCCCAGGCCATATCACTGGCGCCCTGGCTGAGCCACTAAGCACCAGCTGCTGGTGGCAGAGTGTGAAAAACACCTCTCAGGTTTTAAGCATCCAGAATGAACTGCCGCGGTGCTGTATCAGCCCACAACACATGTGAGAGCCAAGATACATGTGAGCGCCTGGTGTGGGCGATTCCTCACTCAGGCACCTGTGCTAACGAGCGGTTCATCCATCCTTCACCCAGTGGCCAGAGTCAGCAAATGAGGGACGGTGCTGACCTAGCCTCTCTCACTTCCTTTGGCAGCTGGAGGTGGGTTGAGCATCTGAGGATCCAAGGCTCTAGATCGAGAATGTTAGCAGCGGTGGCTGTTATCTGAGCTCCACTATGTTCAGTGGCCTGCACTTCCGCTGGGTGGCGCAGCACGGGATGCAGGGCCATGTGTCAAGGCTGAGTGACCGGCTTTACCATCTTTGGGTTGTGTTTTGTTTGTTTCAGGCCTCCTCCCTCCATGGCATTTCATTTGAAATAATGCTTATTTTTTTCCAACCATAAAAGTAGTGTGCATGCTTTGTAAAAATATGTAAAAATATTTGAGAACCACACAGCCTGTAATTCCCATCCAGAGAAAACCACCATTACCTGGTGTTGGCACTTTCAGTAATTTTTATGTTTATGTTTTATAGGAGAAATCACATTACCCATGTATAGTTATGCATTGCTTTGTGAGTGTGTGTGTGTGTGTGTGTGCATGTGTTTGGGGGTCTATTAATACATGTGTTCAGGTGCAGGTAAAGGGCAGAGGTTAATGTCAGGAGTCTTTCCTCAGATTCCCTTTCACCTTATTTTTTGAGACAAGTCTCTCCCTGGCTTGGGGCTCAATAAGTAGGCTAGGCTGGCTGGCCAGGGGGCCCCCAGGATCTACCTGTCTCTGCCTCACTGGACTTGCAGGTGCCCTCAGTCTTGCCTGGCTGTCTCAGATTAAGTCTGGGGATGTAAACTCAAGTCTACGTGAGCACGCAAGCACCATCTGAGCTAGCTCCCTAGCCTCTTGGCTTGCTTTTTAAAAGGGAATTTGTTGTAAATGTCTTTATATTATGGAGACAGAGCCTTCTTTGGAAAGTAGCCTGGGGACTTGTCAGCTCAGCGTTCCTTCATTTGAGTCCTGTCCAATCTAGAGGTAGAAGACCTAAACCATTGATCCTCTCATCCAAAGTAGCAAAACAAAAGACTGGGGTCAAAAACAGGGGCTGTGCCTGACAATTTTCCACCAAGTACAATCTCTAGTGAGCACACATGATTTATCTGGGGCCTCTGTTAAAATATCCAGAGATTCTGAGTCTGAGGGTCTGTCAACACAGGAAAGCATGCTTGTAATGGTTTCCAACTCGCAACCTACAAATTCCCAGTGTAACCTGAAGCATGGAACAATAATTATGAAGTCTGTTAAAAGGTCTTGGTTCGGTGGGACCCCCAACACCACCACTTCCCTTCAGCAGCTCAGCCAATTACCTGAAGGCAGCAGCTGCTAGAAGGTCAGAGGTCAGGTGGAGCAGCCTCAGGATTTATATCCACTTCAGGATGCATTGACCCACATCAGCTCCTTTTATGAGTGGAGACCAGGCAGGGATCATCAATATTGTTACAACAGGACTGGAACAATTGCCTCCCCAAGTGAAGCACACACTGCCGGAGGCATCAGCTTCACAGACCCTTTGCTCAACTCAGCTTTCAATGCTAAATGGGAAGAAATTCTGAGCACACTCAGAATTGGAGATGTGCAGTAAAGGTAATGTCAGGGTTTCTATTCCTGCACAAAACATCAGGACCAAGAAGCAAGTTGGGGGAGAAAGGATTTATTCAGCTTACACTTCCACATTGCTGTTCATCGCCAAAGGAACTCCAGCAGGTCAGAAAGCAGGAGCTGATGCAGAGGCCATGGAGGGATGTTACTTAATGGCTTGCTCTCTTATAGAACCCAGGACTACCAGCCCTGGGATGGCACCACCCACAATGGGCTGGACTCTCCCCCTTGATCACTAATTGAGAAATTGCCTTACAGCTGGATCTCATGGAGGCATTTCTTCAAGGGAAGCTCCTTTCTCTGTGATAACTCCAGCTTGTGTCAAGTTGACATACAAAATCAGCCAGTATAGGTAACATTCTTCCCTTTATAGCTGAGTTTAATTTGCACATGGGGGGGTCCCATACCAAAAGGAGTAGAAACTTAGTCTTAGCCAAGTTGGAGATCCCAACTTTGCTTAAAATAGGGACCAAGTTTTGAAGACCTATGAAAGGACATTTTTGGCAGATGTTTAGTAATTGTCTTGTCTGGAGGAAAGTGTGTGTGTGTGTGTGTGTGTGTGTGTGTGTGTGTGTGTGTATACGTGTGCACACACACATCTATGCCTGTATTTACATTAGCAAGAAGATCTGTGTGTGCATGTGTGTACATGCATCTCTATGTCCATGTGCACATTTATTATAAAATTTGAGAACATAGCAATTATAACACAATTGTCAAATAATAATAAAATGCGTGATAATCTTTATTTTACTTTATGTCTGTGTGTGATATGTGTATATGTTTGGGTGTGTGCATGCACACGGAAACCATAGGTTGCTATTCTGTGTCTTCTTACTGCTCTCCACCTTATTTTTGAGACAGGGCCTCTCACTGACTAGAGCTCACCAGTTTGGCTAGACTGCTATCCATCGAGCCCCCAAGGATCCTCCCATATTCACCTCCCCACAACTGGGATTACAGGCATATGCCACTGCACCTGGCTTCGTATGTGGGTGCTGGGGATTTGAACTCAGATCCTCACGCTTGTGCAACAAGCATCTCACTGCCTAAACTATCCCTCTTGATTCTCTTCATTTTCACTTCCATAAAAACACACAAGAGCCTTCACTGCTTTTATCAAATTCTTGTTTTCATACCCAACCTTGGCTGTGATCTAACCATCACGTAACAGTCTCAGACTAATGATTCTCCAGTGCAGGAAGGAAGTCACCATGTCGTGTGTGTAGCTTCAAATCAACGTTGGCTGACATTTTCTTGTATGTTAACAAGACAAAAGAGAAGCAGCAAAGATACATGCCAGCTTATCACCCACTCCTGAATGACAAGAACAACTTCTGAGCTAAATCAGATGACAGTTTTAGATACAGAAACAGCACATCCTCCGTCATTTGTGTTATTCAACGCCACTTCATCTGAACACACAGAGTGCTTTTAAGTATTCCTACGATGACTAATTTCAAATTGCCAATGTCACATTGTGGGGTATGAAGTTAGGAAGCAATGCTGGACATTACGTAGCAGGACTGCCATCAGATAGAGATATGACACAGACTTGTAAGACAATTACAAATAAGTTTAATGTACTTTGTCCCTGCGTTTTAAATATAATTTGGGTAATTTTGAGTTTATGTAATTTCATTTTAGCAATGGCTATGGACATGGACGGATACATTGTAGACAAATGTGGATGGGTTTGGTAGACATCTTTTCTTGTTCCTTTCATTTATCCAAATGCAAATCATGCCCTGTGTAGACTTTTGTAACTGAGTTCTTTCTCCTATCATGAGGGTTCTAAAGTGTAGTCACGTTGTAGCAGGTAATAATAATGGTGATAATATTGATATATAAACATTTGCTTACAAATTATGATGAACTCATATAAAATATTAAGTGGTTCTATTTTTAAAATATAATATGCAAAAGCATTCTATTTGTCAGAGTTCCCAGCAGTTTACTTCTCAGGAAATGTATTTATCTATTCTTCTTCTTGTTGAAAATAGATTATTTTCATACACTATGTTCTGATGATGGCTTCTCCATCCTCAGCTCCTCCCTGAGTTTCCTCATCTCATCTCCCCTCATGTCCAAATCCATACTCCTTTGTGTAGTTAGAAAACAAATAGGTTTCTAAAGAATAATGGTCAGGTAAAACCAAAACAAACAAAGAAACCAGAATAGGATAAAACAAACAAACAGAACGAGAAGAGTGAAAGAGAAAGCACGAAAAACACATATGGACACAGATATATACAGATTTGCACACACAGAAATACCGTAAAAACACAAACTGAGAAGCCATCCTATACATGCAAAGGAAATGTAAAGTTAAAAAAATGATTCTACAAAATATCAATCCACGATGCTCCAAAGATGTCAAGGGTTTGTTTTGTGTTAGCCATCTTCTACTGGGCACCGTGCCTGCCTCATGAGTGGTTTGCAGCCTCTGTCGGAGAGAACCAACTTCTTATTTGTGAGTGATTTTCAGTTGGAGCTAGACTCTGAGTTAGGGATGAGGTCTGTGTCTACTTCCCTTAAGCACTGGGACCCCATTGGGCATAGACCTATGCAGGCCCTGAACATGCTGCTGGTCTCTGTGAGCTCTCATGTGTTTGATGGGTCTTATTGTGCTTAGAAGGCCTTGTTTCTTCGTGTTCTCCATTCCCTCTGGCTCTTATTATCTTTCCACCTTCTTTCCATGGAGTTTCCTGAACCCTCGGGGAGGCATTGGATAGAGACATCCCATTTAGGGCCAAGTATTCCAAGGTCTCCTAGTCTAGGCACCTCGTCCAGTTGTGGATCTGTATTTGTTCCCGTCTGCTGCAGGAGGAAACTTCTCTGACAATGGCTGAGCAGACACGGACTATTGAGTACAGCAGAAGGTCGTTAGAAGTCATTTAATGGCTGTGATCCTTTAGCAGAACTGTAGCATTTGGTTTTCCCCTCGGTCACTGGTCTATGTGGTCTCAGGTGACACCAAGAGTGTCAGGGACAGGTTCCATCTTGTTTACTCCAGCAGGCTTTGTGCCACGACTGTGCTAGCACATCTTACAGGCAGGTCATCATGCTAGAGGAAAGAGTTTGTAGCTGGGCTAGTGTTTTCCTTTTCCCCTCGGTAGAGTGCGAGTACCTTTCCAGTCCCATGGACCCTAGTCCATAGAAGTGAAGGTTTTAAGTGGGCACCAGCTCAACTCTCTGTGTCCTGTGAGTTGCATATGTGTTCTCTTCAGCAACAGGGCCTTACCAGCAACTGTGGAATGCAACTCATAGCCGTTTTGTCCATGGATGATTCAGTATCGACTCATGTTCTGCTGTCTTTTTTGGTTTGGTTTGGTTTGGTTTTAGTTTTTGAGACAGGGTTTCTCTGTGCAGCCCTGGATGTCTTGGTACTGACTCTGTAGACCAGGCTGACCTTGAACTCACAGAGATCTGCCTGCCTCTGCCACCTGAGTGCTCAGATTAAAGGCGTGCGCCACCCCTGCCCAGCTCCTGTTTGCTGTCTTGAACTTCCTACTGCATGCTGAGATAGTAACACACACAAGGCAGATCTGGAGCCAACTGGGGACGCCCGTAGAGCACACCAAGGCTTCTGGTCTATGGTTCAAAATACAGCATTACCAGCTGCTTGTCCCAAGGAATGAGCTCTTGTGGCTCTTGGTGACAGCCAATGGGACGTTTTTGTCCAGAAAAAAAGACCAACCCAGCAGTGTTCATTCCCTGCCTTGCTCCATAGTAGCTCAGCCTTTATCATGTGGACTCAATGACTGAGAGAAAAATCATCTCCACTTAATTGAATGTGTACATTGTAATAATTCTCTTGAGAAACATCACAGTTTTTTGGAGAAGTTTTCTTCTCCAGCTACCTGTGTGGATGAGTGTGAACAGACAGCATCTCCACAAAAGCTTACCTCACCGCCCTTTTGTGTCTTTGTCAGTTGTCCTAGACCAACACAAAGGGACAAAGAGACAAAGAGACTATCAGTTAGCAATGACCATCACCTGAGCAACTGTATTAGTAACTTTTCTTGTCTCTGTCACACAACACTTGGCAAGAACAACACAAAAGAGCAAGAAGGGGTTTATTTTGGTTCAGTTTGAGAGTTCAGCCCATCATGGTGAGGAAGTCATGGTGACAGGAGTGAAGCAGCTGGCCACAGTTTGTCCACATTCGGAGATCAGGAAGAGATGGATGCAGGACATTCTACTCCTTTTCTCCTTTTTATTCAGAGATTTGAATCCATGGGATGAAGCTACTCATGTTCAGAGTAGGTTTTCCTTCTTTGGTTCAACCTGTTTGGACAGACAACCGTAGACACATACACCATGTTTCCATGGTGGTTGTAAAGCCAGTCAAGTTGACCTTAGGAAGCAATGCCCTTGACCTTACCTAAGAGATTACAGGAGACACTGGGTGTGAAAACACTTTATGATGCTGAGATGATATCTCAAGGTAATAGTTCTTTAAAGAGATATCAAAAGGATGTATGCAGCTCCATGAAAGGCTGTATGCATACATTCCCATTATAATTTTAGTCACTAACATTAGAAAGGCATATGTTGAGGCTGGAGAGATGGTTCCGTGATTAAGAGCACTGGCCGTTTCTTTAGAGGACCTGGGTTCAGTTCCCAGCACCTACATGGCAGCTTACAACTGTCTGTAACTCCAATTCCAGGGGATTCATGGCACCAGGCATGCACGTGATGCACATATATAATGTGTATGCAGATAAGATATACATACACATGAAATAAAATAAATAAATCTGTTTTTAAAGGACATATGTCCACTCATATGTCTAACATATGGATCAACTAAAAGTGTGAAGAGACCTCTTCCTAGCAACAAACTGTAGCTCCTAGTCAACCCTGATCATAAGAGAAAACGAGACGATACTCCACATCAGAAGAAGGCATATACTAGGTTAGATATATCAGATGTACTTCAGACTCAGGAAGTTTCTGCCTCATGATGGAACTCACTCTCTCTCTCTCTCTCTCTCTCTCTCTCTCTCTCTTTAAGATTTATTTATTATATGTAAGTATACTGTAGATGTCTTCAGACACCCCAGAAGAGGGCATCAGATCTCATTATGGATGGTTGTGAGCCACCATGTAGTTGCTGGGATTTAAACTCAGGACCTTCAGAAGAGCAGTCAGTGCTCTTAATCACTGAGCCATCTCTCCAACCCCAATGGAACTCTTAAGACAAAATGACATGGAAAACTGGGGCACAACCTTAATCTGCCTTGTTTCTCTGTGTTTTGCTGGAATCAGTTCCGGAAAAGACCAAGTTCTTCCCTGTTCTCAAGATGTTCCCCCATCTGTGCTGTTTGAATGAAAATGCACCCCCCTCCCTGTCAGCTCTTAGGGAGTAACTCTATTGGAAAATACTAGGACATACAGCCTTGTTGGAGTAGGTATGGCCTTGTTGAGGTTTCAAATGTTCAAACCAGGCCGAGTGTCCTCTCTCTCTCTCTCTCTCTCTCTCTCTCTCTCTCTCTCTCTCTCTCTCTCTCTCTCTCTCTCTTTCTCTCTCTCTTCCTGCTGCCTGCTCATCCAGATATAGAACTCTTGGCTACCTCTCCAGCTCCATGTCTGACCACATACTGCCATGCTTCCAGCCATGATGATAATGGACTAAACCTCTGAACCTGTAAGCCAGTCCGAATTAAATGTTTGCCTTTTTAAGAGTTGCTGTGGTCATGGTGTCTCTTCACAGCAATGAAACCCTAACTAAGATACCATCCTTTGACAGTTGCTCCCCATCCACAGCCCAGACTTACCTATTATCTGAGGCTCATTTTATTACCACCTCTTACACAAGCCTTCCCTGAACATCTATGACCGTATCCCACTCAACACTTCTAGTACATTCTAGGCGCTCCACAGGCATAGAGGAGTTATGCCTGCCTGTAGGTTCAGAGTCATTTCCCCAGGGTCCTGAGGATTAGAAGTAGATGCTGGCAGTCTGCCCTTCCAATGGAATAATTGTGGGAGGAAATCTTTATCCCATTGTCTGCTATGAACACAGCCTCAGGAGAGGTCACCCACAGAGAGAAAGATGTCCTGTTTCATTACCAAATTCAGTTCCCATGGAAGACCTTGCCAGGACTCTTAATTTCTTGTGTTAAAACAACAAACAGGGTGACCCCACTGCAATCTCTAATAAGTAGCATGGGTCAACAATTACTCATTTGAACTAGAGATTCCTTCCTCCTGACAGGCTAAGATGAAAATTTGTATTCTTACTGGCAAGAGCTATAAATTAGTTTTATGCCACTGTTAAACCCAGAGGCAAAACAAGACAGGATTGAAAGTGGGGGAGGGTCAACATGTAAAGCCTGACTGCTTCTAACAACAAAGCCAGCAACTTTCGGGACCATGTGGAGAAGAGAGAATGGAGCAAGAGAGGTCAATGAGACTGAGACAAATGGAAATTCACACAGCCACTCTGGGAGAAGACCTTGTCTTCTTTGAGGATCCGAATGAAAACCCTACTTTCTGTTTTAATAAATGAACAAATAGATTACATAGAGCAATTCCATATCTTCTAACAACGTACAAATAAAGCCAATTATATCCTACCCATGTGAATTATCCTTGGATTCTCCAAAGCCAAGGCAGCCCCTAAAATGGAGCTTTTTATTTACATTTTGATACATTTATTTCATGACCATCAAATTGGAAAAGTGGTTTCCACGAATATACATGCACTATCTAGGTATTTATGGTAAAAAACACCTTTTAACAGCCGGAGGTGTGCCTAGCAGAACGTTAATACTACTCCAGTTAAGATGATGGCATTATGAGAGGATGTTATTCTTGTCTTTGTGCAAATGCAGAAGTTTCTAATATTTTTTGATGGGGACACATTATCTCCAAATCAGTAAACAGTCAGTTTAAAAACGATCCCCTCCCCACCCCCCAGCCCACTGTGATCCAAGGTAGGAAAGAAGCCCTTTGATACGATCCATCTAAGGAGATGGGACTCACCCCAGCTGGACTTTGGAATGGCGCACACTTCCTTCCCCTGCAGAAGATTTATTTTCCTCATTATGCTTGCTCTTTACTTAACATTAGGATTAGATCTAGGTCCCTGACTCCTCCACCAACTAATGAGCTAAGTGGGATAAGAAGGAAAGTCAGCTTGGAATGAAATGAAGTGTGAGATGCACATCATCTACATGGGGATGATAGAGTATGGGAGCTGGGTAAGGAGGACAGGGGTGCCCCAGTGCAGGCAGATCCCACCTTCTCCACTGTCTGTCAGAGTGCCCCTGTCTGTAGGCTACTGGTAGAAACAGTCCCTGCCTCCCAGATGTGATGGGAGAGAGGCTGAGAGGATGGCATGTGTTGTGCTCAGGATGGGCATTTTAGGACAGCATGTGATTTAGGCACAGCCCTCTGTGGTCTCCATTCACATAACACTTCCCTCACAAGCCAGTTTTGTCTTTAAGACATCAGGTCTCATACTGTCCAGGAGAGAGGTAAGCATCATATCCACTTTGTAGTCATAGAAACTGAAGTTTAAAGGAGAAAAAGGGTTTCCCTTCACCCTCAAAGTCGAGAAGGAGCTGGGTCCACATGTCTACTGTCCTTCTCACAGAGTCCCTGTCTTCTATGTCATCAGTCACTACTGAGTTTGCTCACTGTGCCTTAGCTCCCTTTCTTACTGCACACAGGAAAGTCTAAGCTTCATTCCGGGACCTGCCCAGAAGGACTTGTGACAAAGTTTAGTCAGGGATTAGTGTGCCGTGATCGGTGAAGATCAAGTGCCATGCATGAAGAGTTCTAGCTACGGTGAGACACTAAAGAGGCTTGGGTTCGTTCTGGCTGCTTGCCACAAGCTGGCCTCAAAGACCTGTCATTTCTTTGTTTCCTGCGGACAGCTTGGGTTCCATTATCAGCTTGACTTTTGTCAGAAATAGTCTCCAGCATCATGGAGGAATTTTTGAGGTAGCCATGGAATTGGGGCAGGAATAGGGAGAAAGACAAAGTTCTTCCAAACCACCTTCTTTGGAACACAGATTAGGCATAAACTGTTTTCAAGATGCCTTAAAGAAATCCTATATCCTCTTTCACCCATTGAGCAAGGTTCTTCCTTCTCCCTTTCTCAACTTCCTCTACCACTGGCTTGAGAAAGCAGAAAGGTTGGGGCTGTTTGAACTCAAGATGCATGGAAAGTTTGAAAGGGTCTGTTTGAATAGATAGTAAATGATGTGTTTATAAAAAGATAAGGAGAGGGGAGATATGTTCTATGGAGGTGTGGTGAGGTATGGGGGAAAGGGGTGCCTCCACAGGCCCATGCTGAGGCATCCTTTCCCCCTGAGGGATCAGCCACAGGATGGTATAGTATAGAATAGAGTTTATTCAGGGCATGGGGAGGGGAATCAAGAGGGTAGTAGAGGCAGAGAAAAGGAGAGAGAGAGAGGAAGGGAGAGGGAGAGAAGAGAAGAGAAAAGAAGAGGAGAGGAGAGGAGAGGAGAGGAGTAGAGGCCAGCCATGAGCACCTGAAGAGGAAGGGGGAGGGAAAGCAAGAGTAAGAGAAAGCAAGAGACCAAGAGAGCAAGGAGGGGGCAAGCAGCCCCTTTTATAGTGAGTCAGGCATACCTGACTGTTGCCAGGTAACTGTGGGGCGGAGCTTAGACAGAATGCTATCAGTAAACCTCTGATCAAAGAGGAGGAAAGTGGCTTCTGGGAAATTGTCGGAAGATAAATGTGGAAGGAAACAAATAAATTATTTGATTGGTTGAAGTATGAGCAATTGCCTTCTTTAGACATTCGAAGTAAAGAGTTCAAGACTGTAATCAACATCCAGTTGGCTGCCTGAGGGTAGCTGAGATTAAGTTGGTTTTTTTTTTAATTAAAATAGAATTTATTAGCTTTTAATATCAACATGAGAAAGAAAAACCATGTTAAGTTGTAGCATTCTTCTCAAAATAAAACTGCCGTCAATACTTGAATCTCTAAGCACTGAACTCCATACAGTGTTTTTTGAGGTGGTAGATCGTAATATTTTATATATCCTTCCTTAACACTTATGTCTGTCCTTTAAAAAATGATGAGCCTGGCAGCACTTACGAGCACATGAAGCCTCAAGAGAAAGTATTCTTGGCCCACAAAGGGAGACTATGAAAAGCGGTGTTAACTCACATGGAACAAATCAAAAGGAATCAGATCCTCAAACAGCAGGTGAAATGAGCAATTAAAAATACCCCTCATGCTCTCCTGGGTGCAGGTCTCTCTTAAACTGCATCCTTGCAGCCCTATGCACAGGCTTTAAACAGCAGGGAGCAAAGACCGGGAAAATGATGGCAGCAGCGGATAAATCTGAAATAATAAAAGATTTGCATCCGACAACTATGTGCATTCTATTTCTTCTCACATTCCAACCTTGGGAATCTTACCTGAGATTAAGTTTTATCTGGCTAGTACAGGAATCCAGGGTGTTAAAACCATGTTGTAAGAGTCCTTTGGATTACTCAGGGCTCTCTAGAACAGAACCGATAGAATAAATATATATTTTAAAAATTTATTAAATCAATGTATTCTGAAACAGCAGCAACAGCTGTCTTGTGCCTGAGAGGCTGTGGACCCAGCATGTGCTGTCCTTGAGGCTGGTGCCTCAGCAGAGTGAGTCGTCTGACAACAGCTGTCTCACACCGAGACACCAACAATCCGTGGTTGCTCAGAGCACAAGGCTGGGCTCACCTCAGCAGTCCCAATCATGTGCCAAAACCCTAGAAGGTTCCTGGGAGAGCGGCTGGTCTCTGTCAACAGCGGAAGCCTGAAAACACTGGCTCTAACTTCAGGGAAGAACACAGCAGCGATGGGCTAAACCAACTCAACAGCAAGAAGGAAGGCCAAGCCAACAGAAGACAACCTTCCTTCAGCCAGACACTTTCATATTTGGGCTGCTAGCAGAAGGTGTCACCCACATTTGGGGTGACACTTCCCCCACATCAATTAAGGCAGGCAGATCAGTTCTCAACTAAGGGTCCCTACTCAGGTCATCCAATTTGTGGCAAGTTGACCTGAAAACCAGTCATAACATCTGTGGTGATTTGAATGAAAATAAATGCCCCTCAAAGGCTCATAGGGAATGGTACTAATAGGAGGTGTAGCCTTGTTGGACTAGGTGTGACTTTGCTGGAGGAAGTGTGTCACTGGGGGTGGACTTTGACGTGGGCTCAAGCCAGGCTTAGACTGACTCTCTCTCTCTCTCTCTCTCTCTCTCTCTCTCTCTCTCTCTCTCTCTCCTGTCTGCTGATCCGATGTAGACTCTCAGCCACCTCTCCAGCACTGTCTGCCTGCCATGCTTCCTGCCATGATAATAATGAACTAAACCTCTGAACAGCCCCAATTAAATGTTTTTCTTTATAGGAGTTGGTGTGCTCATGGTGTCTCTTCACAGCAATAGAAACTCCAATTAAGACAACATCCTTCTACTAAATTATTAGAGCAGCCTCTGCCAGAACCTGACCAAGATAACCTCTGACCTTTCTCTTTCAAGTGAAAATATTTTCCTTCCCTTTGAGAAAAGTAACCTTTAGAGAAGAGGGAACACACACTCTTGCTTTGTTCACTGTCTTATCCCCAGCACTTCACAAACCTCAACATAAAAACACAGGGATGGATGGATGGATGGGTGGATGGATGGATGGAGAGAGGGATGGATTGATGGATGGATGGAGGGACAGAGGGATGGATGGATGGAGGAGGGACGGAGGGATGGAGGGATGGATGGACAGATGGACAGAGGGATGGATGGACAGAGAGAAGGAAAGAGGAAGGGATGGATGATGGATGGAAGAATTGAAGGACGGAGGGAAGGAGGGAGGAAGGAAGGGAGGGAGGGAGGATGGGAGGGAGGGAGGGAGGGATGGGTTTATTATATAGAGGGGTATGAAAAACAGTAGGCCTAGGAGAAAAACACATATATTTGTGTCTTTTTACTTAAAAACAGAGAGAGAGAGAAAGACAGAGAAAAAGACAGAGAGAGAGAGACACAGAAGTTGCTTTGGAACTCTGCACATGAAAACCTCATTAAGCTAAATAGTAGAAAATTATGAGCAGCTATAAAAATGGATAATTTATTAATTAAAGCTAAGTTCTTTACTAACATATGAATTTAAATACTGTGAGAAGAAAGAAGATTAAGGAACTTCCCTTTCTGTGGATAAGAATTCCCTCAAGGCCCTGCTTTCCCAGCCCCCCTGTGAATTCCTGCTTTACCAGCTGTCTGCAGGGCTCTGGTTGACTTCTAATCAGGCCGCTATCCAACTCGGAGCACAGCCCCATTACCTCTATTGTAAAAGGACAATGGAGCCTAGTGGGACTTAGAGGTTGTTAAAGAATCAAAGACATGAGGGTGACCAGCTGAAGTCATTTAGAACCTTCTCCTTGATCCCTACAAGGATTTTGGGTGCTTTTGTGAGGTGGGAAGGGACTCTCAAGTGTGACCAAGAGGTCAAGAGAATGAGTGACCCTCTCGCCTGCCCTTCTAGTTCCAGCTTCTCCTCGGAAGCCAAGTTTGCATTTTAACAAGTTGCATAAGTGATCTGTGTGCTCACTGCACAGGGTTGAGAACTGTAGGTCTAGCCCACAGAGTAGTTAGTGAAAGGGGCTTTCTGGTGCTTGTGAAACTGTTAGCAATGTTATAAGTGATTTACACATATGTGAGCTTTGAGATGGAGTGAGCTCTAGATGTGTCCGCCACTCCACTGATCCCCCAGGCATGGAGCAGAGAGAAAGAAGGTAAACCAGCTGTCCTGGGTGATCCCAGGGAACTCAGGTACAGGGTGTTATACAAGACAAAGAACTTCAGCCCTGAGAAGGCTGGACTAGAGGCTGAGGACTTAATCTCTTAATTAAGAGACCAGGCCTTTTTGGAGTCTAGAAACTACATAGAAAGTGAACACTCTCCAATGGGGAGAACAAAATAGACCAAGGTGGAAATGGAACCATGGTGGATTCTGGGAAGAAATACCTACATGGGGACAATTTGAATTGCCTTGAAGTCGCACCAACTAATTATCTTAAGCACTAATAAACTTGTTCCTTAGAGACACACCGCAACTGTAATAACTCAGAGATGAACAACAGATGAATGAGTTATTTGGGACTGGATGGATGGCTACGCTCCCAAGCCCCAAGGGCCGCACTTTCCCTTTCTCCCTTCATACCTCCCCGAAGCCTGGTTTTTATTAAATATGCACCTAGCATCTGGCAAAGATCTAGACTTAATAAAACACCTGCCCCACCCCACTTCTGAGGATACTTGATGGTATCGGTAGCTCTTTGAGGGTGCACTCACTGTTCCTCATGTTGGGCTGAGGGGAGCCACTTCTGCAGTGAGATATTTATTTCCTGAGCTGAGCCCTTTAGTCCAGTCTTGAAAAGGAACTTTCTGGCTCTAGGACCACAAGACAAGTTCTGTACTCCTGCAGGCAGGGCTTTGGACCTGTGGCTCTCTAGAACTGACCTACAGGGCTCTTGGTCTCCATTGTTCTGATCCAAGTGTGACTCTCAGGCCCTTCTTCCCACCCCTCAGCTAGGTATTAGCATCACAGGCAACCAGATAGACCCTCCAACAGAAGAGCCAAACAAACAGGAAAGGTGAAAGACCTCCTAAATTCTTAATCCTGTTAGATGGTCCCATTTATCAGTGACCTGGAGACAATAGCCACACACACCCCCTCCCCCACTTCTTCTGTTCAAGAGCCCTGAAGGAGAGACACTCAAGAAAGAAAGAGATAGCTAAGTAGGGTTATGGGAGGAAATAGATATGTACATAGTATTGTCTGAACTCACAAAGCAGCCTTGCCTTAAACAAATGCTTGACAATGATAATAATGACCATGACAATGGTGGTAGTGAGGGTGATGGTGGTGGTGGTGATGGTGGAGGTGATGTTGGATGTGATGGTGGAGGTGAGAGTAATGATGGAGGTGAGGGTGATGGTGGTGGTGGTGATGGTGGAGGTGATGTTGGATGTGATGGTGGAGGTGAGAGTAATGATGGAGGTGAGGGTGATGGTGGTGGTGGTGATGGTGGAGGTGATGTTGGATGTGATGGTGGAGGTGAGAGTAATGATGGAGGTGAGGGTGATGGTGGTGGTGGTGAGGGTGGTGATGGTGGTGGTGAGGGTGGTGATGGTGGTGGTGAGGGTAGTGGTATTGGTGGTGATGGTGGTGGTGATGGTGGTGTGGTAGTGGTGGTGGTGGTGGTGAGGGTGATGGTAGTGGTGGTAAAGGGGTGGTGGTGAGGGGGGACAAGGGTGGTGGTGGAGGCGACATTCATTTGTGAATTACAAATTACATTTACAGGTACTCTGCTAGGCTTGCTCTGTGCATTGTAGCCAGTAGTCACTGTCTAGTGGCCAGGTAGAAATACTCAGTGAAAGACTTCAGCTGATGATAATATTAATCCCAGCTGAAATTATCAAGATTCTTTAAAGGATATTTAGGAAGAGCATTCATGATTAATCATCTCACCTACTTTAGGTATAATTCTAGAAATTATGGAAAAGGCATGTCGTTAGCTGTACCCGTCAACCAGCTGTGACTTTCTTACTTTGGTCTCTAGTGTTACATAACATTCTCTGAAGCTCATTCAGTCCTTTCCCACACTCTGTGAAAGCTTATAATTCCCACTTTGTAAATCAGGAATCAGAAGCATGAAGAGGTTAATTAAAGAGTCCAGGATTCATACCCATATTAGTGTGACTTCAAAAATCAATTTTCTTTCTATTCTACATCCCTGATTTCACATCTACTCTTGATAGCATGGCGCATATCCCATTTTAAGGATAAATTCTTATGAAAGCCTAAAGTGGTTATTTGAACTTAAGCCTTCATTGGAGGAGAGGATGTGTGGTGCGTATGTGTGTGTGTGCGCGTACACAAAATAGCATAGCCCTTTGTTCAAGCTTTGTGTGATTCTGGTTGGTAGCATGGGCTGTGGGGTGACAAGTGTCCTGGGAAGTGCCTCTGAGCTTCATCCATGTTCCAGTGTAGATACCATGTCTTCTGATACTTGCATCATCTCCAGTTTCATGTATCCAGGCAAGAGTCAAATACTTAGGTAAGACATCAGAATTCTGAGCAGAGATCCCAGAAAGGCTAGAGAAGGAGCCCTCAATTTTCCCTCAGTCTTGCTGTTGGGGTCCAGAAGGCTTTAAGGAATGTATGCTTGTAAGCATGGGTTCATCCAGGGCAGGAAATCTGGAGACAAACGAGGAGGTAGGCTCAGTCAGGTCTAATGTTATATCTTAGTGAACTGTCTGTCACCTGAAGTGCTGACTGAGCTTTAAAGTCCAGTGTCCTTCAGATAGGACTGCTTCTGCTTCCCTTTAATCTGATCCTACAAAGCAGCAATGTGAAGATATGCCCAGGAACAAGGACACAAGTGACTGAATAAATACACAGAATTCCAGTGCCCCCCACCCCGCCCCTTCCCAGAGCCCTACAGACACAAAGCTCCAGGATCCCTATAGCCATACCTCAGGAAAAACCCACCAGGTCAGAGATGGGCTGAGTTTTGATATTGTCTTTGGAGGAGAGGAGTGAAGAGAGCAGGTTCAAGCTATTATAAACAATCACTGTAGCTTTGTTTGTTCAGAAAGAAAGAATGCAGAGACAGTCAAAGGGGAAGCTGCCCTAGTGCTGACAGCCCTGAGTTCCAGAGACTCTCAAACTGAAGATCCACATCCATTAAGCCTTAAGATTAGATGCTGTGGCTCCCAGTCTTCTAAAGCTTATTCTTCTATGTGCTCACGGCAGAGGCTTGTTGCTCTGGCCTTTGAGCACCAGCACCCAGAGACTAGCGTTACAGTTTCCAAGATTTAGGCATAGGCACCCGTGGCTTCTTAAACCTTGGTAGCTCTCTGGAGCTCCTCTCTTAGCCTTGGCTCCTTAGATTCCTCACACCCTTTAATCTTCGATAGTTTCAATGGCTCTGCCATCTCTTGCTTTCCCAAGACTTCTGCTGCCCTTCATAGTTGTGTGTCCCGTAGATTCTGTCCTCTGATGCTTTTTAAAATCTTCGATCTCTTCCCAGTGTTAAGACTCTGAGCTTTGGTATTCAAACCTCTCAGCACTTGGTAGCTCTCTGGAACAGATCGCTATCTCTTAGCATTTCTTAATGAACTTTTTCCAGAATTTTGCTAGCCATTCCTTTGCTATGGATGTCACTGCTAAGGATAGAAACCTTAGGGTTTGGTTTGTGGGCCTGTTGGAGTAGGTGTATCACTCTGGGTGTGAGCTTTAAGACCCTCATCCTAGCTGCCTGGAAGCCAGTATTCTCCCAGCAGCCTTCAGATGAAGATGTAGAACTCTCAGCTCCTCCTGCACCATGCCTGCCTGGATGTTGCCATGTTCTCTCCTTGATGATAATACTGAACCTCTGAACCTGTAAGCCAGCCCCAAAAACATGTTGTCCTTATAAGAGTTGCCTTGGTCATGGTGTCTGTTCACAGCAGCGATACCCTAAGACAGTGGGCAACTAGATGATCCTATTTTGTCAATGATAAAGACCACAAGCAGACCAATGATAATTCATGAAGCTTTTATTATGGCCCAGTGGTACAGTCTAGGTACAGGGGTATAGGAAAGAATCTTCTCAGGCTAACTCAACAAGACTGAGAAATAGCCTGCTTGTATGGGGCATAGTGTGCACAAGTCTACCAATCACAGCCTTTCATGTATTGATCTTTAGTTCCTCCAACCCTAACTTATGAACCAATTGAAAGCTTTACATCACACCTATCTCCAGGCTTCTTGCTGAATGCCTCTAGAGGCTCCTTCTCTCAGCCAAAGAGAGGATAGGGTCTTCTAGAGTTTGTCAAGAATTGCTTTGCTTGGATTGGAGTCATCCAGCATTGTGCAAGTTCCTTGAAGTGGTTGTTATGGGAGCAAGGCTTCCTGAAGCCTATGGTGTCATGATTTCAGCAGCTGTCATGGCTGTGGTGGTTCTTCCAGCTGGAGTCAAGTTTCTCCAAAGTGACCATTGAGAATCCAAAGCTGCCAGGCCAAGAAAGGGACTGTTCGTTGACAACTCCCTGCTCAAGTCAGTCAGGCATGGGTGTTTATCAGAACTGAGCAAGCGGTTAACTGGTCCACTCCTTATTTTTTGCTCATTTAAAGCATCAGAATGTGTCATAAGGAAGACCTAACATGAAACTGACATTGTGAAAAGTGCTTAACAGAGCTTTACCTCAGCCAAATACCCTTAGGAAAAATTGGGCCCTCTGACCTGTGTCAAAAGGTGAAGTGGCATTTGTTTAGCAGACTCACAAAAATAATTGGACCCTTTTAGGTACCAAGTAATGTGATAGGGAGATACAACAGTCCACAATGAAATTCCCAACCCCAAGAAATGTATACTGACATCAGGAAGACAGAGAGTACACAGATATAATTCTATGACCTATAATTTCTACATATACCTTTAATATGCATCATGATTTTATAGTATTGTTAAGCAATACTACAAATTGTAATAATGTAGAGTGAGACATTCAGATTTGCTTTTAAGGGATGACAACCCTACCCAGAACAAAGGTTACATTGGAGCAGAAGTGTGGATGAGGTGAGAGAGAGAGCTCTGGCTCTTTCTGACAGTCTATCAGTCAGAGGCCGTGGACAGTGCAGAGGCCCTGTGCTGGCATCTGGTTGGCAAGGTCAGTAGACAGCACAGGGCATTGCATACGAGTAGAATGTGTGAGATGTGAACGAAAAGAAAAGGAGACTAGATAGCTGAGTGGGGACATGGTATGTTGGATTCCTGATGACCTTGAGAGGAAGTTGGGGTTTCATTGTAGGTTTGAGGTAAATCATTAGACTGTTTAGTAAGAAATGCTCCAGCCTGTCTGAGGACAAGAACAGACACAGGAAGACTCTGGTGGTAGTTGTGTAAGGATATCATAAAGATTGTAACAACTTGGGGACACGACATTAAAGTGTATGCTCACACAGTCCAGAGAACAAAAGTCTGGCCTCAGAGTCTCCTTGAGTTCACACTCCCTCTGAGTGCTCTGAGCAAAATCCATCTGCTTCTTCCAGTTCTGATGATGCTAAGCCTTCTGGGGGCTGTGGCTGTCTCTCTCCACCTCTACCTGTGTCTTCAATGGCTTTCTTCCCTGTGCCCATGGAAGACTCAGCTTTCATTTTCTTCAACTGAAGAAACTGAATGTTGCCTGGTCACCTGGGTAGCGGGAGCAAAGCCGTCCAAGAACCTGGTGATCCTTTGCTGTTCTAATAGGAGCCAGTCTGTACCCAAATCTCCCCAAAATCCTGAGGACTGTGTAGGTCCTAATTCTGGGCTCTGTTTCTCAGTGAATAGAACCCGTCTTCAAGAAAGATTCCCCATGTGCTCTGCGTCTTCCATCAATAGAATCCATCCTCAGGTTTATTACAAATTCTTCCTCCTAGGCCTTATCCCTGAGCACTGCTGATCAGCCAATAGAACTCGTTCTTAATGTAAAGGTCACAGGTGCTTTGCTGATTAGCAAGGGAATTTCTATGTGGCTGGTCCTGAAGCTTTGTGATGAGAAGTGTCCCGTGTAGACTTTCCCCCCCCAAAGTTTGACTGTTTAAATGTGTAAGAAAAAAATTAAATCACATGATCAGACCCTCTAGACATTTTGATCCAGTCTGACTGACCAAGTATGACTGTATCAAGTTTCATGATTCCTAAAGAGAATCTCCCATCACCCATGTCTCCTGCTTTTGTCTCTTCGAAGTGTAATTGTCATTGGATTTGGGGACCATTTGTATAAGCAGAATGATCTCATCTCAAGACTTAATTAAATCATACCTACAAAGACTCCTTTTTGTAAATGGAGATATCACAGTCACATGTTCCGGGGGATTAGCATGTAGGCATATGTTTTAAGGGGATTAGCATGTAGGCATATGTTTTAAGGGGATTAGCATGTAGGCATATGTTTTAAGGGTCCCCTTCCACCACATTTATCCAGTGAGGAAGCTACTGTAGTAGTCCTGAGAGTTAATGCAGACAATCTATACCTGGGCAGTGGTCTCAGAGAGCGAAAAGCGATTGCAATCCTGGGGTGGGGGGTCACAGGGAGGCTCATTTTCTATGTCATACATATTTACCCAACAGCTACCACCTCCAAGCAATGCTGTTGAAGATACACTTGTAGACAGACATGTGGCTCACCTTTCTAGACTTTAGGCCACTATCAAGAAAAATGATGGACAAATAAATGTGTTGTGTATTATAAGGAACATGGAACAGACAGACAGACCTAACCTTGCCTAGAGCAATATACTGAACCTGATCCAAGGGTGCTCTGCAGAGGATGGGAAGGCTCGTGACTTGGGACAAGTTGAATTTGCAGGGTTCTGGGACATGATCTCTCTCTCTCTCTCTCTCTCTCTCTCTCTCTCTCTCTCTCTCTCTCTCTCTCTCTCTCTCTCTCCCTGAGACAGGATTTCTCTGTGTATGTAGCCCTAAGTGTCCTGGAACTCACTCTGTAGACCAGGCTGGCCTCAAACTTAAGAGATCCACCTACCTCTGCCTTCTGAACGCTGGGATTAAAGGTGTGTGCCACTCATGTCCCGCTGGGTCATGATATCTTTGAAGAACTGAGAACCAAGCCTTCCTAGCCTTGGGACAATTTGCCACCCAGGACACACCTGCTTTCCATGTAGAGTTGCATATGTAACAGTTTCTAGAAGCCTGCTTTCTCCCTGTGGTGAGGGCACTCAGTCAGCTGCAGACTCCTCTGTTGCTAATGGATCAACACTACTGCCCACAGTTTGGAGTTTGTCCAGATCTGCTGAGCTTGCTCTCCCAGTGAAGCTCAACACATCTCCCTCCGCCATCCCCTACAGGGATGCTTCTAGTTAATTAAATTTTAACCTTTAAACTGCTCACGTAGGCCTAGCTTCCACTTACCAGCTGCAATGTAAAAGTTTAACTCAGAAAAAAAAAAGTTGCTTCTAAAAAAAAAATCCTTTCATCTACAAGACTCATTAGCATGCTCCAAGTCTCACAGATAAAAATCAGAGCCAGAGATAAATGCAGAGAAAGAAGCTATCTTCTAGCTATGTGCTTTGACTGCAGGTCTGTCCTGAACACCTGCAGGGCTCAGGGCAAAATTATAAGTGAAAGCTTGCATGCGCGCGCGCGCACACACACACACTCCTACCTAAAATATTTCAAAGTAAAACTCCAGCTATGAGATTCTACAAATATGTTTTATATAATACCTTCATAATAAACTCTGCATAGTTCCAGACAACAGTCCCCTTTCTTCCACATCTGGCCTATCCCACACTGTGAGGAGCTTCACAGAAAGCCCAGTGGACATTCCAGCTCCAACATTCAAATTCTTCTCACCTTCCCTATATATCCATCCAGTGGCCACACCTTGTGCCTAAGGATTTGTCTTCTGGTTGTTGGATCCCTGAATAGCATAGACTGCAAGGATCTGTCTCAGCCATACGGAGGGGATTCCAGCACCCCAGTTATCTGGATGGAGCACAGAAATATGGATGGGATGTGGTATATTGTAGGGCTCTGAGTGGACACAACCCTTTAGCTTCTGTCTTAGTCACTGTTCTTTTGCTGTGAAGAGGCACTACGACCAAGGCAGCTCTAATAAGAGAAAGCGTTTAGTTGGAGACTTGATTACAGTTTCAGAAATTTAGTCCATCATGGTGGGGAGCATGGCAGCATGCAGGCAGACATGGTGCTGGAGAAGTAGTTGAGAGCTACATCCTGATCTGAAGGCAGAGAGAGAGAGAGAGAGAGAGAGAGAGAGAGAGAGAGAGAGAGAGAGAAAGAGACAGAGACAGAGAGACAGAGAGAGACAGAAAGAGAGAGACACTCCGGACTTGGCATGGGATTTTGAAACCTCCAAGCTAACTTCTAGTGACACACTCCTCAAACAAGGCCACATTTCTTAATCCTTCAAACCCTTTTGAACAGTGCCACTCCCTTCCGACTAAGCATTCGAACCTATGAGCCTGTGGGACTCATCCTTATTCAAATCACAACTACTCATCTTCTGGGAGGACAGACCTAGAGATCAACAATAATCTTGGCTCGTGCTGAAGTTATCTCTGTAATGGATAATAGACAAGGCAGTGTGGGGTTCTTCAACCATCAATGATCCTGTCAAGGTGCATGAGAGAAAATCAGTCTAGATCTACCTAGGGAATGGACAGATTTCCTGTATTAATCCAGCAGACTGCACTTCCCAATCTATTTGTCCCTTACAATTGCAAAGCAAATGATTGATTCTTTCCAGTCAACTCTCAAACGTAAAAGCAAACTAAACACCTCTCTGGCTTGTGAAGTTTCTTCTTCAAGGCTTCCCTTCTACTTCCCACCCTAACAGCTAGAAATGGGTCTGAGTTTGCCTCCTTCTCAAGCTTGAATCTATGTCCCATTCCTGTCAGGTTCAAGATGAGATGCTTCCAGGACTCCATCCTGATGAACTTATAGCTGTGAATTCATGGAAAGATACACACACACATACATGTGCGCACACACCCACATGTACATACATGTGCACATACATGCATACACACATGCACATACATGCATACACACATACACACACAGACACAAACATATTCACATACACACACATTCACATATACATGCATACATGTGCATGCACATGCACACACATACATTCACATGTATACTCATACACATGTATACACATATACACACACATGCATATGCACACATGTATACACACATACACACACACCAACACATACACATGCACACACACACACACACACACACACACACGTTTCCCTAGGAGCTGAAGAGCCAAGGTGGAGGATAGAGCCACCAGAGCATGTGTGCAAGAAGAGGGTTCAGTTGATGCTTTCACTCTTTGATTACAATCGTGTGTGCCCACTGATCCTCTGTTAGCCACCTGGAGCTGCAAAGTGTTAGTCTTGCCCAACACAGGACACAGCCCTGGGCAAACTAAATAAAATTCCTGTCATCAACAACTCCAGCCCAACTGAGGAGAGAAGGCCATCACCTAGTGACTTTCAGCGCAGGCTGAATAAAGAAGAGCTATCTGATGCTCAGTTTCTTTATGACCATATCACAGGTCAGAGGGCAAGACAGTTTCCCTACCCAGAGCAGATGATTGTCTCAAGCAGGCATCAGGCTGGGACCCTGGCTGACACAGCTGTGTGAGGTAAAGGACTGAGCCAGTAATAGCCTGGAGGAGATTTTTACTAATGCATCTGTGCTGCAAAGGTGTGCCAAGCATCTGTGTGCTGCACACTGTACTCACATCCACAAGGACTCTAGTGAGGAAACAATGCAAATAAACTAACTAATTCTGCTCAGGCAAGGGACAGGAGGACCTAGAAGCTCAAGGAGAGCCCTGTGATCTCGGGGCTAGGGACTCAAGGACGCTTTTTGCTGTGGTTTTCATGGCGTCATCCCCATTTTCTTTCCCATCCTTTACATAAACAGGGTTCTCCCTTAGAGGAGAACCAGCCTGGGAGACTCTGAGAGCACAGACCAGTGTCTACGTGGCCTCCCTGTGCATCTCTTATGTTATTTGTCACTCGTGGGGTCTCAGTTTGAAATAGATTTGTCTGTCACAGGTGTTTTCTTCTGTCTACAGTAGCATCCTGTTTCTGTCTTACCATTGACAGTGTAGACAGATCCTGACTCAACTGTCTCCAAACCCAACTTCTGGGATTTCAGTCGATAGAGAGGAAGTGCATGGGGGAAGGGTTCTTTTTGTTTGTTGGGAGGTGGGGGGATTGGGATTCTTATTCTCTCTCTCTCTCTCTCTCTCTCTCTCTCTCTCTCTCTCTCTCTCTCTCATTCTTTGGCAGCATCATCCATGTCTATAGTGAATTTCAGTTCTTTTCATTGTCTTCCTGTCCCCCTCACTCTGCAACCTTCTCTACAACAAGGTCCTTCCCACTCCATGGCTTCCTTTTACATGGGACCCACTCACTCAGTTAGAGTTGCTTCCATGAAATGGGTAGCCTTTTGGTTTTGGTTCTTTTTTTCTTTTTCTTTTTCTATTTTCTGGCACAAGAGCCACTGATTGGTGGCTACACAACTGAGCAAAGTGACATCTTCTCCCCCAACAACAATTAACTGTCAATAGTTCCTGCCCGTGAAGTGAAGTGCGTCCTCCCACCCATGACGAAATGTTAGCTGCACCAATCTTGTACACATAACCACAGGTTCAGCGAGTTTGTGAGAGCAGTGGTCATGTCACATCCAAAAGACAGATTTCTGCCCCCCACACACACACTCTGGTTTACATTCCCTCCTCCCTATAAGACGTTCCCTGAGCCTCAGAGGGGGAAATACAGATGTCCCGATTAAGGGACACATCACTTACTCTTGGCACTTTGACCAGTCTCGAGTCTCTGCAGTAACTGCTCCTCTCTGCTCTAAGAAGCTTCTCTGACCAAGGCTGAACCTGGTCAGCCTCAGTCAGCACTAGTCTATGGCTATAAATATGAGCATTGAAAAGGCAGCTCGACCCCTTGAGGCAGGGTCTCACACTATAGCCCAGGTTGACCTCAAACATATGGTGATCCTTCTGCCTCAGTCTCCAAAGTGCTGTAATTACAATACATAATGAAGTAAAATCTGAACTCTTAAAAGTATCCAGCTACCAAAAGTCCCATCTGAGAGACTGGGTACCAAATATTTAAAGAAGGAACTTTCAGGACCTATTCACCAAATGAGGAATTTGTCTGGGCTTCCCTCATCTGATTCTCACACATCACAGAGAGTCCATTCTTAGCGTCTGTTACACTGATTGACAAGCCACTAATTTCCCCAATGAGAACCCATGCATAAGTGTTAATTAGCAGCATCTGGTGTGAATCAGAAATACAGATACCAATTGAGGCAATTGTACTCATTATCTCTGGTGTATGGTCTTTCCCAATAAAACGCTAGGTGATCATGCTGGGGTGTGAATTCCAGAACCAGGCATTGACAGCCCCCAGAGCACGGGTGTTAAAAGTGTATGCATTTAGATCCTGTTCTCTATGAGAACATATTTTTAAAGAAGAATGCAGGCATGGTCCATGGCCCACAGGAACAAGTCACCCAGCTATGCCCTGAAATTCAGCTGAGGGCTGAATCTGAGGAAGTGAGGAGAGCGGTGTGCTACACTGTGGTGCCCCATCTCATTGACAAAGCCTCAGTGTGCCTTCTCATCTCGCTCAGCTCTCTTGCTGTCTGTGGAGAGCTCCAGTGCCCCTCCCTCCCCGTGCTCCCAGGCTTCTGATGCTCACAACTACTGCAGATTTTGAGGAAAAGAGAAGCAGAAAAACCAAATGAGCAACATTTAGCTTTTCCCTCTGACTGTCCTTCCCAGAAACAGAAATGTCTAAACACTAGAGCGACAAGGCACATTCATTCTCACTTCTTGGCCGACCTGACTGTGGACACGGGGTCAGGCCTTAACATTTGCCCCATTCTCTAGTCTGTGCCCCAAATGTCATGCCACTCAACCTGTTTGCTCTCCCACTCTCGAATAAAAGGCGTTGGCAGCATCAAATCTGTCCCCTCCACCAGGGTTCAGTCCTCAGGTCACCAGCATGAACAAATGTCAGAGCATCATTTAAAGTCGGGCACAGAATCCTCTTTCTCTTCAAGTAGCATGGCCCAGTTCCTGGAGGTGAGTGGAAAGGCAAAACAACCCGTTAGGTGATCCTTTTGACCGTAGGGAGCAGAGACTGCAGAAAGGGTCACGGATAATAAATCCAAGGACAGGTTTCCTCTTCTGAAGCCAGGATTCAGAAGGGGCAGCCATTACCACCAACCATAGGAGTGTGGTTGATCAAATTAAGAAATGTGTTTTAAAATTCAATTACACCCTCGGTGGAAATAGCTTCACTAATGGTTAGGGATAGAATTATACCCAGTCTATAATGCCTAACATTTCTAAACCCAATTTTGTGTATTATTCTAAAGGTTAATTCAAAACCTCTCTTCCAAATGGGAAGTTGAACAGAGCCAATGGAAGGAGGGAACCCTCTGACTGACTGAAGGTTTATCAGTGGTAAGAGTTCATTAGTTTTAATTAGCCTAATCACTAATGTTGCATTAACAGTTTAGTGAAGGAAAGTAATTACTCACACATCCACTGTATTAGATGGGAAGATTAGAATTCATTTTCCAAAAACGATTAGCATTTTGCCAATTAAACGAATCCCTTTTCCGTGCCAGCAGCCCTGTGACCTCCCTCACCCAGTATCATTTAAATGAAACATATTTTGCATCAAAAGATGGAACAGGGAGAAATGAGGAATTAAGGCTGCATTTATTTCTAGTTCTTTCTCAGAGTGCAGCGTGTACAGGTCTCCACGAGTTCATAACACCCTTCTCTATTTGCATAGTTGTTCACTTCTGTCTCCTCTGCTTGTGCCCCTGCCTACCACGTGACACTGAAGCAATTAAAAAGAAAATGGCTAGTGATGGTGGAAGATAAAACCAAAAGCAAGGAACCAGAAAGACGAGGCAGAAGAGTCGTCAGTTGGGTCTGATAGCAGGACAGGGCAGGGATGCTCTGCTGGTCCCATTCTGAATGCCAGTTTGGAGCAGGCTCACCCCTTTGTCATAAAAATGCTGTGCTGCCCACGGGAGTTCCTTAAAGCTAGCAAGTGAGTCTCTTGAGTCTCCTGCTACTCCCCAATTGGCATAGAGGTCATTTCAGCCATAGCGTGGCTTATAAGACCTTGGTGATGTGACCTCAGTATATGCCATCTACAACAGATTGGTCAGCTTCTAGGAAAGCTCTTAATGCTTCTTACAAAGAATCCTGTGTGCTCTTTCTCTCTCTCTCTCCCTCTCCCTCTCCCTTTCTCTCTCTGCCCTCTGATACTTCTATTCTTGCTGACAAAGCTTTTGTTCTTGCCAAAGAAACCACCTTCTATCTTCACTCAGTTCAATGTCACCTCACACTAAGGACAGTAACTATCCCTCCATCGTATGTGGTCCTCTTTTAGTACCCATGGGACTTAGTTCCAGAACACCGGTCCCTATGGATATTAAAGTCCTTGAATTTTAGTTTTATTTTATATGATGAGTTTGAGCATCTGTTATATAAATAGCCTAGTGCTTTCATATAACCCATCAACCTCCTCCCAAATACTTTAAAGCTGTGGTTCTCAACCCATGGATTGCAACCCTTTGGGGGTCAAATGATCCTTTCACAGAGGTTGCCTAAAACCATCATAGAACATAGATATTTACATAACAATCCATAACAGTAGCAAAATTACAGTTAGGAAGTAGCAATGAAAATAATTTTATAGTTGGGGGTCACCACAACACGAGGAGTTGTATTAAAGGGTCTCAGCATCAGGAAGTTTGAGACCCACTGCTTCAAACATCTCCACATTATACATTATAATAGCTAGTGGAACACACGGACTACCTAGGATGGAGACGACAGAACATGGACTGCGGAGAGGCATGTGGAAGATCATATGCTCAGAGATGGAACTCTTGGGTCACTCTGCTGTCCTGGGCCAGCACTGGGGCAGCCTAGACCAACAAACAGCAAGACTGAGTGAGGCCTCTGGGATTTCACAGTGGCTGGTGTTCAGCCAAGTGGCTGCCCAGTGTGAAAGCTAATCCCTCAAGATAGAGCAGCAAGTGAAGACCAAGATTCAAGGTCACCAAAGGTCACTGAAGTTTTCATTCCTATCGAAATGATGGTATAACAGTATCCCACCATTCTTGGTGGGGCGGGGGAAGGTGGTGTTAATTGTTTGGTTGGCTGATTTTCCCTTTGTTGAGACAAAGTCTCATATAGCCCAGACTGGCCCGGAACTCGCTATTTAGCTGAGGAAGAATGGGATGAGCTCTCAGTTCGAGCACCCCAGCTCCTGAGTGCTAGCGTTACAGGCACTCACCGCCCTGGTTTTTACTTGACCTAGTTTTTAATATTGTTTTACAGGCATCATTTCATACGATCTCCTGACAATGCTTTGAGGGAAATATTTTTCCCTGAAAAGAAAATTGACTTAACCAATGCTATTGGACTCATATATAGGAAAGCCAAGAAGAACCTCCAGATACTCAGCTAGTAACAGTCCCAGCCTGTCTCCATTTCACTCAGTTCCACTCCCAACTTCAGCCCTATGAGCTCTGTGACCTTGGGCAGGTGACTCATTCTCTCTATATGCACGACCATTGGGTTCCTGTTGTGATACTTGAAAATAAAAATAGATGGGAAGGGGCTGGAGAGATGGCTCAGTGGTTAGGAGCACTGACTGCTCTTCCAGAGGTCCTGAGTTCAATTCCCAGCAAACACATGGTGGCTCACAACCATCTGTAATGGGATCTGATGCCTTCTTTTGATGTGTCTGAGGACAGAGACAATGTACTTACATACATAAAATAAATAAAACCTTTAAAAAATAGATGGGAAAATAGACTTCTCAGAGACTTCTCCAGGACGTACCACTGTAGGGTTCTCCATGAGAATCCAAGGCCCCAGAGTACAGAAGAACTGTATCACCTGCCAGGTCTGCACACTACACATCCATGAAGGACATTGCTTTCTACTGTGGAAAAAAATGAAAAATATCTACTTTCCATAGTGCCTAATACTTAGTAGAGACTATGTGTTAGTAGATTATTCCTTTCCCCACATGAACTCTGAAGGGTAAATCAGACCCATTGGTAGTAGAACTCTGGAACTCAGCCTGTCGCCTCTCTGCTGAAGACAACCATTCTCCTTAGGGTGAAATACAGAAGAAGAAGAATCAGTAGGCCATCCGTAGCTTACCATGCAAGGGCTATGAGAAGTACTCCTTAGAGCTCAAGTCCTACAAGAGAGTACATATACCATCTTCTGAAATTTATAACTTGAAAGCAGAGCTCCTCCGACACCCACCTGCCTGTCGGTGACAGTCACTGCTAAGAGGCCATGCCGTGTATTGTGTATATGTGTTCATATGTGCAGTGTGTGCATTGCACATCAGTGCTTGCTTAGACTTATGTATGTATACACCCGTGTGCACTTATATGTATGTATGTACTCATATATACTCTAGAAAGGGAAACCAGGCTTTGAAGTTAGCCACAGTTAGCTGGGAGAGAGTTCCTCTGAGAGTCAACGTAGCAAATGTGAAAGACAGACTTCCCCCCCTGTCCTCTGAACTGAGTGAACTGGAACAAGCTAAGGGAACAGTTGCTCAAAAGTAGTTGAAGGGACTTTTGTCTCAAGAAGGTAGCCTAGGAAACTGCTTCAGATGAAGGCCTATGCCTGACCCACTACGGAGTGTCAATGTGAGTCAGATCCTACAAACTGGTTAAAGACATGAACCTGAGATGCCTGACAGAGGGAACATAAGGTGTGCATAGCTGGGCAGGGGTGCGCTTGTGTCCAGAGTCAGGAGATGTAAAAATGAACTCTCTGCTACTATTTACAAGTTCTGGACCCTCAGGCATGTAGCTAGTAAGACCCACTTCTTCTAATAAAAAATATGAATCACAGTCCCTATGTCACAAGGAAGATCTTGTCAAAACTGCAATTAATTAGAATTGAATTGATGTCTGTACCACACACATACTGAGGGACACTGTCTGACTGCTCGTAGCTATATACCAGTTCCCTGTAGTCGGCCCACAGCGAGTGCTTAATAAGTGTTTACGGATGCCGGGTCAGAACATGGTGCCATGGGTCTGATGTTGAGAGCATTTATGGACACATTGCCATGAAGAAGAGAAAGTTGGGGTTCCCGTGAAGGAAGCTGCCTGGAGAGGAAGAGGCTAGAGAGTGGAGAGCCAGGAACAGGGTAGAAATGTGTCTGTCAGGACAGTGTCAGGGGTCCCAGGTAGTGAATTCTCTCTAGAGGCGGTGACTGCACACAATCACCCCTGTGTCCCACGTGTTAACTTAGGACTTAGAAGAGTGACTGAGATAGCATGAGCCCTGGGAACAATGGGAAGACAAGTGGCTGTTACAGAGGGTTTCCTTTTCTATATGGTAACCATGATCAGGAACAGTAGAAAGACAAACGACTGTTACAGAGAGCTTCCTTTTCTATATAGTGACCATGATTGGGAACAATGGAAAGACAAATGGCTGTTACAGAGGGCTTCCTTTTCTGTATAGTGACCATGATCCAAAAGGAACACCACCTGTGGATCACCATTGTCTACCATTGTCAGCAGCAAACAACAAGAAAGCAATAAACGGGATAGTCGGGGCAGGGGCGGGGGGGGGGGCTTACTGTGGCTTATGGTGGACCACCATCCTAGTGTGAGCTGTTTGAGAGAGGACAGTACCTATTACTTGGGTATCTTTTTAAAGAGTCAGAAAGACATCAATATTGAATTTTCCTAGTTAAGTATTCAGAATCCCAATCCCTCCCCTCCCAAAACACCCATGATATCCCACATCTCTTAGTATGTATGTATGTGTGGGTGTGTGCTCATGTGTGTGTAGATGTATGTTCTGTATGTGCACTTGTGAATGCCAAATGGCAGCCTCAATGTTATTTCTCAGACACATCCCCCACTTGTCTTCTCCCCTTTTCTCAAGATAAGTCTTCTCATTGGCCTGGAACTCACTGTGTAATCTGGGAGAGTCACTGGCTGGGGAGTCCCTGGGAACTGCCTGCCATCCTCTTCTCAGCACTGGGACTACGAGCATGCACCTGTAACACTAGGGACTGTGTGTGTGTGTGTGTGTGTGTGTGTGTGTGTGTGTGTGTGTACTGCATCACAGTACAAGTGGGAAGGTCAGAGGACAACTTAAGAAAATTTGCTCCCTCCTTCTACCATGTGGGTCCTATGGCTGGAAGTCAGGTTATCAGGCTTGACAGCAAGTGCTTCTCCCACTGAGCATCTCTCCTCACTCCCCTCACTTATATTACTACTCTAACATATTTAATTAAAGTATAATTACATCATTCCCCATTCCCTTTCCGCCTTCCAAACTCTCCTACCTCTTCTCTCTTTCTCTCTCTCTCTCAAGTTCACGGATTCTTTTCCTTTCTTAGTGTCACGTCTATCTGTCTATCATCTATCATATCTATTATATATGTATACATATATAACTACCTACTGAATCTGTTTAGCATTGTGTTACATATACAATTTCAGAACTGATCACTTGGTATTATATCACTAATTAGTGGGTTCATCCCTGGGGAAGACCATCTCTCCCCTACTCTGGCATTCCTTACTTGCCTGTATTGTCTAGGGGTGGGGCCCCAGGAGATTTCCCATTCCGTATTAGCATGCGTATTGAGGGTTGTTCTTCAGGTCTTGTTTAGGCAGCCACGTTGTTGTGACATCATGTCATTTCTCTGTCACTAATAGGAGACACAATCTCACAGCAGACATTCTGATCCTGTGACTCTTAGGATCTTTCACCCCTTTTCTACAAAGTGCAAGAGTTGTGTTGTAGGTGTTTCGGTTGTGGCTGGATACCTCATGACCAGTTGTGGTTTTGGGTATTGGAGTTACACTTATCAGTCAAAGCCTGTTTGAGAGCTGGTCTGGGGGTGTGAAGATAGCAGTGGGGGTTAATTCCAAGAAGAGAGAGAGAGGGAGAGAGAGACAGAGAGAGAGAGAGAGAGAGACAGAGACAAAGAGACAGAGAGACAGAGAAAAAGAAGAAAACAAACTAACAAACAATCCCTTTAATGACTCTAATAGGAGAGCCACACTCAGAGCCAGAGACAAGCCTCGCATCCCACTAACACTTTTCTCTTTCCTTCCAGTATGTGTCTAGTAGACGGGCCATCACTCAGAACTCCGCAGAGCAAGGTAGCTTCCACCCGCACCACCTTCCCCACCACCATCGGCACCACTGTCCCCACAACCACCTGTATCAGCATGCCCGTCCCCGCCACCTCCACCACCAGGAGCCGGGGCTGCACAGCGCTCAGGTGACACCCTGTATATGCCCACTGTTCTCCTGCCAGTGGGAAGGCCACCTGGAGGTGGTGGTTCCTCACCTGCGGCAAATCCACAGGATCGACATCCTGCAGGGGGCGGAGATAGTCTTCCTGGCCACGGACATGCACCTCCCTGCGCCCGCCGACTGGATCATCATGCACTCCTGCCTCGGCCATCACTTCCTGCTGGTGCTCAGGAAACAGGAACGGCATGAAGGGCACCCTCAGTTCTTTGCTACCATGATGCTGATCGGGACCCCCACCCAGGCCGACTGCTTCACCTATCGCCTGGAGCTCAACAGAAACCATAGGCGTCTCAAATGGGAGGCCACCCCAAGATCTGTCCTGGAGTGCGTGGACTCAATCATCACCGATGGGGACTGCCTGGTTCTCAACACCTCGCTGGCCCAGCTCTTCTCTGATAACGGCAGCCTCGCCATTGGAATCGCCATCACCGAGACCGAGACGGAGGTCGGAGCCAGGGTTGCTGCTGAGATATGAGACCAGGAGCCTCTGGGTATCCTGTGCACCTTGGACCCCTAGACAGCAGGACCTTTTTATTACCCCATCCTCTTTCTTTTCTTTCTTTTTCGTCTCCGGTAATTTGAGGTATTAGTATTCGTCTGCCATGGGCATTACGTTATGTAAACAACTGTGATTCAAGATCTTGGTGTGAAATCTGTCCTGTGTTGTTGGTAAGGTTTTGTAGAACATTCAGAAGAGTTTACCAGAATAGTTATTTTCCACCAATGTTAGTCCCTTTCTTCACTGCCTCCAAAGGGAGCCAAGTCCCACTGTCACCAAGAAGTGGAGCACTGGAGCGAAGGAGTCGGGCTTCCAAACTCACCCTTCTTTCCATCTCCGGGCTGTTTCAGATAGAGCCTAACTTGTCATGGGTGAGGCCGCATGACAAGCCATGATCAGCCTCCGGCCAGGAGCCTTGGGCTCGAGGCTATGCTGCAGGAGTGTGAGATGGTGTCTCCACAGACCACGGAGTCACCTGGAGGCATCTTATATAGCAGAGGCACTCACTTGACCCTGGGCCGGAGATAGTGGTCAGATTAAAAACCCTCTTTCATTTTATTCTTTTTTTCAGGTTCTCCCGGCCTCCTTACCGAGCCATGCCCTTCCCTTTAGCTTTGCAATTAAAGCCCGGATATTCTCAGTACTTTTCTGAAAAGCGCTTCGCCTCTGCCAAGGCAGGCTACATAAGACACATGGGAGAAAAGCAGCCAGAAAGAAGGCATCAAATTAATTGCTAACCTCCAAGAGGGTGCTCCTGCCTCAGTGAGACCTTCTAAATGTATAACTTATAAATCCATCAGCTTCCCCTCCCCCACTAAAGTAACACTTTTTTTTAATCAGACAGATAGCCAGCTACTCCATTCTTGATAGTTTATAAATAAGATCCATCATCAAACATAAGGACCCCAGAGAAAAGCAAGTAGGACCTGCCCCCTGGAGAGCTGGCACTTAGACTCGAGGCCTCTGGACTCCTTTCCTTACCCTCTAACACACTCTGCATCCCTGCTCAGTACGTAAATATGGCTGCTTAGGGAGCATCAGGAACTCACCTCCCCCTCCACTCCCCACCCAGCCCCACACCCCCACCTTCCCCCAACTTCACCCACTACCCCCCCCTCCACCACCCTCACCCCCACCCCCTCCCACACCACCCCTCCAGAGGCTGCTTTCTCTTGGTTTGTTGTCAACTTCTGGGGGGAAGGCCTTCCTGCAGTGGAAGAAAGTAGGAGTCTTCACTCTGCCTTCTTTCTGTTCTGACTAGGACACCTTAAAGCCTTCCCAATGGGGCAACTTCCTCTCTGTCACTCGCCAGGTGCTAGGGGAAAACATGGCATCCAAATCCAACCCAGCTCTCCCTGGGTCTGTGTGGGCCTTTCTCCAGCTCATTCCCTTACCTCAGGCACACCAGCTGGGCCTGGCCAGCCTCCAAGTGAACGCTTAGTTTCAGGCAGATTGTCCTGGCTGGCCATCAGTAATCTTTTCTCTACCAGAATTAATTCATCTAAAAACACTACCCTTCCCCCACACTGGGTGATTTTCCCAGCCACTTTTGCTGTCAACCCACACCCAAAGCATCAATTTATAGAAACACAGTTCTTCTTTCCAGTCCCCCAGTCATTGCTGGGAATCTGAGCCCAGGCTTCATCTATCTAGGGCTGGAGAAGCACAACTAACTCTGCTTACAGCTGAGCACAAAGATGAAGCCGTGAGTTACCAAGGAAAGGTTTGTGTGTTGTGGGCTATGGGAGCTATCACGCACGCAGCTCCAGGCCATTAGCATCCAACCATGGATGACCCAGATGCAAGTCTGGTGGGTCAGCCCTGGGAGAGACCAGCTTGTGTGGCTCCTTGCCTGCAACCCCGAGCCTCCATAGCTGTCTGAAGGCATCAGAAACCACAGTTCCTCTCCTGGCTTCTGATGGTCATTTGGAGTATTATAGGTGCCCCAACTAAACAAACACACAACACCTCAAGAAGACACCCAGTGCTTACAGATCTCAGAACCCCTGCAATGTTGCCTTTGCCTTCCTACTGAGCCAAACTGGGAATAACTGCAGACTGTTGTTAGTGCATGCTGTATTATGGGTAAGTTAGTGCTGTATTATGGGTAAGTCATCCCAGGCACGTGTTTGAAAGGTGGTTCCTAGAAGTCTCCAAAATAAAGGCTAGGGAATGTGTCCTTTTCCTCCAACTACGGTGCTCCCAAGACAGCTTTTCTCTCCAAACTAATAAGTGAAAAACAGAAGACAACGGAGCAAGCTAAGACCAGTGAATTGGAAATAAAAAAGTGTGTTTCGAGTGTCATCGCTACCAAACCACTCTTTTCTTTAGTCTTGAGTAAATCCTCATCAGTTTCCTCAACACACAGGTTCAGAGACACATCGTGACCTTCTCACGGTCAAACATCATACATACCACAACTAAAACTCAGCTTCACTAATGCAGACTCGGTGTTCTCAATATAGGAAGACGAACCCCCCCCCCCCCAGTGTTCAGCAGGGTCTTGCTTCAGCAGTGGATGGGAGACTTGAGAATCAACCGGGTCTTCACCCTAGATGATAGGGGAAAATCCAGAGGGGAAGGCTGGAGTGGATTCCACTTTCAGCGGTTTCTTGGCAATGTGAAGTAAGCTGGTCCCAGGGTGGTAGAAGGGAAGAGGCACATGGAGGTCTCAGTAGCCTGGTGTCCCTGCCTCCTTCACCCACTGTCAGGACTCTTGCTCCTAGATTCTGCACCCAGGTTGCCAAGACACTCAATGCTGTTCTTTGAGGAATATTTGTGTTTTAGTAGAGGGTCTAGATAGACAGTAGCACTTAAGAGAAAATGAGTTGTCTGAATTTGAATTGGCAATGGTGAGGCATTTTTTCAGAAGGTGTTTAAAGGGAAATATGCCTCCCCTTGAGTCTGAGCCAAATGAATGACTGCCCTGGGATAGATCTAATATTCCTGCAGCTACTGGAGACATTGAGAAATGGATCAGGATAGCTGTCACAGTAGGCCTTGTGGCTGCCACTGACTGGAAGTTTCCTATATGACCCAGGGGGATACATGCTTGGAACATATTATCCCCTGTAATCCTCAAAAGAATCACATGAAGCTGCTGCTGCTCTGTGTATGTGTTGTACCTATGTAACAGATAGCAAACAGTAAAACTGGCTCCACACTCTAAGCTTTGAACCAACTTCACCCATGTCATTTCTATGAACTCATGTTGCAGAGTCTCAGAAGGACCCAGTCTAGACGGCATGGAAACCCTGCTGTAGTAGTTCAGTACTAAATGTATCTTTTCACTTCTATTCTTCCAGCCCGATAGCTGACTTGTATTCAGATTGTTACATTTTTAGAATTTTGTAGGTCAGTTATTACAACCGTTATTGAAAATTAACTTATATATAATCTTACAGTTAAATAAATTCTATTTAAGACAAAGAGAGTACTCAGGCGCCATGACTTCCTGATTCTTTCTTTTCTGTGCTCTGAATGACATTTGTCTCGTGTCTACAAGTAATGCGCTTACAATGATGCCAACCTTCTGACTTAGCTCTCAGTGACTCCATGGTGATAGGGTGGAAGGATTTACACCACAGCCACTGGTAAATACTATAGGCCAAAATAGTCCCAGAAAGTTAACTCAAGCCATACATGGTGACTAGAATTCATAGCACAGTCGAAACATTGCTGATGCACTCGTGGGGACAGAGGACTTGGAAGAACCACACACATCACAGTCAAACAGCAAATTGTTCAGGAAAAGCAACTCTACTGGGGAAGAGACCTTGAAGCTTCCAAGAGTATCACTTGCCCAGAGCACCCTCCAAAACTGCCCTCCACCCCACCCTGACCTATGCTGCTGTGCAAAATCCTATCTGATGGCCTTCATAAAGAACCATGACCCACAAAACCAGCCCATAGGCAACCCCAAACTAAAAGCCAAACCACACACTATAAAACTGGAATCCTTGATCCGTTTTTTTTCCTCACAGGCTCTCCACCTTCTGTCTTCCTTATCTGTAGGTCAAATGTTCTCTGAAGAAAATGTTTTACTTTGAAACCAGAGATTAGAAACATCTGACATTTGAGAAGAACATTAAGTCTTGGTTTCGAATATCACATAAAATGTGTTGCCAAGGAAGGAAAGTGAGACCCTGATGTGTCATAAAGCCGAGGGGCAGAGACAGCAATAGGTGAGGGATGGCGTGGGAAAGACAGAGTCCAGAACTTTCTTCCTGCTCTGGCTACTCTACTTCATGCAACCCAACAGGGAATTAGCTAGGGCCCATTGTTCCTACTGTTGCAAAAGTCAACTGTAAGTCCTGTGCCTGGAAGCAGGCAGGTACTCAGAGATGAGAAGTGAATTAAGGAGCTAGGGGGCTCAGTCAAGAAAGTGCTTGGGGTGTGTGTGTGTGTGTGTGTATGTGATGTGTGTGTATGTGGTGTATGTGTGAGTGTGTGTGGTGTGTGTGTGTGTGTGTGTGTGATGTGTGTGTGGGGTGTGTGTGTGTATGTGATGTGTGTGTATGTGGTATATGTGTGTGTGTGTGTGTGTGTGTATGTGATGTGTGTGTATGTGGTGTGTGTGTGTGTGTGTGTGGTGTGTGGTGTGTGTGTGTGTGATGTGTGTGTGTATATGATGTGTGTGTGTGATGTGTGTGTGTGATGTGTGTGTGGGGTGTGTGTGTATGTGATGTGTGTGTATGTGATGTGTGTGTGTATGTGGTGTGTGTGTGTATATGTGATGTGTGTGTATGTGATGTGTATGTGTGATGTGTGTGTGGGGTGTGTGTGTATATGATGTGTATGTGTGATGTGTGTGGGTGTGTGGGTGTGTATGTGATGTGTGTGTATGTGATGTGTGTGTGTGATGTGTGGGGGGGTGTGTATGTGATGTGTATGTGTGATGTGTGTGGATGTGTGTGTGTGTATGTGATGTGTGTGTATGTGATGTGTATGTGTGATGTGTGTGGGGGTGTGTGTGTGTATGTGATGTGTGTGTATGTGATGTGTATGTGTGATGTGTGTGGGGTGTGTGTGTATGTGATATGTGTGTGTGTGATGTGTGTGTGTGATGTGTGTGGTGTGTGTGTGATGTATGTGGTGTGTGTGTGTATGTATATGATGTGTGTATGTGATGTGTATGTGTGATGTGTATGTGGGGTGTGTATGTATGTGATATGTGTGTGTATGTGGTATGTGTGTGTGGTGTATGTGTGGTGTGTGTGTGTGATGTGTGTGTGTGTGTGTACTAGAATTTGGGTCCCCAGCACTCACATAAAAGGCAGGTGATGCAGTATGTGCCTGTAATTCCAGCAAAGGGGAGCAGAAAAAGGAGGATTCCCAGGGCTTGCAGGTCAGATAGTCTTTCTGAAACAGTGAGATCCCTGAATCAAAAAATGAAGAAACATACCTGTCACTAACCTTTGTTGTCTACATACATGTTTGTGCACACCTGCACTTCCATCACACACATCACACACATGTGCATGCACATGCACACGCGCACACACACACACACACACACACACACAGGCAGTTGGTTTCCATGTGACAGAAGTAAGGCTCTCTGTGGTTGCAGCTTGGACCTGGCTTCTAGAAGGGGAGGGAGCGACACAGATGGAACATAAAATCTTGCTTTGATTAAAATCCAACTCTAAATAACATCAAGAGTGATGTCTCCTAGTCAGATTGTCAAATTTCTGATTATCTTTTCTGAAGATTTCCTTCGAGGCTCCACTGAAGAAACACCACGGGAAAGAGCCCCAGGAGACCCGTTGTGCATGCACATTCGTTTCCCCAAAAGCAGAGCATGGCAGTTACCTACGCAGGCTAGAGTTTGTCTTTCTAACATTAGGTGAAAATATTTCACTTCAAGAATTCCAGAACAATCCCCTTGTCCTTTTAAAACCTTGTGTGGGAGACGTTGATAAAGAAGAGCATGGATGTCCAGAGACATTTCACTCCCTTCTAATGATGCACATAGAATTTTCTAGGTTTTCTTAGGACATCGCAGACAAGAAGCAGTAGCAAACCAGGGTGCCACCTTCTCTCCACCCCTCCCCCTCTGGAAAAGCCAATAAGCTCCATTGGTACCACTTCTTTGAGCCCCTTGGAATGTGCTTGTTCTTTCTGCTGGTTTGTTCCCTGCAACATGAGGGAACTGCACTGTGAAGCTACCAAGCAGAGTTCAATACTCAGAGATTCACTAGCTGTCACGATTGCCTTATGTTTTGTTATCTTCCTCCCCTTTTCATGTGTGCCTCCATTTAAGGTCATAATTGGATGGAAGGAAGAAAATGCTACCAGCGGTGAATAGCAACTGTGATAACTCTCGTGTCCCCGAAGCGATTTCAGCACCTTGCATTGACTGCTCTGAGAAGCTGGACCTCTGCCTCTCTCCCTGCATTCTAAAGAAAAAAATGGGCTTTCACCCCTGCCCTGGCCTCCCAGAGCCCCTTATCTCCACTGTCCCCTGCTTCTGCTTGACAACACTATCTCTGAAATTTATTTCTGGGTCTATCAGATTGCTTGTCAAAGAAATCTTCATGGTTTAATTCTTTAATTCCAGGCCACTGTTAGTCACTCCCAAGATCAGAATTCAGCATGGTTCTAATCCTATTGCCTGTCAATTCGTTTTAACCTCAATCTTCTTGCCACCTTATTTCCACAACCTGTTTCCTGCTCTCACAAAAGCTTGGGGGGAGGGGAGAGACACCCTTGAATTGAATTGATATGAATGATCAAAAGTGACCAGAAGGTTAACATGAGTGTTCATGAGCTGGGACACCTTTCAGGCCACGTCAGTGACTATCTTACACCTCACAGTAGCCCAGGTACTTGCTTTGTCTCTCCCCAAATCCTCAAAGGCACACAATAATGTTGCTCATTCCTAGGGAGAGAGTGTCCCCTAATGAAGTGGGGAAAGGGAGGAGCCTTTCCAAAACTCAGCCATTGGAGGAAGGCCCATGTCAACTGCACCCCGCTATCTAGGGGTTGTTGAAGGATTGATTTTCCAGAGAACTTGGTTTCTAAGCCCCAGAACCTGCGGTTCTGATTCAAGGGGGCCAGAGGAGTGCTCAGGACTCTGTTAATGGACCTGTAAGTTCTCAAATCCAAAGCCAGGGTCCAGTGAGAAAAAAAGGGACACAAGAAACAGAAGTAGGTAAAGTCGCCAGAAGAGGGGACCTGTGAGTGTAAGAGGAGACAGGCAGGGAGGAGGTGACTGGAGATGGACCAGGCAGGATTTAGATGGGGAAGCAAGACATAACCGGAGCCCCAAACAGTCCTGAGCCATTCTCCGTCATCCAGTGTTAATAGAGGTCTCTGTTCTTGCCGCTGGGGGATGACAGTGAAAGTTGAGGGGGCCAGAGGAGAGGAAAGGCTGTGCAGGCTGACAGGGATGTGGTGGCTCAGTGGCCAGGATGGGTGGACACGCCAGCTAGTGTAGAACAGTCCCCAGTGCCAAGCATCACACAGAAACACTTTCCTGTGAAGTGACTACAACAGTGTAAATCTTCCTCTGAGTCGAAGGGCTTTATCCTTTAAATCCCTGCCTGGTGGGGTTGGGAGTTTATACATAAATCTCTGTCCCATTTCTGACCAGGAGTTTCCCAGCAAATCCCTAAGGAAGATAGTCATTTACCCTGAGAATCCCAGGCTGGCTGCCTGAGCATGCTGCTGTTCAGGGCTTTCCTTGGGTGATGTGAATTATCCATGTCCTTCCCCATCAGCTCAGAACTAAACCCCACATGAGCTTGGCCTAGAGGCAGCAGAGAAGGAAATCTCTGAGCTACTTCCTGTTAGCCTAGAGGTAGATGAGCTACTTTCCATTTGCTCTACAAGGGGGCCAGAGAGAAAAGCATCCATTAAGCATCAAAGTCAGAGGCTTTGACTACCACCCAGTTACAAGGTGACTGACTCTTCCATTCTCTGTGCCTTGTCCTGGGTACCAATTCAACTTCCATTAATACTCAGGAGGTGGGCATTTCCAATTTTTAACACTGAGGTCAAAGGAAATAGCATTCAGTTGGATTTATACAATCTCTGCAAACTAGGGATTCTAATTCTCACATACTGTATCAGGGTACCACAAAGTATGTTCTGGAAAATAAGCTCAGAGGAGGAATTCTCATTTTGATAGATGTCCAAAAAGATTGTCTGGGTAGGCAATTCATTGATTGGATAGTCGTCCTAAATCATAAACCCATCTTGACTGGTTAATAACTAAGTACATTTGATAAAAGGCATAGAAGGCCCATCCATGGGTACGGATTTCACTACTTTACCTAACTCTCTCCCTGTGGTTTTTATCAGCTATAGTAGATATCAGACACAGATCATGCCTCACCTGCCATAATGGAAGGAGTTTTTTGTTTTTTTTTTTTGTTTGTTTTTTGTTTTATAAAAGACAACATTTAATTGGGGTTGGCTTACAGGTTCGGAGGTTCAGTCCATTGTCATCAAGGCAGAAGCATGGCAGCATCCAGGCAGGCATGGTGCAGGAGGAGCTGAGGGTTCTACATCTTTATCCAAAGGAAGCCAGGAACAGACTGACGGAAGGAGTTCTTATCTGAAACTCCCACCCAGGTAAAGGTAGACCCTTGCCTGCAGAAAGAATTTCAGGCTGGTTGCCAGGTGAACTCCTGGGATCCTCCTGTCTCTACCCTCAACTGCCCCTCCCTACATGACCAGTGCTGGGATAGATACTTACCAGTGTGCTCAGCTTTTAGCATCAGCTGGGGACCCACGCTTCTGCCATCAGGCTTGAATAGCAAGGATTTCACTGAGCAATCTCCCCAGCAGCCAGAGTTGGATTTTTTTTAAAGGTTTATTTATTTTTACTTATTTGAGTACACTGTAGCTGTCTTCAGACACACCAGAAGAAGGTATCAGATCCCATTACAGATGGTTGTGAGCCACCATGTAGTTGCTGGGAATTGGACTCACGACCTCTGGAAGGGCAGTCAGTGTTCTGAAGCACTGAGCCATCTCTCCAGCCCCAGAGTTGGATTTTATTAAAAGAAAATTTTAACATAGATTCAAGCATAAGAATTAATAGAGAAGTACTCTGTGAGAGACCAAGACATACTCAGGTGTGGGGTGGTCTAATGTCTTTATAATAGCCATATAAAGAATACTGTTGGGCTTTGAAGTTATTATCTTTAAAGGGTTGTTAAGTTAAATGTGATCATAGAGGGGCCTCCAGGTACATGAGAGGCTCACAGGAAATAAGGGAAAATCACAGACCAGCCAGAGTGTTATAAGGGAAACTAGGGTGGTCTCAGTGTAATAGAAGTTTATAGTTCTGTTTGTGGAGTTCCAAGAGAGTATGAGGTTTATGTCTGGAAAGAAGGGATGGGGGGTTCTTGAGCATAAAGGCCACCAAAGCCACACCAGGCCACTGATTTTGGGTCCTTTGTCCTTCAGACTCAGAATGAATTTTGTGGACAAAGGAAGGGTGAATTTCAGAAAGAAATTTTATTATAGGTGAGTACTCAAGAGAAAAGAAGAAGACAGGGGACCTTTAGAAGAGGAGCTTCCCTAAAAAGGGCTGCAATGGGGGGGGGGGGGAATCCTGCTGTAGGTTAACAAGGCCCTGTTGAGTTGAGGTATGGGTATATGATTTGGTCAGTCCAGTTGTCCTGCCCACAAGGTGGGACTGGAGTTCTGGACACAGGTTCCAGAGCACCTGGTCTCCCACAGCTTCTAGGTGAATGCTCATTAAAGTTGCCATTTATAAGGAGATGGAAGACGAAACCAAGAAACCAGAGTTAGAACCAGCACCCTTTGGCATTTTGGTGTTTCTAGGCTCTGATCAAGACATTATTGCCAATAGAGCCAAGGACAGTTCCAGCTTCTAGACAGGATGGAACTGGTTGTCACAGACAAGAAACAGATGTGCTGGTTTTCAAGTATTGCTGCATGTAAACTGGCTGCTTTCTTTCTCCTGTTCTCACGAGGAAAAAAGCCATACTTGAAGGTCATATTCTCTGAAGCTTCAAGCCCAGCCCACTGCTATTTAAACATTTTTGAAAGTATCTTTATATAAAAAAGACTATTGCCTCTGTGTAGGCAACCATACGGCAAATGTTAATTTTCCTAAAATTCCTGATTCTCAGCTGCAGGAGGCTTCAAGCACACTCTGGGACTCCTTATTCTCAAACCCCCATAGTTTTCATTGACTTTCAATTCAGCCGCAACCTGGGGATGCAGTCATGGTTTCCCTCAGGTCCACTTTTAGACTCTGCCTTGGGTACCACACAATTCTAGGAATAATAGATTTAAAAAAAAAATAACACAACAGTCAAGTCAGAAACCGAAGACCTCATAATACTTCCCAGTCAGTCAAAGGCAAAGCCACTTCCTACTTTAATCACCTGGATTCCCTCAAACAGTAACCACATCTTGGTGGAAATACAGGGGAGGTGGCCAGAAGACTGACTCTAGTCCCTGTAGCTTCTCCACCTCAGAAAAGGGGCTCGACCCAAAAGAAGAGTACACGAATCATCATCCACTGGAGGTGTTAAGACAGGCTGCAGGTGTTGCTGAGTTGGGGGAGGGGGCTTTAGGAGAGAAAGGTAGGGAATAGCATTGCTCAATAATATATAGGAAACACAGTTAAATTTCTATTTCAGAAAAGTAACAACAAATTTAGTATGTCTCATGCAGCGTTTAGGACGTGTTTATATTTCAGTATTTCAAAATACCAGTTTGACTGGGTGTCTTGGGTTTTCTATTTGTGAAGTCTGGCAAATGTAGGAGAGACAAGTCCACAAAAAGTAGCCTAATAAAAACCTATTTATTTTATTTTGTTTTTTTTAAGGTTAGAGATGTGGCTCAGTGGTTGAACATTTATTTACCCAACATGTGCAAGGCCCAGGATTTCACTCTCAATGCTGAAAGGACAAATCACCTTGTTATGAGAGTAAACTGCTATCTGTATCCTTCTTGCTAACTTCATTCCTTATCTAAGGCCCTGGGCCTGTTTTCTAGTTGAAACAGTTGGGTTGCACTTGTCTCTGCATCTTAGTAAGATCAATGTGCCTTGTTTGTTTGTTGTTTGTTTGTTTGTTTTGTGTGTGTACACATATTTAAGATGAGTGACCATGCCTGTTTGTGGGTGTGGATGTGGACATACTCATGCCACACTGTACATGTGGAGGTCAGAGGACAATGGTCTCAATTCAGTCCTCATTGTCCACCTTGAAAGAGACAGTATCTCTTCCCCGGTGCATAAGCCAAACTAGCTGACCTGTGAGCTTCTGGAGGTTTTCCTGTCCTCACCTCTTTCCTGTAAGTGCCCTGGGATTACAAATGCTTGAGCTACTGTGTCTGCCATTTATGTGGGTTCCAGGATCTGAGTGAAAGTAGTCAGGCTTGCACAACAAGCACTTTTACACACCACCTTATCTCCCCAGCTCCCACTGTGCCTTTAAATTCCAGAGTTTCAGATAACAGAAGCATTCAAGCAGAGGGAAGCTATCTGTAGAAAATGGTCCCCAATCTTCTTGATCTAATAAGAGCAGTGTTTGGGGGACAGAAAGAACGTTTGAGCACCAAAAGATGGTCTATTGTAGCGAACAGGAGGATCAGAAGGGGAGAGAAGGTGTGGTCCCCACCCTCAGGAATTTCTCAGTGTACTTGAGGCAAACAAATTCAAGCATCCATCAAGGTTGATCCTGGCACACAGGACACACATACACAGCATCAGCAGTTCCCAATTAGCAATTGTCACAGCTGGGCTTGTTTGCCTGCCTCTGAAGACTGGCAAATAAGCAGAAAATGGACCCAGATGTAATGGTCTATTATTTACAGCAATTCGAACATTCTGGTGCAGGGTTCCTGAGCACCCAATTTAATAGGATAATGCGTAAGTAGCTGGGTGTTGCTTTGCACACACAATACATGTGCATTAAGAAAAGCACCCAGAGATTAGGAGAACTCTGATTTTACATCAGACACAAGCAAACCTGCCCATCCTCTCTTTTTGAAGGAAAAGAGGAATTGTGAATCTCCTGGAATGGGAGCATCCCTCTGAGAAGCCAGCTTTCTTTGCTACTATATAAACTAATCTGGTCCAGAGTGAGTGAGTCACTGTCATTGCATTTAGATACACATCACCAAAAACATATTTCTAGTGGGGATGGGGAGATTTGGGTCACCAGTACTCACATAACAGCCAGGTGTGGCACCATGCACAAAGCTGGCAAAGGGAATCTTGAATCTGTTGGTGTCCCTAACACTGAAAGACTTTGTCCAAAAGTGAGGGACATCCAGTGATGGAAAGCCCTGTGGGTGAATTCCTGGAGGCAGAAGACAGTCATGCCACCAAGGCCCTGTGATGGGAAATTCAGTTTACAACAAGAGACAAAGTCTTCAGAGAATGGCACTGCGTGCCCTAGCAACTTCATTCTTTGGGTTTTAAGACGTGCACAGGATTTATTTTCCTTGGGAATGATAAGATCTCAGACATAGACACAATTGCATTTACAAGAAAAGCTTATTCCATTTTTAGTCTGGGAGAGGATTCTCCCCCACCCATCCCTCATCCCACCCCCACACACACAGAGTGTACAGAAAAGACCAGGGTCAATCGGGAGGCAGAAGGATGGAGGGAAGCCTGGGCTCGTGCCTCTGTGCTACTTTCGCTGGAGGGTCAGTGGAGGCAGAGAAGAGTCTGATCAAACCTGCTGTTGCCTAGTTTGAATAAGGTGGGGGAGAAGTACATCCCAGGCATTAGGGTTGTGATCTAGCTTGGGTTGATTTAGGGGAGGAACAGTTTCCCAGATAAATAAGAGGTCAGGATATGGGCTCTGGATTAATTGTGTTGCACATTAAAGGTGATGTGTCTGCCATCCTAATCCTGGGAGGACAGTGCATCCCCCAGGCCTTTAAGACCCAGGTATCAACATATCAAAAAGTACAGAAAAGGATAAACATGACTAATGCTACCCTTCCCTGTAAAATCCCAGTTTTCTGGACAAATGAAACCATAATCTAAAAGCTTTCATCTTTTGTAGGAAGGTCCTGTGAGTGGAAGGAATTGTAATCTCAATGGAAAATTCTCTCTTCACAGCTGGCTAGCCAAGTGGGGTGAAGCCCAAACAGAGACCGTGGGATCAGCAGAGCTTAGAGAAAGTCTGCAGCCCATCAGGAGGAGCATAAAGATTCATAATATGACAAGTTATTCTGTGATGTGCCCCAGGACAGGCAATTAAAGGAAGACATGTCAGTCAGTTAAGGCTTCTGGTTGCAAACAACAAAATCCACTTCAGCCAACTGAATCAAAACATACAAAATATTAAGGCCATGTACATTGGTGCATGCCTGTGATTGTAGCACAAAAGAGGCTTAGAGGGGAAGATTTCAAGTTCAAGGCCAGTTTGAGCTATATAAGGAGGCTCTGTCTAGAAGCAGAAGGAAGATGAGGAGGAGGAGGCAGAGAAAATATTTACAGGATATCACATGGCTAGAGAGTTACGCTCCCAGAGACTAAACAGTTTAAAACAAAACAAACAAATAAAAAATAAACAACACCCAGCTACACCATACAACTCTTTCTAACAGAAATAGTATGGCTCTTGCCTTCTCTACTCCTCTCTTCTTTCTCCAAGTAGCTTTCTAAGGAAACTGGGGAAAGTAAGGCCTCATTTTCCAGCTTTATCTCAGGAAGTCAAACCATGAGAGGACTGAGTCTGAATAGGCCAGCGTGGGCCAGTTCGCACTGTGTTGAATTGAGTAAGAAATTTCCCCCCACTGGTGAGCCTGTTTGAACACTCAGGTTCTAACTGGTAGGCTGAGATGGAAGGTGACAGAACCTTTAGCAAGTGTGTGGTCTTCGGCCGAAGAGGAAGTCATCCTGGAGGTTATCTCCACTTCTGCTGCCTGAGCCCTCTGCTTCCTGACGTGCCAGATGTGAGGAGGCCCCCTCCTACCCTCAAGTCCTTCCGTTAAGTGTGTTGCTTACAGTGATAAGAAAAGTAACCCGGAGTTTTTATTGTTGAGAATAGTTTTCACTATCCTGGGTTTTTTTTTTTTTTTTTTGTTATTCCAGCTGAATTTTGAGGATTTCCCTTTCTAACTCTGTGAAGAATTGAGTTGGAATTTTGATGGGGGCTGCATTGAATCTGTAGATTGCTTTTGGGAAGATGGCCACTTTTACCATGTTAATCCTACCAATCCATGAGCGTGGGAGATCTTTCCATCTTCTGAGGACTTCTTCGATTTCTTCCTTCAGAGACTTGAAGTTCTTGTACAGATCTTTCCCTTGCTTGGTTAGAGTCACACCAAGGTATTTTATATTATTCATGACTATTGTAAAGGGTGTCTTTTCCCTAATTTCTTTCTCAGCCCATTTATCCTTGGAGTAGAGGAAGGCTACTGATTCATTAGAGTTAATTTTATATCCAGCCACTTTGCTGAAGTTGTTTATCAACTAACCAGACCACCCAGAGCTCCCAGAGACTAAACCACCAACCAAAGAGTACACATGGAGGGACCCATGACTACAGCTGCATATGTAGCAGAGGCTGACCTTATCTGACATCAGTGGGAGGGGAGGCCCTTGGTCCTGTGGATGTTTGATGCCCCAGCTTAGGGGGATGCTAGAGTGGTGAGGCAGGAGTGGGTGAGCGGGTGGAGGAGCACCCTCAGAGGCAAAGGGGAGGGGGAGAGGGAGGATGAGATGGGCGGTTTGTGGAGGGGTAACCGGGAAGGGGGATATCACTAGAGAAGTAAATGAATAAAATGACTAATCAAAAAGAAAGAGGAGAGGAGAGTAGAGGGGAGGGGAGGGGAGGGGAGGGGAGGAGAGAAGCAACCAATAGGGAACTACAGTAAGAACAGACTCCAGTGTTGCAGGAAAACAAAGAAGAGATTAGAAGCAACTGTCAGGTACTCCCCTGTCTCTGTGTCCCTGTGAGCTGGGCAGCAAAGGCTGGTTAATCAGGAAACAAAAGCACCAAGACCCTTTAAGTAAGTACAGAGCATTTTGCCCACAGACATATTCCTGAAACAACGAACTAAATCACCCACTAAGTATCACATATAATATTTATCACCCTAAGCATCCCGCTGCGAACCCTTTCACAAAGTGAATAACCGCCCTCCCATATTTCTTCTGTGTGAAACTAGATTTAATATATTGAACTTTCTTAAATCAAGCCGTGCCATCCCCCTGGAACCTTTAAAAGAACGGAAGACCGCAAATTTCATGAAAAGGAGGCCGTAAAATTCCCTGCCTTCGTACTTTGGGTCAGAGGAACCTAGCGACCTGTTTAGACACCCAACAAGATTCACCTAATAGTCACAAGGACGTCAGGTTCCACAGAGCTGCGCTGCCTACTTTGAGGGCTACAGATAACCCAAGACGATTTGGCTCGCCACCTGCAGCACACTAGCTTTCTGCCATCATTGAAGTTGTTTTTCTTTTTAAAATTGATTTGCGCATGCGCACACACAGACTCCTGACGCTAGCGTTTCAGACCTTCTGATGTGAGTGCTGGGAACCAAACTCAGGTCCTCTGGAAAAGCGGCAAGCTTTCATAACCACGAAGCCATTTCTCCAGCACCTCTCACTGCAGTTTGATCTTAATACCTGGCCAAGCCCAGTGTGCAGCCAAAAACTCTTAGGGGTACCCAGTCAGCCCAGGCTACCCACCCCAGTGTTGGATGGATGAAACAGGTAGTCATTGTCCTCACAGAAGGCAGCGGGGTGATTGATAATTGACACCTCACACTGATCCGCAACACGCAAAGCAATATTGCTGAGATCGCGGTGGTTGTGTGGGGTGGGGGATGGGCTCCCCTGGACTAGCCTCAGTTTTTTTTTTCTTATTACTTTTATCAGTCCGGCCCTGAGACCTGAAGGCCAAATGCTGTACATAATGAAAGATTTCTCTGCCGGCTCACTCAAATCTCAGCTCATAATGGAGACAGGCTCTCACTAATAGATTCCTGTACTCTTTCCCCAGTGCCTTGTCAGATAATAGCACCACCGAAGCAACGACAGCGGAGAGTCCAACTGACACATCTCCCACGCCCAAGAGAGGGGGAGGGGTTTCTGTGTGGTACTTTGTGGAGCAGAATCAAATTATTTATGGGCCATTTAGATGCAAATGCATGGTGCATTTAGCAAACAGGCTGCATATGCAGACAATTTAGCCACACAATGACTGCATAAGGGCGACCCCAGCTAATCTTTCAGCATCAACTGTGTCTCTTCAAAGGGGATTTGGATTTTCTCAGAATTGATCAAACTTGACAAGCAATTTCTACCTAATGTGTAGGCGCGCCTCTTTTCTCTTCTCCATCTGGAGGTGAGAAATCCTATTTTCTGCTAGTGTCCAAGTAATGCAAAAGGCTACAGACACAAGTTAAGGAAAAAGAGAAAATATTATGCCCAGGACTATGTTGCTACAGAAAATAGGTTTTGGTTTAGTAGCTTTGAAATTACCAAACATTTCCATTTGACACAGCTCCATTCGCCAGCCCACTTTCTGCTTCCTGAGTAGATGGAGGAGAAAAAAACCAAACAAACAAACAGAGAGCCGAGCCTTCTCTGGACAAAGGCAGCCGATTCTTGCGCACCCTCCCAGGTGGAGGTCTGCATCTTGCCCAGGGCTTGTAGAAGAAACACCGGTGTTCCAGAGCCTCTCGGAATCAATGAAAACTACATTACAGAAAAGAGAGACCAAATTTGAAAACTCGACTCCGCCTGGAGTTTATTATCAGAATGTCAGCTTGATTCAGTTGTCCTAAACAATTGGGTGAGTGAGAGAGAGGAAACCCAATAAGCACAACTGGGCAGGGGGTCAAAGGGCATCAGCTGGATTTTCCGCGGCAGGCTGAGAGCAGGCTGCCTAGAGGCTCTGCTAGGGAAGCGCCACACTCCCACCTCCCAGCTCCAGCCTGTGGGTTTAATCCAGATGCCACATAGGTGACTTGAAAGGTGAAACCCACACTGTCTGTCATCTGGAGCCAGGGGAGGAAAGGACACACTGGGATTTGTCCACAGCTTTCCTAAAGCTTCTGCCTGAGAGGAGCCTCTGCCCACTGCAGGCAGCCCTCTGGCTCGGTCACTGGGGGATGCGACTACATTTACATACTTCTCTAAGAAACTCTCCAGCTTCCTGGAAGGCCAACTAATGCCTTGATTCAAGAGACAGTGATAAAGCACCAGGGACCCTGGGCTAAGTGCCTTTTACATTTCTTGAGAAACAAATAGATTTTTTTTTATAGTGTCGTTAAAAGAAATTGAGATAATATGATTTTTTTTATAAAGCTTTTTATTTGGGATCATAGAATTGTAAATGCCCAGAGAGTCCAGGAGAAACCACAGTATGCCCCTTTAGGGAGCAATCTAGAGACTCTTTTGAAGGTCACAGGAGATGGTCAAGTGGGAGAAGTAGCCTATGTGTCAAGAATAATGACTAGATGCCAGATGTGGTGGCCTACACCTTTAATCACAGCACTCAGGCCAGGGAGGCAGGTGGAGGTCCATGAGTTCAAGGCCACCCTCATCTACAACACCATTTCTGACTATCTAGGGTCGCACAGTAACTGGAAGTTTTTATTTCTACCACTCGTTAGTGGAGCCTAGAGCAGCCATCCTCATCACCGTTCTGCCAGAGTTCAATTGCACGATCTCCCAGCTGCTCCTTCTCAACAAGTAACTGTCTCTTGGCCTAATCAACATGCTCCCAGAGCAGTCCCTACAGAACATGAAGGCAGAGTCACTGCTGTCAACTTTCTTTCATAGTATATTATGATTATGATTACTAATGTTGTTATTGTTATTATTATTCAATAAACTTTGCATATGAAACTCATGTCAAATGCATCTACATCACTTCTATGTTCTGGATCTTCACACACAGACATACGTGCACACACACACACACACAGACACACAGACTCACACAGACACACATGCACACACAGACACACACACAGACACAGAGACACACACAGACACACGCATAGACACACAGACACACACAGAGACACACAGATGCACACAGACACAGAGACACACACAGACACACACAGAGACACACAGACACACACACCTCACACTATAGCCACTCTCATTTTCCACTCCCTGCTCTTTACAACAAATAAAGAATACCAAAGCTTGACAGTAGTTAAAAAGGCTGAAACCACATTTCACTCAGAAACAGCTACAAATAAGCTGTCCTCCCCCCCACACCCCCAGAACAGAGCTCAATGCAGAAAAATAAAAAACTGGATGTTCTTGGCTAAGGAGCAGATTGTAGAAGAAATTGAAGCTGGATAATTATGAAGAGAAGTCAGAACAGAAGGATTAGTTGTCCCAGCAGGGTCCAGATGTGAAACCCATTCTACTTCTTTTTTTTTTTTTTTTTTTTTTTTTTTTTTTGGTTTTTCGAGACAGGGTTTCTCTGTGTAGCCTTGGCTATCCTGGAACTCACTTTGTAGACCAGGCTGGCCTCGAACTCAGAAATCCGCCTGCCTCTGCCTCCCAAGTGCTGGGATTAAAGGCGTGCGCCACCACCGCCCGGCTTCTACTTCTTTATGAATTGAAGTCTTCCCTCCCAGTCCTTTCCAACTCTGCTACCTCTACTCTTTCAAAGGCATAATCTCTTGTGTCTCCATTTGACTCAAATTCTGTGTCATAGTTAACGCTGTAAGTGCTCATGGATGTCTAGAGAAGGCCCACTTGTCTCCGGCTCCACTGACCTTCCTGCATCTGCTTGCTGCACTGGAGCATTCCTGCATCTCTCACTCTTGAGTTTCCTGCTACTAGGATAGTAGTACTTGCCTCTGAGGGATGGAAACAGCTATTCCCCACCCCACTCCCCATAGTACTTGGGATTGAATCCTCACATATATTAGGCAAATTTTCAGCACCTGAGCTATATCCCTAGCCTACTTCTGAATTTTTTTATTTTGAGACAGTGTCTCACTAAGTTGTATAGGTTGGTTTTGAAATCACTCTGTAGCTCAGCTGACCTTGCTCTTGCAATCCTCCTGCCTCAGTTGCCAATGTGCTGTGGTTATAGGTCTGTAACCACCAGGCCCAGAGTGGACGGATTCCCCAGCATCTCGGACCTTTCCCTTTTCCCAGAGTGCGCAGACTCCCCAGCATCTCGGACCTTTCCCTTTTCCCATCTCACTTTTCCGTTGTTCCTTGGACTGCTTGATTCTACTTCTACATCTCAAGTTCTCCAAGATGAGAACTACATATCGCAAATGGTATATCACACAGGGTCATCACATTACCCTGTGAAACGCCTGCCATGCCAGGCAGTGGCTGTCACCTCCGCGTGTTGTTGGTATGAGCCAAGTGTGAGTGATCATGGCCTGAGAACATGGATTCTGGTTGTATCATGTCAGTGATTACATGAACTGCTCTAGACACAGAAAAAAGATAAATCAATCAGAGAGAGAGAGAGAGAGAGAGAGAGAGAGAGAGAGAGAGAGAGACAGAGAATAGATCAATTCATCAATTTATCTACCAAATCACTGGTGAGAAGATCTAGGAAGTGGGTTAAGATACAGCAGGGAATCTCTGGTGTAGGTGTTGGACACCAAATGATGATGTCTTAACTTTGGAGTAGGTGGGAACTCTAATGGTCTAATAGATTAGCTAATATATCCCATAGATTTTTACCTGATTGCTGAAAAATTATTATGTCAGATGCAGACATTGGTGATAAATGATTCTGAAGGGATCCAGGAGTAGCCCAAGGTAACTTTGGCTCTGGACCTGTGTGGGGTGGTGAGCTGTGCATAGGCAGCCTGGTCTCTGGTCAAGCTCAGGCTTAAAACCCTGAGGACCCAGCAGGTGACTGTTGCCAAGGGACAGCAGGTGTTTGGCCATGCTCCCTGGGTCCCTGGCTCCTCCTACATAGCTACAGCCTCCCACAACCCCCACCCCCAGGTCTGTGGCCATCAGTCATGTAGGAGCAGCACCAAGCCCTTCCCCATGCAAATAAGGTTTCCCCAAGCTCTCAGACCAAGCCAATGAGAAGTACCTGCTGTCAGACCCTGACCCACCCAGAACTGTATGTAAGAATCCTATCCAGAGGATTAAAGGTGTGCCCTCTGTATCCGTATGTAAGAATCCTATCCAGAGGATTAAAGGTGTGCCATATGTATCTGGTGTATCGTCTGAGAACTTCTGTCATAAGAGCTGTAACACTTGGAAAGAGGTCCGCTCTCCCAAAATGCCATCTGAAGCTCCCCCTGCACTTCTCCCTGCCTAGTCAGCCTCTAGTCGTCCCAGCCTGGCCCAACTCTCCCAGGGCAGGCGACAAGGAGCAACCAAGGCAGCACTGCAGAGACAGAGGCAGAGCCAACCGCAGCAGTGGAAGTGGCAAATTGACTTCCCCTTCCTGCTCACACTCTCTCCCCTTCTGCCAGAATCTTCGCACCCAGCAGGGCCAGAAATCTCCATGGAAAGTCTCCAGTACACAGGCCACAGACCTGTGACTTTTCAACTTTCTACAATCACCTGTAATCACAGCCTGTAGAACCCACAATGTGGGTATGTCTGTTTCAGGGAATTACAGTTCACAGTTGGTTTTTGTAAACTTTACTTCAGAGAAGCTGTCAATGCAAAAACCACAGCTCTCTGCCCAAAGGGAATGAGAGAAAATTTATTTTGGAGCCAAATTTGAGTGACCACTGCCTAGGAGAGCATACACTTAGGCTTACCTAACACTTCCATGTTCCAACGTGGAAGCAGTTTCATGGAGTTTCATAGGAGCAGGTTGGAGACAATCATAAATCAAGGCAATTTTAAAATGCATTAGTGGGTATATCAGAGACACAGGTTATAGTCAGGCAGACAAGCCCCTGAAGGCATCCTTAGCTCTCCAGTTGGTGAGAAATAGGTTTTTGTTAATATATTCTGTTTTATCTGTTGATCATAATGTTAGGTCAACACAGAGGTAAGCAAGGGATGCTCTTTGAGGGGCTAAAGACAGCTCCAGAGAAATTGTAGTCAGGCTCCCACACATGTGACATTTCAACTTCTCCATAACCACTGACATGTTAATCAACCCATCTATGCACACAGAGCTTCTTTCTGGGAATTTTCTTTCATAGACTGGTAAGTGCCACTCTCTTGGAGTCTGCTTTTAACCTTTCCTTCCTATATACACTGTTTCCAGATTCTTAGCAAGTTATTAAAATAATCAATCACCTGATTCCCCAACCCCAAGATTGTATACATTCTGTATCTCCAACATCTTGCTTCTCACATCTTCTCTTTGCACCACCATAAAGATTGTTATATACACTTATCAAACCTTCTGGTAATATTGCCAGAGACTCAAACCATGACACCAGCATTGTACTGTTTGAAGCCTACAATTACATGAATCCCATATTTTTAAAAACCTCTTTATTTACTTAGTTGTCGTGTGTATGCACATGGGTGTGCTTGTAGATGTGGAAGTCAGAGGTTGACATTAGGTGTCTTCCTCCATCTCTCTTTACCTTATTTTTCTGAGGCAAAGTCTCTCAATAAATCTGGAGGTTGCCAATTCAGGGATATTGGCTGACCAGCAAGTCGCAGGGATCCTCCTGCCTCCACCTCTTCAGAGCTGGGAGTACAGGCACACTCCACAGTGTCTGGAGTTTTAACATGTGAATTCTGGGGCTCAAGCTCAGGACTTGTGTTTGATCAATACACACTTTACCACTTCGGCCTTCTCTCTGGCCTCAAACCTGTTTCCTTTCTGAAAACATTTTTTTGTAGTAACACAGAAAGAATTATGAGCCATCGCTTTAAAAATGAGTAAATGTATTGGTAATCTCTAGGGTGCAGGTTGCAAATTATATATATTAGGATTAAGATACAAGTAAGTGCTACCAACACAAGTCACAGCTCTCATCTTAAAGGGAATAAAAAATAGTTCATCCCGGAGCCATTTTGAGTAACAATGGCCCAAGGACACAGATTTAAGTTACCCCAAATTCCATGTTCTGTCATGGAAGCAATTTCATGAAGGTCTATGTTTGTGTTTTAGAACAAATGAAGTCATAAGTCAAGATAATTTTAAGGTATATTGATGGATATATCGGAGAGGCAGGTACGGCAAGCTGAGGGAGGCTTTTCTATAGACCCAAGGCATTATCTGATGACATTCTTAGCTTTTGGGTTTATGGAAGCTGGTGGGTCTGCTAAGGTAAGAGATATAAAACGTGGGTTTTCTCCTTAATAGTCACAGGAAGTTAGTTCTGGCACTGAATGCTTGGTGGGCAAGGAATGGCTGCCTGGGTCTAACATTGGTCCGAAATAAGGTAACTAGCCTCTGGCCTGTGGCATCCCAATCTATCCATGGCACAGAAGTTTTACTCGGTCAGTTCTTATGCACAGCTCTATTCTGTGCCCTGTTCTTATGAAAAAGCTTAATCCAAGATGTCGAGCATGTTCTTGCCAGCTGTAGTATGTGTTACGTCATATCTTAGTTACTCTTCTATTGCCACAAAAGGCACCATGACCATGGCAACTTTTATAAAAGAAAGTGTTTAACTGGGGGCTGGCTCATGGTTTCTGAGGATTGGCCCGTCATCGTCATGGTGGGGAGTAGACAGCCATATCATTGGAGCAATAGCTGAGGGCTTTACATTCTGACCCACGGGCAGCAGCAGGTAGAGAGACACTCTGGGTCTCCTGTGGGCTTTTGAAATTTCAAAGCCCACTCCCAGTGACACACTTCCTCCAACAAAGCCATACCTCCTCCAATAAGGCCACACCTTTCAATCCTTTTCTAAGAGTTTGTCAGTTAGGACTAAGCATGGAAATAAATATAAGGGCCTATGGGGGGGGGCATTCTCATTAAAACAATCACATTTTATATCAGTAACTTCCCTTCACTCCATTTACAGCAAAATGCTAAAAAGTTTGCTTTGTATTTAATGCTGTGTTTTCAATACTGCTATGGCAGTGAATTCCAAAGCATACATTTATCCAAATGTATCCAAATGTTACCCAAAGATAACATTTAAGTTGATTTTAATGGTAATTAAAGCTAAAACTAGGGCTGGAGAGATGGCTCAGTGGTTAAGAGCACCAACTGCTCTTCTGAAGGTCATGGGTTCAAATCCCAGCAACCATATGGTGGTTCACAACCATCCATAATGAGATCTGATGCCCTCTTCTGGTGTCTGAAGACAGCTACAGTGTACTTACACAAATAATAATAAATAAATCTTTAAAAAAAAAAACTCTGAAAAAAAAGCTAAAACTAAAAATGGAATAGAAAAAAATCGTTAAAAATATATTTACAAGTTAGTGTTTGTATAATCACTTTCATTGCCATGGAAAATCCGAAGATATCCTCAGTGAAAATTCCCTAGATAATTATTACTTCTTTCTCCAATAGTGTGTGTGTGTGTGTGTGTGTGTGTGTGTGTGTGTGTGTGTGTGTACATGTCCATGTGTGTGTAAGGAGATACATATGTGCACATATGCATATGGAAGCTAACGTGAGGTGAGTCTCAGGTGTCCTTTCTTAGGACAGCCGATGCACTTTATTTTTTGAAACAAAGTCTCTCACTGAGACCTGAAGCTTGCCCGCTAGGGAGTAAGCTAGACTGGCTGGCCAGTGAAATAAAGGGACCTTCCTGTCTCCTCTTCCCAAAGCTGGGATTGCAAGCACGCTCGGAATTGAACTTGAGTCCTCATTCCTATACACATTAAGCATTTTATAGACTATTTTCCCCAGCCCTCCAGTAACTTCCGATTTTTATTTTAATACGCTTGGTCTTAAATTTTTTATAAACTTTTCATGCATGATGTAAAATGAGGACATTTATTTGGAAAAAAGTCAATCCCTGGAAAGAAATCAGTAGTTGAAAACATTCCTAGTTAAACATAATTAAAACAATGATATAGATAATAAGCTTAGTGTGTTTCTTTTGTGCCGACTCAGCAACCACTAAATGCAAGATGCCCAGGGTTCCATGTCCTCTCTGTGCCCATCATCCTTACAGGACCTGATATGCCCACCACACAGGAAGCCCGTGCGGTAACTTGTTTCGGGCCTATCGTCCTATCGTCTGCTCATGATGCTGTGTCCATAATCCAACACAGGAAATCAATGGTTGTTTGCTGAGTTGAAAGGAGAATCCTGACTAGATTGGTCTGCAAATGCATTGATTATCTACCTTGGCCAAGGTTGACTAGATACCTGCTGTCAATAATTTTATATTCAACCGCAAAGAGTCTTTTTTAAAAATAGATAAATAAAAGAGAAACATACTTCACATAGTAATACTTTTAAGAAAAAATTGAAATCTTTTCTTTCTTAATCTGTTCAGGTTGCAGAAGTCATATGACACACCTCCTGTGTTAGGGTTTCTATTGCTGTGAAGGGACACCATGACCAAGGCAACTCTTACAAAGGACAATAGGGTCTGCCTTAGGGCTTCAGAGCTTTAGTCTATTATCATCACCGAGGGAAGCAGGGTGGCATGCAGACAGACACGGTGCTGGAGAATTGCTGAACTTCTCTCCATCTGGATCAGAAGGTAGCAGGAAGAACAAGTGAGTCACTGGGCCTGGCTAGAGCTTCTGAAACCTCAAAGTTCACTCCCTGATGACACCTACTCCAACAAGGCCCCACCTCCTAATAGTCCCTATGGGCCAATGGGAATAATTTTTATTCAAACTGCCCTCTATCTGAACAATATTGGGCTGATGTGAGCAGCAGAAAGCTTCTGGGAGAGCAGAGGAGCCCAGGAGCAAAGGAAAGTTTCTTTGAACTAAAAGTAAATCACTATGTGCTAACCACACTGTAATTCCAGAAGACCCTGATAGCCCTGAGTTGTGTGAGAAAGATCTGGTAACCTACCCCGTGAGGGGATGGAAGGAGCATCGGGCATAATTTAGAGGGTTGATGAACGTTCAGGGACTCCGCTGATTAACACCCCAGATCCACAGCTCTCTACCTAATTCCTTTGACAACAGGAAGATTAGCAAGGGTCACAGTCCCAGTAACTCCTATCTCTCTAAATTGCATGTAAATTTTCTTGCATCTCCCTGGAAATCCTAGGGTAGCTGACTTCCATCTCTCTCCCACTAATTGGTAAACTGTAATATGTAAACATTGCCGATTCTGTGAGAACTTGAATAATGGAGTAACCAGTCTTACCCTCCCTCATTCCTCCATTTCTTTACTGAATAAGCTTGTGAGATTTAAAAGGATGGATAATGGGAGCAGTAACTGGCCTTGATGTCACCAAATTTTTCATTGTATTAAAACAATAATATCTTCATTGAGAGATATCACTTGTCCAGAAACCCGGGAGTTGGAATAGAGGCTTTATAGGTTTAGCAACTCTCTCTGAAGACTTAAAGGTGTCCAATGTCTTTGCCCACAACGGAATTAAGCTACAGCAGCAGGAGGAAGCAGGCTGAGCAGAGGTGCTTGGTGAGACTGTTGTTGTCTTCCTTCCATGCGATCTGTGCTATTCTGCACCGAATGTTCACAGTCTCGGGATGCTGTAGCTGTGTGTGACAGAGGAGGCCATGTAGGTTCCACAGGAGAAGTGGGGCTTGAAGCTCCTCTGTGCACAATACACAAGTGGAGACTGACTCCGTTGCCACCCCAGGTCCTGCCTCCTTGATGCCCAAACAGGCCACAAGGTCCAGAGAGCAGTTGGCCAGTCAGACTATTTACAAGACCCAGCCACCCACACAGGACTCCATTAAAGAAGGAAAAGCTGTGTCACACATCCCCAGTCGTAGGTGCCCTTTACTAATCAAATGAAGCCATTGGAACCCAAACACTGTTAACCCAGAATCTATTGATTGCCTAATTGATATATCCCCCATGGTCTCCTGTGAGTCTCACTTGCTTTGACTGATTTCTGTAGTGCTAGAGAAGCATGGGAATAGGACCTGTGAGTGCCTGATAACTGTTGGGTTTTTTCTTAGTTCAGTCATTCTGCATTTTTTTTTCCTCTTGCCTTAACTTAAGAGATATTAGCATCTTCCAGGTTATTCAAATAGTGGACAGCGTTGGTAGAAAAGCAGAATGGTGCTTTTAAAGCATCACATTTAATATACCCAGGAAAGGCATTAATGAAATTTTAATGAGAAGTCAGCCTGCAGTCATTTCACATTGATGATTCTCTTCACTGTAAAAACTGTCCAAATAACTGGCACCACGGAGAAGCACATAGTCAGCAGAGGTGCATATAACTAAGACAATCACCCCACGAGTAGACAAAGATGGTTATTTTTACATGAGCCTGGCAGAGGGCTAATTGCCAAATCTGTCTAGGGCTTTACAAAAGGGAATGCATGGATTTTTTTTTTCTTAATGGGTTTCTAGTTTGGGAAAATCTATAAAAGGTGTACACCTTCAGGCACAGCACAGGACACAGAAGATGACACTGCTTTCCCTCTACTGAGAGTGACATCTGAGCCAGAAGATCCAGGCCCTGAACCCAAGAGTCAATGTTTTTGTTTTTTGTTTTGTTTTATTTTGTTTTTAAGAAAAACAGAATCTCTCTCACTTTGTCACCTTGGTTGGTTGTAACTATGCACATCAAGGTGATCTGAATTCATAGAGATCCTACTGCTTCTTCCTTCTGAGTTCTAGGACCAGAGGCATGTGCCACTACCTGGCCTATACTTTTTTAAATTTATTTTAGATTGTGTGTGTGTGTGTGTGTGTGTGTGTGTGTGTGTGTGTGTGTGTGTTTAAGCTTGAACTCAAGATAGGATGATGTCTTCTGAATAATTCTCTCCTGTCACAATAATAACTGGAGCTAATTAGAACAATATTTTTCAAATTTCAGTAGGCACGGATGATCTTGGATGGTTTTGTTCAGTTCCTTCACTTGATTATTTGTGTTTTCCTGTAATTCTTTAAGGGATTTTTGTGTTTCCTCTTTAAGGGCTTCTATCTGTTGACCCATGTTCTCCTGTATTTCTTTAAGGGAGTTATTTATGTACCTTTTTTAAGTCCTCTATCAGCATCATGAGATTTGATTTTAAATCTAACTCTTGCTTTTCTGGTGTGTTGGGGTATCCAGGACTTGCTGTGATTCGGGAACTGGGATCTGATGTTGCCAGGTAGCCTTGGTTTCTATTGGTAGGGTTCTTGCTCTTGCCTTTCGCCATTTGGTTATCTCTGGTGTTAGTTGGTCTTGTTGTCTCTGGCTCGAGCTTGTCCCTCCTATGGGCCTGTAAGCCTATGTCCATACTACTGGGATACCAACTCTCTTCTGGCAGGGTCTGTGCACAGAAGGCCGTGGAGCCACCAGGCTCCCTGGCAAATGGTGACCAGAAGACTCCTGTCCCAACAGCTCCACTGATCTTATGCCCTGGTGAGCTCCTAGCTGTACCCCTCCAGAGAGAAGGTGGATCTCACCTCCGCTCTCAGAAGTGAAAGTGATGCTGTTCCCCAGCCCTTTAAATGTGTGTGTGTGTGTGTGTGTGTGTGTGTGTATGTATGTATGTATGTATGTGTCATTTTTCAGACTGCCTAGGCTGGTCTTGATCTTGTGATCCTCTTTTCTCAGCCTTCTTGATGACAAGGATTACATTCAAACTTGTAGTACCCCCAGCCCTGGCTCACATCCAAATGTCAGGCAGCTGGCCCTAGATTATCGTAGATTCTTCCTTAAGTGGAAAGAAAGAGAAGAAAAGACAAACTACGGGTGTTGACATTCTTTGTTTTCCTGGTAGTGTTCTTTTTTTTTTAATTCCTTTTGCACTTTGGCTCAGACATGTGTCATCCCCTTCCTTACCTCATCCTGAAACATATTGTTCCTACCTTGAAGTGGTATCAGACATGGTCCTACAGCTAACCAAATTTGACTGACATTTGAGTTAATGACTAACTGACCACCAGCTGGTGTTTTCTGTTTTACTATCCTGGACCACTGATAAGAAACTTAGCAGTATAAAACAACTATTTATGTTCCTAGGTTCAAAAAAGCCACAGTGGAGATCTTCCTTTATTCATGATATACTGGGGTCATTCAAAGTTGGGTAAGAGTGTTGGGCAGAGGTGGAGTCATTATAGCTGGGGCTGCAGGGGATGCTTCCAAAGGGGCTTCTGCTCTCAGTCTCCTGCTTGGGTTGGGAAAACTGAGAAATGAATTTGTTCCACTAGGTCTGTCTCAGATAGAATGATCATGAGTCGGGAGCCTGAAAATGAGTCTTCACACAAAGGAAGTGGGAGATGCAAGACATCTAATGTCCCACCCTTCGGAGTCACACAGGATCACTACATTAATCCCACATCACACTCAGATTCAAGGCCGGACATAAAGGCTATCTTATGATCAGTTATGTCAAAGGACTGAGACTGTATATTGAAGGTATCACAAACACTGCCACCTGAGAGTCAAACCTCCTTTGTAACCCTGGGCTCTTGAAACCAGAAATCTTTACACAGCCCAGGACACAGTAATAAGGGTACCAAACAGTATAACATGGGTCTATCTGGGAGCCTGGAAGATATCAACAAAATGAGTCCACCTCTAAGCCACCCAGTAGAAGGACTGGGTACAGTTAATCATGTTCCTAGTAACACCCAGACCACTATGGGATGCTCATGCAGGGACTGTTGATAATAAGCAAAAACTAGTTTTAACTAATCTGCATCTTTTGTCTTTTGGTTTTTTCAGTGCTGGGGATTGAACTGAGGGCATTATGCATGCTAAGCACATGCTCTACCACAAGGCTATACTGTCAGCTCTTACCAATGTATTTCTTGGATCTAACTCTATACTATAGAGAGTAGCTGCTCTCTAGATCCTAAAATCAGGAATTAAGGAATATAAGTTTCCACATCAGGCTCAAACAAACCCCAGAATCCCTGAGAAGGGACAGGTCCTTGGTTTTATGGTTGAATAACTAAGACACTAAGAGTTTGGTTTCCAGGGTCCCCCCTTAGCTGTGGGCAGTTGGCTTCCAGGAAAGATGCTGCCTTGGCCTGAACTTAGGTGCCTGTTTCTTCTCCCCTCTCCAGAATCCTGTGGCTGAAACTCCCTAATTTTGAAAGCCTGACAGAAACAAGGAAACTAGTCACTATTCAATTTGGCCTCCGGGTAAGAACACAGATAGGAATTGATGGGAGATCGATAAGACAGGGAACCATTCATCAATGTAAGCGGCTTTGCAGGCCACACATGGGCTCCCTCAGAAGCTGTCATATGCAAACGTGTTGGGACACATTCAAACAAAATGGACAAGAAACCCCCGACTTACTTTTTTATTCTGACTAGGATCAGAGACAATGATCAGCACAGAGAGTCATATTCACAATAGGAAAATATGGAAAAGAAATTGAGAAAGGCAAGAAATAGTTAAAAAAAAATAAAACAAAACTGTAGGACAGTGGGGACTGGCAGGAAGATCACATATCCCGGTGCAATGGCATGGCTTTAAGTTGAATATTGAAGCGTGAAATTTGATGGAAAAGATGAATGAGGAGGTAAAGGAACAGAGTTTCCCACAGAACCCTGAGGAAGATGAGCGTCAGACCGGCACAGCAGCACCCTGGGACAGGCCCTGGTTTATGGCTACATGACCGAAGCACATGACCGAAGCACATGACCAAAGCACATGACCGAAGCACTCTTGTTATGGGGCAGATGAAGGAGAGCTCGTGAGGGGAGATGAGCTACTGTTCTTGTAAACCGAAACAATGACATAATCTAACAGAGTCTCAGGAAATGGCCTTGTTTGCTTTATTGGAAACAGGAGAGGAGAGGGGAGAAAAGAATGCAGAGAGTCTGGGGAGAAACTGGTGGCCAGGACAGGGAGCCATTCACACGCAGGAATGTGGTCAGCCACAAGGTAGGTCTTAAAGAGAGGCAGTGAGGGGACTGACGGAGTAGATGCAGAGCAGCACAGCAAACATGAGGCGGGGCTCAGGGAGTCTGCTGAGGAGAGGGAAGACAGAGTGGAGGAACAGTGAGGTCAGAGACACCAGAACACCTCCCACAGAGTCAACTGACCAGGACTCATGGGAACTCGTGAGATCAGGGAACCTGTGGGGTCTGACCTAGGTCCTCTGCATGTATGTTATGACTGAGTAGCTTGGTATTCTTGTGGAAATCCTAACAAGGGTAGCCGGGCTGTCCCTGACACCTTTGCCTATTTGTGGGACCCTTTCCCCACTACTGGGCTGCCTTCTCCAGCCTTGATGTGAGGCTATGTGCCTGCTCTTATTGTAGCTTATTATGCCATGTTTGTTTAATGTCCCTGGGAGGCATGCTCTTTTCTGAGAGGAGTCAAGGGTGAGGGGCAGGATGTGGGGGAGAGGCTGTGGGGAGGGAATGGAGAGGAAATTGCAGCTGGATGTAATATATGAGAGAATTTTTAAAAGATAACGTATTCATTTAAAAATGAGATAGGCTGTGAGAACTTGTTGTAGATTAGATATGGGATGTTTGAGAGGAGTAGCATTAAGGGGCACCCCAAAGTTTTGGGCTACTCCGGAGTAGATGGGAGAAGACAGGAGTTCTGTTGGGACATGTTAAGTTAGAAACACCTCCCAAGGGCATGTGCCCATTAGGCAGTTAGATGGCATGGACACTGCCTCCTAAGGCTAGCCATCCTGGAAGAATGCAGGGAGCTTACTGGTGATTGGCAGCCCAAGCAGCTCCCCCTAAAGATGTGAAGCCTTTAACCAAGGAAGGAAGTGAACATCATAGAGTTTGACCCAACATCTATGCGACTCCAGAATCAGTTCCCTCCTCTCTTCCTCCTTATAGAGAACAAACCGAGGTCGCCCACATTTTTCGTTCAGCAGTGTATTAATTACTTTTCTCACTGCTGTGACACAGTACCCAACAAAGCCACTTGAGGAGGAAGGTTGACCTTGGCTCACAGTCCCAGGGCACACAGTCCATCATGAGGGACAAAGACAGCAGCAGAAGCTTGAGCCACAGTGCATCACAGTCAGTCCTGGATCTCAGCCCATAGGATGCTGATCATAGTGAGAGAGGGTCTAGAAACTGTCTCAGAGACATGCCCAGGGTTTTATTCTAAATGCCATCGAGTTAATAACATTGGCCATCCCCAGCGTTTCCCCACAATCAGTCACACTAAGAAGAAGTGGCGGGTCTCTTTATCTCTCCTGCTACTCTTGGTCACTTTAGAATTACATTTGACAGAAACTCTCTGAGGAAGAGCTACCTCTCATATACACCAGAAACTGTACAGACAAAGGTCAAAGACCCTGCAGCAGAGAGGTAGGGAAGGAACCTCCCGCCCCGGAAGCCCCTTTTATAAAAGCATCATCGGAAATGTACTCGAAATGTTTGCAAGCACGTCTTTGTTCCTCATCCTTTCCCATTGTGGATCATTCAACATTTTAAATCACAGGAAATAAAAACTTCCCAATGATTGATCTGCTGCTAACAGAACAGCCTCACTGTTGACAATCCCAAGACCTGGGTAGATGGGCCATGAAAGAAGGAGAGATGCAGAGAAAAAAATGCATGAAGGAATCATTGAAATCAGGAAAACAAGCTAAATTGAGTGCTTCCTAATTTAATGCATTTAAGTCAGATTCAATAAAGCCTGGCACTGATCTGTATTTGCTTTCCAAAAGACCTCAGGGTGGGGTGGCTGTCTTGCCTCTCAACTGTCCAGTCACCACTCAGGTCTGGCTTCTCCATCTGTTCTCTGTCACCTGGGGCCTCCTCAAGCAATGAGAAACAAACTATTTATTTAAAAAAAAAAATTAGTGTATTAGCTGCTTTCTGAAACTCCTTTCCCCATCCTTGTTCAGACTGAAAAATATGAGGTCATCACTACTGTTTGACAGCTATTTCTGGTCTCTTCTGGTTGAGTAGAATAGGAACATGTAACTATTTTGGGCTCATAAATTAATTGATTTTTATATTTATTTATTTATTGATTGATTGATTGATTTAGTGAGCCTGAGTGTGTGTGAGTGTGTGTGTGTGTGTGTGTGTGTGTGTGTGTGTGTGTGCATGTATATATATGTGTGTGTATGTGGGGAAAAAAGGAAAGCACAGGGCCGAGCACGAGCATGGGCCAGGCTGGCGGCGTGTGGGTCTAGCTCTCGGGCCAAGGTAGCGTGCATCTCACAAAGGATACAGGCAGACACGGATTCCGCATGGGGTTTGGGAAAACAGGCAAGATGCATGCGTGCCTCAGCACAACAGGGAGCCGGCAGTCACGCTGCCAGCCTGTCCCAGCACACTAGCAGGGCAGAGAAATCTCACACAGAAGGCGGGTCCACTCTGGTGCAGATTTCTCTGCCTGTTACCTGTGTTCGAAGACTGTCTGGCTGTGTGGCTGGGTCTCTGGCGGCGCTACAGCTAGCTCCGTGTGGCGAGTTTAATAAGAGATGGCCCATAGCTTTAATATTTTATTATTAAGAAAATAAAAAGAGAAAAGAGATAGAAAGACAAAGGAAGAGGAGAAAATAGATAAGAAAAGCCATGACCACGTAGAAAGGGGAGAAAATAGAGAGACAGAGAGACAGATAAAGAAGAGGGCCGGGGAGAATAAGCGGGAGAGAGAGAGAAAGCCTGGCTGCAGGCAGGTGACTGCTGAGGCGGAGTCAAGCTAGAACCTAGGGCGTGGCCACATGTCTCATTAAGGTCCCACGTGTGTGTGTGTGTGTGTGTGTGTGTGTGTGTGTGTGTGTGTGTGTGTGTGTGTATTTGGGCGTATGTGCATCATAGAGGTCAGAGGACAACTTGCTAGAAGTGTCTCCTTCTGTCATGTGGGTCTTAGTGGTTGAACTCAGGTCTTCCCTCTTGGTGGCAAGCACCCATTCCATCTCATTGACAGCATACACACACTTAATTAATTTAGGAGAGGAACAGCAAGGAAATTAGCAATTTTGGGACAACAGGACACCTCTACCGATGTGGCCTGTGACTCTGAGGAGCAGACACCTAGGATTCCGGGTCCACGAGAACCTGCAGCTCTAGAGACCCAGAAGCTCTGCTGAAACCGCTTAGCTCCAGGGTCGCCCGTGCCTTTGGTGACTGTCACTTTTCATGCCTGATATGCCACACCCCCCTGCAGAGACAATCAATGGACATCACTGCAGACTGAGAAGTAGCTTGAGGGTGTCCTCACGGACAGCGCTGCCCTTCCACCGTGCACCCACTTCCTCCAGCACGAGATAATACGTGTGCATTCAGGAGCCACACTGACAAGGGGCAATCCTACTCCATCTCTTCCTAGCTTCATAATAAGACGTGGGCAAACTGCTTATTGTCAGTTGTTTTCAGCCTCGAAGAAGCAAAACATTTACTTACCTCCATGGGAGAGTGGTAAAGAACAAAGAAGGCCAAGAAGAGGGAGATGGGCTCAGTTAGAAAAGTGCTTGTTGCATTGTGTGAGGACCTAAGTATGGTCGCCAGCACCCATATAAAAAGCCAGGCACAGTGAACCATGCTTCTAATCCAAGTGCTGAGGTTTGCTGGTCAGACAGCCTAGCTTAACCAGTTATCCCCCAGGTCCCAGTGAGAGATGCTGTCTCAAAAAATAAGGTATACAGTTCTGGCATACACCTGAAATATCCTAGCATGTGGCCTCCACATGTTCATGTACCTACACATACATGTGCACATGCACAGATACACACAGACACACGCATGCAGGCACGCACACACGTGCACTGAAAAGAACAAACAAATCAAACTGAGAAAAGAGCTTGGACCGGTGCCTGTCACACATTGAGCACTGAGGAGGAGAGCAATCGTTCATACTTTCTGTTAGCTGCCCTGGGCCAGGTCAGTCTTCAGTGACCTTAGGGTCCTGAGTGACAGGGCCAGGAGTTGAGAAGATAAAGAAGATAGAAATCTGGGGTTGGAAGGTTTTGCACAAGCTATGTCTTCAGCAAAAATTTTAAGAAGTGCAGAGTCTTGTGTGCTATTTGGGAGTGAGGAATGGGACAGAGTCAGCAGAAAGCTATCACAACGAGAGAATGCCAGCAGGAAGCAAATCAAGCCCAAGGGGGTCCAAGATTTCTCAGATGAGCACAAAACAGCCTTGGGGTGCAGAACTCCAAGTCTCTTCAGGAAGGAAAGCCTAGTTCCCAGGAACTGAAACCTTGACTCCTTTGAGGTCATGCATGACCTGAGCTCCAGACTGGACCCAGCCAAGTCTGCTGTTTGCAAGAGCACAGTTAGGCTTTCCTTGTCCTTTCACCAGGGCCTCTGAGAAAGTCTCAGAGAAAGCCTCGGATCCGCCTCAACAGTGTTATCACCAACTATGTTTATTTCCATTATTGAAAAAGCATTGTTTTGTTATAAGACTGGTAAGTCTGAGTACACATATGAAAACATTTTATGATCAAAGCATCTTTAAGCAAAAATAGATTCTGAATATTATTTTTTCCAGCCCCAAAGTTAGACGTTCATATGACTTGGTAGTCCTCCCTGTAAAGAGCTGTGTTTCCACCAGTGGTACCTGTGTGGAGCACGGTCAGGAAACATTCAAAAAGCTGGTCTTTAATACACATGCAACCCTCAGGTCATGTGAGTGGAAGAATTTCTAACACATCTGAAGGGTTCTCGTACTTCCCAGAAATAGCAAATCTCCAGAATTTTGGTAAGTCTTGCCTTTGATTTATTATTATTATTATTATTATTATTATTATTATTATTATTACTATTATTATTATTTGTATCTGTTCCTAAACAATACAATGATTGGTTTTGTATACTTTTATTGTGATTATTCAGTCTAGGACTCATTGGAATTTTTTGAAGATTTATAGTCTGAATAAAAATTAAGTGGTTCATGGCCACATATCCACGTATATATGAGCATAACTAACTGAACTTAGTGGGTTATTTTTAAAAAGAGACATGAAGTTGGAAGGGAGATGTGTTAGGGAAATATGGGGGAGCTGGAGAGGAGGAATGGGGACATTTATGCTATTTAGCAGTGTGTCTATGAACTTCTCAGCAATAAAGGAAAAAAATAAATTTATAAAAATGCATGCATTTTTTGCCTTTTGGACACTGTTTTAGGTGGTCTCTTTCCTGTGTCTTATGCACACCTCTTCCATTCTGTGGGACCTATTGAGACACTCAGGCATTTCAAGATAGGCTTCATTCTTTGAGCTCAGTACTCAATTTTTAAAAGTGAGTCACAGGCTGAAGAGTTATAGAAAAGATCATAAGTCAACCAAGTGATGCTCCCACATTGCTTAGGTTGCACTAGGTCCCTTTGAACTTGACTTCTAGCATATATGTCACCAATGTATCTACTACCCTCCCATAAGGCTTAGTGTGCTTACTGCAAGCTCCAAGAGTTCCAAGCTTCCTTTGCTGATCCACCTGTTCCTCTCCAAGGCACTAGGGACCATTTCACAGCACTGAGTGTGCAGAGAACTGGAGTCCAGTCTGCAGAGAGACCTGTGGCAGCCAATCATCCCGCACCCTCATCTCACCCGGCTCTGCCAGGTTTGATCTCTCCCTCCAGTGTGAGCTCTACTGGGTCACAGTGAAAGCAGCAGAAGAAAAGTGAGCCCTCATTCCATCCCTGCTGACAGATCTGTGTCATTCAGCTTTATAAATCTAATTTGTCGAGGTCAAATGAACGCATATTAACACTTAGACTTCATCGCCATGTAGTTCTCCTTGGCAGAGTACGTAGTTACATACCAACAAGGCTGTATTTGCATCCAATGGTTCAGAAATTCCTTGTGTTCAAGGAGATGCCAGGGAATCTGCCTAAGGTTCCAAATAGAGCTCAGGTTGTGTTCTCAACCTTCCCCTCCCAGACTGTAACAAACCCTCTTTGAATACTTACAAACAAAAACCATGCAAGCCTCAGTTTTCTATAAAGCTCAAGAGACCAAGACGTCCATATGGACCTCAGCAGAGTCACTTGTGCAACACATCAGTCCAGCCTTTCATTTTTTGGTAGGTCTGGTGCTCTGATATCTGGGGATTTGTTGATTCTTGCAGTGTCTGGGGACACTGCAACAACCAGGTACCCAGGAGATGTATCCATACTATGTGTCCCCATCTGATAGCCCTGAATACCCCCAGACAGGTATCAGATAACTAGAGATAGCTCCTAGAGTCAGTGAAGTTGGCCAATCCTAAGCTCACTCTCCATACCTTGGCTTGCCAATTTTGTGGAAACAGCAATGAAGACCCAGGCCCATGCTCTCCTCTCACTCTTTCTACCTCCTGAAGACCCTGTCCCTCCCCAGGAGGCCGTGCATGGCAGGGCATGGTGCCTCCTTTTGAGATCCACCGGCGACTACTTTTTCAGTAGTAGCCATCTTCTTCTACCCATTGGCTTTGCCCACATTTTCAAACAGTGGACTTGTACATGTAGTGAACGTTTTATAAAGCACAAGTCCGGGCTGGAGAGATGGCTCAGCGGTTAAGAGCACTGACTGCTCTTCCGAAGGTCCTGAGTTCAAATCCCAGCAACCACATGGTGGCTCACAACCATCCGTAATGAGACCTAATGCCCTCTTCTGGTGTGTCTGAAGACAGCTACAGTGTACTTACATACAATAAATAAATAAATCTTTAAAAAAAAAATAAAGCACAAGTCCACGTGACTATGTGGAGGGCTTCAGTGACTGTCTCCACTGTCTTTGATAATGCAGCTGGCAGATGGGCCAATTCTGGCTTTCAACTGTGACACCACTGAAACTATTAACAACTTAGAAACCATCTTGTTAAAGCTGATATAAACGTGTTCATGCAGATCTTTACGGTGTATTTGGTATGGACCAGGTTCACGAGTATTAGACACTGAATTATAGCTGAGACCACCAAGAGCTTCCAGCACCTAGAGACAGTAACTAACCCCACCCTGTGGTTCCTGAAGTGAAACAGTCATTATAGAGTAACTGCTAGTTATGGGGTCCTGAGTGGTGGGGAAGGGGAGCTTAGAGGACTCCAGCAACACAGAAGTCAGAAGGAAACCAAGGACGTTAGCAAAGACAACTGAAGAGTGGAATGCCTTCCTGTCCAGGAACTCTCCCTGACTCCCTGCCTCCAGCCTCCTCCACCTACCCAATTAGCTCCTATATCAGCATTTATTCTAGAAGTCAGGTGCTTGTTTGTATTTTAGATAATTGGGCGGGGCTATGTTCCTGACCCAGCAAGAATGAACTCAAGCAAAAGAGATTGCTAGCTGGGAGACTTTCACATCAGAGGAGAGATTGCCTGGTGGACCGGTCCAGTAAAGAACAGACGGAGCAAGGAAAGTCTGCTGGTCATGCCTGCTTTTCTCCAGTTCTTCCCAACTCGGGTTAAAAACAGAAGGGAAAAGGATGTCTCACAGATCCTTGTGAGTGAATTGAGTCCGCTCAAACTGTTCTAGTCAATAAAGAACAGTAATGGGGGGGGGTCTGTGTGTCACCTGCAAGCTGAGCATTTGGATAGAGCACCGTAGAGCTGCTGAGTCTAGTGTGGTCCCCACTAGCCACGTGTAACTGGGAGAGACTGATATGTGGATACTTCAAATTGAGAGTCTTGAAGTGTCAAATATACGGACTCATGAAGATTTAGTACTGAAATGCAAGTAGAACTCATTAATGGCTCAAAATTAACACTATTTTGAAATTACCTTTGAAATTAGGTTAAATAAAATCACTATTAGACTTGGTCTCATCGTTTTCATTTTTTTGTCTGTCTTTTGGTTTTGTTTGCTTGTATGGAGACAAGGTCATAAAATCACTATCTTGAGGCATTACCCCAACCTGCTATGAGGATCAGAAGGAAAGAGCTGGCCCTAACAGCAGTGGTGAATTGCCGTGCTAGTCTTGACCCGACTACCTCTGAACTGTTATGTGAGAGAGGAAAATATCAATTTTAAACAACTGTCCAGAGTTCTATTACTTGAGCCACAATAGACTCAATCAAAACAGGCAACTAGGGTCACAGTACAGCCATGATAGCGGCAGGTAGTGCAGTCTGGCATCATATTCAACTTCAAGACAAGAAGAGGAAAGGGGGAGGCGCTAACTTAGTCCTCTCTCTGCATTAGGAATGCTGGGACAGATGCTCCGGCCTCAAACTTGGCCTACAGAGGAGAAAAGAATGGGCCTTGGTTCAGGCCTCATTAACTTGGAGGGAGGAATTACTTTTGTCTTCTTTTAATGACGGGTTCTAAAGCCTTCGTGGATGCTGGTGGCATTGTGTCTAGTTGCCTTGGTTGAAGAGCCTCTTCGTATGCCTCCGGGGATGTCCTTGGTCAGCTGCAGCCGTCAGTCACTGTGTGGAAAAACCGCCTTAAGTGTTAGAGTGCATAGGCCACAATGGGTCTCCTGGGTCTGTGCCCAGCCTCTTGCCGATCCCTCTCCTCATTTCTTCCCTCTCCCATCACCACCAGTAGCAGCGCTACCCACACACAACAGGTTTTAACCCTCCGCTGGGTGAATAATGGCACCGCTTTCGCTCCTTGTGTGGATAGATTGCTGTGGAAATAGCAGAAGCTTCTAGAACTCAGCCTCCTGAAACCTGGGCAGCGCAGCTCAGGAGGAAGCGTGCTCTCTCCCTGCCACCCGCCCTCTCGTTCTGGCAGCCAGCCAGTGGCATTGTCCAACACTCACTGTCCTGACGGGGAGCTGTCTCCTCAGGCTCAGCGAAGACAATGCTCGTGAGAACGGCTCTGCCTGATAAATGGCCCTACAGCCGGAAGAGCTGGCGATAATTTAGTCCTCGCTTCTCGTCAGCTGAAATGTTTTTATTTTTGGAGGGAATAGGCTAGCAATAATTATTATTGATCTTGGAGACAACAATCAGAGAAAGCTTGCACGTGTCCCCGACGAGCTGGGCCAAAAATAGTTGCAGAGTCCTGGTGTTCTTGGCCAATCATAGCTTCTTCTTGCCCTCAATTGATCTCTTAGCTGACTGGCCACTTAAAGAACTAAAGTAAGTTCTACACAGAGAATTTGGGTGTCTTAATCCTCACCCTCCCACACCCCACCAGCATTTAGAGAGAAGCCACTGGGGTCTTGGCCACATCCTCTTAGAGGAGGCCTCACCTGACCGGCAACAGATGGATGCTAATGGGATATTTATTTACAGAGTAAAATTAAATTGGAGCTGCATCTTAATGCACAATTTACATAATCAGCTTTGTTCTGAACTGATGAGCCGATCTCAATAGCACTTGGGACCTTTCTGTCACAGCTGTCTCAAAGCAGCAGCCACTGAGAGTGGAGATTAAGTAATTTCCAAAGCTAGAAGTCTTGATGATGTTCTATTATCCCGTCCTGGAGACCTCATAATTTCTCTAGATACTAGCACGGATCAAAGATTCATGTTAGTTTCTTGCCACAATATGGGATCAAAGGAAAGATGTTTAATTTGCAATGAGAAAGGGTGAGACACACAGGCAGTCTCTGCGCCCACCCTCACTTCTGTAAAATGGATTTATGATGCCTTCCGCTCCCCACAGCACTCATATTTACTAATGTGCCACACTGTGCTTCATGAACTTGGAGGATGAGTTTCACTGTAGTACCTTGTGCACAGGATTCTGGTTCAGGGAGGGAGGAACAGATCACAGATGAGCTAAGCCACCAGCCTGGGGAGCTAGAAAGAACATACACTCCAGGAGACAGCAGAATTGTCAAACCTGGATCCTTAATAAACAACTTGTGTTAAACTGTTACCTTCGCACCCCTATACTAGCACGGAGGGCACTAAATGGACTAATACTGTTCATCTTCCTGAATCCATGACCACTCTGTGAAGGCTAGCATTATTTTCTGAGAAAAGTCCTAACAATAGACACTTGCTGAAAATTCAAGCTCTCTAAGTATGCTTTAGCCCCAGGTCTCCTGTACCTCTAAGATAACTCTGATGGCTCATCTCGCTTTTGCAGATCAGAACTTTGAGTCCTAGAGAAATAAGTCCCCTCAAACTCCTAACTAATTAAATGAAATAACCAAAACTTAGACTTGGTCTGTCTGGATCCAAAATACAAAGCACTTGCTTACTGGGCCACATGAAACCTCACATGACAAACCCTGTAGGCCGTGCTATTAGAAGAAATGAGGGCCCCTTTATTAATAGAAATAAAGGATGTTTAAAATGAGATCTCCATCCCTTGGAGCTATAATTACTAACCTTGAGCGTCAAGCAAACACTCCAAGTCCTTAAAAGGAAAACTGATTTGAATTATTTATTCCTCCTGTCATTTATTCATCACAAATGGTTCCTTCCAAAGTGTACTGCAGTTAAAATACGATGCGGAAATTAAAATCCACTTCTCCCTGAGAGCCAACTCTGTACAACTGGATCTGAACAAACCTGGGACTTTGTGACAACTAGTTGTCAAAATAAGACCAATTCTAACAGTGTTTTGTACTCATGGAATCTGTTCCTAAATTCCACTGGGGTTATTAGAAACCATCAATGCAGGAGGGGGAGTATTCCTGTGGGACTCAGTCATCTAAAGGCTACCATTCAATGTGGGATCTTTGGCTCATAGACATTTCTTGATGGTAAAAAAGATGAGAGAAGACATGTCACTTGTAACTGTCCAGCCGAAAGTCAGCAGGAGCAACATGGACCAGAGCCCTGTATACTGCATGCTGTTAAGGCTTTCTTCAGAATGAAAGCAAAATCCAGTAGTTAGTATAGCAGTTGTCTCATATATGTGTCTGTGTGTATGTGTGTGTGTGTGTGTGTGTGTGTATAAATATATATATGTGTGTGTGTATATATGTGTGTATGTATATATACATATGTATACATATAAATACATACACATTCATATATATTTGATTGGGGTGGGTTTTCCTGAAATTCACTAAATTGTCTACTTTTTTTGTATGAAGCTAGGTTTATTTTATTTTTGTTTTGTTTTTGTTTCTTTCATATTCAGCTTTCCTATGGGTACTAGTCAGGGTTAGCACAATGTATTCCATCTGCAGGGTAATCAAGGTACCCCAAATACAATTTTGGCAGCCATCAATGTCTGAGTTCCAAAACCCAGGAGCCCTCCTAGGGTCCTTAAGGGTCACATGCATGCTGCATGACTGCTCCTACCTTCAAGTCCCGTTTCATTTCTCTCCATCCAGCAGTTCCACAGAGCAGGGAAACAGATCTTGACAATCACCAATGTTTGCTGGGAGGAGGCCTGGCCACAGTGTGCGCATGGCATCTGTAAAATACCCCCAGGGCTCCCAGGGACTAAACCACCAACCCAAGAGTACACATGGAGGGACCCATGGCTCCAGATGCATGTGTAGCAGAGGATGGCCTGGTTGGACATCAAAGGGAGGAGAGGCCCTTTCCTAAGAAGGCTCGATGCCCCAGGGTAAGGGAATGCCAAGTCAAGGAAGCGGGAGTGGGTGGGCTGGTGAGCAGGGGAAGAGGGGATAGGGTAGGGGGTTTTCTGAGGGGAAACCAGGAAAGGGGATAACATTTGAAATGTAAATAAAGAAAATAATTAAAAAAGAATGGTGAGCAGGTGAGGTTTGTGGCCTGGCCTTCAGGAGTTCAGTTGAGGACCATCACAAATGATTGTGACAGCACATAATTTGCCTTCTTTGGTGTCTTAGTTTCTTTTCCTGTTGCTGTGATTAAATACTCAAACAAAAGCGGCTTAAAGGAGAAAGGTTTACTCTGCCTCACAGTTCAAGGGAGCAGTCCATCACAGGGAGGTAGGTCAAGGCAGAAGAGGCACGAAACACCTTGTCTCAGCATAGCCATGATCCGGACAGTGCATGCTGCTTCTGAGCGTGGTCTCTCCACTTACACAGCCCAGGATCCCAGCCAAGGACTCACCCACAGAAGGTAAGCCTTCTCACCTAAATGAACACAATCAAGAAAATCTCCCGCAGGCACAACAGAGGCCAATCTCCAGCCAATTCCAGATTCAGTTGAGTTTACAAGTAATGCTATCACTCTGGAATGAGAGGCTCTGCAGGAGTCCATTTACTAGATGAGACATATCAGCAATCACTAGTGCTCTCCACTATCCCCTTGTCTGTGTCGTCTGAGTTGGAGATAAGAGACACACAGAAAGAACGCGGGACTCACTACCATACTGTTTCTATCTCTGTGACACTGTGCACAGGTGAGGAGCATACCACTGGATCTTTGTTACTTACAGTCCCAAGACAAGTAAGTAGTTCCCATTTACAGTGTAAGGCTTTCCACTCCTGTGGGCCCTCTGACCCTCCAACTTTCAGCCTATGGATGTGTCTGTCTGGGTTTGCAGCCCACGTCTTCTTACCTTCTCCTTAACATTCAGCTCCAGCTACCCCAGGGCCTTTGAATGTGACATTTTCCTGCCTGGAAAGTCTCCCGTACTCTTTGTATGACAACCCTTTCTCTTCATTCATATCTCAGACAGATGTCACACAGGAGCCCAGAGGGATCCTACTTCTGGTTTCAAATTCAGCAAATAAAGTTCTCAGAAGTCATCATTTCTCTTCCCATGGGAGGTGGGCTTTAAAACTGAAAATCAACTATTCTTTTTAGATTCACAAAAATAAAGTCACCCGATCCTAGAAAGCATCTGCATCAGAAATCAAAGGGAGACAGACAGAGTGAAGCCACAAAGTACCAAAATCAAACCTCCTCTGGAAACTGAGTGCTCCAAACAAACATCTGGATTGTAACTGGTGAGTCACTGGAACTTTGTTAGACACTTCTGAGACTTGAAAATCTTTGGAGGGTGGGTGGGGGCATAGGGTTAGAGAGGGGGTTCAGTGACTGAGAGCACCAACTGCTCTTACAAAGAACCAGGGTGTGGTTCCGGGCACATGCTTGACCACTCAGAATGATCTGTAACTCCAGTTCCAGGGAATCCATTGCCCTCATTTGATTTCCACAGGCACCAGACATGCAGATAATCATATAAAAATAAAAATAAACCAATCTTTAAAACAGAAAAATAAACTTCTTGAGGAGGCCCAGTCATAAGTACATCCCACCTTCATGCTGTTGAAGTTTTATCTTCAAAACCTGCCCAGGCTCACACAAAGAAAATCAGAGAAAAGCCCCTAACACTGGGCCATTTTGAAATATGATGGTATTTTGTTGATGTTAGTATTGGTGGTGTTGTTATTTTGTCATTTTTGAGGGAAGGGGGTCTTACAATATAGCCCAGGCTGGCCCATAACTTACTATGTAGCTCAGGATACCCTCAGACTCATGATTGTCCTGCCTCTAGCATCCTTAGTGCTAGGGTGATAGGTGAAGGCCATCATGTCCAGCTCATTTCTATTATTCTTCCTAAGAAATGGTTCTATTAAACCATAGCCTGCTGGGAGTTTTAGCAAGGCCTAAATTACCTAAAAGAAGATGAAAGACGCCACACACCCCCTCTAGCTCTCTCCAGTCATCCTTTCCTCCCCAGCGGATGGGAAGGAGAACTGGGAAGCACTCTCAAAGGTCAGCCACGGGCACACACTACTGAAAGCTGAGACATGGGAGGACGGAGCACTTCGCCACCTCTTTCTCTCATCACATAGATCAATCCAGAAGAAAACAACCACAGAGCTGTGCACTGGCAGTGGCCTGAGCGGGTACCCCCAATTCATATCCCCCCCAATTCACATACTGGACTCCAATACCAGTGTAATAGTATTAAGGAGCCAGGGGCTGAAGCATGGCTCAGTTGACAAAGCCATGCATGCAACCAGGAGGACCTGAATTTGGACCCCAGTATTGACATTAAAAAGCTGGGCACAGAAGTACATGCCTGTAATCCCACGGCTAGGGAAATGGAGACAGGAAGCTCTCTGGGGCTTGCTGGACAGCCATTCTAACCAACTTAATGGACCTGCACTTCATTTAGAGACTCAGTCAAAAAATAAGGTAGAGAGTGATTGAGGAAGATACCGGATGTTGAACTCAGGTCTCTGCACATGGAAGCAACAGTCTCTCTCTCTCTCTGTCTCTCTCTCTGTCTCTCTCTCTGTCTCTGTCTCTCTCTCTCTCTCTCTCTCTCTCTCTCTCTCTCTCTCTCTCTCTCTCTCACACACACACACACACACACACACACACACACAAGCCTTAGTCATGATTAAGGGATTTGTTCCCTTTCTAAAAGAGGTTGAAGGCTACCTTGTCCCTTCTGGCAACGGATGATGTAATAGGAAGCTATTGTCTTCAAAGCAAGAAGCTAAGTTTCCCCGGGATAATGAGTCTGCCGGTGTCTAGCAGGCTTCCCAGCCTCCAGAATGTTGAACAGGAGTTTGTGTCATTGACAAGCTACCTAGTCTGAATTATTCTTCATAGTCACCTAACAATTCATGACAGCATCTCAGATCTTAGCCAACAAGCCTCGGCGTCCTCTCCTGATGATGCTGGCCACTGGCTCTCACAGGTCATCCCCTCTTCCTGTGACTTACCTGAGCTCACTTCGCTCATGTGCCTACTTGTCAATCACTTGTCCGTTCTGTTTTGTTCTTCAAGACACATAATAAATCCTGGACATGGTAAACGAGTGGTAAATTACTGAGTAATTACATAAATGCAGACTTCTTGGTACACATCTCATTGCATGCGTTTGCCATGAAGTATAATTTAAGCAGGTTGTTCTCTCTCTCTCTCTCTCTCTCTCTCTCTCTCTCTCTCTCTCTCTCTCTCTCTCTCTCTCTCTCTCTCTCTCGGATAGTCCAAAGACAATATCTTCATTTTTTCTTGTGTATATATGTGTTTATATACTATGTAAATACATATGGATGGATAGTTCAATTGTATTCTAGCTCTGTATGAAGAAGGGTAAGATACGCATGTGCATACTTACCAACAAAACCATTTCCATATTGAAAGATATCAAAGTCACTGGGCAGTCTTCCCCTGGCTCATATTCATAGAGAAAAAGAAATTCAATATATTAGGTAATATTTAGGATTGCTATAAGATCTGAAAGGATTCTTCCCACAAGAGTTTTTGTTTTTTGTTTTTTCATTTATCACATCTAACTTTATTTTACCATTTCCCTCTGTGATGGTTTGTATATGCTTAGTCCAGGGAGTGGCACTATTAGGAGGTGTGGCCCTGTTGAAGTAAGTGTGTCACTGTGGGCATGAGCTTTAAGACCCTTGTCCTAGCTCCTGAAAGCCAGTATTCTGCTAGCAGCCTTCACACGAAGATGTAGAACCCTCAGCTCTGCCTACACCATGCCTATATGGACACTGCCATGATCCCACCTTGATAATAATGGACTGAACCTTTGAACCTGTAAGCCAGCCCCAATTAAATGTTGTCCTTATAAGAGTTGCCTTAGTCACGGTGTCTGTTCACAGTAGTACAACACTAAGATACCCTCCATTGCAGTATATCAGGGTTTTGATCCATTTCACATATGGATATTCATTAATGGTGGAGAATAATTAGTTTGAAGATCAGCAAATCCCTGGAGTCCCTGAAATCAGACATATGAGCTAAGCTGTAATGTTACTATCATTCCCCACTACATTGTGTTATTGTTAATTTTATATGTCAAATTGACTGGGTCATGGGATTCCCAGGCAGCTGGTAAAACATTACTTCTTGGTGTGACTACAAGAGATTAGCACAAGGAAACAGATCAGCCCAAGCAAGTGGTATCCAGTATTCAAAGGGCAGACAGAACAGAATCCAGAGGTGGAGGAGGGTGAGTATCTTCTGTCTGAACTTGGACATGCATCTGTTCCTGACCCTCTCTACCTCTTGGCCACTTCTCGAGCCTTCAAAGAGAAAGAGCAGTAAATGGTGTGGAGATTTGACTGAAATAGCCACCACAGGCTCACAGGGGTGGCATTAGTTGAAAGGATCAAGACATGTGGTCTTGTTGGACTGATGTAGCCTGTTGGAAGAAGTGTGTCATTAGGGATGGCCTTGAGGTTTCAACGTTCAAGCCAGGCCTAATGTCTTTCTCTCTCCCTTTCCTCTGTCTGCTGATCCAGATATAGAACTCTTAGCTCCTTCTCCAGCACCATGTCTGCCTGGACACTGCCATGCTTCCCACCATGATATAATGGACTGAAACTCTGAACCTGTAAACCAGCCCCAATTAAATGTTTTCCTTTATTAGAGTTGCTGTGGTCATGGTGTCTTCATAGCAAGAGAAACCCTAACAAAAACATACAGTTAGCTTTTTTGATTCTCCAGCTTGCCCCTGGCAGATTCTCAGTATCTGTAACTGTGAGCTAGCTCCTGCTCCTTCTGACTCTTCATCAGTGAATGACCCAATACTCTGTAAGAATGGTAGTACCTAGCTGACTATGATGGTTTGTATATACTTGGCCCAAGGAGTGGCACTATTAGAAGGTGTGGCCCTGTTGGAGTAGGTGTGTCACTGTGGGTGTGGGCTTTAAGACCCTCATCCTAGCTGCCTGGAAGTCAGTATTCTGCTAGCATCCTTCAGATGAAGATGTAGAACTCTCAGCTCCTCCTGCACCATGCCTGCCTGGATGCTGCCATACTCCCACCTTGATGATAACGGACTGAACCTCTGAACCTGTAAGCCAACCCCAAGTAAATGTTGTCCTTACAAAAGTTGCCTTGGTCATGATGTCTGTTCACAGCAGTAAAAACCCTAAGACTCAGACCGTACACAGACACTTCCTGGCTCTCCTTCCCCATGCTGTGTTATGTATATCCTGTCAAAATTCACTCTTCTCTACCAGGAACCACTTAGTCAGAAAATCGCCCCCACAGTTTTTCGGGCCTCTTTTCACTCCAATACCTCAATGCATCCACATTCCTTCCTCAGCAGGGATGAAGTGGAACCTCCCCACAGTGTGATGTTTAGGGCACTGATGTAGAGTATCTCTGAGTACCTCTCCAAGCACAGCATCCTGGGTAAAAGCTTCTGTAGTCATTGAACTCTAACAAATTAGATTTCTAAAAGCGCCATGTTCTCCCAACTTCCTATGTGTGGGGATGCCATGGGAGTGGGGTATCCAATAACAAACTGTGAAGTTTTCATAAACTGACTGTTGGATATTACAACGGATAGACTTGTTTTCTAATAATTGATTCTGTGCTGGCCTAGTTATACACATATGGTCTTGGAAATGGATATTTGCTACCAACTAATAGCCTACAGATGCTAACAGCTAAAATAATGTTCTCAAGGATATGAGTGTAGAGAGAGAGGCACCCCAGAGTCAGATAGCACCCATTCTACTCCAGCAATCCGCACTTGCCTGTCTGTCTGGGGGGAGGGGGGAGTCATGCCTCTTCACATCCGCTGCTGTTCAGAACACTGAAGATGGCTGAGAAGTAGAGAATGCTTGCAATCTCTATTCTTCATGATATTCACTTCAGTATTTTATGCATGGAACTTAAAATCTTAGCAAGTTATGCTGATGACATTTAAATGAGACAGTAGGACTGAGCCTCGAGTTTTTAGCTCTGCCAGCACACAAGTGAACATCGTACCCGACCTCCATATGTTCCCTGGAGTCTCTAATTTAATGAGTATCTAACATGGGCTTGGCATGGTGCTGGGTAGAAGATAGTTATGCTTGTCTTCAAGGAACACTTAGGCTTGAAGGAGGGGCAGACACATAGCAAACTGCTTCTTAGTTATATAGTGAAGACCAAGGTGAAAGAGGACCCAACCCTAAATCTAACCCCTAACCCAGCCCTAACCTCTAACCTTACCACTAACCTCTAACCCCTAACCATACTCCTAATCTCTTGCTCTATTCCCACAGAAGAAGAGGGGAAAGAACAAACATCCTTAGCCTGACCTTTGAGCTTCTAGGCTAGTTCCCTGAAATAAATGATTCCCAATTGAGTCTCGAAAGATAATTAAGAACCCAAACACATAAACAAGCTCAAAGAACATTTTAGATGCAGAGAACTACAAGGGGGGAGAGTGGTACCCAGGGCTGTTAGTGCCGCACACGGCAAGATAGCAGATGATGGGTCTGGCAAGAAGAGAGTGGTCCAAGCATCTTAGGTTCTCTTCTGTGCATCTTTCTTGCTCCATGGCGCCTGTAATAAATGATGCCCACATGAAAGGGGGGGAGGGGGCGGAATGAGTCAGTGAGGCTGCTCACAGCATGGCCACTCTTGGAGCTAAAGAAATCAATATACCTACACAGCTGTAATTGAACCCAAAGTACTGGTGAGAAAGCTCACTCAAAGAAATGAGCTATTAAAGGCACAGAAAAAAGGTTGTGGCATAGCCAGGACTGCATTTTAAATTGCTTACCTGGAACAGGGTTAAAAAAAAAAAAGATTAACAGGATTTGACCATCATTATACAGGCAGGAGTAGATGAGGCTCTAACTGGGTCAGCAATCTGACAGAGAAAGAGAAAAAGGCACATTCAGGAAGCAGAGAGGGTGTGTGAGGGAGGGGTGACTTTGTAGAGTGCTTGCCTAGCTAAGGCTTTCTATTCCTACAATAAATACCATGACCAAAAGCAGCTTGGGGAGGAAAGGGTTTATTTCATCTGGTACTTTCAGGCAACAGTCTCCCACTAGGGAAAAGTCAGCACAGGAACTGAGGCAGAAGACCTAAAGGAATATTTACTTACTGGCTTGTTCCCCATGGTGAAGTGGAAACTTCTGGTTTCTTTGGAAAGTCAGTTATGTCAAATGATGTTTTGCTGGGGCACACTGGAGACCCTGTCTCTTACAGACACAAAAGATACAGGGGTAAATAGAACTGGCCAGATTTGATGATTTCATGGTCATAGGAAATAAACAGATTGTAGTGCAATTGCCTGGCTTCTGACTCATACTTAACAAAACCAGAAAACTATCCTGTCTAAAGATTAAAATCTTTCCCCATTCATCAGACCATTGAACTAAAATTTTGTAAAGACCTCCTAATTCAGATAAGCAAAGAAAGCTCCCTAGGGGCATTTGAAATATTCCTTTCTTTCTCCTTTAAAGTCCTATAAATGACAGAAACTGTGATCGCAGAGATGCACTGAGAGGAAGAAAGAAGAGGGGACAGGAGGAAGAAACTAATTTAGTTTTCTGTGTGACAGTCTGATATGAAATTGAGACTCTTGACAACCTGAAAGGCAGCATGTTAGAGCCACACATTGACAGTCCAAGTCAATGGTTCCACTGTGTGTACTTTACAGCTACTGCCCTCAAGAAGTAGACTGTAGTTCACATCTCTTCCACCTCAGCTGACTTGTTGACTTCTTACCAGTAGAATTCGGTCATCGGAAGTGACCCATTTTGAGCCTAAGATCTGGGGGTGTTTACAAGCTGTTGCTTTGTCTCTTTTGGACCTTTGCCTCTGCTTGGGGTAAGTTGTTGGAGGAAGAGAGAACATATGAGAAACAACTAGGCATCCCCAACAGTCAGCCAGTTTCCAGAATGAGCCAACTAGTGACCCACCTGCTGATTTAGGACGTTAGGAAGCCCAGCTAAGACTACAGCTTCCAGGGTAAACTCAGTCTGACTTGCCAAACTGCAGACCTGTGAGCTAAATGGATGGGCATTGCAAGATGCCCAGTTCAGAATGGGTTACAGTATAATGAGTAACCGATATAGGAGGGTACTACCACTGACTTCACTTTGCAGATGAAGAAGTAGTTACAGGGATTAGAATAGGCTAGAAATCAGTTGTCAGAGAAGAAAAATAGAAAACACTACCGCCACTGAAGCCAAGCTGAGATAGAGGAAGCATAAACCAAAGTTCTCACTATACTAATAACCTAGAAGGTCCCAATCCAAGGGGCACAGGGTTCTTTCCTCTAGTCCTGACCCAATTCCTTACTTGGAAGTAAGTAGAACTGGAATAGAAGCCATACTTGAGAAGTGCCAGAGAACACGGCCATCATGTAGGTACTAGGGAACTCAACCCAAGAGGGCTACAGGTCCGGGTCTGGGGAAGCAAAGATAGAATATAGGTTTTAATTAGTAGTAACTCAGGAATAATGGAAGAGAGTATGTTAAGTCACGTAGAGGTTTGCAAGTGGCCCAACCATTGAGCTGTTTAAGACATAATAAAATATAAGGCTCTGTGTGTGTGCGTGCGTGCGCGCGCGTGTGTGTGTGTGTGTGTTGTGTGTGTGTGTGTGTGTATGTGTGTCGTTCATTAGGGAACCTAGAACATTGGGGCAGGTAGCAAGGAGTACCAGCGCCTCTGCCAGAATGATTTAAGTAGAGTTATTTCGTTCCAGCAACAGCTGTCACCCAGCAGACTACATTGGCCAGAACTGCATTTGACCAGTGTAAATAGATAAGTGGCTGTCTAGAAATACTTAGGAGAGATGGTTATCACATGATTGTATGGATGAGGAGAGGAGATGGTAAAGGTGAGACCCATCCAAACAGAGCCACAGAAAGTAACTGATCAGCAAGAAACTCTCCTGTAGCTCATGAGACATTCCCTGAGTAGCAAAGGACCCATTTCTTAACAAATGATTTGGACACCATTGTTTCTAAGGGAAGAATTTCCAAATGGACTGAACTGTCTACAAAGAATAAAGATAGGCTTACAGGGGAAGCAGCATAAATTAAACCACCACTTGTCTTAACAGCACAAAGAATAATGTCACCTGTCCCTAACTTTGTTCCTGGTTGCAAAGGACTTCATTTGAATGAACAAAGGGGAAAGGAACTGATAAGAGTTCACTATAAAACACAGATCAGATTGAAAGGCTCTAAATTTTGAATGAGAAGAAAACCCATTTCCGGCAGCAACTCTCAGCAATGCATGAAATGACTTTGCTTCGTAGAGAGTCCTTTCCCAACTGATGAGTCAGAAACTCAATGCTGAAGACAATAAACTGTTCATTGAGAAGGGCTTAGAGGTCACCCAACTTCTTCCATCAGATATTTATCCCATTGGTCTTCCCCCCATCCCATGAACTCTGGAGCTGTTTCTGTTATTTAGCTATCTATATCCGACTGTGTTCTCTACTGATCCGGAACTTCAACTTTTAGTTAGCTAATCCTATGGACAGGATCCAGCCAAAGCAAAGAATAGTAGTTGACTGTAACAACCAAGAAAGCCGGACAAGCCAATGGCCAAGTGACAGAAGACAGTTGTGACCCTCTCTGCCCCTGGGATCGTCATCCAGCATCAGTCCATGAAGGAAAAGGGAGCAAAGAAGATGGATGGGGGGTAGGGAGGGGATGAAGCCCTGTGAGTTTGTATGACAAACCCGGGACCAGCTTCAGGAAGGCAGATCAACTTTACTTGAGGTGACTCAAGGCTATATAATTTGGGGGATTGGCAAAGATCACAGGCTGAAAGCTTACAGTACTGACATGCCTCATTAGCCTGGGGAAGCATTTCAGAAATCTCAGGTGCTAGCTGAATGGGTTATCAGGAGAAAGGAAGTTGAACTGTAATCTAAGGCTTCATGACATTCTCCAGGTAGAGATGTCTGGGGGATTTTGAATTCCTCAGACAGGGTCAGAGAAGGGGAAGCCCTGCTAATGAAGAGAATATACCATATTGCACCAAGCTCCAGAAGGCTATCTGGACAATGGTAGACTCCAGTCTTAATTAGGAGGGCTTCAACAGGAAAGGAGGAAATGTTTAGCTCTCTAAATGTAAACCTTTGGGGCTCAGTTCCGAGATCTACTTTGCAAAGAGAAAGCTTCAGCTATTTGATAAGGGTCTAACATTGGACTAGAGGCAGATTTAGAACTGGGATGTCTAGGGGAAACCTTCCTATAAGAGTGAACACTCACGCTGTTCCTGTAGAATTTAGATTCCACTAGAGTGTTGGCAATCATTGACAGATTGCACTGTACGATGAAGCAATGTTCTAAAATAAATCTCCCCCACTCCATAAAAATGGCATCTTATGGCTTCTCTGACTCATGTTTTCATCCATTTAGAATCTGACCCACAGAGAAAGTTGACATGGCTAAATAGTATTAAGTTCTCTGAGCACTCTCAGCTCATGAAACAACAACCAACTGCTGGTATATAGAATAATCCAAGCTAAATACTGGAAACATAAGCCTTGAGAGAGTGTGTCTTTTGTCTTCCTGTTGTCTAGAATAACAGAATCAAATTGTTTTCATCAAAAGACAAAAGTAACCCCCCTATACCCTGGGGTTATTACACTGACTTAAACAGGTGTGATGTTTTATGATACCCTGAATGATAAATTAATTTAACAAATAGAGGAGGAAAAACTACTAAGGCCCAGAGGCCCATCAACAACCAGTTCTTATTTTTCAGATCCTGGGTGACATAAGTAAAATAAATGACCAGCCTTCTCCTGTACATCCATCACTGTCTACGCTGTGTGCAGAGTAGACATGTCGCTAACAAGTGAGACTAAACAGCTCATATTGTCCCCCTCCTCTGGGACTTCTGATGCTGCTTTTGGAGTAAGCCTTGTCAAGTTCTTAAATCTGGAAAACAGATACCAAGACAACTTTTAGTTTTTAGAGACTAGGAGACTGGCAGTGAGCCTCATGGAAAGAGCCTGACCTGGGTGGACTGTCCTTGGTGTCCCCATTCAGCCTTTTCTACCTGTCAATCAGTAAATGGCTTGGAATTCCTGTTCCCATGTCCATTAGAGATGATAGTGCCCATCACACAGGGTTCTAAGGGTCCTAAGTGTCACAGTCAACATGCAAAGACTGCCAGGCAAGGAGTAGGCTACAGCTCTTGGCTCATTGTCTAAGGAACGTAGCCAGAGCGGATCCTAACGAGGGACTTGGCGTGCTAATGACGAGTACACATGGACTCATCAATTTTTATAGATTTTGGTAGGGGATATTGATGAGTATGGCAGAGGTCTACAGGAACTCTGACTTTTGGCTCAATTTTACTCTAAAAAGTCCATCTGTCGTACTGTGTCCTGTGGCCCATTTCCCAACCCCTTGCATTTTGTAAAGCCATTTTCTTTTCACTGTGTAGCCTAGGTAAGCCTTAAGTTCACAATCCTCCTGCCTCGGACTCCTGAGTCCTAAAAGAGTATAGAAACGCACCATCATACCCAGCTAAGGCTATAGAAGAAGAGAGAAGGTACAGGGGTTGAAAAATGAGGAAGGGGGACCGGATAATGAGATGGTTGATAAGGAAGAGAGGAGAGGCAGAGGAACAGAAGGGAAAGCAGTAAGACGTTAAAAGAGTAAGAAGGGAGGGGGAGAAGAAGCCATAACTCCACGCTGGTGTAGGCTGGCCTTAGCCTCCTCTGCCTTTATTGTGTCTCGGGTGTAGGATGGCCCTTTCTCCGCTGTTCCACGGGCACGCACGCGCTGCTGGGCCAACGTAAGGAAGACAAAGGAAGGTTGAGGATTCTCTCTGGCCTGGCCTTGGTGTCTACGTCTGCTGCCAAGGCCTTAGACCCTGCTGGGCTTTTCGGGATCCTTGTTGTTCTTAGCTGGCATGAAGGCATACAGCTCTTCAATAAGCATCTCCATACGGGCGGTGACCTCAGTCACCGTGTCGATGACCAGCCGCTGCTGCAGCTTCAACTTGTTGTTCTCCCACAGGGCCTTGTTCTCCTCCTGGAAGACGCGATGCTCCTCCCGCAGGGCGTGCAGAGCCCTGTTCTCCTCCTGCAGCAACCGGTTCTCCTCCCGCAGGGCCTGTAGCGCCTGGTTCATCTCTCTCAGCAGGGGCAAGGGCTGAGCGCTGTCAGATAGGTTAGGGCCTACCTTACCATCCTCTTCCCCAGATGGCCCAGACCAGTTGTTAACCATCTCCCTCAGGGCGCGCAGGGTCTTCGAGTCCTCCTGTGTTGTGGGGGGCCCTTTGGGCTCCTCAAAGGGGGAGGAGTGGTTTGGGCTCTGATCTGGCAAAAACCCTGGGTTATGGGGCTCCTCCTTGGGTAAGGAGGTGGGCTTGCCCTCTTCAGTGGAAACTGCACTCTCTTCTGCCTGGGCCCAGTAGGCCTGCCTCTGCTCCAGCAATTGTTGGAGGGCCCTGTTCTCTTCTTGAATGAGCTGTAGGGTGTTCTCCTTGCTACGCTGGGCAGGCAAAGTGGTGTTGTCTTTCTTCACCACTTCCTGGGAGGCTGTGTCCTTGTGCAGCAGTGGCGAGGAGGAGGTCTGACTCTCCTCGTGGCCCAAAGTGACCTTGTGCTCTTCCCAAAAGACCTGTAAGATCTTGTTCTCCTTGCGCAGGGCCTTGTTCTCATCCCTTAGGACCCTGTTCTCATCCCGAAGAGACTTGTTCTCCTCCTGCAGCAGGCACTCCTTGGCCAGCCTCTTGTGGTGCAGTTTATGGTGGAAGGAGGAGGACGGAGAGAAGTAAGGTGACTGCATGCGGCAGTTCTCATTCACCCAGCGCCCGTCCTGGAAGACAAACATCTCATCGCTGAGCTGCACCCGGGGAGGGTTGTAATCTAGTTCCAGGTCGGCCTGGGAGGTGGGGCGCTCCATGGGGTCAAAGGGCATCGATGAGAAGCGGTTGAGTGGGTAGGAGTGCTGACTGGCTACCCTGCGGCTTATCCGAGGCAAGGCAGCCTGCCTGGAGCAGCGAGGAGTACTGTACAGGTTGTGAAGCCTCAGGAAGGGCTCAGTGTCCCTCTGTGGGAGAAAAGTAGATGGAGGAACTGTTAAAAGGACTGCTGGTGCCCTAGGAGGCCCGGAGACGCCCCTCACGTGACCTCCAGGGATCTTAGCAAGGAAGTATACCCCGCCTTTGAAATTCTGGGTAGCGTTCTTCTGAATTAATGAATACTGAACCATGGTTCGGGGGGCGGGGGGGGGGAACTGGGCCACGTTCCTATAAGACTCTGGTCATAAAATCTCTGTCGACTGATCAAATAGAACACTGTGCTTCTGTTTAAAGACGCCCTCACGGATATGCAGATTGACAGTGGGCGCATCCTATACCATGAGCAGAACTCATCTAACAAGCTTGCACCGTGGGGCACAGCACAGACCCAGGGTAATTAGGAAGAGTCTTGAGCCATGTGTGCAGATGTCACTTTAAGCAGTGAAACCAAGAAGAAGCACAAAAGTTTCAAAACCATGCTGGTGTACAAACTGAAAACAAGACACTTTTCCAGGATGAGCGGTCAAACAAGGGGAACCTGGTCCCCAGTTCTTGGCCGCACACCCACATACAAACTTCTCTGTAGAGCCAAGGAAGATCACAAATATTCTACGAGCACTAGTGCTGATAGAGTCAAAGGTCTAAACATTCATAATTATAAAATCTATAAATAATCAACTATGCACTATGCAGACCTGTAGCCCCAGCTATTCAGCGGCAGTGCAGATATGAACATAACCAGAACTTCAAGGCCATACTGGATGCTCTACATAGCAAGTTCCAACCAGGACTACATAAAACAAGACCCTGACTCAAAAAACGAAAAGCTACAGATAATATTCAATTGTATGGTAGAAACGAAAGCTGCTTATTTTAGAATCAACCTTTTTTTTCTTTTCTTAGCCACTGACCTTGCTACTTATCAGTTATATGAGTCTGTGCAAGTTTTGTGAATTCCAGTTTCTACAATTTTAACTTGGGATACCTGCACCACCTTGAAGAAAGTGTCAGATTCCTCAGAGCTAGTGTTACAGGCATTTGCAGGATGTCCAGCTGGTTATGTGGCCACCTTTACCTGTATAATCCACTTAATCCTCACAACACTGGCAAATAGAATATTATTTCAGCTCCGACATCCCTAATCGGAAATTTTTCAGTTCCAAAGTGCTACAAAATCTGAAGGTTTTTGAGCATCCACGTAGTGCCAAAAGTGAGAAATCCCACACTTGCCTTCATGCAATGGCTCAGGTACATAAAGTAGTATACAAAATTATTATGAACTTTATATAATATTGTAGTGGCTATTCCTGGTTGTCAACTTGACTAAATCTGGAATGAACTAATCAAAAATTGGAAGGCTCACCTATAATCTAATCTGGAGGCTCAGAGATACAAGTTTCTGACCTGGAGATCTTGATGCATATTGACTATGAATTCCAGAAGATTAAGATTAGATCTCTGAGTTCAAGGTCATCTGGGATTAAAGGCGTGGTGGCACACGCCTTTAATCTGGGCCACACCCTCTGCTGGTGACCTATATAAGGACATTGGAAGAAGGAAGATTCACTCTGGCTTTTCCTGGCCTGCCTCGTGTGACTGAGCAACTGCTAGATCCTTGGACTTCCATCCACAGCTGCCTTGTGGGACTGAGCGACTGCTAGATCCTTGGACTTCCATCCACAAGTACTGCTGACTATTGTTGGGGAGTTGAACTACAAGCTGTAAGTCATCGACAAATTCCCTAACTATATAGAGACTACCCATACGTTCTGTGACTCTAGAGAACCCTGACTAATACAGATATATACAGATAAATAGGTATATAGATAGATTACAGATAGATAGATAGATAGATAGATAGATAGATAGATAGATAGATAGGGAGTTAATGTTTATGCATGAGTTCTATTCCCTGAGAAGCCTCCTTCCCTCTCTCCAAAATCAAAAAAAGAGCCTATCCCTTTAAAGGGTGCCTCCTGCACACAGCATACTAAGTGTCCACGATGGGTGGATTTAATCAACTTGATACAATCTAGAATAACCTGGAGGTGTCAATGAGGAATTATCTGGATTGAGTTGTCTTGTGGCAACCTGTGAGGGATTTTCTTAATTGGATTAATTGTAGGAAGACCCAGTTCACTGTGGGTAGTACTATAACCTGGGTTTGGGTCCTGTACTGTATAAGAATGGAGAAAGGAAGCTAAAAATTAGAAGTATGTGTGCAATTAGTCTCCCTTTGTCCTTGACTCTGGATATGACTAGGTGTTTCACATTCATGCCTTGACACCCTTCCAGTGACATGCTGTGTCCTGAAATTGTAAATCAGATAAGCCCTTTCTCCCCTAAGCTGTTTGTATGAGGGCATTTTATCACAGCAACAGAAATAAAGCCAGGACAGCAACCATGTCATCACCTTGAACCTAGAACCCAAAGCAGAGATCCCAAGCCCCAAGAGCTTTGATCTCAAAACTCCCATGATTGAGTCCAACTGACAAGTTCTTGCTTCTCCATCACCTCTAAACCAAGCCTAAACATGGGTGCTGGGCCTGCTTCCTGGGTTCATAAGAGGACAAGCAGTAGACAAGTCCTCACAAAGACCAGAGAGACCTGCTGCTGCTACTTAACAATTCCTGTCCTAAACCACCATGAATTAAATACTGAATATATTGCTTTACAGAACGCTCTGCCAAAAATGTGAGCAACAAAGTTGAACAAATACACATGGATTCAGGACCCTGGGCTCCTTACCCAGTGCTCGCAGCCCTCCTGGCTTTCACAGTAGGGAAGTTAGACCAGCTAAGTGATATGCCCAGATTTCTGCCATTGGCTGAACTAATCTGGTGTCCTGGGTCCTGACAAGAGGTGTCTGTGCTTGGCACATTGTGGAGGGAGTCTACTGAGCCTAGGAGTTTCAACCAACAAAGGGAAGTCTCTTCTTGGTCTTGAGACATGTTCCCACAGAGTGATAGAGACCAAAGGGTGAAAAAGAACAAAGTTGGCTTCTTCGTGGCAGACTGGAGAGCCACGTTGTAGCAGGTGAGGGACATGTGGCTCTGAGGTACAGCACATCTCCTCCATTAGGTGTTTGAGAGGGGACCAGGGGACTGTCTTCAGGGGCAAGAAACAAATAATGTGCTCATAGCTGTGACCTAGCAATGTGTTAGTGCTGAGGGTCCAGGAAGAGCCCTGGGTACAAACAAGGCCCTTGCAGATGCCTGAAACCCTGCCTATGGATTGGAATCCTTCCTGAACCCTCCTGATATTTCCTTTCTAATGAAGATGCTTTAAATCACAAATAAGTGTTCGCAGGGCTCCTGAGAAACAGCAGAGCAGCCGACTGGAAAAAGGGAAAAAAAGGAACAGAAGGCAACCAGAAAAGACACCACCAGCCTCTTACTGTTGCTATATGATTTCTTAAGACTGGAACTCTTGGGGTGAAATCTGCCCAGATGGAGTTATTGGGGGGTGGGGTGGGGGTGGGGTGGCCTTCTACCTAAGAGTTTGGAAACAGACCTGGACAATGAGCAGCCAAACTTAGCCGACTCTGCTGTGGTTTGAATGTGTCCTCTACACTTCGTGTGCTGGGGACTTAATCCCCAAAGTCACATGTTAATGGCGTTTGAGAAGGGAGACCTTTATGAGGTGGATTGGATGGTGAGGGAATGGCCAAACACGTTCATGGGGCAAGGGGCTATTGCAGGAGCATGTTATAAAGTGAGTTCTCTGTGCTTTGCTTGCTGCATCTCACTAGAGATGCCCTCCACCATGCTCCCACACAAGGAGGCTCCTGCCAGAAGATGACCAGGTGCTACTATAGTGCCCTGCTCTTAAATGCCCAGCCTCTGTGTTTTGTGAACTGCCTGGTCTTGGGCATTTTGTTATAGTAACAGACAACTGAGAAAACAGCACTGAACCTCTCTCCCCTACCTGTAAGACATAGCTACTACCACCCAGAAGAGATGTACGCATGCCCCCAGAAAGCCCAAGCTGGTTGACCATGCTTTTAAAGCACCTGCTTTGCCAACACTATTGAGGGTGAACTGGTAGGGAATACTCAGCCAGCTGAAGTACTTTTAATGCAGGTGAAATTGAAGGACAACAGGACCCTAGAAGGAGAAACCATGGTGCTAACTTCACAGCTGAGTTCCACTGTCATAAATAAATAAATAAATCACCTCTCTAGTGGTATGCTTAAATACAGTGTTTGTTTTAATAAATGTTAACAGATGAAAAGATAATTCACAAGGTAAATGTGATTATTTTGATAGAATTTTAATGCTAATAGCAAAGACAATAAAGATAGATGAAGTCAACTAGTCGTTTGATAGAATCTCCTAAAATCTTGCTCTTGCACTATTCCAGTTGGCACTGACAAAAGGGAAGGAGAGAAAAAGGCAAGGGAAAATAGAGTGAGCAGTGGGAAAGACCATCAGAGGTCACGCTGATCAAGATGTAGATCTTTCATTGATGATCTAGCAATAACGACGTCTTAATGAAACGCACAGTGCTCACTGGGCAAGAATGCTGGGAGTGCAGGTCTCTGTGCAGGAGGAGTCAGGAGAGCAGTTGCTCTGACAGGAAATAACACTATGGTTTGCAAGTCAATGTGCTAGAGAAAAATGGATGTGAAAACACTCGTGTTCAGTGTGAGGAGGAAAAAAATGGGAAATCAATAAGACTCGAGAAAACCTAAGGGTGACAACGAGTGAATCATAGCGTTTACAGTGTAATTGAGAACTCCAGCCATCCACCAGGGCTGGGAGCTGGGAACCAGAGGTACTGTTATAATTCCCTTCCAAATAGAGTGAGCTCAACTCAGAACAAAGCCAATGGAGCACAAAGCCACAGGAAGCTCAGGGGGTTAGCAATCTAGGGGAGGAGAGGGGAGGGGAGGAGAGAGGAGGGGAGGGGAGAGGAGGGGAGGGGAGGCACTATCTTCTAGAAGCAAGAGAACAATTAAAGCTATGATATCACCTGGCCCCCAGTAAATAGGGTAACAGACTGGGCACTAACCTAGGTTAAATCGAAGTTCTTTCCTTGCTACTGAACCTCTCAATTCCCACAGCTGTGGAATCTCTGCCTTACACTTGTATGTCCCTCTGGCCAACACACAATGCCAGCAGCACTCCATCAATATCTTTCCTCACCTTGTTGCTCATAGGAATCCTTCCCTCGACGATCTTGTTTAGGGAGGTACAGTGAGCAGAGAGGTCTTCCTCACAGGCCTGGGAGGTAGGTCAGTTTACATCATCTAGTTATCCATGACTACTTCCCAACCCAAGAGGACCAGTCAAGAGTATCCTGGCAGGTTGCCTGGCTTGTGCCCCCATGGGCAGGTGGGCCTGTAACCATCCTGGTGGTCATAAATATATTCCAAAAATGATACTTATGTCCTACCTTCTATCTGATTGCTGAAACAGTAGACCCCAAGACATTTCTCCAGTAGTCTTGTTTGGAAAAGATAAAGGCTAAAGGCCAGTGCCATGAAGAGAGAGGGGAAGATTGTCTCTCAGAAAGAGATGTCACACAGCCCCTATTGTCAGACCACCCTTCAGGAGAGCCTGAGGCTGAGAGAATGATGCTGGGCTGGGCCACACCCCAACCAGGGCTGCTTAGTGATGGGTACCTCTGGCCCTCTATCGAAACCCAAACTTCACATCCAAGATGGACCTGGGGAGTCACTAGACCTCTTCATTCCACCTTCAAGTGTTGCAGCATTGAATAAATCTTCTCTTCCTGCTTTTCAACATCAGTCGATAGCTTAGTTGACCTATTGAAGACTGCTGACCTATTCTGTCTGGCATACTCAAGGCTACGTCTGGCAGTGAGAAACAAATCTCCAGTCAGCAGGAATCCCTTCATTGCATATCCCTTTGCCCTCCAAAATCCAAGTAGTTGTACCAGGTCCTACAGCCTCCTGAGTGGAACTGGAGGTACAGGGGACCAGAACCAACCCAAGACTTCTCAAATCACCTTTCTCCTCGACTGCTAAGCTGATTCTGGGAGCTGGGGATGGAAAGCTGTGCCAGGGGTAGATGCATGGAGCTTTCTATTCCATGACAGTAATGAGGGCTTTGTGTCAGTTTCATCAAATTAAGAAACACCCAGGACATTGACAAGACACTGTTCGGACTTTATCGGAAAGGGGGTGGGAGTGGGGCAGATCCTGGACTGAATCAAACAGGTTGCTCTGCCATGATGTGAGGCACTGGCCCCACCTCCATTGCTTCCCCTTCACCGTGGACTCATCCCCTGAACCAAGAGTCAAAATAAACATTCCCTCTCTTAACTTGCTTCTTGCCGGGTGTGTGATCACAACAGTGAGAATACAACTACTTTCAAATCCTATTCCCAACCCCTGTCCCACTCCCACATTAGGCTGGCATCTCCCGTCTGCCCCTAATATTTGGGCTGGTAAGGAACCAAAGAAACCATACCCATCCTCACACACAGCAGCAGACAGATGTGTGTTGTACATATTAAGAATCAGACATAACAAGGCACTTTCTCCTAATAGAGGATGATCAAAACATAGTTCCCTAATATTCTGGCTCAACGTTCATGAGCTGAACGAGATATAAAAGTGACTGCTCACTACAATGCTGTAAGGAAAACAAGTATCCAGGCTGTTGCCTTGTCTGACTGTGTTTGCTGAACTTGTTACAGTTACACTTGTACAGAACACCAATTACAGAACCATTCTCTTTTGTACACACCTCCCTGGACCAAATTTTAGATAAGTTACCTGTGCCTTGGGTCCCTCCATCCTACATTTCACCCCCTCTGGTTGCATGACCCTGGTCTTCCAATGAGCTCTTGGCGGGGGGTGGGGGGTCTCTCTGGAGAAAGCAAGGCCACCCCTTTGTGACATAGCAGCAGAAGAAACAGTCAAATCAAAGGCATCTCACCAAGGAAGCTGTTGCATGTAGGAGACCTGAGAACCACAAGCTGCAAGGGGTTTAGCCATTCATTGGCCTCAAAAGAAACAACTGAATGCCCATCCCTTAGTACCCATCTTTAGCCCACAGCACGGCTTAATTCTTTTGGCAGCTGTAAAAGGACCATGTGTGAAGTGTCAGCTCCTGGGTTCATCCTCATGCATAGATTTCAATTCTAGTTCAAGTTCATTTCTAGATCTCCACAGATAACCATAGTAGTTATACACCACCACACAATGAAGGGTCTCCTTTGCTAAAGTTAGATTTTTCCCCCCTAAGGTATCATCAAACCTTGAAAGACTAGCACGGGGTGGGGGTTGACCATCCAACCCAGCCCCCTCATTCAAAACCAGAGAATGCCAAGGTCCAGAGAGACCATGTGTCCTTCCTCCAGACATACAACCAGGGAAAACCCAACATGACAAGAATCAGAGTCACTGACTTGTTCGTTCTAAAGGTCTGGAAACAGGGTTATTGTAGCCAGAACTGGTAAGTTACATCCTTCTGTGACTGTCCATACCTGAGGTAGAATCACATTGATTGGAATTTCTAGACTCTCAGATCTGGTATCTCTCTTTCTTGTAAAATTTGGCCTCGAGTGCTGTGAAAAAGAAAAAATTAGTTTTCTCCTTCTCCACCCATCCTTGGGGCCTCAGTGGTTCACCTGAAATACATACCTACCACATTTATGCCTTCTTACAAATGAATTATACACCTTATAATAATCTCGGTGTAAAGGTATGTGTGGATGGTACCTGACCAGAAAGAAATCTTACTGATCACCAAACAGAAATCAATACAGGAATTAACTAACATAAAAACCCTGTTGGAAGTCTCTGAAGCAGCAAGGGTTTCTTTCAGGTCTTCCTGGCATTAAACTATTATTTCTAGATCAAGAAAGTAGCCATACCAATGTGAGGTGCCAGGTATAGGTCCTATGCATAAGCTGGTCACCAAAACACTCAGAACATTCCAGAGGTGACATCATAGAACAATATGGTGGCTTTCGGAGCTCATGGCTTTTCACTAAGCAGCTCAGGTGGGAAGCAGGCTTCTGTGAGCAGGAAGGGTTGTTGCTGGCTGTGCCCACGTGGCTAGTCAGGGTCAGTGTGACACACAATGGCCCCAACATCCACACTTGTTTGGTCACCCCTGACTGCTGCTCACACCTCACTGTCAGACTGGTTTGAAACCTCCCCCCCCCCGGGCCCCACCCCGGCTCCCTTTAGAGATATCTACCTCAGCTGCATTACTTGCGAAGGGAGAAACAGTAACTGTTCAGGTCTGGGGAGGGCTTGGGCCTACCGAGGGACTCTTCAGTTCAGTTCCACTCTGACACTAGCTACATGGAGTTACTGTGCAGGTCCCAGAAGTTAGGGGCTTAGCCCCTACGAGATGGCTTTCACCCGAGGGACTAATCTCAGATCAAGGTCACCTATACTTATAAAGATCAGCTGTGAATCAGCTGATCCCCTGACCTGTTCCTCAGATTCAGTAGTTGTCTCTCAGAACTCAGGAAAATGCTTAGTTAGGATGGCAACTAGGAAGCAAGCAGCTCAGTAGGGGCCTTAGGTAGCCACAGAGATGAGAGATTGGAGGGGAGTGTCGTAAGCTTCGGGTCTTCCCTGGACTCACCCATCTCCCAGGATCTTCAGCACCAATGTCTGGATCCTGTTGTTTACAGGAAGTTATGAACTATCATCATGTGGGCAAATTTAATGAAATCATCGGCCTTTAATCATTTAACTAAACGCCAGGTCCTTCCTACTTCCCTAAGGTAGACGTTTGCTGAAAATTCCAACTTTCTACACACCCCCCATTGTTTCCTCTGGCAACTATCCCCCACCCTCCTAAAGTCATCATTCCACTAGATTGCATAAGCTGATAGGTGCTCCAAAGGAGACCCTGTCAGGAAATTTAAGGGTTTTAGAAGCCCTGTTCTGATAGGAAAATACAATTAATGATACAATTATACCACATGTAGAAGTTGCATTAAGGCCACCACACTCAGTCCTCCATCCTTAGTTCTGTCAGATGCATCACCTCCAGAACCATTAAAGGGCACCCGTGTGTATCTTAGTTCTGTGTGATTTTGCCCCTTGGTGTAGGGAGAGAGAAGTGACCCAAGGTCAGAAGATCCAGAGATCCTGAAACTGGCCACTTGAGTCCCGAATACCCAAATTACAAGCAAATCTTGGTCTAAGAAAGTTCAAATATACAAAAGCATAATATACATGCAGAGAAAACTCGGAGGCCGGGTCAATTGCCAAAGATTTTGTGTCTACAAAGAAACTTCAAGGACATTTTCTAAACCGTGTGGTTGGTGTGTGTGTGTGTGTGTGTGTGTGTGTGTGTGTGTGTGTGTATGTGTGTGTATGCATGTGTGTGTGTTTGCATTGTGTGTATGTGTTTGCGTGTGTGTGTGTGTGTGTGTGTGTGTGTGTGTGTTTACTGGTATACTCGGAGGCCAGAAGACAACCTTGGGTGTCATTCCTCAGCTGTCATCCATCTTGTATTTTAAGGCATTGGCCTGGAACTTGACAATCAGATGAGGATGACTGTCCTTAAGCCCCAGGGGTCCTCTTGTGTCCACTTTGTCAGCACTGCCCAACAAGGGGGGGGTCACCCTGACAAGAGGTGGGGGTCACATCAGGATTTCTTAGGATTTTTTTAACATGGGTTGGGAGAACAAATTCAGTTCCTCACAGTTGCAAACCCACTGAGCTACTAGGCTTGCTTATGTAATTTTAAAATTGTGGTTATGAATGCGCACTGCCAGATTCGCCGCTGTTGCCATTTTAAAGATTATACTTCGATAGTTTTGAGTATAATCACATTGTTGTATACAAGCACTCTAGAATTCTTTCATCCTAGGAAACTATGGCTTCTATTAACCATTAATTCTCCCTCCCCCTTCCTTCCAGTGCTTAATAACCACACCCCATTTTCCAATTCTATGATTTCAACTACATTAATGTCTTAGTTAGGTTTTCTACTGTTGCAATAAAACACTGTGAAAAAAGGCAACTTGATGAGGAAAGAAAGGGTTTACTCCACCTTACTCTTCTAGATAAACCCTTTAGCGCTGAGGGAAGCCAGGGCAAGAAGGCAGGGGCCATGAAGGAGTGCTACTTACTGGCTTGCTTTCATGTCTTGCTCAGCCTGGTTTCTTATAGCATCCAGGACCACCAAACCAGGAAATGGCCCCATCTGCAGTGAGCTGGGCTCTCACCCATCAATAACCACTCAGCCCCACAGCTCTCCCACAGGTCTGTCTCAATTGTGTTTCTGTCATTCCTCAATGAATTACCCAGCATAATTAGATATCTTATAGAGTGGTATTACAGAGTACTGGTCCTTTCATGACAAGATTTACCCAATTTGAAACAAATGTCAAGATTTCCTTCTTTTAAAAAGCTGGATCACCTTTTTATGATAAGCAGATATCTTTTGGGTAGCATCTGTCCCTTGGCTACTGGACATAATGCTACTGGGAACATGAGTATGCAAACATCTCTCTGAGATTCTGCTCTGAATTATTTTAGATACATGTACAGAAGTAGAATTGCTCAATGACACAGTAATTCCATTTTTAATTGTGGGGGGGCACCTCCTTACTGTTCTGCATGGCTCCTGCATTACGTAATCTTCCCACCACCCTCACTACACTTGCAGCTTTAAGTGGGTGATTCCTGTACTGCCTGAAAATGTAATTCCATTTTTCCTCATGCACATACCCAAGAGATGCATCTGCACACTACCGGATGTGGACAGTGTTTCGTCACCAGGAAGAATTAATGTCACTGATGAACTAAGCCTGGAAGGGGCCCCCTTATACAAAAAATGTGCTTCTATCCCTTTGGCTCAAAAGTTACCTGCCTACATACATTGGCACTTCTGCTGTAGATTGTCAACAAAGCATTGTTCCCACAGCCTGTGTGAGGGCTTCTTTGTATGCTCACTTGATGGATTGATTTTCACTTTTATGTTTAAAGAAACAGCTAACCTGGGCCATCCCAGTCACTTCATTTGCAGTTGTCCATTACCTGGTGTTGTGTGCCAAATGCCTGCGATTACTCTGATTAACACAACCATCAATCACCCATCTTCCACAAGCATCCTGGTTGGTGGACACTACACAGAACACAGCCTTGTGGGGTTCTGATCTAAATAAGCTGAATAGAGGCAAAACATAAGCAAGCACCTGAGTGTCTCAAGGCCTGCGGCTGACTGATGATCTGTCTGAAACGGGGTAGTCCAACAGCAAGAAGGCTGTCAGAGAGCCCAGACTCCTGGTCTTCCTCCAGAAAGTCACACAAACTGAGGCTCTTGACCCAGTAGCCAGACAGAGGTGGCATCAGGTTTATGCTTTGACCTCTCTTGTCTTCCTCCTATGGAGAAAGGCATAGGAAATATGGTAGGTATAGTAACTTACTTACACAGTGGGTGTGCCACGGTCCTAGTTTGCGGTTTCTATGAAAAGCACTATGACCAAAATCAACTTGAGAGGGAAGGGTTTACTTGGTACACACCTCCTGATCACAATGAATTGTTTAGGGAAGTCGGGACAGTGACTCAGGCAGAAACGGAGTCGGGGATTGTAGAGGACTGTTGCTCACTGGCTTGCTCACTTCCCCTGGCTTCTCTTAGCTTGCTTCCTTAGACAACCCAGGATGGCCTGCCTAGGCATGGCATCTCCCACAGTGGCCTGGGCTCTCCCAAACCAATCAAGAAAACAGCCCACAGATAAGCACACAGCACAATCTGATAGGAGCCATGGCTTAATGTGCCCTCTTCCCCAGTAATTATACTTTGTATAGAATTGACTTAAATTAAAAAAAAAAAAAGGAAGGAAGGAGCACAATGGGCCCCTGTGGTGGTTTGGATGCTCCCTTCCCCCATAGGCTCATATATTTGCATGCTTAGTCCACAGCTGATGAATTATTTGGAAGGATTAGGAGGTGTGGCCTTCGTCTCGCCAAAAGCAATCCACAGATTCAATGCAATCCCCATCAAAATTCCAACTCAATTCTTCATAGAATTAGAAAGAGCATTCTCCAAATTTATCTGGAATAACAAAAAACCCAGGATAGCAAAAACTATTCTCAACAATAAAAGAACCTCTGGCAGAATCACCATCCCTGACCTCAAGCTAAACAGAACAATCGTGCTTAAAAAACAAAAAAACAAAACAAACAAACAAACAAAAACCTGCATGGTATTGGTACAATGGCAGGCAAGTAGATCAATGGAATAGAATTGAACTCCTAGGAACAAACCCACACACCTATGATCACTTGACTTTTGACAACATGTAGAAGAATGCAAATTGATCCATTCTTATCTCCTTGTACAAAGCTCAAGTCCAAGTGGATCAAGGACCTCCACATAAAACCAGATACACTAAATCTAATAGAAGAGAAAGTGGGGAAGAGCCTGGAGCACATGGGCACAAGGGAAAATTTCCTGAACAGAACACCAATAGCTTATGCTCTAAGATCAAAAATTGACAAATGGGACCTCATAAAATTGCCAAGCTTCTGTAAGGCAAAGGACACTGTCAATAGGACAAAATGGCAGCCAACAAATTGGGAAAAGATCTTTACCAATCCTACATCTGATAGAGGGCTAATATTCAATATATACAAAGAACTCAAGAAGTTAGACTCCAGAGAACCAAATAACCCTATTTAAAAATGGGGTACAGAGCTATACAAAGAATCTCAACTGAGAAATACCGGATGGCTGAGAAACACCTAAAGAAATGTTCAACATCCTTAATCATCAAGGAAATACAAATTAAAACAACCCTGAGATTCTACCTCACTCCAGTCAGAATGGCTAAGATCAAAACCTTAGGAGACAGCAGATGCTGAAGAGAATGTGGAGAAAGAGGAACACTTCTCCATTGCTGGTGGGATTGCAAGCTGGTAAAACCACTCTGGAAATCAGTTTGGCAGTTCCTCAGAAAACTGGACATAATACTACCTGAGGACCCAGCTATAACACTCCTGGGCATATATCCAGAAGATGCTTCAACATGTAATAAGGACACGTGCTCCACTATGTTCATAGCAGTCTTATTTATAATAGCCAGAAGCTAGAAAAAAAAAACCCAGATGTCCCTCAACAGAGGAATGGATACAGAAAATGTGGTACATTTACACAATGGAGTACTACTCAGCTATTAAAAACAATGAATTCATGAAATTCTTAGGCAAATGGATGGAACTAGAAAATATCATCCTGAGTGAGGTAACCCATTCACAAAAGAACACACACAGTATGCACTCACTGATAAATGGATATTAGTCCAAAATCTCAGAATACCCAAGATACAATTCACAGACCACATGAAGCTAAAGAAGAAGGAAAACCAAAGTGTGGATACTTTGGTCCTTCTTAGAAGGGGGATCAAAATATCTATGGCTCACAACCAACCAATGGACTGAGCATAGAATCCCAAATGGAGGAGCTAGAGAAAGGACCCAAGGAGCTGAAGAGGCTTGCAGCCCTATAGGAGGAACAATAGTATGTACCAACCAGTACCCCCAGAGCTCCCGGGGACTAAACCACTAACCAAAGAGTACACATGGAGGGACCCATGGCTCCAGCTACATATGTAGCAGAAGATGTTCATTTCAGACATCAACGAGATAAGAGACCATAGGTGCTGTGAAGGCTCAATGTCCCAGTGTAGGGGAATGCCAGGTCAGGAAAGTCAGGGGGGGAAGGGTTGGTAAGCATGGGGAGGGTGATAGGATGGGGGTTTCTGGAGGGGTAACAAGGAAAGGGGATACCATTTGAAATGTAAATAAAGCATATATCTAATTAAAAAAAGAAAAAGAAGTATTATGTGTTCTCGCTTTCAAAAAAAAAAAAAAGGTGTGGTCTGGTTGGAAGAGATGTGTTGCTGGGGATGGCTTTACAGTTTCAAAAGTTCACAATAGACCACTCTGTGTGTGTGTGTGTGTGTGTGTGTGTGTGTGTGTGTGTGTGTGTGTGTGTGTATGCCTGCTACCTGTGGATCAGGTTATAAAGTTCTCAGCTACTACTCCAGTACAATGCCTACCTGCTCCCCATCAGAATGATACTGGATTGAACCTCTGAAACTGTAAGTCAGCCTCAATTAAATGCTGTCTTTTATAAGAGCTGCCTTGGTCGTGGTGTAATGCTCTTCACAGCATTACAACAGTAACTAAGATAACCCTTGTCAACCAGTCACAGGGCATCACTATTAAACCACAACATTTTAAACATTTCCTTTATTTTTTATCCCACAAATCTCATGTTATTATCACAGTATAAACCGTTTAACATTTAAAGTCTCATAGTCTTACGAAAAATGCATCACTTAGAAAGTCAATATTTCTTTAAACTATCTGAGATCTTAACCAGGGCGCCCATAAAATAAAAAAATAAAAAATAAAACAAGCTATTATTGTTATATTAATTCCAAGAGGGAAGAATCAAGGAAAAATAAAAGCAAAACCAAAATCCAACAGAGTAAATGGCGCAGTATCCAATGTCTAGGACCTATTATCATTTCAGCTCCAAAAGGCTTGGGTAGTCCCACCTCTCTGGATCAACCATCTGCAGCACAGGTAACTTGTCACACAAGTTAGGCTCAAGGTATCTCCACTCCGCACATGGCACTGTCATTGGTGGTTAACACATCCCTAATACTCTGGGACTTCCCCTACGACTGAGGCCACACCTTCACCAATGGCATCTGTGGGGACTCCAACTCTGCCACGCATGCCAAGCCACAGCTTCTCTTCATGACCGTTCACCCTACGGTGTTCATGCAGCTCAAACCAGTACTGTGTGGGAGACAATTAGACACTACGTTGCCAGATAGAGATGTGCCCCACCACCAGTAGCACCACAGATGCTGTGTGCTGCCTCTAAGGAAATACAACCCAAAAGATCTCATCTTAATGATTCTGACCTCTCGGTCACTACAGCTGATTCATCTGTCCCAGTCAACCAGTATCAATAATTCCAGTAAAGCAAAGCGTTCACTTCCATAAATTTTTAATCCAAAATATCACATAAATGGTCCAGATAGAGTCTTTACTTCCCTCTGAAACATCACAACCCAGGCCTCCATCATCTGCATTCACGTCAATATTCGCATCTCCCAAGTTCCCACAACAGCACATTAAACTCTGAGCACTTCCAGCCCAAAGTTTCAAATGCTTCCACAGTCTTCCCATCTGCAGCCCTTTGGTTAGAGGTGGCTCATCTCAGGGCTCCATTTTCTGCCTTTTACCACTTAAGGCCTTGTCTTAGTCAGGGTTTCTATTCCTGCACAAAACATCATGACCAAGAAGCAAGTTGGGGAGGAAAGGGTTTATTCAGCTTACACTTCCACATTGCTGTTCATCACCAAAGGAAGTCAGGACTGGAACTCAAGCAGGTCAGGAAGCAGGAGCTGATGCAGAGGCCATGGAGGAGTGCTGCTTACTGGTTTGCTTCCCCTGGCTTGCTCAGCTTGCTTTCTTACAGAACCCAGGACTACCAGCCCAGGGATGGTACCACCTATAATGGGCCCTGCCACACTTGATCACTAATTAAGAAAACATCTTACAGCTGGATCTCATGGAGGCATTTCCTCAAGGGAGGCTCCTTTCTCTGTGATAACTCCAGTTTGCGTCAAGTTGACACATAAAACCAGCCAGTACAGGCCTCCTTTGCCCTCCTTTCCAGCAGTTCTCTCAAGGCAGCGGTCCGCACAAGCCTCTTCTTTGTGTTCTTTATCAACTCCATCCCCTTTCTTCATCCTCACCAACTTCTCCCTCCTGCTCCTAGTTGTTGTGGTTGTTCTTCTTCTTCTTCTTCTTCTTCTTCTTCTTCTTCTTCTTCTTCTTCTTCTTCTTCTTCTTCTTCTTCTTCTTCTCCTCCTCCTCCTCCTCCTCCTCCTCCTCCTCCTCCTCCTCCACCTTCTCCTTCTCTCCTCCTCCTCCTTCTCTTCCTCCTCCTCCTCCTTCTCTTCCTCCTCCTCCTCTTTTTCTTCTTCCTCACCCTCCTCCTCTTCCTCTTCTTTCTGACTTACTCTCCCCTTCTGCTCCTCCTGCAGGCCTTTGGGACTCTCTTTGACTGCTCCTCCATGCTCCTGTCCAAGGTGGTACACTCAAGGCTGGTGAAAAACTGGGGTCCCAAGGGAGAGCATAGGAGCCACTCTAAAGTAAGGGGCACTCTTACATCCCAAAAGTCACCCAAAAAAGTAATGGCTCTTGGTAAAAGGAGAAAGGGATCATGTGCTGAATATCACCACATGTGACATCCAAACTTAAAGACCTCACATAACTTTCCCCAAGATGCCAGAAACTCCAACTCTTTCCTGAAACTGATTATTCTTTTCAGTGAACCAAGAGGGAGGACTCTGATACAAAAGGTGGTCAATGGAGGGGAGAGAGAGATGGCTCAGTGGTTAAACACATGGGCTACTCTTCCAAAGGATCCAAGATTGATTTCTAGCAATGCACATGGCAGCTCAAAATTATCTCTGACTCCAGTTCCATACATACACTTAGTGGTGTCTTGGGACTATTCATTCCTGTTCCATCACAGCCCCCCTTTTTCTCAGTCATCAAAACTGACAAAAACAGACAGAGAGACACACAGACAGGCAACAATAAAGACAACCATTGTTGGCCACCACACAGACTTAAACCAGGGGATCTGGTGATATCTCACTGAATCCTGGACACCAAGATCTGGGCTGCACCCAGCCTTTCTTCAGTGCCCTATCTAGAAGGTGCCATAAACACTCACCTCTGGATTAAACATATGGAGGTGACTTTCTATAATCTTCCATTCAGAGTAAAGGTGTCAGGAGCCTCTGAGGTATCTCTGGAACATCTAAGAGTTCATACCCACTAAAAACTGTCTTTGCCACAGAGTTGGTCCATGAACCCTTGTGTTTCAGTCTTTGGGAATCTGCTGGTGACTCCAGAATGTTACAAGTTTAGTCTATCAGAGAATACACGCTGACACTCTTAAAGCCAAAAAGAAAGTATTGATGGCCAGCAACTGCACAGAGAACTCCAAATCATGCAGCCATAATCCTCAGGGGTGTTTGTTTGTTTGTTTCAGGTTTTGGGTTTGGTTTTTTTTTTTTTTTTTTGTCTTTTATGTACAAAAACCACATTCTGGTTGATATACTTCAGGCAACAAAAAAATTTTTTTTTTCAAAAGCCAAAACCCCAAAATTAATGCATTTAGGGACTATTCTAGTCAGTGTCCTATTGTTGTGAAAAAACACTATGACCAAGGCAACTCATAAAAGGAAGCATTTAATTGGGGTCTTCTTTACAGTTTCAAAAGTTTAGTCCATTATCATCAAGGCCGCAGGCATGACAGATGTGGTAATGGAGCAGTAGCTGAGAGGCTATACCCTGACCCACAGACCAAGAGGAAGACACTGGGCTTTGAAACTTTAATGCCCACCCCCAGTAATACATTTTTTCCAACAAGGCCACACCTCTCAATCCTTCTAATCCATTCAAATAGTACTACTCCCTAGTGACTATGCATTCAAATTTTTGAGCCTATGAGGATTACTACAGGGACTTTTCTGAATCCTGAAAATATGGGTCAGATCTTTGTTAGATTGCTTCTTTGTTTATGTTTGGCAGGTATCAAGGCCTATGAGTTGTGTTCTAAGGTCAGAATGGTGCCTCTAACATGGCATCAGTTACGCTAAGGTCTTCATGGCCCTACATAAACAAGAACAACATAACTAGACTTTAAGAGGATGGATGGGTTTTTTTGAAGACTTTTTTTCCTTAAGTTTTTAAAAAATATTTTGGAAATGGAGCTTAACTCTGATGTCATATCCATATGTAACTCAGGCCAGCCTTAAAGTTCCTGTTGTCCTGTCTCAGCCTCTGAAGTACTAAGACCACAGGCATGTCACCACTGGGTGAATCATTGAAATAACTGTTTTAAAGTAATATGATTTGGGGTGATTAAAATGGCTCAGAGGGTAAAGGTGCCTGGTGTGCAGCCAAGCCTAGGTACCTAAGTTTAACCACATGGTGGAAGGAGAGAGAAACAGGACTCCTATAAGCTGTCCTCTGACCTCCACACATATATACATTTGCTATGCCAAGGCATAAACCCACCTCAGGCAAATAAAGGCACAAATGTAAAATACAATTTTAAATAATATTGTTTTATCTTAGTCATTGATGATGCCAAAGAATCTTATGTTTCCATTAAAAAGGTAAATTACTCATAGAAATATATCAATTGGGACCACGGTGTCATTAAATGTGCTTCTCATTCTTAATGAGCCAACGTAAGAGTCTAAGTTTAGTTTAGTTGGAGTTTTGAGTTAAGCATGTACCATACCTGCAAAGGCTATCTCATAAAGATCTGTAGATCTGAATGGAAAAGTATATTATTGATTGCAACGTCTAAATCGTAATATTCAATATTCAATGTTATGCTCAAAGGATGAAAAAAATTCTGGCCAAGTTTCCCCTGTGGAATTTCTACTTCTCATTCTGTAGGTTGGTTATTCTCACCAGTTAGAGAGGTAAAACTGTTGGAATTAAATAATGATAGTGAATGTGCAACTCTTGGAATAACTAAAATTTACTGTTATATGCTTTTAAAGGAGGAAGCCTACTGTCTTAGTCAGGGTTTCTATTCCTATACAAAACATCATTATCAAGAAGCAAGTTGGGGAGGAAAGGGTTTATTCTGCTTACACTTCCACACTGCTGTTTATCACCAAAGGAAGTCAGGAATGGAACTCACACAGGGCAGGAACCTGGAGGCAGAAGCTGATGTAGAGGCCATAGAGAGGTGCTGCTTACTGACTTGCTTCCTTTTGGCTTGCTCAGCTTGCTTTCTTATAGAACCCAAGACTACCAGCCCAGGGATGGCACCACCCTCAATGGGCTGGGCCCTCCCCCCTTGATCACTAATTGAGAAAATGCCTTACAGCTGGATCTCATGGAGGCATTTCCTCAAAGGAGGCTCCTTTCTCTGTGATAACTCCAACTTTTGTCAAGTTGACACACAAAACAAAACAAAACAAAAAAAACAACAACAAAAAAAAACCAAGCCAGTACACTTACATATAAAAATATCTCAATTTAAAAAATGTTTAATAGAAGATTTTTGACCCAAATTAAAACCCATCTAAAACTGTTCTAAAAATGTTTTTTAGACAGAATGTCATGACATGTTCTTCCCTATCAGACATAGCTGTTCCATATATGTTTAGTGCAATGCATGCATAGATTGATGGAGACATACTTCACCACAATTTTCAGATTTCCCTCTTCATTGGATATGTTTCTTTCAAAAACACATTTAAAAAAACAAAAACAAAACAAAACAAAAAAAAACTCTTAGGTCACTACTCATTGTTAAACTGGCATCTCTACCAAGAAGGGTGGAGAGAGGCACTGCATTTTCTTTCTTTACAAATGGTTCAAGATAACACCTTGTACACAGCCTCTTGTTGCCGAAAAGGCCAGAAAATATTATGCTTGGTCTATAGCAAAAAGAGAAGGCTGCAAAACCTTCAGTGGCACCAGAGACCTCCAGATCATTCTCTGAAATGATGCAAAAGAGATGTTCAAATTTCATGTAACCCTGTCACTTTTTAAAAGCAGGTCGGTTGGTTCTATTCACACCATGCTATGGTGTGCTGCACATTTCTACCTCAACTTCACTAAGACAACAGTTTGGCCAGAGATAAATCTCTATATGACTTTGAATAAACAAAGGCATGGTAAATAAACTTCCTGAGTGACACTACCCAGTAGGTGTGTGGTGGTTTGAATATGTTTGGCCCAGGGAGTAGCAATATTAGAAGGAGGTGTGACCTTATTGGAGGAAGTGTGTCACTGTGGATGTGGGCTTTAAGACCCTAGTCCTAGCTGCCTGGAACCAGTCTTCTCCTGTCTGCCTTTGGTTGAAGATGTAGAGCTCTTAGCTCCTCCAGCCTCACATCTATCTGGATGCTCCCATGCTCCCACCTTGATGATAATGGACTGAACCTCTGTACCTGTAAGCCAGCCCCAATTAAATGCTGTCCTTTATAAGAGTTGCCTTGGTCATGGTATCTGCTCACAGCAGTAAAACCCCTAACCAAGACAATAGACCTCCAGCATCCTCTTTCATTGCAGCCAAAGCAGTCAGTCAATCAAAGTTATCTTCAACCGCTGCTCCCTCGGCAGATCCTCTCCAATAGAGATGTAATTTACAGTTGAGAACACAGTTCTCCTGGCATGCTTTCTATAGCTCATTCACAAAAGAGCAGTACTTTGCATGTTTTAGCATCAGAGCGGAAGCTATATCTGCATTTCAAACAGCTGTACAGCAACCACTTCCTGGTTTATCTCTATCACTTGTTTCTTCCAAGTTTTCTTGGCCTCCATCAGCAACCTTTGCAGCTAAGGATAAGAATTCACTTCATTTAATCATTCAGGAATGACTTATTGAGCACCATGAATGAGCCAACCACTCTCTGAGGAAGTAATGAACAAAATTAAACATTTATAAAGCTCCTATAAGGAAAGGCCAATGATAAACAAGTTTTAGAATTCAGATACAAATTACCCTGCCAAATCTTCTGGGGACCACTTCTAGGACACAAATACCTGCATGCTTAATCAAGTCTTCCATATAAAATAGTAGCTTATGAAATAACAACGAACACAAAATGACACAGCATTTGAGTTAACCTACCCACATCCTTTATGGCTTGATCATCTTTGAGTTATTTATAATATCCCCCAAACAAGGAAAATAGTGATTAGATTATATTTTTTAAAGGGATGACAGAAAAAAAAGTTCTATACATGTTCAGCACTGACTCAAATTTTTCCAAATATTTTGCTCTGTGTGCCTCTCTTGAATCCACGAATATGGGACCAGTATAAATGGACAACCAACTTTATATGCCAGGAATGGATACTCATAGGCAAATTCGGCTGCTTGTTGAGGTAGCAGTGGGCCAGCTGTTACGGGCGGGGAAGAGGCCTCTGTGAGGATGTAGGTAAGACTGTCTTGACCTTCGAGAAGAGAATGCCAGCAGAAAGGGCAACAGGAGTAAGGTTCTGAAATAGAAGCCTTAAAGAATTGACTAGACCACAGAAGCTGGCGTACCTGGAGGCAGAGGGAGGGTTAGGGATGTGGAAGAGGCAGAGGGCAAAGGGCAGAGGGTAAAAGTCAGTCTGGGAGATGACAGAGGACTTTGAGGGATGTGGCTTCTATTCTGAGTGGCAATGGGAAGTCCTTAGAAGGTGTGCATTAGACATGCATGACTCAACATAGACAAGATTTCTCTGGCCCTAGTGGAGAATAAGCAGCAAACGGTAAGGCAAGCGCAAAGGACCGATTTCAACAGTCTAGATCCGAGATGGACGTACACAGTAAAGGTAAAAGGACCTGATAGTCAGACTCTGGATACATGTTGTTGCAGAACCAATGGGACTTATTGGAAGCTTAACTATAGGGTAGGATAGGCAGGAGACAGGGTGCTACACAGTTCTAATGTAAGCACGTGAGAAAAGTCACATTCTTGGAGTGGTATGAGGGCAGCAAGGAAGATGAAGGTGAGCCAGGGAGCGGGGATGCAAAATTCAGTTTAGACATCGAAAGACTGTAGATAGGCCCAGAGGAAAGTCCCCTGTAAGAGTCTGGAATTACAGAAAGGCGTATGGAATAGAAATATCAATTTAGCACTTGTTAGTGTGTATTTAGAAGCCTTGCCACCAGATTTTTTTCCATTCATCATTTCACATGTATTTATTGTCTTAACAAGAACAGGTGTTTTTCTGGACAAACATCACTCTTCCACCTTACTAAGTAACAAACTCAAAAGAGACCTTTACATACCACTTCCCATTACATTTATTAGCATTTTAAAATATTTTGTTGGACATAATTGAGATGGTTGCAAAATATAGTCTACCTCTTTATAGTATCTTTAAAAATTGTGATGACTTCAAATTCTTATTAGCCAGTATCCTAAGACAACATGGTTAGGTGAGGAAAATGTGAGGACAAATCTCTTTTTGTACAATACCTAACAACTTCATTGTAAAGGAGAATGTTCTAGAAGAGACACTGGCTGCTGTGGCCTTCTCCCTTGCTCATTTCACTTTGCTTGTTATTACATCTGACCCACCCATTGCCTCTCAGAGGTCTTAAACCACATGTCCATTTTCAAATAAGTAGTTTAGTTATGACCAGATAACATCATTCCTAAATCTACTGTATCTAGGAGAGATACACCACCACCCATCGACACAATACATACAAAAGGAAGGAAATTCTGCTCAATCCCTGCAGAATCTGCTTTTTATGAGGACACACCCCCTCAAACAGTAACACTCCTCAGACCACTCAAAGATGCCAATGTCTGTCTTTAAGTTTTGGCTTCACAAAGCTCAGTTCCATTCTAATTTTTTTTTTTTTAATCAATGGGAAACAGGACTGGAGAGAGACCTCGTTGCTTAAGAGCACTGGCTGTTTTTTCAGAGGACCTGAGTTCGGTTCCCAGATCCCACATGATGGCTCACAATCATCTGTAACTTCAGCTCCAGGGAATCTGATGCCTTCTTCTGGCTTTGGATAGCACCAGGTGCACACACGGTACACAGACATGCATGTGGACAGAATACCCAAACACATTTTTAAAAATGAAAAAAAGAGTAATCAATAGGAATTTCCTATGCTGTTCTCCCACACCCAGGGGAGTGTTTTGTGCATTCTCCGAGAGACTCTGCTCTCGAATTGCTTTGATGGAGCCCCTTTCACTGCTAAAGGAAGCAATACATGAGGCTGCCATAGGTCAGAACAGGAATGGGTCCCAGCTCCTGAACCAACCAACATCTCAGTTCCCACATAATCAGAAACACAGAACAAAGAGAGATCGATTCAACACCCTAAGCTTAAAGATGAAATGTTCAAAAGCCAAAGTTGTTAGAATTGAAGACTTGCCCAGGGGCTATTTAAAAATTAAAACTGGGCAGATTTTCTTCTCTGAAGCAATTGATTTTGAGTTTTGTGGGAGGTTTTTATGTTGACCAAGAACTTGGAAGCTGGTTCAGTGGATAAAATGCTTGCCATGCAAGATCCAGAGTTCAAATCCCCAAACCCACGTGAAAGCTGAGTAGACTTGTTGGATCCTGTAACCCCAGCACTTAGGAGACAGAGCACCCCAGGGTGAGCTGGATACCTGGAATAACCACAATTGGCAATCTCTGGGTTAGGCAGAGAGACTCTCTCTCAATATAGGTGTAAAACAATCATGGAAGACTCTCAATGTCAACTATGTATGCACACACATATACACTTGATGACCCCTTGAATGGAGCAGTCAGGGCACAATCCCTTGAAGCACATTGCCCAGAAACTCACCTCAAATTAAATTAACTCTAGTCCCTTGTATCTAGGTGATGTTTTCCTGTAAAGTAGAATTCTTGGACTCATGTTAATAACACTGCGTTAAATGGCTTAGGGACAACTGCTAATCATACCAAGGCCATTTTTTCCCAAGCCTCCCGGGAATCATAGAGCCACTTGCAATAAGCCTAAATGTGGTCTTGAAAATGTGATGTAGAAAGAAAAACAGATATAATCTGCATCTTCTCCAAGGACCAAAGGCATAATTCATACAGAAGTCTCCCTGAGGGGAAAAGGAAACATCCAGAATCCATTGTATGACATTGATCACCTTCTTAAAAGATCTTCACGGTCCTGTCATTCGGGTCTGGGAGAACTGGAAGACTCGGCAGACTTGGCAAGTTACCTTGAAGAGAATGAGAGACCATTAGGACCAGTCCTTCTCCTGACCTGGTGCGGGGGAGTGGGGTATGTGTGTGGGGGGTTAAATATGCTTGGCCCATGGGAAGTGTCACTATTAGGAGGTATGGCCTTGTTGGGGAAAGGTTGTCACTATGGGGTGGGCTTTGAATTCTTATGCTCAGGCTCCTCCAGGAGTGTGGAAGAGAGTCTCCTTTTTGCTGCCATCAGTTCAAGACGCATGTCTGCCTGCTTGTTACCATGCTTCCTGCTATGAGGATAATGGGCGGAACCTATGAAACTGTAAATATTGTCCCTTAAGAGAGTTGCTTTGGTCATGGTGTCTCTTCACAGCAATAAAACCCTAAGACAGTGTGTGTTTATCTAATGTATGTGGTGTTTCGCCTGTATGTATACTATATGGTACTAGATGCCCATGGAGGCCAGAAGTGTCATTTCCCCTGATACTAGAGTTACAAATGTTTGTGAGATACCATGTGGATGCTGGGACCCACACCTGGGTCCACAACAAGAGTGGTCAGTGTTCTTAACCACCGAGCCAGCTGTCTAGCCCCTTAGCTGTGGATTTTGTGTACATTCCAAAAGGAAGTGAAGATGGCTTTTGACTCTGGACCATATCTCTTCCACCAGTACAACCAGATCAGCTCTCCACCCTCCCTGTGCCAGGACACTGACCTGTGTACAGTAGGTAGCCTGACTCTCTTTCTTCCAACTCAGTTCATCCAATAGAAACATTAGAAAGAGTTAAGAAGGCGGGTCCAGAGTAAAGCAAGGCTATAACTCCCTTGCTTTCTCCCTGTGGGGTCCCTTTGACCTGGAATTGTCTTCATTTGGTGGCTTCTCCTCTAGAGGTAGATGACTACCAAACTCTTCTCCTGGTTTCAGTAGCTGCCTCCTCCCTGATTCTAAGGGGTAAGTACCACACTGCTATATGCTCTAGGCGGCTATGCTGGCTTTGGGGTCCTAGAGATACAGCCTTAGAAAGTCTCATGGTGCATACCCTCCTCATATAACCTATTTCAGCTTTCACTACGCTTCCTGCTGATCCCAACAGGATGCTGCAGTCGGCCATCTGGACCCTGTGACATGACTTTATAGGAGCAGGAAGTAAAACCCTAGGACTGACTTGGAGGGTCAAATTTTCTCTTATTTCCTAGATCTTTTGGGAGTCTGAGAAGAAAACAAATGGCTAGTCCAATGAAGATAAATCTAGAATTAGTTAATCCTGACAAAAGAGTAGGAAGAGTGAAGGGAAAGTATGGCGCAGCCCTGCTCAATTATGAACAAACCAAAAATGGAGGAAAGAAATGGTTCTCAGAACCTGGAGGAAGAAAGTAGGAAAGACCACCATCTTTGAGGCATAGCCAGTCTGCAGAGAGGCCACAGCAGGGAAGGAGGTGACATAGTGCCTATCTGCACTCTCTTCCTGCCCTCTGATTGCCTGTCCATGATTCCCTGTGATCAAACTCAAGAAGCCAGAGAGCAAGTGGAAGCAATTTCATTGGGGCTGGCTTACAGTTCAGAAGTCCTGTCCATTATCATCATGGCAGGAAGCACGGCAGCATCCAGGCGGACATGCATCCGAAAAGGAGACTCTCTTCCACACCCCAGGAGGAGTCTTTGTTCATCCTAGCTTGATACCTGGCTTGGTGGTCAAAGCAGTCTTACGCCTAGGACTCATAAAAATCAAATCCAGGCAATTGTGCCACAGGAAGAGAAAGATAGAGACCTGTGGACACCATGCCACTCACGGAGTCACCTTCAAGGGCACATGGTACCGGCGGGCCATAGAAACCCACTTGCCACCACGCCTCATGGCTTGGATGGAAGATGTCACCCAGGGCTCTAACAGCTGCATGGCCAGCCCTGCAGTGGGAGCCACCACAAGTGAGTATGTGGTGGACAGATGGGAGAGAAAGAGAAGTGGGGCAGCTTAAGCGTTTTTAAGAAAGACAGAACTGGAGACTGGAGGGTGGAGTGAAGTAGCCTGCTATGAGTGGCCACCCTGGTCACCTGGTGCCATGGTGAGGTCCTACCTAACTGCCACTGAGGGCCAAGTCTGAGTTCATGACTATGCAGTGGCAGGGGTTAGTGTTGATGTTCATGGTTCGTATTACCATTAAAGAACACAGGGATGTCCCTGGTCTGAGCAGACACTGGGGACCATATGGATGTTCAGGGACTGTACATAATCGGCCTTGAGGCAGTCAGGAGAGCTGCCCCTTCCATTTGCTGGTTGCAGCACTCCAGAGAGCTGGCCCAGTAACTCACCTGGACAGCATAGTAGGACTAGCCCTGGTCAAGGGGTTGCAGATGAGCCAGCCCCAAATGTGAGAGCTTGGGAGAGCTGGTCCTTGTCTGCAGTGAAGTGGCTTAGTGGGGTGATGCCCTGTTCACCGCCGCCACCACCTGCAGCATTTGGGAGAGTTGACCCTGAGGTCGTGAGAGCAGGTGAGCTGGTCCTGTCCCTTCACTGGCTATGGCACTTGGGTGAGAGGACCCTGCACCTTGTCTGGGTAACAGAGTGGAGCTGTCACTGATGGGAAAGACATAGATAAGCCAGTCCCGAGGGTGTGAGAGCAGGAGAGCTGTCCCAGCCCTTCACAGGCTGTAGCACTTGGGAGACTGGGCCCAGTACCCTGACTGGGCAGCACAGTGGACTGGCTCTGGAGGCACGGGTGAGGGTGAGTCAGTCCCGAGGGCATGAGAGCAGGAGGGCTGGCCCTGCCTCCTGCAGATGGTGGCACTGGGTGGCCCAGCCAGAGCAGCACTGGAGAACTCGTCCTGGTGGTGCAGATAAGAACGAACCTGTGGCTGACCAGCTCAGCTACCACCCAGACCCAGATCCAGGGCTCTGAATTGGTCTAGCCCAAAATCTACACAATCTGCAAATGGTTGTGATCTGTGATAGGGCCAGTCCTGCTGATCCAAAGCTGTAGGATCTCCATGACACAGGGCAGCAACGGGACAACTGGGAGGAGTCCTGATGAGGATCCAATAGTGATGGTGTCACAAAAGCCAGAGATCATGAACCAGACCAATGACTCATTGCAATGAATGTAAGTGAAGATGTGTGGACAGAGGGATAGACTGTGGGACACACTGACACACTACAGCTTCCATGGTGAGCTGTTTTCTATGCTTTGTGTTTTGTTGTTGTTGCTGTTGTTGTTTGCTTGTGTGTCTTATTTTGGGGGCAGGTTTCAAGGGTGAGGGGAGGATATGAAGGGACAGAAGAATGAATGACTGGGCCTGGGGTGCGTGATTTGAAACTCAGAAAGATCAATAAAAAAAATTTAAAAAAAAGATTTTTTTTTAAAAAATTTACCTTAAATGCTTTCCGTGAACAACCAATAAAGGATCACCCAATTTTATAAGACCTACAAATGACCTTGAAGACTTCAAAGGAGGTCAGGGAACCATTCTCAGCACAGAATCAAGCCCAATGAGACCAAATCACTTAAGAATCCCATATAAAGTGATTGCATTCGGTACAATTATAGTAACCTCACTGAGAAGACATTTATCAAAGAAAGAACTGTGTTCTTGAGGATTAATCCTGAGGACAGCTGAGCCTCAGAACAAGATTTAAACATTGATCATTATTGTCCTTGCAAAAAATGCAAGTAATCACTCCCAAAGAAAGGCCTAATTCCTTGAAAACCCTTCACACTCAGCCAGACTCTCAACCCATGCCCTGATGCAGCTCCAGTGGCTAAGCCAGACGATCTTAGCAAGAGGACTGCTCAGCGGCAATCATGCCATTCAGAGGTTTCATTTAAAGATCATTCTTCCCATTATGATCCTTGAAGTGAAACCAAGAAGGGGGGAAAAATGCCCCTGACAGTCTGTGCTCTAGAATCCTAGCATCAGACATGCCTATTAATCCAATACAGTAAAACTCACAAACTCCCAGGAATCCTCAAGGTACTCTTAAAAATGGAATTGATTCCGTGAAACTACTTTCATCTACATCATTAAGGGAAATTTCATTTTAACTCAACTTGCCACAGAGAGGACATGAAGAGAAGCATCGGGTCTAGGAATGCATATTTCTACACACACTGAGACTCCAAGAAACAGCACAAAAAATACCCAGTCCACAGCTGATATTGACCTACTACCGCAGCCTCTGGGTCTGACAGCTGAGAAATTTCTTAAGTAATAAAATAGAAAGATCTCACAATGTCCAATTACACCACACATCTAAAAGCCACGGTGCTTTCTGCAAAAGCGCTTTCGTAGTTAATGCACCCAGGGTTAACAGAACTTTGAAGGGGAGAGAATGAGAAGGCGGCTGAGTCCGTAATGTACTTCCTTTGTAGGCACAAGGATCATAATCCGATTCCCAGAACCCATATGAAAAAGCAGGGCATAATGGTATGCACTTAGAACCCCACTGTTGGGATGATAAATACTGGGTGGATTTCAGGGACGAACTCCAGGCCAAGGAGAGAACTGGTGTCAAAATAAGGTGCACAGCGTTCTTGAAGAGAGACCCCCAAGGTGGTACACTGGCCTCCACACGCATGGGCACATGTGTGTTCTCTCTCTCTCTCTCTCATACACACACAATTTTTGAGAGGGAGTAGGTGGTGATATAGAAGGTATTTACTTATTTTCTTGTACAGTATGCTGGCTAGATTTTTGTTAACTTGACACAAACTAGAGTCACCTTGGAAGGGAGAACCTTCACTGAGAATTGCCGCCATTAGACTGCTCCACGGTCACGTCTGTGGGACGTTTTCATGTTGCTGATTCTCGTGGGAGAACCCATCCCACTCTGGGCAGTACCATCTCTAAGCAGCTGGGCCTAAGGAGTCTAAGAAAAGAGGCTAAGCAAGCCAGTCCCAGCATTCCTCTGTGGTCTCTACTTCCGTTTCTGCCTCCAGGTTCCTGCCTTGAGTTCCTGCCCTCAGCTTCCCTTAATGCGGGAGTGTGAGCTATAAGCTGAAATAAGACTTTTCCTTCTCGAGTTGCTTTTGGTCACTGCTTTATCAGAGCAACAGAGAAGCCAACTGATAAATGTGGGCAGGGTAACAGAAAGGCTGCATTTGACTGCAAACACTGGGATTGGGAAGCGTGTGCTGATCTATACAGTAAATGGATTGGTGTGGCTGAACTCCTGGGTCCTGTTCACTGGTAGGCTATTAATCTTCCATGTGGCCTTGAGCCAGAGCTTTTAAATGTCTCTTATCAATTTCTTAGCATGATGAATGGAAATGAAAATATGCCTACCTTACAAATCCTATCAGAGCAAAAACTCCTTTCTATTGATATAGCCCACTGTAGCCAATATTTGTGTCCCTCTTGTGATGGAATGTCACCTCCAACAAATGAGAAATCAAATGGTTGTCAAGAGGCACTTAAGTTTCTGTCAGAGAGTGGACTTTAAAAGCACTCACATACCAGGGGCTAAGAGGTCAGGTGCTGAAGAAGGACAGGTCTCCTTTTTTTTATATATATAATAACAAGAAAATTGGGTTTGTTAACCATTCTTTTTCCTTAATTCCTATTAACTGCCCATGACCCTTTTCTTCTGCCAGGAATCTTCTGCATTTACCTCTATGTCAAAGGTATTGTCCTAATTAGTATAACTATTGCTGTGATGAAACACTGTGACCAAAGCAACCAGGGGAGGAAAGGATTTATTTGGCTTACACTTCCAGGTAGCACTCCATTATTGAGGGGAGTCAGGACAGGAACACAAACAGGATAGGAACCTGGAGGCCAGAGCTGATGCAGATGCCAGGGAAGGGTGTTGCTTACTATCTTACTCTTCTCAGCTTGCTCAACTTGCTTTCTGATAGAATGCAAGGCCACCAGACCCAAGGTTGCCCCACCCAAAATGGGCTGGACCTTCCCCCTTTAATCACTAATTAAGAAAGTGCCTTTCAGCTGGATCTTATGGAGGCATTTTCTCAATTAGAGTTCCCGACCTTGAGATAACTGTAGCTTGTGTCAGGTTGACATAAGACTGGCCAACGAAGGCCATCAGTATGAACATGCATTATTGTCCCTCCATAAGGCCATCAGCATGAACATGCATTATTGTCCCCCCATAGCTTGAGGACAATGCTGGGTAGTAATTGACTGGCCAGAGACTCCAGTCCCTGTGAACTAGGCTGAGGCCATGAGACTGAGTTCCAGCCAAAGCATGTCCATAAAGATGTCACATGCCACCCCAACGCCACCTCTACAGAGAGAAATGAGGAACTGAAGATGGTGCTCCTCTCAGCAGAGCGACTTGGCAGTCCACTTGAGGCAGGAGACACACCTCTCCTCCCATGAGTCCTTGAGCATCACACACTTCACAAGACTGGGTGCAGCCGCCTCCCAGACCTCAGCCTGCAATAGATCACCCTCGAAATCAAATGACATGTATGTGTTACTTTTGCCTTAGCCTCACATGATACCTGACAGAAACAACTAAGGGAGGAAAAATTCATTTGGGCTCATAACTGAAGGGGGTTTCAGTCCATCATCAAGACATGACAGAGCAGCTCAATTGATGGTAGAAGAAGTGTGGGATGGTGGCTGTTCACATCGTAGCAGACCAGGAAACAGGGGTGAGGCAGAAAGCAAGGGCTGAGGAGAATCTTCAGAGGCTCATACCCTACTTCCACCATCTGGTCCCACTTCTTACAGGTCCCGTATTTCCCTAAAACAGCATTACCAAGATAGGGAACAAGTGCTCAAAAGATGAAATTTAAACCAAAACACTTGGTATCTATTGAACTCCGATAGCATGCCAACATCTTTCACATGACAAAATCTTTTATTTTCAATGCTGAGGACCAAATCCAGGGCTCTGAGCATGCTAGGCAGGAACTCTACCACCTGAACTACATCTCCAGCTCCACACAATGAAAGGAAGGATCATCTCTACTTAGCAGACTAAGAAACTGGGATCAAAGAGATGTGATTTGTCCAAGGTCAAATAGGCTGAGAAGTTCAGAAGTTTGTAGGCAGGTTTTCTGGCCTGGGCTGCAGTGATGGTGATATTATTCCACAGATCCTTCTGGACAGTGAGCCCAAAGGGATCTCCAACTGTCACTCAGCTGTTACCCTTAACCACAGGCATTCGACACAGAATATGAACATGACCATGTGCAACCCACCTGCCCATAAAGGGCAACCTACATGGGATTCTGAGAACTTTTAAAGGGCAGGAGAAGGGAAGATCTCTCCAAATTGCTTGATCTACATGAATGAATAGGCCATGGGATATGACCATCTGTACACCACCATCCTAGTAGAACTGACCACTGCCAGGTGCCGTGCCAGCCGTTACTGATTAGGTAGTATAAAGCAAGTTCAGTGTAATTAATTATGCCTTTCATGTTTAATAATACTAACAGGGTACTGTAAACTTGGAACGATGAAAAGATGAGTGACCAGAGAGGAACTAAGAATAAGGTAATTAGTGAACCTGATTCACTCCTGATTCAAGTGTAATGCTTGTCTGCCCAACAGAGACTCTGTCAACTGGCCACCATTATCATTGAAAAATTCATGTGGATTTGTGATCACATGACCCACCACAGAGAAACCTCATACAACCCCACTGTGAATACTGCCCTTCATTGGTTCCAACCAGACCAATACATTCCAAATCTGCTGGCTAAAGACAGGGATGGGGATGGCGTGGGGGGTGGGGGACTTGCATGGTTACCATGGCAGCCCCCAATGTCCCCCTTGAGAAGGACCTCCATTTGCCCATACCCACCATTACAGGACCACAGCACATACATCACTCGAGCTTCCCAAGGTGGCTTCCAGACTGTCGGTGCTATTGATTGTTTTAGCAATTTACCAGGTAGGGAAATTAGAGTTATGGCTTGGTAATTTCCTGTATATGTCTCCCTTCGATTCCTAAAAGCTGGTGCTAATTTAATACCTGGAAGAACGCTGTGTTGCTTGAATGCCCTGATGGGGCTACAAGAGCTGGGTATTTATCTATGACATTTGTCCAGACTCGCTAATTGTCAATATGTGTCTGGCTGATGTTAAATACAAGATTAGTTGCCCAAAAAAGCTTGTTCTGAGAAAAAATAAGAGACTTGCCTAGTTGGAAAATGACAAGGCCAGAGAAGGGCCAGTTCACATTTTTCTCCAAAGAGGCAGGAGGAGTGGGGACTGACCTTGCAAGGGAGACTGCATGTAGCAATTTGTGCCTCCCTCAGTTCCGTCCACGTGGCAGCGTGTCAGTTTACACCATGAAATCATCAGTCAGCCTGCTCAACCAAAGAAAGGCCAAAGAAACAAACAACAACAACAACAGAAAACGTGGGGAAAAATGGTCCTCACAGGGAATGAATACTAGCAAGCACCTCCCTTTCCTCCTCCTCCTCCTCCTCCTCCTCCTCCTTCTCTTCATCATCATCATCACCACCACCACCATCATCATCATCACCATCACCATCCTCTTCTTCCTCATCTGCTGCTTCCTTCTCCTTTTTCGTCTTTTCTGTCTTAAGGATAGGGCCTTACTGTGTAGTCCTAGTTGGTCTGGGACTTACTAAATGACCAAGCTAGATCTCAGACCCACAGAGATCTACTTCCTCCAGCTCCTGAGAGCTGAGGTTAAATGCATGTTTTTATCCTTTGCTTAATCTTAGATGCTCTGAAATCTTTTACTCCTGGGCTAGAATGACTGACTTACTCCACTACAGCTTCTGAGTTTAACCAACCCTGCTCTCAACATATGGGTTTGTGAGAGAGGTCACCAAAATCCATTTAACTTCTTCAATGTCCTCATCCCCCAACTCCAAAAAATATTAGCAAACAGTCTAACTGACTATGTCCTCGCCTAAGAAATGGCCCCTTACTTTCTTGGGTCAGAGTTTCATGGTCTACAGAAACATTTCCCAACCTTGTCAGGTCCCAAAGACACAAATGGCTAACTTGGTACCTGTTAACATAAATGCCTGGTGTCTCTCTCAGCAAATGAGTGTTACAGTCATCCTGGCTGGCATGCCCTGCCCCCACCTTAAACCTCTCCAGCCCAGGGCTTTGCTTCCCTTTCCTCAGCTTCTCATTTCTATAAAAATCTGCCATTACGTCAGCTATGGATCCTCTTGACTCTTCTCTTGGTCTTCCACTCCGGGCTCTCTCTCTCTCTCTTTCTCTCTCTCATTCTCTCTCTCTCTCTCTCTCATTCTCTCTCTCATTTTCTCTCTCTCTCATTTTCTCTCTCATTCTCTCTTTCTCTCTCTCATTCTCTCTCATTTTCTCTCTCATTCTCTCTCTCATTCTCTCTCTCTCATTCTCTCTCTTTCTCTCATTCTTTCTCTCTTTCTCTTTCTCATTCTCTCTCTCTCACTTTCTCTCTCTCATTCTCTCTCTCATTCTCTCTCTGTCTGTCTCTCTCTCTCATTCTCTCTCTCTCATTCTCTCTCTCATTCTCTCTCTCATTCTCTCTTTCATTCTCTCATTCTCATTCTCTCTCTCATTCTCTCTCTGTCTCTCTCTGTCTCTCTCTCTATGTCTCTCTCTGTCTCTGTCTGTCTCTGTCTCTGTCTCTGTCTCTCTCTCTCTCTCCCCCACCCCAACCCCCACCCCCGACTCCCCAGACCTCTCATACGCCCCTGCTTGATTCAGTCTGCTGGCCATGTTCAATGCACTATTTTCTCTCCCTGCTCTGGCCTCTTCCAGATGCTTCTGGCTGTGCTCTCCTCCTATTTACAATAAACACCTTCTCCTCAACCAGACTTTGAAGCAGTCAGGTCCTCGCTTCATTCCAACCTTCTTTTCTTTCTTTTTTTTTTTTTTATTTTTTTCTAAGTTTTTTTATTTACATTCCAAATCATTTCCCCTTTCCTGTTTCCTCCCTCCCCGAAAGTCCCATAAGCCCCCTTCCCTCCCTCTTTTCCCCATTCAACCCCCTCTCGCTTCTCTGTCCTGGCGTTCCCCTACATCTAGTCTTTCCAGGACCAGGGGTCTCTCCTTCCATCTTCTTGGAAATCTATTGACCTTATTTTCACTATTGAATTATTGGTATCACAGGTACACAGAAACTAAATTGGGATGTGAAGTATTAGCAAAGCTGTAATTTATTCATAAAAGAGTGGTTCTTTGACTTCCCAAGAGCCAAACATTGCCCTTGGGGAGGAAAGGCAGAGTCTGAAATGTATATAAAAGGTATGGGGTTTGGTAGCAAGCTATAACTTGGATAATAGTGAGAACAGCGGGTAGTAAAATGGACCAAGAAGGGGTAAAAAGGTCCAGAAGGAGTGAAGTGACCCAAGGCCAGTCTGTGCTTTTTATAATATTTGAAGGACCAGATTTGATGTCAGCACCACAGAGATAGCCACCTTAAAACGGGAAATCGGTGTCCCAACTCCTGGTTTAGAAGTTTCAGTCAGTCTGTCTGGGATCTTGACTTCGTTGCTTTCTGGGACCCACGAAAAGGTTATTTCATCCTAACAGCAGTGTGTCATGTGACAAAAACATGGTGACCAGGAAGCAGTACAGACAACAGAGGAAGAGAGGAGAGATAGCATCACCAAACCTCCTTTAAGGACACACCTCCCATACCTAAGCCGCACCACTAGGCCCCGCCTCTTAAATATCCCACCACCTTCCCCCAGTAGCTCCGTCCTGAGGACCCACTCCTTAGCGCACAGGTCTGTGGAGGGCTGTCAGAATCTGACCTGCAAAGTCATATTTACTGACACGATGCCTGTTGTTTGTTAGGGGGAATTAAGTATCATCTCCAGTTATTAAGCTTCCTGGTTTTGCACAGTTTGATAGAAATAGCCTTTGAGGAATGCTGTAGGCTAAGGAAAAACACCTTAATCCTACTAGACAGAGCCTTTCGCCTGAGCCCAGGAAGCACCTAGCTGAGCTGATGCCCCAACTTGACACACCCCGGCCTCCCGCTGAACTGTTCTGCAGTCTGCCACAGTACCCTTCGCCCCTCTACTGTCCTCTGTGCCAGGGTGTCTCTTAGGACCTTCTGTAATTACCAGGAGTATTTCAGACCCATGTTTTGACTCAGATCACAGATTGATTTTCTAAATTATGTGTCAGCACGAAGGTGTTTAAAAAGGAAAAAAACACAAAAACACTTAACTCAGCAGCAATTAACAACAAAGATTTTAAAGCTTAGTTTTCATTTCATAGGTCTTTAAGAGCCAGAAATGATATCAGTAGCTACTGAAATCAAGTTGTATTTAATCACTGGCTAAAAAGGCAACAAATGGTGTGAGTGATATTATTATTAATAAGTGACATTATTATTATTACTATTATTATTAAGCATTTGTTAAGCTTCTCCTTTTCTTGTAGCTGCTAAAATTTCATATACACATACTTACTGCAAATGAAAATATATTGGGATAAAATTAATCAGGAATGGGCATTGCTCATACAGAGTATTTAAGGGAATATTCGAGATCTCCAAGCTCTTCTAGAATGTCTGCACTTTCTGAACAATACTTAAGTGTAAGACAGCTGGTAGCATTCGCCAGACATTTTCTACAGCTAGAAAGGCTTAAGTCTCTGAAAACACGATCCTCAGACACGAGAGTTTGTCTACTCAGAGAGACCCCAATTAGCAAGAAGCCAACTACGTGCAGCAACAGAGGGTACTTCTGCGTCAGATCCCCAGGGTGTGCTGCACCCCAGGAGGAGGTCAGCTATCTACTAGTAAAACTGTAGGTCAGGGAGAAGACTGATACCCAAGGTCCGAGGAATCTCCTCCTTTACCTAATATCACAGAAGCTCGAAGGCTGAGACACAAATGTCCCCTCTGTGGTCTCCTGCCTCAAGACATCAAGTGGCCTGGCAGAGATTTCCGTTCTCACTGCCCCTTGCAAAGCTGCCCTGATAACTTTAACCTCGTTTCTCCTTCTACTAACAAGTGAGGGATGAGGAGGGAAGGCATGTTTGGAGTGAACAGTCTCTCTCAGTGATCAGACTTCATTCTGCGGCTGTCTTGCTTTCTCACTTGAACTCATACACCTATGCTCCCTTGGCCTCCTGTAGTTTATTTTATTAGATGCCATCATAAAGTAGGAATCCCAGATCCAGTGCTCTCCTTTACGGTGACAAAGTTCACAGCTCACATTTTCCACCATCTTTGTCTTATCTCGTCCCCTGTCTCATGGCCATTGAACAATATTAGCCTTTGTTCTTTCCTTGGATATAATTTTTACAGCAAGTCACAAGATATAGATAGATAGAGAGGGGGGAGGAAGGGAGGGAGCCATGGAGGGGGAGGGAGGGAAAGAGAGACAGAGACACAGAGAGAGAAAGAACAATGTTTATAGAGAACAAAATTACCTTTAAATCAAAGGTTCTTCAATCAATGACTTTTCATTTTGAAACAGCCAGTCTGTGAGATCTCTCTGTGTGGAAATCCCTATTGAGAAAGGTGGATCTGGGGGTGGCCTCCTTGGTGAGAAAGATAATTAGCATGCCTTACCAAAGGATCAGAAAGCCTCCACACCAAAACCTGTGAGAGTCAAGCTGCCTCTGCCTACCAAGGCGAAGTTCTTCATCTTTAAAATACAAGGGCTCTTGTGAGTTGCACTCTCACACAGTGAGACACTGGGACAGTGGCCATGAAGTGTCTGAGCTCCTTGGGGGACAGGGCTCTTTAACTGTAATTATCTTTATTGACAACAGCAAGGAGCTGTTGCAGGCTTTTCCTGGTACAATCCCTCACCTTCCTGCCTGGTCCAGCTTCTCAGAGGCGATTGGAGCAGGTGATAGACTCCACACACTGGTTTTTCCCTGCTGCTAAGGGGCACGCCTAGCCTTAGTTCCAATAAACGACCAAATCTTCGCACAAACGAGTGCTCACACATAAAAAGAAATGATTGAAGAAGGCTGGGACGAACAAACCATTACCACTGCCAGTAGAGAAACGCCTGACCTCGAGAGAGTCTCTTGTAGGTAAGCACAGCTGCTCTAATCTCAAGACAGTCATAGCTGTGTCGTTCCCAGGGGACACTGTTCTACAGCAACACAGAACAGGCCGTGCAGGTCTCAGATACCGGAGCTCTTCTCCAAAAAAGACTTCCCTTCCCTAGTTAGCAGTGCTCGCTTGGGATTCTGTCCTTTGTGCTGGCAAAAGTAAATGATGTGCCCTTTGAAAACTGTTTATACTCAGAATTACTCAGAATTTAATTATCTAAAGGAGAAACCTAAAATCCAGTTGAATATCTTTAGCCCAGGGAGTGGCATTATTAGGAGGTGTGGCCTTGTTACAGTGGGTGTGGCCTTGTTGGAGGAAGCGTGTCTCTGTGGGGGTGGACTTTGAGACTCTCCTCCTAGCCGCCTGGAAGACAGTCTGCTCCTGCTGCTTTTGGATGGAAACTCTTTTGAATGAACTCTCAAATCCTCCAATGCCATGCCTTCCTGGACGCTGCCTTGCTTCCTGCCATGACGACAATGGACTAAACCTCAAAAGCCGTAAGGCAGCCCCAGTTAAATGTTGTCCTTTACAAGAGTTGCCTTGGTCATGGTGTCTCTTCCCAGCAATGGAAACCCTAAGGAAGACACCAGTCCATGCCTTTATTCTGCCTTCTGCAATGGGTTCCTTTCCTTCATGTGACGGTGGATGCTCATTTCACAGGCACATTCCACTTCTGGGAGGTTCTAAGTCTCCTGGACCTGAAACATTGTCCTTTGCAACCCAAGAGATGTTTATGTCTGAATTTTTGAAGTATGCAGATTTGTCGCTGTTTCCTCAGAGTTAAAACATTTAGTTAAGGCTGGAGAGATAACCAATGGAAGTCTCCAGAAGCTGCTGAAACTTAAAGGATTCCCAAGGCCCCTCCCAATGGTTACATCAGCAGTAACAACTGCTGGGACAAGAGACCCTCGACTGGCTGAGCCATCTGAAGTTTTGCAGTGAGCTCCAAGAGTCATCACCAGGCTGGGATGGGCTGTTTGGGTATGACTGTGCTGTAACCCATCACCTACACTTCTGCAAGTCACCCCAGAAAGGTTGACCAAGGTTATTCTGGGTGGGATAGTTCTGTTTTCAGGTGATGTCTTATCTGGGGTGATAAGATCATCACCTGATGTGGGCTTTTGATCACATCTCCCAGGACTTCCTCAGAGCACACACCTCCGAGTCCCTGCCCAGCCCCTTGGTTTAGACTGTCTTTCCTCAAGTTTTTCCAGTCATCAAAGAACATTCAAACAAATCCTGAAATCAGACGCCATTCACTCAATTCCGGAGAAAGCACATTTGCCTGCATCTGTAAAAAGTCTAAGTGCAACCACGAGCAACGTTAGCTGCATCAACGCAGCAGCGGTGGTTTACCGAAAACTTCAAAACCAAATGCAACCAGATGGTTCCTAAGTCCGGTCAAGGGAGACTATAAAGCCAAAGTCACAGGAAGGAAGGAAGGAAGGAAGGAAGAAGGGAGGGAGGGGGAGAGAGAAATTAAAAAAGAAAAATATACAACACACATAGTATTTCAAGACTTCTCTGGGTGCATAAGCAATTATATGGTACTTAGCATTTTACTTCTACTAAGGCATCAATGAGTGCCAGAAAAAAATGATTTCAGAATATCTGAAACTCAACTGCAAATTTGTGTTAGCACTTAGGAAAGAGGAGGGGAGCAGACAGTGACAAATTCACTTGGCGTCTTGCAGATTTTTTTTTTTTTTTTTTTGGCCAATTTGCTGGTTTGAGGCAGCTCATCCTCTTTGTGAGAGCGCGAGCTACAGGCTTGTCACTTTCTGCTCTGTGCTAAGGCAAGCTGAGTGATTTACACACGCCTGCCCTCCCCAATCAGCAGCCAGGCTCCCATTCTCAGCTCTACAGTTAGAGCCAGAGAAAAGTCTTCTCAGGGGACTAATGAAGAGCTGTCCTCAGGGCTGTATGACTGAATAACGGTGGGAGGGCTGTTGGAGAGAAAAGGTACCTTATGAAGAAAGTGGGAGCCTTGCTAACAGAGAAGCAGCTGGTTGACTGAAGGCCCCTCAAGCCCAGCGTGGGCCTAATAAGATGCAGCTCTCAGTTGCTTCTGTCCCCTGGTCTGTGCTCAGGAACCCTCCCCTAAGACTAGGCTCAATTCAAGCCATCATTTAAATTGGGGGTACACCCCCACCATTATCCCAAATACTTTGAAAGACCACAGGTCTGTGAACTCCCGCTCTAGGAGTCACTGTCAACCTGACTCTTACCTGCCCATAAGAGAATCGAAAGGTGCTTTGTTAGAATTGATCCTACAGCTGTATTACAGTGAATGTGGCTGATCTTAGAAGCTAAGCAGGGTTAGGCCTGCTTGGCAAATGGAAGAGAGGAACAGTACAAATAATAAATTGTTAAGTCCTTAAAAAATGTTTATTCTTTTATTTCTGTTTGTTTTGGTTTTTGAAATAAGGGTCTCATGTACCCTGGGATGTTCTCAAATGCATTGTGTATCCAAGGATAAAGTGACCCTCTGTTCCTTCTGCCTCTACCTCCTGCATGCATACACATATGTGTACAGGTGCATACATATATGTGTGTAGACACCAAAGGAAAACCTCAAGTAGAGTTCCTCAGGAACTACCCACCTTGTTGAGGAGCTCTTACTGACCTGGAACTTACCAAAGCAGGCAAGGCTGCCTGGGGTGCCCACGCCTCTCCAGTGCTGGGAGTAAACATGCACCACTGTGCCCAGTGCTGGATTATAAACATGCACCACTGTGCCCACACTTTTTTCATGTGAATCCTAGGAGTCAAACCCAAGTCTTCATGCTTTCAAGGCAAACACTCTACCCCACACGCTCTTCTTAAGATTGGTGGTGTTGCTCTCTGCTCCTCCCTGTTCCAGAGACAGTCACATCTTCTTGTGCAGTGCCAGCCTCATCCTGTAGACAAGATGATAAAGGTCAGTGTGAAGGTCAGTGTGAACGGATTTGGCTGTATTGGGTGCCTGGTTACCAGGGCTGCCTTCCGCTCTGCATCTGCAAAGTGGAGATTGTTGCCATCAACGACCTCAAGTACATGGTCTACACGTTCCAGTATGACTCCACCCATGGCAAATTCAACAGCACAGTCAAGGCTGAGAATGGGAAGCTTGTCATCAATGAGAAACCCATCACCATCTTCTAGGAGCGAGATCCTGCTAACATCAGATGGGGTGATGCTGGTGCTGAGTATGTCATGGAGTCTACTGGTGTCTTCACCACCATGGAGAAGGCCGGGATCCACTTGAAGGGTAGGGTCAAAGGGTCATCATCTCTGCTCCTTCTGCCGATGCCCCCATGTTTGTGATGAGTTTGAACCACGAGAAATATGACAACTCACTCAAGATTGTCAGCAATGCATCCTGCACCACCAACCGCTTAGCTCCCCTGGCCAAGGTCATCCATAACAACTTTGGCATCGTGGAAGGGCTCATGACCACCGTCCATGCCATCACTGACACTAGAAGATTGTGGATGGCCCCTCTGGGAATCTGTGGCATGATGGCCCTGGGGCTGCCCAGAATATCGTCCCTGCATCCACTGGTGCTGCTAAGGCTGTGGGCAAGGTCATCCCAGAGCTGAACAGGAAGCTCATTGGCGTGGCCTTCCATGTTCCAACCCCCAATGTATCTGTCATGGATCTGACACACCACAGGGAGAAACCTGCCAAGTATGATGATATCAAGAAGGTGGTGAAGCAGGAATCCAAGGGCCTACTAACAGGCATCCTGGGCTACACTGAGGACCAGGTTGTTTCCTGCAGCTTGCCTAAGAATTTCATGAATTCATTGTTTTTAATAGCTGAGTAGTATTATCCCATTGTGTAAATATACCACATTTTCTGTATCCATTCCTCCGTTGAGGGACATCTGGGTTCTTTCCAGCATCTGGCTATTATTAATAGGGCTGCTATGAACATAGTGGAGCCTGTGTTCTTTTACACGCTAGAGAATCCTCTGGGTATATACCCCGGAGTGGTATAGCAGGGTCCTCCGGTAGTATTATGCCCAGTTTTCTGAGGACCCCCAGACTGCTTTCCAGAGTGGTTGTATCAGCTTGCAATCCCACCAGCAGTGGAGGAGTGTTCCTCTTTCTCCACATCCTCGCCAACAACTGCTGTCTCCTGTGTTTTTGATCTTAGCCATTCTGACTAGTGTGAGGTGGAATCTCAGGATTGTTTTGGTTTGCATTTCCCTGATGACTAAGGATGTTGAACATTTCTTTAGGTGCTTCTCAGCCATTCGATATTCCTCAGGTAAAAATCCTTTGTTTAGCTCTGTACCCCATTTTTTAATAGGGTTATTTGGCTCTCTGGAGTCTACCTTCTTGAGTTCTTTGTATATCTTGGATATTAACCCTCTGTCGGATGTCTCCATGTCCTTAAAGGGCAGCTAACTTAGGGACTTCTAAATCCCTGCTTCTGTTTTGTTTCTGACTCTTACCTCTGCTTTACAGAAGGTAAATGAAGGTAACCCTGAATCCCCACACACACTACTGCCACGACTGTGTTAACTAGCATCTATAAAACTGAACTGTAATCTGTGTGCCACAGACTAGTACTTAGTTCACCCTCTGTGTTCATTCTTGCCACACTGCTGAGAATTGTATTAATAAAATTAACTCCCTCAAAATTCATTGCCACCACAGCATGTTATCAATTGGTAATATTACTTTTCCCTACTTTTTATTTTTCCAATATATTCTGGTATGGAAAAGGTAGAAGGAAAGGGGTGTCACAACATGTCTTTTTCTGGATTTCATAGCTGCTGTACATGTGTACTCCCAGTAGCTGTGGCTACCCATATCAGACCTGCACAATATTCAGCCAGTTAATGACATTATTTTAATATATACGTGAACTAAAGATTGACTGAAATCAGTATCAATGAGTGTGTATACTGACTCTATGGAAATATATCACACTCCTAAAATATTGTGCAGGAGAAAGACAAGGGCATGCACGTGCATGTACACACACACACACACACACACATACACACAGACACACACACCACACACCATTTGTGTTTGTCTTATGTCCCAATTCTGAGTTGTCTGAGACTGAGAGTAATTTCCTTCTGATTGACTCTATTGGCCTTTATGGGAGGGCATGCTAAATGTTAAAGGACCAAAAGATTTACTGGAACATTCTACTGTGGCTTATCTAACATTCACTGCCCACACTCACTGACTCAATAAGAGTTTCTGGTAGATGCTCTTAGGCACTCCTTTTTAGAATTGCTAAGCAATCCTTCTTGCAAATGATTTCCTTCTCACAAACAGAATGACCAATCAAGGGTGGTTTTCTGCAGAGACAAGAAGAAATCTCACATCCTACTGAGGACAGGCCTCACAGATTCTGATGGAGCCTCCTACACTCTAAGGATAATGACAGCAAGAGCTCATCACAGGTCCCAGCTGTCATTGTGGGTGTCTTATGTCAAAGACAAGAGCAGATGATCAACCCAAAGATGTCAGCCGGGGTGATAAGATGAATAACTTTTCTGAAGTTAGATGTCCTGACCACCAGGCAATGACCATGACTTTCCAGGCTCTGTTCTCCCTTCAGAAGTAAATGCAAGGAAAAAGTCTCAAACTGAAAATTACCCTTTCTCAGCATGCACAGCTCTGGTCCCCATCACCATTAGGTCCCTGAGTTCACTGCCCAGAACCCACAGTGGAAGGAGAAAACTCACTCATCAAAGTTGCTTTTTGATCTCTGCATAAACACATCCATTGTGCACATACAAACACACACTCACAGAAACACATTGTACTGACTGGTTTTGTGTGTCAACTTGACACAAGCTAGAGTTATCACAGAGAAAGGAGCTTCAGTTGAGGAAATACCTCCATGAGATCCAGCTGTAAGGCATTTTCTCAATTAGTGATCAAGGAGGAAGGGCCCCTTGTGGGTGGTACTACCTCTGGACTGGTAGTCTTGGGTTCTATAAGAGAGCAGGCTGAGCAAGTCAGGGGAAGCAAGCCAGTAAGGAACATCCCTCCATGGCTTCTGCATCAGCTCCTGCTTCCTGACCTACTCAAGTTCCAGACCTGACTGCCTTTGGTGATGAACAGCAATGTGGAAAGTGTAAGCTGAATAAACCCTTCCCTCCCCAACTTGCTTCTTGGTCATGATGTTTTGTTTAGGAATGGAAACCCTGACTAAGACACACATACTCACAATCATGTGCATACATACAAGTTGGCAATAAAATACATGTTAAGGTAATCTGAAGTTTTGCCTCGTCTGGTAGCACCCACTCATTACTGGTGAATGGGAGCTCATGTCTCCAGACATTGGTATTTACTGAAAGAGAATTTTCTTACCTCTTTTTGCCTGTTCTTATTCTTTAATTCTTCCTCTTCTTTGTGCCTAGGTCAAATTCATGAGAGTATTGTAGATGTAGGTTTTCGTATGTTGTCAAATGCCCTTCATACATTCTCTATGTTACATGTCAAGCACGTCTCTTTCCTTTTAAGGGTTTTAGATTTTCAGTCTTAAGAAAATTCTCCCAAAATCCTAGACTATATTTGCAGTTTCTCAAATTCCTTTCATGACTTTACCCATCTTTTGTATTGTTTTAGTTCATCAAGAACTTTATTCAAGACTCTGTTATGAATTAAAAATCAACTAAATTTCCCCCCAGGTGCATCTTTAACTAAACCATGACCCTCCTGGTGTGTAGAATCCCTTCTGGTTCCTTATTTCTCCTTATACTCCTTAGACCACACTGGTTTGATTACGGTAGCTTTAGAGTGTGTTCTAAAGTCTAGTTCCCCTCCCTGTGTGGCTCATATTTTTCAGTAACCTGAGAGCTAAAGATTTTCTCAAATAACTTTTTAGATCACATTACCCAATTCAAGACCACCAAAATAACCAATCTGGTACTGTTAGGTTTCTATCTGAAGTTTCCTTAAGTTAATATTAGCTTAGGGAGCTGATCATTCAGGGAAGTCGTGCTTTCCCTTGGAGGACCTTGATTTCACTCTTCATTTATTAGGTTTTATTCATTGTATAGGTTTTATTCTATTAAAAGTTTTGTAATGGGGTTCTCTAGAGTAACAGAACTGATAGAATGAATACATATATATGGGATTTATTAGAATGACTTACACACTGCGTTCCAGCTAATCCAACAGTGGCTGGCTACAAATGGAAAGTTCAAGACTCCAGTAGTCACTCAGTCCACAAAGCTGGGTGACCCATCATGTCATCAGTATATGCTGGGGTCCCAAAGAAGTAGAATCTAATACTAGAAAGGGAATGAACTTGCTAGCAAGGCAAGAGCAAGCAGTCAGAGATCAAAAGCTTCCTTCTTCCATGTCCTGATATGGGCTTCCTTCAGAAGGCATGGGTCAGATTAGAAGTGTGTTTTCCCAGCTCAAAAGATCTGGATTCGGGCAGTGGTGGTGCACGCCTTTAATCCCAGCACTTGGGAGGCAGAGGCAGGCGGATTTCTGGGTTCGAGGCCAGCCTGGTCTACAGAGTGAGTTCCAGGACAGCCAGGGCTACACAGAGAAACCCTGCCTTGAAAAACCAAAAAAAAAAAAAAAAAGATCTGGATTAATGGTATGTCTTCCTGCCTTAAAGATCCAGACTAGAAGGGGATCATCCCATTTTGAATTAAACAAAAATCCCTCACAGGTGTGCCCTTCATTTTGGGGTTTTAGTTAATTCCAGATGTAGTCAAGTTGACAACCGAGAATAGCCATCCCAACTTTTTCACAGATATGTAATAATACTTACAGCTACAGTTCATGAACATTTTCAGCCTTGCCTAAGTATTGCTGAAATGGATACAAGTTATTGGTCTGTGTTTAACTGATATGCATACTTCAGTAAATTCAGTAATAGTTCTAATATTTTTCTTTTCTTTTCCTTTTTTACCAAAACCTCTTAGATACCTGAGAAAATCACACTGTAAGCAAAAATGGACACAGTTCTATGGGTTTGTTGCTTATTTTGATAAAAAAAAAAAGTCTGCTTTGAGTCGATCAGAAATGGTGTTCAAATCCACACAGAGGCCCGTCAGCACAGGAGGTGGCTGGCGGATGGATGGAAGCATCTTCATTATCGCCCTAGGTTAGTCTCCTCTGGTAAACTGGGACAAATAACTGGGAAATTCGGAAACCAGAGATAGCTATGTTCTACCAAATAGAACAGAATTGATTTAGACAGCATAACCCAGCCTCCAAATCCCCAACCAGCTTTACAGCTGATCTCACGTCATTAACTTACAAAAATACTAGTCCACATTCTGTGCAGTTAATCCCAGGGTCTTGTTTCCTGCCTTCCGATGGGCTTTTATTAATTCCGTCTTGCTCCCCTTTATTCTGTGTCTCTATGGTTTTTTGTTTACTTTGTTTATCATGCTCTATGCCCTTCAGCCTTCTAGAAAGCTATGGGATAACAATGGTAAGAGGAGGTAGGCCTATGCACCTTTTGCTTGATTTTAATTAAAATATCTGTTGTTTTTTAATTACTCAGGACCAAATTTGCTGCTTGTTTCTATTATTGATCCTGGTCATTTTGACAGAGCTTGGATGTAAGTAACTGAGACTCAGCTCGAATCTAAACAGATATTTAGAGACAATTACTGCTGTTGATTTGCTAGCTCATCAAAATCAGAAGTGAAATATTTGTGACTTAAGTTGGCCCTGTTCCTCCTGCTTGCTGCCTCACAGTTACAGAATGAAGCTTACGGACACAGATGCCACTGTCACATCCAAGATAGAAAAAAGAGAGAAAGAGATGACCCCAACTATAAGGATCCCTTTTTATCAGATTGGGAAAGCTTTGTTAGAAAGCCAACCACGGGCTTCAGGAAGCACTGTCACACCGAAACCCTTATCTTCAAGAAAACAGGTACCTTACTTCTCTGGGCTCAGTAATGGACTTAGACAGGACAAGAAAGGATAGAAACAGCTTTCAGTTCACTCACCCACAGTGTCTATCAAACGTTCTCAACCAGTGACGTTCACTGCACTTGAGAATGGCTGCTGACTGTCAGAAAGCGCCACTATTTCGTCTGACTGCTTTCTCTTTGTTGATGGAATAAATTGTGTCAATACTGTCCTTGTCCTTCAAAATAAATTTGAATTTTAAACTTAATTGTGCATATGTGTGTATGTGCTTGTATGTGAGTATGTGTACACAACTGGAGAGGTTGACCATCTCAACACTCAGGAAGAGGGCACAGAGGATCCAAAGTTCAAGGTCATCTTTGGCTACATAGCTAATGTGAGACCAGCCTAAGACCCTGTTCCAGTAATAAATAGGCAGGAGGACAAAGAGGAGGGGGAGGAGGAGGAGAAGAAAGAGGAGGGGGAGGAGGAAAAAGAGGAAGAGGAGGAGGAGATTGATTTCAACAGTAAAACTTACCTGGTTTTTTCCTTTTACAATTTCTTCCCTAGTAATTAGCTGGTCTATTCAAGCTTCCAATGACTTCAGTCAATTTAGTAAAAATCTTGGTTTCTTCTGAGTCAGTTGTTAAGCTTTTCAGTTAGTAATCTAGCACACATATTCTCCCTCCCTCCTTCCCTCCCTCCCTCCCTTCCTCCATCTCTCTTTCTCACTCTCCCTCCTTCCCTCACTATTGCCCCTTCCCCCACCCTCCTTTTCCCCTCCTGAACATTATTCAGCTTGCTTGTTAACAATTTGTCTTTATTTTTATTGATCTCTTTTCAAAGAAACAATGTTATGCGCCTTTCACACCTCTAAAAGTGTTCCATTTAATTAGCCTCAGTCTTCTTTCTTATTTGAGATTGCTTTATTATTGACTTTTAAAATTCCTTAACCTAATGGGAAAAAAATCTTTATTTTATCTATCTTTTTTAATAACGAAGGTACAAAAGGGCCAACTCAGCAGGTGAAGGCACTTCCTGCAAGCCTGTGGGAATCTAAGCTCATTCCCTGCATCCACTTGGTGGAAGAAGAGAACCAACCCCCACGGGATGTCCTCTGACCTCCACACGTATACTAAGTACATTATATGCTCTCTCTCTCTCTCTCTCTCTCTCTCTCTCTCTCTCTCTCTCTCTCACACACACACACACACACACACACACACCTGCACTTACACGCACATCATACACACAAAAATTGAAACAAAAATAAAATGCTAATACTGTTTGGACTATGACTAGGAATGGAATCTCTAAAATCTCTATATTCTTCCAATGATAAGGGTTCCCTAGAGCCAAAAACATGATTCATTCCTTTAATTTACAAACCAAAAGCGTGCTTGCTTATGAAGGAGGAAGGCTCAGACTATGAGCACCTTGCATCTCTCTCCTGGGCTGTGCTCTGCAGTTGCTGGGGCTTCCACACTGGTGGATGATGTCTTGACACTTCCACTTGACAGCCCTTAGATTCCTCGTTGCTTCAGGCCCCTCCTCTAGCTGTCTTTGCCTCCTCTCTGTCTTTTCCTCTGTTGTCAACTTCTACCTCCTTCGGTGTGTTTTCCTAATGTCTGGGTCTTCTAGGCCAGGGAATTCTACAACACTGTTACCTGCCCCTAATCCCAATCCCAATTCCAATTCCAACTTCCCAGATTTTGAGAGAGTGTTCAGCACTTTATTTTTCAGAAAATTATTAGAATTTTCCTCTCAATGTCTCTTTAATTTCAATATTGACCATTCAATATTTATGTCACATGTTCCTAACCTAGCAGTCTCCAGTCACTCCTAACAACAGCTGGCTAGGATGGCAGCTACTGCTGTGACAGCTACACCTTGAAACCTAAGACGCATAAGAGTGTATAAGCCGATTTCCCACATACACACCCAGTGTCAGAGGCACAAGGTTCTACCAGATCACTTAGAAACTGTATCATGAATGGTTTTCCCTGGTTCGCTCCTGGTTCCCATGGTCTCCCTGGGCTCCATGTCTGACTGGAGATAGAGGAGGAAGGCAGCCAATCCCAGCATGGTGTGGCTTATTCCCCAGCAGCCAGATCTGTCATGTAGCTCCACCACACCTCAATAAAGATGAAGAAATTCAAGAAGTGGATTTGGTGAACTATCCTGCTCCTTCAATGGCCATTTAGTCATGTGATTCTTAACATTTCTTCAAGAAACACAACCCATTGCACCCGGCTCAGAGCCCAGAAACCCTCAGTGATGCACCGTCTTCTCTATAGGGAACATCTGTGTCCCTTAGTGGCAATGACCTAAAAAGTTAAAGTACAAGCACCTCATCAGACACAGAGAGCAGACAGATTCGCCTGAAATATCCAGGGGCAGACAAGCCCCAGTAAAAATCCCATTAAGAAAAACAAGTGGAGAGCTTTCCTTCTGCGACCTCTGCTCCTGCAGACTGCACTGAAGAGACAGGTACCCCAGGCTCTCTCTCCCCAATATAACATCACTTGGGACACGGCCTGTTGGGGCTTCCGTCTGTGCCCGAGAACGGGTCAGCGCTGTGGTCGTCTGGGTGCCAGATCGGCAGGCCATCGCGTCTGCAGGGTGAGCGGCGCCACGGAGAGTGTGCAGATTGCACTCCGCCATCTTTGCTCCTGTGACTGGGAAGTTGGGACAGCCAGGTTCTGAGACAGACAGGCTTAATATCACTTGGGTCTCGGGCGGCTTGTGTGTGTGCAGCTCCCAAGTGCTGGGCAGATCTGCAGTAACCAGCGTGCTAGCTCTGCTGTGGGACTTCTGCCTGGCAGAGGGACGCCCCCTCCCCCCCCCAGGAGAGATCACACACCCCTGCACAGGGCAGGAGCCTACCAGCCTCCCTTTGGCGACCTCTGCTCCAGGAATCCACTAGGCTGAGCCTTTGGATGTGCAAGGCCTCCCCAATATAAGATCACTTGGGGCAAGGCACATTAGGGCTCCAAAGTCACTCAGGAGCAGGCAGGCCCCAGAAATCGGTGCCAGGGGAATCCTGGCAATCCGGGGGGGGGGGGCAGAAATAGCTTTGCAGGCTCACAGGAGGTCCAACCAACAGCCAGTGGCAGCAGGACCAACTAACATCAGAGGTATCCAGATGGCAAAAGGCAAACGTAGGAATGTTACTAACAGAAATCAAAGTAATGTGGGACCATCCGAACCCAACTCTCCAACAGCAGCAAATCCTGGATACCCCACCACACCCGAAAGACAAGATCTGGATTTAAAATCACTTCTCATGATGCTATTAGAGGATCACAAGAAGGACACAAATAAATCTCATAAAGAGTTACAGGAGACCATGAATCAACGGTTAGAAGCCCTTACAAAGGAAACACAAAAATCGCTTAGAGAAATGCGGGAGAACATGGATCAAAAGATGGAGGCGCACAAGGAGACAACACAAAAATCGCTTAACGAGATGAATCAACGGGTAGATGCACTCACAAAGGAATCACAAAATTGGCATAAAGAAATGCAGAAGAATATGGGTCAACAGACGGATGCCCATAAGGAGGCAACACAAAAATTGCTTAAAGAAATGAATCAACGGTTAGATGCCCTTACAAAGGAAACACGAGAACTGCTTAAAGAAATGCAGGAGACAATGGATCAACAGATGGATTCCCATGAGGAGGAAACACAAAAATCACTCAGAGAAATGCAGGAGAACGTGGGTCATCAGGAAGAAATCCTGAAAGAGGCAATGCAAAAATACCTTAAAGAAATACAGGAAAATACAAACAAACAAGTGAAGGATCTCAGCAAATCCATCCAGGAACTAAAAAAGGAAGTAGAAACAACTAAGAAATCACAAAGGGAGACAACTTTGGAGATAGAAAACCTTGGGAAGAAATCAGGAGTCATAGATGCAAACATAAACAATAGAATACAAGAGATGGAAGAAAGAATCTCAGGTGCTGAAGATTCCATAGAAAGCATCGACTCAACAGTCAAAGAAAATGCAAAATGCAAAAAACGTGTAACCCAAAACATCCAGGAAATCCAGGACACAATGAGAAGACCAAACCTAAGGATTATAGGTATAGATGAGAGTGAAGATTTGCAACTTAAAGGGCCAGTAAATATCTTCAACAAAATTATGGAGGAAAACTTCCCTAACTTAAAGAGAGAGATGCCAATGAACGTACAAGAAGCCTACAGAACTCCAAACAGACTGGACCAGAACAGAAATACCTCCCGTCACATAATAATCAAAACACCGAATGTTCTAAACAAAGAAAGAATACTAAAAGCAGTAAGAGAAAAGGGCCAAGTAACATACAAAGGAAGACCTATCCGAATCACATCAGACTTCTCACCAGAGACTATGAAAGCCAGAAGATCCTGGGCAGATCTCATGCAGACACTAAGACAGCACAAATGCCAGCCTAGACTACTATACCCAGCAAAACTCTCAATCACCATAGATGGAGAGACCAAGATATTCCATGATAAAACCAAATTTTCACAATATCTTTCCACAAATCCAGCCCTGCAACGGATAATAGGTGGAAACCTCCAATACAGGGAGAGAAACAACACCCTGGAAAAAAATGAGATAATAACCTTCTTGAATCAAACCCAAAAGTAGATAACCACTCAAACATAAAGATAGCGTCAAGAATGGCAGATGACAATAGTCACTATGCCTTAATCTCTCTTGATATCAATGGTCTCAATTCCCCAATTAAAAGACATAGACTAGCAGACTGGATAAGTAAACAGGACCCAGCATTTTGCTGCATGCAGGAAACGCACCTCAGTGTCAAAGACAAACACTACCTCAGAGTAAAAGGCTGGAAAACAATTTTACAAGCAAATGGCCCCAAGAAACGAGGTGGAGTAGCCATCCTAATATCAGATAAAATTGATTTTCAACCTAAAGTCATCAAAAAAGACACAGAAGGACACTACATACTGATCAAGAGAAAAATCCACCATCAAGAACTCTCAATTCTGAATATCTATGCTCCAAATGCAAGGGCACCCTCATTCGTAAAAGAAACTCTACTAAAACTCAAAGCACACATCACACCGCACACAATAATAGTGGGTGACTTCAACACCCCGCTCTCTGAAATGGATCGTTCAGGAAAGCAGAAACTAAACAGGGACACAGTGAATCTAATTGAAGCCTTGGACCAAATGGAACTAACTGATATATATAGAACATTTCATCCTAGAGCTAAAGAATACACCTTCTTCTCAGTTCCTCATGGTACCTTCTCCAAAACTGACCATATAATTGGTCACAAATCAGACCTCAACAGATACAAGAAGATAGAAATAATCCCATGCCTCCTATCAGATCACTATGGAATAAGGGTGGTCTTCAATGGCAACAAAAACAAAAGAAAACCCACGTACACATGGAGGCTGAACAATGCTCTACTCAATGATAACTTGGTCAAGCTGGAAATAAAGAAAGAAATCAAAGACTTTTTAAAAGTTAATGAAAATGAAGGCACAACATACCCTAATCTATGGGACACAATGAAAGCAGTGCTAAGAGGAAAATTCATAGCCCTGAGTGCCGCCAAAAAGAAACGGGAGACAGCATACACTAACAGCTTAATGGCACACCTGAAAGCCCTGGAACAAAAAGAAGCAAATACACCAAAGAGGAGTAGAAGGCAGGAAATCATCAAACTCAGGGCTGAAATCAATCAAGTAGAAACAAATAAAACCATACAAAGAATAAACAAAACGAGGAGTTGGTTCTTTGAGAAAATCAACAAGATAGATAAGCCCTTAGCCAGACTAACCAGAGGGCACAGAGATAGTATCCAAATTAATAAAATCAGAAACGAAAAGGGAGAGATAACAACAGAAACTGAGGAAATTCAAAAAATCATCAGATCCTACTACAAAAACCTGTATTCAACACAACTAGAAAATCTTGAGGAAATGGACAATTTTCTTGACAGATACCAAGTACCAAAATTAAATCAGGATCAAATAGACCGTCTAAACCGTCCTATAACCCCTGAAGAAATAGAAGTTGTCATTGGAAGTCTTCCAACCAAAAAAAGCACAGGTCCAGATGGTTTTACTGCAGAATTCTATCAGACCTTCAAAGAAGACCTAACACCAATACTCTTCAAACTGTTCCACAAAATAGAAACAGAAGGAACACTACCCAACTCGTTCTATGAAGCCACAATTACACTAATACCAAAAGCACACAAAGATCCGACAAAGAAAGAGAATCTCAGGCCAATCTCTCTTATGAATATCGATGCAAAAATACTCAATAAAATTCTTGCCAACCGAATCCAAGAACACATCAAAACGATCATTCACCACGATCAAGTAGGCTTCATCCCAAGGATGCAGGGATGGTTCAATATAAGGAAATCCATCAATGTAATCCACTACATAAACAATCTCAAAGAAAAAAACCACATGGTCATCTCATTAGATGCTGAGAAAGCATTTGACAAAATTCAGCATCCTTTCATGCTAAAGTTCTTGGAAAGATCAGGAATTCAAGGCCCATATCTAAACATAGTAAAAGCAATTTACAGCAAACCGGTAGCCAGCATCAATCTAAAATGGAGAGAAACTTGAAGCAATCCCACTAAAATCAGGGACTAGACAAGGCTGCCCTCTCTCTCCATATCTTTTCAATATAGTACTTGAAGTTCTAGCTAGAGCAATTAGACAACAAAAAGAGGTCAAAGGGATACAAATTGGAAAGGAAGAAGTCAAACTATCACTATTTGCAGACGATATGATAGTATACATAAGCGACCCAAAGAACTCCACCAGAGAACTCCTACAGCTGATAAACGACTTCAGCAAAGTGGCCGGATATAAAATCAACTCAAGCAAGTCAGTTGCCTTCCTATACTCAAAGGATAAGCAGGCTGAGAAAGAAGTAAGAGAAATAATACCCTTCACGATAGCCACAAACCATATTAAGTATCTTGGCGTGACTCTTACCAAACAAGTGAAAGATCTGTATGACAAGAACTTCAAGTCTCTGAAGAAAGAAATTGAAGAAGACCTCAGAAGATGGAAAAATCTGCCATGCTCATGGATTGGCAGGATTAATATAGTAAAAATGAGCATCTTACCAAAAGTAATACACAGATTCAATGCAATCCCCATCAAAATCCCAACTCAATTCTTCATAGAGTTAGAAAGAGCAATTCAAAAATTCATCTGGAATAACAGAAAACCCAGAATAGCTAAAACTATCCTCAAGAGTAAAAGAACCTCTGGGGGAATCAATATCCTGGACCTCAAGCTGTACTACAGAGCAATAGTGTTAAAAACCGCATGGTATTGGTACAGTAACAGACATGTAGATCAATGGAACAGAATTGAAGACCCAGAAATGAATCCACACTCCTATGGTCACTTGATCTTTGACAAAGGAGCTAAAACCATCCAGTGGAAAAAAGATAGCCTTTTCAACAAATGCTGCTGGCTCAGCTGGAGGTCAACATGCAGAAGAATGCAAATTGACCCATTCTTATCTCCTTGCACTAAGCTCAATTCTAAGTGGATCAAAGATCTCCACATAAAACCAGACACACTGAAACTAATAGAAGGGAAACTAGGGAAGAACCTTGAACATATGGGCACAGGGGAGAATTTCCTGAACAGAACTCCAATGGCTTATGCTCTAAGATCAAGAATAGACAAATGGGACCTCATTAAATTACAAAGTTTTTGCAAGGCAAAAGACACTGTCAAAAAGACAAAGCGGCAACCAACTAACTGGGAAATGATCTTTACCAACCTTACATCCGACAGAGGGCTAATATCCAATATATACAAAGAACTCAAGAAGTTAAACTCCAGAGAGGCAAGTAACCCTATTAAAAAATGGGGTACAGAGCTAAACAAAGAGTTCTCACCTGAAGAATATCTAATGGCTGAGAAGCACCTAAAGAGATGTTCATCATCCTTAGTCATTAGGGAAATGCAAATCAAAACAACCCTGAGATTCCATCTCACACCAGTCAGGATGGCTAAGATCAAAAACACAGGAGACAGCAGTTGTTGGCGAGGATGTGGAGAAAGAGGAACACTCCTCCACTGCTGGTGGAATTGCAGGCTGGTACAACCACTCTGGAAAGCAGTCTGGCGGTTCCTCAGAAAACTGGGCATGACACTCCCGGAGGATCCGGCTATACCACTCCTGGGCATATACCCAGAGGCTTTACCTGCATGCAATAAAGACACATGCTCCACTATGTTCATAGCAGCCTTATTTATAATAGCCAGAAGCTAGAAAGAGCCCAGATGTCCCTCAATGGAGGAATGGATTCAGAAGATGTGGTATATCTACACAATGGAATACTACTCTGCAATTAAAAACAATGAATTCACGAAATTCCTAGGCAAATGGTCAGATCTTGAAAATATCATCCTTAGTGAGGTAACCCAATCACAAAAGAACACACATGGTATGCAGTCACTGATAAGGGGATATTGACCCAGAATCTCGGAATACCCTAGACACAATCCGCATATCAATAGATTTCTAAGAAGATGGAAGGAGAGACCCCTGGTCCTGGAAAGACTGGATGTAGGGGAACGCCAGGACAGAGTAATGAGAGGGGGTTGAATGGAGAAAAGAGGGAGGGAAGGGGGCTTATGGGACTTTCGGGGAGGGAGGAAACGGGAAAGGGGAAGTGATTTGGAATGTAAATTAAAAAAATAAAATAAAATAAATAATAAAAAAAAAAAGAAAAGAAAAACAAGTGGAATTCTCAGTTATCACCAGTCCAGAGAGCTTATGCTAACCTGGGGGGCAGGGATGGTGAGGCTCTGCTGGGGTTGGGGGAGCTGTTAGCAGAGGTCTTGGTTCTGTTTCCCCAAGTGAATTTCCTGTTCTGTCCTCCATGGTTCTTGGCCTCCAAGCTACTTTGTCAACATCTCTGAAATGGCATGTGAAAAGTCCATCTCTTTTTTAGTGTTTTCCATAGGGCTGAAGTTTAATCAGCATTAGACATTCGAAGTATTTCTTAGTACATCTAAAAGGCTAAGGACGGCTTTCCATCTTTGCATGGTCTCTAACTTCTGGGCTCTCTTCTTCCATCTTTTATCTGAACACAATGCTAGGAACTGAAGACATGAAACATGGCCTAAGTGGAGCGGTGTGCCCTCCCACTGATCCCAGTGATAGGATTTTAGTAGAGCAAGAAATGTGCCCTGTGCAGAGACCAAAGCGACAACCAGGGAGCCTGCATGGGTCTGACCTGGGCCCTCTGCACATATGTTATGGTTGTGTAGCTTGGCGTTCTGGTGGGACGCCTAACAGTGGGAACAGGAGGCTATCTCTGACCTTTTGCCTGTTTTTCCTCCTGCTGAGTTCCCTTGACCAGCCTTGATATGAGGGAATGTCAACCTAGTCTTATTGCAACTTGATATACCATGCTTGGTTGGTATCCCTGGGAGGCCTACCCTTTCCTGAAGAAAAACTGAAGAGTGGATGGGGAGGGAGGATGTGTGGAGGGAGGACTGGGGGGAGAGGAGGGAGGGAAAACTGAGGTTGGGATGTAATGTATGAGAGAATATATTTAAAAATATATAAGAAAAAAGAAAGAAAATGAGCGCTGTGTGGACAAATGTCTGAGTGTGTCAGTCATCAGAGTCTCCTCAGCTGCCCGGAGCCTCACCACTGAACACTCTTCTCTTCCTTCTTGCTTTTCAGTTTTGTTTCGGTTTTGATTTTGTTTTGTTTTTCTTCATGGCTTTGTGCATTGATAAAAAGGAAAACCGAATGCAATCAATTCTCTAATGCACGTCTCCAGCTTCTTCATCTAGAGTCTAGATAACCTAAACTGTTTGTGCACTCAGAGCTGACGTGACGTTTCCCCACGCAGTGTCGCCTTCCCTGGTAGGGGAGTCCCTTAGAAGGACACTGCTTTGTCGCGTTCATGAGCTTCATCCAGGATACTAGCCCTCAAGTTTGAAATGATTTTTTTAAACAATATTTCTTGAGTCTACCTAAGTAAAAAATATTTTAAGCTCTCAGTGGGAAAAAAAAAAAGTCTGCCACATAAGAATGAGAGCCTGTGTTCCATCCTTGGAACTGACACAAAAAGCTGGGTGTGGTGGTTCCTGCTCGTAACCCCAGCGTCGAGGGAGCAGAGGAGGGTCTCCTGGTAGTCGCTGGCCAGTCAGCCTCAAGGAATCGGTGAGCCCCAAGTCTCAGTGAGAAACTTCATACCGAAAGTTTCTACTATTAAAAGCTGGATGGCTTCCAAGAAATGACACACTTGAGGTTGAACTCCGACCTCCACATGCACAGGAATGCCCACATTCTTGGGTGCAAACATAAAGATGGTGGAGACGATGATACTGCATAGGAAAACATTTTATCTCTGAGTACATGAACAGTTTAGGTTATCTGGACCCTAGATGAAGAAGCTGGAGAAGCCAATTTATTATACTCAATTCTCCTTTTTATTAATGGACAAAACCATAATAAAAATTTGTATCTGATAGAGCTTGAAAAAGACTCTTCCAATAATAATTTAATAAAGCTTCACATTATCAAAGCATTACATTGTGAAGTGGTAAATAAAGTGTGTGTGTGTGTGTGTGTGTGTGTGTGTGTGCATCTGTGTGCATGTGTGTGTGCATTTGTGTTCATGTGTGTGTGCTTGTGTGTGCATCTGTGTGTGTGTGCATCTGTGTGCATGTGTGTGTACTTGTGTGTGCATCTGTGTGTGCTTGTGCATGCATCTGTGTGTGCATGTGTGTGTGTGTACTTGTGTGTGCGTGTGTATGTGCTTGTGCGTGCATCTGTGTGTACATGTGTGTGTGTGCGTGTGTGTGTGTGTGTGTACAAAGTTTCACACAATTCCCCCAAGTATGTATTAATGGTTAGTTCTGAGCTGCTGTCAATCAGAAGTAGGTGGGGAAGTCCTGCAGTCACCAGTTGAGGCCTCATTCACTCAGAGTTACAAACTTTCCCCACTGGCCGAGATTGGAAGTACATGGAGGAGGGGCTGCAGTGTAGACAGCGCTTCAGGAAGGCCAAGGCAGAGAGTGACACCAGGGAGATGGTTCAGTGTTAAAGAGCTGCCTCTACAGCATGAAGACTTCAGTTCTGGTCCCCAGAACCCATATAAATGCCAGGAGGGTGTGAGGCCTCCGTGAATAAGCAGGAAGCATGATGGGGGACGACTCCTGACATTGACCTGGAACCTCCACATACATTTGGGCCCACATGCATGCGAAGCTTCCCCCAACACACATGCCAACACCATACACATGTGCATATACACATACATGCATGCCACACATATATACACAATAAATAAGAAAGGGAACATAGAAAAATGCCCAGACTATGCCTGCCCTCCCACTGGTCCCCATCACTGGAACACAGCCTTTGGAGCCCACTGTTCCAAAGTACAGAAGGGACTCTGCCTATGTGAGTCCCTGGGGACACGAGGACCAGGAGGTCAAGCCTAAGGTGACTTAGATACCAAACCCTCTCTACCTGATCTGATTAAGACATTCATATAGAAGCAGCAAAAAGACAGTCCCAGCTTCTCAGGGGAACCCCACCCAGCATGGGCACGGCCAACATCATATAGACAGTGACATCAGACCTGTCAGTTCAAACCCATAAATCCCTGAACGAGCGAGATCACGGAGGGAAAGCGTAGCGTTCGGAACCATGGCTAACAAAGCCCTCAGAAACATGCGCTGCTCTCCTTCCTCTGCCCCCAGCCAGCCTGTGCTAGAGACAGCCTGTGGCATGGTCTGGCAGCCTTCCCAGCTTGACCCCTGCAGCACGTCGGTGTTTTTCTTGGCTGTGCTCCTACCAAATGCTTTCTCCAAGTCGTTACACTCAAATGTCCCCAAAGTCCTGTCGAACGTGAGGCCGCCGGCCGATTCTGCCCATGAAATTGGAGTGACAGAATTTATCTAAAGTGTGTAGGACAGTGGCAGAGAGCTACCGTTGCGTCTCCACCCTTCCTTCTCATGTCCATCCCCATCTTGCCTGTTTCAAGTGAGTGAAAAGGAAGAATAAAGACATCAAAGGGTGAGAAGGGAGACAGGCAGAGCCAGCTGTGGGTTACAGGGGCAGGGAGGGGGAATAGAGAATATACCCTCCACCCCATGCAGAGGGGAGGGAGAGATACCCTACAGCATTCCTTAAAAAACATTGTGAGCACAGAAGATAGGATTCTGATTGGTAAGTTTTAGAGCACACTGGTCCTTAACAGCAAACTCCAAATGTTCACCATGTTTCTAGAGTCCCGTGTCCTGGTGTGCATTCATCTACCCTATGACACGCAAGTGAACAATGTAACTGGATGGACATTGCCTCTGAGACCCTAAACAAACACTCTCAATAAAGAGACGGCCCCCTATCCCAGCAGACTTGGCCCAGAAATGCCACACAGAGTCCTCGGTGGTAGCTTCTCAGTCTTCCACAGGCTTAAGCTGACATCTTGCCAACAAGAAGGGGAGGCTTCAAAATGAAGTCTTCATTTTCCCAGGAGGCATGTGTTCTCAGGATTTATGTTTAGCATTAAAAGCCTCATGTGAAAACAATTGCCTTGGCTCCCGGGGCTTCTGGACTTTCAGAAAAGCTCAGGTCAAAGTTTCAGGGTGCCCATGCTACCGCTGGCGGAGCAGATCAGTGAGCCCAGAAGAATGTCATTCCTGGCTGCTTCTCCACTCTGTCATCCAATTAGCACGGCTGGTAAAAGCTGAGCTGCTGGGGTGTTATAACCTTCAAATAGAGAAGTTAAATCAGGTCTCCCCCATAATCAATAACCGCGAGTCCGAGTCTCAAACTGAAGCAAAACAGGTCTCTGCTTTGCCACCAGGAAGATAAGTGTCCCAGCTGCCACTCAAGGAAGCTATGGCTTTAATGACATAGTAAAGGGGTTGCAGCAAGTACTCAGAGGGGCTCTGATGATGCCTGCTCGAACTCTGAAAGAAATCTACCACGGAGGCCTTGTGGGAAGGCACACACTTCAGAGGTCATTTCACCAAGCGTTCCCATTCATGACCCCCACCGCCATGAACCCTTAATTAATGACGGTTGTCCTAATGTGAAAAATACTTTCATAACAGAAGAGCGACCCATTCTCATACACAAGCCAACCACAAATCAGTCACGACTCCCTCAACACCGCCAAGGAGGTGCTCAATTTGTATCTGCGATGAAGTTCAAGCCTTGCATAATTTATACCTAGAATCCACTCGAATATATCTACTAAAACACCCACTCTGACCTTCGCTCCCAATCCCCACTGCATTAAAAAAAAAAAAAAAGAGCCTATAAATCACTGCGGCACAAGTACCCAATCACAGCCCGCCTCTCCCAAAGTACCCAATCACAGCCCGCCTCTCCCAAAGCCAGGAAACTTTCTTCCTTTGATGAGTTCATCATCCCCCTTGAACAGATTATGAAAGCTGCTTGCATCTTGAGATAATAATTCAAAGGCTCTTACAACAAGATTCGTTGTCTGCACAGGAGAGCGAGGTGAGCATGCAGGAGCATGCGGACAAATGGCCAGTCTAGGTTCCACCGACCCTTCCATTTATCCCTACCTCCAGAGCCCCACCCTCAGACCGGGCTGGTGCCCTGCCGCAGATCCGCCTTCATAGTTACAGAGATCAGCTTTCATGCCCTCAAAACCTCCCGTCCAGGAGCACCATGAGACAACCGCGAGCTCACAATGACTTGGCATTAGGGCAAAGCTTTGCCTTGCACTGGAAGACATTAAGTTTCCTCTGCTTTGTCATGGATGACTGTCCTTTAAAGTTGCTCAGGGCTGGGTGTGATGTAGTTCAGTGACTGAATGCTTGCATAACGAGTACAAGGTCCTAGTTTCAATCTCCAGCACTGAAAGAACTTAATGAATCACAAGCAGGTGGTTCTACTGAGGCCAAAAACATGAAGCTCGCTACTTCAAATCCCTGCACATGTGGAAAGTCAGAATCCCTGTAATAAACAGGTACCACAAAAGGGAGTTTCTTCCAACAGCTCCCAGGAAGAGTTTTGAAAAGAATCCAAGAGGAGCTATGAGAAGAACTTTGCATCAACTGTCACCCAGCAGAGGGGCATCAGGATTATCCTCAGCAAATCTGGTGTCCATCCAGGGTAACAACAGAAGACTCTGGGAAAGTGGCCAAGCTTGCTACAGTATAAGGACCCCCCACGAGTCAGTGTCCAGAGAAAATGTTCTTAGGTTGACATTGATTTGTCCTGTTCAAGGGTTATCATCAATGACCCCAAGGTGAAGACTTGGGCCTAGGCCCTGTCCCCACATAGACCCTAAGGGCCATTATGATAATTGGTTCCTTGCAAATGTAGATATAACTTATAAGTGTCACAACTATAAGCCAGTTGCTCTGCCAAAATTTTTCAACCCCAAAACAACACAAGAATCCAACAACAGAATCCATTTCAGTCACCAGATGCAGCAGAATTAGATATGTTCTGCCACCAAAGAGACAGATGTAGCCTACAGCCGCCAGTCCCTCTCCCCCCTCCCCTCGTTCCACAGCACATCTCCTTGAATAAAAATCCTTCACATCTTGAGATGTGATCAGGGACTCTGCATGGTGGAGGCAAGAGAGCAACATACTGACTTGATTATTCATTTGTTCCTCTAGTCCTGGGTCAGGAGAACATCTCTGGCCTCTGCCACCCTATAGGACAATTCCTTATGACCAGCTGGGGGTTTAGGACCCCAAGATATACAAAGGAGCCTTCCCAGGTCAAAGAAGTTCTTATATTCTTTTGAAGAGCCTCCAAGTGTAGGAGAAGCAGACATTCAATTTTTTTCTTTCTTTTTTATTGAATATAATTTTCATTTACATTTGAAATGCTAAAACCTTCCCGGTTTCCCCCCTCCCCAAAAACCCTCAACCCTTCCTCCCACCCCCTGCTTCCAAGTATATGCCCCTCCACCTGACCCACTCCCACCTCCCCCCTACCTTGATTTCCCTATGTTGGGGCATCTATTGAGCCTTCCCCTGACCAAGGACCACTCCTCCCACTGACACCCAACAAGGCATTCCTCTGCTACACATTTTTGGCTGGAACCATGTGTACCCCTTGGTTGATGTTTTAGTCCCTGGGAGTCCTGGGACGACTGGGTGGCCGACATCGTTTTTCTTCCCATAAGACTCTAAACCCCTTCAGCTCCTCCATTGGGGACCCCACGCCCAGTTCAATGGTTGGCTGCTAGCATTTGCCTCTGTATGTGTAAGGCTCTGACAGGGCCCCTCCCAAGACAACCATGATATGCTCCTTTTGGTATGCACTTCTTGTCGTCCATAATAGTGTTGGCGTTTGGTGACTGTTTATAGAATGAATCCCCAGGTAGGGCAGTCTCTGGGTGGCTTTTCCTTCAGTCTCTGCTCCACACTTTGTCTCCTTTATTGCTCACATTCAAAATACAAAAAGGAAGAGACGGCAGCTCAAGATGTCTCTTCACCCATCTGAGCCCTTACAAGTCCTGAGGGTCTGTCGTCAAAGCCAACTGCCCTAGGAAGGAAAATGGACAAATTCAGAGGATGAGAATCAAGAAGCGATGGGGGCTGGAGTGTAGCTAAGACAATAAGTGCTTGCTTTGCAAGAGTGAGGACCAGGGCAAGATCCCCAGAGCCCACATAAAAGGTGCCAGGCAGGGTGACATGTGCTTAGTCCTCCCAAGCATTGGGAGGCAGAGAGGGATCCCTGAGGCTTGCTGTATAGCCAGTCTTGGTGAGTCTAAGGCCAGTGAGGGTCCTTGTCTCAAAATACAAAAAAATAATACCAAAGAGTGACCTCTGGACTCCACATGAATATGCACACAAAAGTATTTGTACACACACAAACACACATACACAAGTAAATAAATAGGTAATAAATAAAGTAAGCAGGGTACGAGACACCAAGGCCGGTGGAAATGAGGATACTACCAAGGGCTAAAGCCAAGTCCTGTACCTCCTTCCTTAAATGAAGAAGCTTCCTTAAGTGAAGGGCCTGCTACATAAGAAGAAAAAAAACACGCCTAGCATTTGCTAAGTGCCCCTTCAAAACCATACTCTCTGAAAGATGTTAAAGTAGATTCCACTGAGTCCATTTGCAGTCACCTGAAGCAAGAAGCGATAAAAGGAAGTCGCCAGCAAGGCTTTATGAAAAAGCCTTATCAGCCCAGACTCATCTGTGTGTTAAGTGGCGGGCAGGTGCAAGAAAGCAATAGATGATGTCCTAGACCCTCTATTAGGCTGTGGGTTCTCTTATTGCCAAAAGCAGCCTAAGGAACTGGTCTTTGAATGAGACCTGGTGGCCAATGGCTGGAGAAGACTGAAAGTCTGCTTTAGGGATCAAAGGGGCAGACAGGGGACAGACAACAGGAAGAGAAGTGAGGTCAGTTCCCAGGCTGTCCCACGTGGGGGTCAGCAAACAGTGACCCAAGCTTAGGTGTCTGGGAAACTGAAGCCAAGCCTTCTGGAAGTCGCAGAACGGGCCAGGATTATAGTGGAGGAATGGGAATGGAGGCCTTGAGTTTTATCTTCCCGAGAAGGAGAAGGGAAACCATGGGAAATATGACCTGACATGTTTTAAAGACTTACTCTTTCTGTTAGCTATGGGCGGAGGGAATTAGAAGACCAACTAAGAGCCTTGTGAAATTTCCCAGAGAAGAGGAAGGTGTAAGAATGATCAGCTTCTGGATATGCATTTGGGTAGAGGAACTAGAAGTCAGAAGCATGTGCATCTGGGAGACAGGCGAGTATCCAAGGTGTCTCTAGGTGCTTGGTCTGAGCAGTGAAGCAGCTGTTTACCAAATGACAGAGACTAGAGGAAGGATGATTTGGGGGAGGGGCAACCCAGAGTCCGGGCCACATGAGAGGTGCCTTCTGGACACCAGGTAGAAAGGCCAAGCTAGGCAGATGGCTGTAGAAAAGTGAACTTGTCTTTATTGGATGCTTATGGCAAAATTATTAAAACTATTAAAATTATTTACATTATTTGTCTTACCACCATTTTCCTATCAGTCTATAATAAAAATAAAGAGCATAGTCTTCCATGATGGCCGAGCAAGGCATTTCTAGAAGCAGCCTTGTGAGGTAGGAAATGTCTGAAAAGAGGCTTGGTTCAGACACCTAATGGCTTGCTTTACCGAACCCAGAGGCAGGCAGCTCTCACAAGGACCTCTGCCTGCCTCTCTGCCCCTCTCCACTATGATCCTAGGCTTGTATTTGCCAAGAGTGAGTATTGTGGTTGCATTTCTTCTCTGGGGCAGATGGTCCAGTAGCAGGACTGATAATTACTACAAAAGGAAAGGAGACTGATAATTTCCCACCCTGATCGATGACCGACTCAGTGTTATTTGGAGGCAAGTCACTAGGATACCAGCCCCTGTGGAGATTTCCAAATAACTGTCTTACTCCATCTATGTTCCCAACACCTCCTGACACGATATAGGTATGTAGTAGGTGTTTAAGAAAATCTCCACATTGGCGCTAGAGAGATACCTCAGCAGTTAAAAGGCAGAGGTCCTAAGTTCAATTCCCAGCAGCCTCATGGTGGCTCCCAAGCATCTATACTGGGATCTGTTGTCCTCTTCTGGCATGCAGATAGAGCACGCATATACATAAATAAATCTTTTAAAAAAAATCTCCACCAAGGAATGACACCATCTACATAAAACCCATGGGCGCCATCTTGTGGAAGACTTCACCATAACAACGTCTCAGATTCCAGACATCAGGCTTGACAGGCAGTGAATCACGCCAGGGACCCTGAAGCGAGTGAGTTAAGGGCACTGCTTGAAGTGACAGACTTGGAAACTTTCCTTGAAGCCATGTGTACGCACGAAGCTGACCGTTTTGCTTAGATTCACATAAGGGCATTGGAGATGACGGGGGTAGGGGTCTATAACCATTCTCGCAGGCCAGCCCTTGGTACTGCCCTTGAGTATACCTCATACCCAAAGCATACCCAAAGCGGTCAGATCGGTTCTCCACTCTCCCGCCCTGCAAAACCTGTATGAACCTCGCCGGAGTCTCCCTATCGCTGCAGGGATCCTTGGGAGATGATCCCTAGAACTCTTAATACATACAGAAAGGGTTCTCAGTCTTCTGGCCCCTCAGATCTCCAAACCTTAAGATCCTACTTTGAATTCTGCACTTCCGGTTTTCTTCCAGCTTTTCCGTATCTTGCTGTAGAGGGGCAGAAATGGACAGCCGACCGCTTTCCGTTTGCTGATTTCCGTATGGGTCAGCGCCCCTAATTTTCCCACCAGAGTTTCTTTTGTTGTTGTTCACGGCTCTTTCCAGGGGCCTAGCCCAGGCCACCGAGAGACATTAAGAGCCAGGAACACACACGGTAAGCACACAGTCCTCATGATTCCTTCGGCTTCACAGAAACAAGCAGCTTATACAGCTTGACAGACTCGCTCAGAAAAGAAACAATTTGAATTACAGACTTAGGTGCAAACACAGTTGCTTGTTTAGAATGGGAGAGCACAGCATAGCATCACACTTCAAACACCCAGCTCTCTCTCTGATGAAACTTCTGCACAAGTACGAGAAATGCCCGCCCCTGCACCCGAATCAACGGGTCTGACCTCCCTGTCCATCCCAACCCACCCTGCAACACCAGCTAGACCATTCAGAGTCACAGTCAGTGAATTTCACCCATGTCCCATCCCCTGACTCCAGATCAGGCCCATGCATGTTCCCAAAGGCAACTCTCTGTCCCATGGACGGCACTCAACGGGGTAGATGAGCAGAAGGTGACACCCAGGTGCTTAGAGATGCGGATCCTGGGCTCCAGTGAGTTCACACAGGATGCTGTGGGAGGCACGCCTACCTTCTCTTCACCTTAGAAGCCAGACTCTGCTCCCTCCCCCTCTTTTCCTCCCTCTCCTCCTTTGGTTGGGAACAGGAAGCTGAGGGTCCGAGGAATAGAATGCCTGAAACAACAGAGAAGTAGAGATGCATGTTCCGTCCCCATGGTAACGGATAGAGACCTAAACTCGAGATTGGAAGGGTGAAGTTGACTCGCGGGCAGGATCCAGGATTGGGTAAGAGCTCTGAAGGCCAGGCTGGGTTCCTCCAGCCTGTGGGCCCTGGAAGGCAGAAGGAAGGGCAAGAGAGAGTCTGGGATGGCAGAGAGTCCAAGCATAGCAACGGGATGTGCCAAGTACCCAGACCCCTCTGTTGTTTTTTGGGGGGTTGTTTTTTTTCCTGGTCCTGCACTACCTAGATCTTTCTGTTTCCTGCCTTGACTCCATTCTCCCCCTGTGAAGGGTATTCTACTGGTCCTGTACAAATAAAGGGGTGGGTTCGTCCCCTCCAGAGAACCCAGACCTTGGAAAAAAAAATCCTCAAATTAGAACTTGTCTTGCCCAGACCTACCTCTAGGTCTCAAGGCAGGTCACTTGGTTTTTTTCCATCACCGCCACCACCACCCACCCCTGCCTCTCACCTTTGTGAGGTGTGAGGGAAACAGCCACCCCTGCCTAGCCTGAGGGAGGGGCAAGAGGGAGCACCCAGGGGTGGCCTTTAACAAGCGTTCTGTGCCGACTGCAGGCTCAAAGTCACCCTCTTTCAAAGGCCAAATCCCAATATATTTAAAATCCTATTTATAAAAAGAAACCAACCAAATAACTAAAGAAGCCCTAGAAAATATTCTCAACAGAGCACTGAGTGTCGCTTGTAAAGGCTACAGCGATTGGTGCATGAAAGCGGAGCTACCTTCCAGCAAGGGTCCTGCCAGAGAGCTAAGTAATAGGGCTTATAAACAATTCCAGACGGCAGCAGTTCCAGACTCGCAGAGCACTGTAGGACTCCCCAGTCCATTACAGAAGTGAGATCTCTTCCCTTGGAGAAGTGATCCTCCTCCAGCCAGGTTTTCTAAACACCTGCTCCCAGAAGCCCAGTGATCCCCAAGGGTCCTATGGTTCACTGGATGTCTTCATCAGCTCCTGGTTTCACTGTGTCCATCACACCACTGGGGAGGTTAAATGGATGAAACATCCAAACCATTTGCAGTCAGCCTCCTGGATGACTCTATTCTGCAGCTTATCAATGCAGTGCAAACCCCACAGTAGGCCCGGCATTGTGGTGGGATAGTGTCCTGTGAGTAAGGCAGATGTGCCTACAGATGTGAGCCTTGCAGAAGTACAGTGTGAGAGCTGAGGGTAACGACACGCTTCCTCTACACGAACCTAGAAGCAAGAAGAGCCTGAGGGAGCAGGCCCTGGAGGTATCGGTGCAGGACTGATCATGTGACTGAGTCTTGTTCTAGTTCTGAGGTACCAATGTCATGTGAGTTAAGGCTTCCTCTGCACTGAGCCAGGGAGAAGCTCTACCCTCTATCTCTCCTGATACATCTATTGAGAGGGCACTGAGCAGAAAATCCTCACCCTCCCTAGATCTCAGCCAATGGTGTAGATCAAACAAGGAAGGTTTCATTCCTTCATTTGATCCATTCCGTCTCGGGAGGCACAACTCAGTGCAGAAACAACCCCACTTGTGTTCTCCCTGCCCCATCCAAAAGAGGCTAATTTTATTGTTTTTCTATCCAGTCCCTCTGTGACGATTAATTAATGTTAGTTGTCCACTTTCCCAGATTAAAAACCACCGAGAGATGATAAAGCACCCTTCTGTGTCTAGGAGGATGTTTCCACAGAGTAATTGCATGTGAACCAGTGACATAAACAGAGAAAATCCTACTTTTGAGTGTGTATACCAGCGTCCAATAGGCTGGAGGCCCTTAGACCTGCAGAAGGCAAAGGCAGCTCTGCTCCCTCCCTACTTTCCCAGTAGATGCACATCTCTGCTGCTGTCTCCAGTGAACACCAGACTCCAGATCTTCAGGCTTTAAATGCACACTTATGGTGGTGCTTGCACAGGGAGTGAGATCTCTCTGTCTCTCCCTATCTCTCGGACTCTCTCTGTCTCCCTGTCTCTGTCTCTCCCTCTGTCTCTGTATTTCTCTCTGTCTCCATCTCTCTCTGTCTCTCCATTTCCCTGTCTCTCTCTTTCTCTGTCTCCCTGTCTCTGTCTTTCTCTGTCTCTCTGTCTCCATCTCTCTCTATCTCTGTCTCTTTGTCTCTCTGTCTTTCTCTCTCTCTCTCTCTCTCTCTCTCTCTCTCTCTCTCTCTCTCTCTCTCTCTCTCTCCTCTCTTTCTCTTTGTCTCTCTCTCCCCCTCATCCCCCCCACCCCTCCTGCTTTCAGTTTCCTGGACTTGTTTCTGAGGCTTTCCACTCCCGTTTGAAGCCATTTGGCCTCTGGTTGTACACAGCCTTCTATCTCTTCTTACAATCATGTCTGTGTGTGCCTCTCTATGCAGAGACACATTTACCTTCTACTGACTGTTTCTCTGCTGAGCCCTGACTTAGACACACTCTGAGTTCCAATGTGAAACTCAGAACCTATGGCCCTCTTTACTGATGTCTTACCCTTTTAGAAGGGGAAGATGCTTAGTGGCCCACCTCAAATCCTGAGCCTGTCCTCAACCCCAAATCCATAGATCTCTTGTCCTGCGGTTTCAGCTCCACACTGGTTCACAACTTCCTATCATGCATTCAGACCTCAGCTGCGTGTGTGGTCTACACTCACCCATGGCTGGGTACTCATTGCCCCAGGGGAAGGCAGCCTATGGCCATAGTCCTGGTCACAAGATCAGTGTTACTCACCCAGATCTCATTGCCGAAACTCTACAACAGGAAGGGATCAGCAGACCTGATCAAACCAGTCTGTGAAGTCAGCTTTTTAGAGAAGGCGCCAGGGAAGATTCCAGGTGAAGCAAGGCACTTGGCCCAGAACCAAATAGTTTCCAGAACTCTGTCTTCAAGACTGCAAGTATGTCTTTCTTCAAAGAAGGCTTACAGCCAAGAGGGTGTCCTTCACTGAGCAAGGACATGGGAAGATGGGTCTACCAAGGTCACTCACTCTCAGTTCTTCAAATGCCGGACTCCGAGAGCTTTTAGACCCCAGGGTCTCCAGCACACACAAGCTAGCCTGCCTGGAGTCCAGGGAAGAACAGCTTTTAAAAACAGATTCACATATCCCAGGCTGGTCTCAGACTTACTGTGGAACCAAGGATAATACTGATCTTCTGGTCCTCCATCTCCGGAGAGCCAAGACTGAAAGCATGTAACAGATTTTCTGCAATTCTGGGGAATCAAACCTAGGGTATCTGGCAAGCTAGACAAACATACTACCAAGTAAGCTATATTCCCAGCACAAGAATGGTTTTTTAGAAACCTGGATAATTACACTTGAAAAAGACTCAGGGGCTATTATAAATGCAAAGCCCCCCAGTACAGGATTCTTCTACCTGTCTTCCCAACAACTAAATGTACAATTTCAGATTTAAAAAGACCCATCCCTTTCTGACTCCAGCTTCCCTACTCTCTTAAATGCCAACAGGATGAACTTGTGCCTCCCACCCTGCCCAAGCTTAGACCCATCAACTAAGTCAGCTACTCTTGACTCTTCCGAATGAAGTGGAGGAAGAAATGCCCTGGTCAGGCACAGAGAGAAAGAGGAAAAGGGACTAGGACACAGGCGATAGCAGCTGAGCCCCTTCCATAAAGGAGCTCTCTGGGGTAGCCTAGGGCAAGCTTTCCACTAAAGTAGAGACTGTACTTCCCAAGTAGGCGCTGATCCCAGAAGCCAGGGCTGGGGCTGGCTGTCCACTGGTTCTCAGTGTCTCCTTTTGCAAATATTATACTTTTAATTCATGGTAGAATTCTTTTTACCCATTTTATAATTGCACTGTGCTGTATTTTCACTTATTTTAATTTCTACTTAATAAACATGACAAGTTTAATAAGCGAGCGGCTTTCATGGTATTCAGCCACAGGTGTGCCTTTGGTAACTGTAGATCCCGGTTACCCAACACAATGTCTGGCGTGTGAGACGCCTGCAGGAAGTGTTTGTAGAAAGAAAGGAAGATAAGAAAGGCCAAGGGGATAGGAGGAAGGAGGAAGCCCCGGCAGTTCATCGTTTCCAGGAGCACATTTTGCAGGGCCTGACTAACCTACTGAGTGACAGACCCCAACCCACAGGTTTTTGAGCGGCTTGGGCAGGTGAGGCCAACCCAGCAGGCTGCAGTGTGAGACCAATTCCTGTAAATACCTGTGTTGCGATCAAAAAGGCAAACATGAATGTAGGTCAGGGAAACAAAGAGAACAGAGGAAGAAAGAAAGATCCCACTCCAAGGATCTGCAGCCCAGAGCAGAGCGCGCAGGCTGTGTATGTCTGCAGAGCGGACCCAGGGTGGACGGCTGCAAGCCCAAGGGGACAGTTAGCCGTTGGAGGCTGTGCCGTTTGTTATCCTCTAAGTGCAGCGTCTGACTCGTAGATGGGGACTGTGATCTTTGCCGTCACTGTTACTTCCAGCATCAAGGTCATTATTTATTGTTTGTTAGACCCACCTCGAGAGGTACTGAGCTGCCATCTCTGAAAATGCGGTGTTATCACCAGGGAGCCACCTGTCTGGAGTGTTTGTGGACTTGGTATCTGACCCCAGCTTCCCTTACTCTGTAATCCTGTGATCCGGGGAACAATGGCCCCACATGCCCTGGTTAGTGAAAGGCATGTATACAACCCCTCGCTGAGCAAGCCACCTTCCCAACAAGCATCTCGCACCACTGTGTTGGCTGCTGTGCGCCTCCTTCAAGCCGCCCCTTCGAAGCAGCTCTTTGATGTTGAAAAAGAAAATTGCTTTGTGTAAAAGCTCCTTTAATCTCATATAGATACAAATGCCTTGTATCTCTGGGGATATGCCAAACTGCGCTTCATATTTCAGAATTAATCTTATTAAAGAAAGCTCTGTTTAATCCCCACCGCTGTTTCCCGGAGATGTTGAATAATTCTGCACCTGTTCCTATCACCGCTCTGCCATGCGCCCTTCCTGGATTCGCTCTTGAGAAGCGCATCAGCACGCTGAGAGCGGACAGTGGCAGTCTTGTTTTGGTTTAATGCCATAGGTACAAAAGGTTCCTTTTTAAGTCTTTGCCTCTGTTTCTTTAAAACAAATAAGTAAATTTGTAGGAGCGGGATAGGGGGGAGAAAGGGCAAGGAAAGCTTGCCTGGTATGAAGAAGTAATAGAATAAAGATGCTTTAGTAAGTAAACGATTTAATATAATTGCTTGTGATGAAACATCAGTACCGCTTAGGAGCATGGGGTTCATACATGATAAACAGCTGCCGTGTCTTGCTATATATATGAAACCTTGTCCGTGACTGAATAATCTACCTCCTTTGTGTGTATGTGCATGTGTGTGTGTGTGTGTCTGTGTGTGTGTGTCTGCATGTGCATGCGTGTGTGTGTGAGTGTTCGTGTGTGTGCGTGTGCATGTGCGTGTGTGTGTGTGTCTGCATGTGCATGCATGTGTGTGTTCATGTGTGTGCGTGTGCGTGTGTGCGTGTGTGTGTGTGTGTGTGTGTCTCGAGTTGCATTATTGACTCCATGCTCCAGATGTACCTTGGGGTCCCCTCCTAGAGGAGCCCTCAGTGAGCGATCACACACCTACTATGTCCCAGGTCCTACCCAAGTGATGGCTAATAACAATGGCAAACAAGAAAACAAGGTTTCTGTCACTGACCACACAGGCACAGAAGCACACTACTTTCAAGAGTGACGTATATCTTGAGGCAACTAAAACATGAGGGACCAGGAGGAGCGGCACTGTCTCCGGTCAGCTGCTGAGGGAAGTCCTCACTGAGAAGACGCATCTGGGCTGAAATTTGAGGGAGAATCAAGCACATGTAAATCCTTGAGTTTAAAAGCTTTTCTAGAGGGCTCAGTGGTTAAGAGCACTGACTTCACTTCCAGAAGGTCCTGAGTTCAAATCCTAGCAACCACATGGTGGCTCACAACCATCTGTAATGAGATCTCTAATGCCCTCTTCTGGTGTGTCTGAAGATAGCTACAGTGTTCTTATATATATTTATTTATTAATAAATCTGTGTTTTAAAAAAAAAAAAACTTTTCTAGAGAGTGGAGAAAGTGCAGAGACCTAAGGTGGGAACAGATTGCAGCAAAGGGAGAAAGGGCTTACAGGAAGGCAGGTTCCAAGGGACAAGGCCAACCCTGGCCAGCCTTGGAAGTGGAAGATGTTGAGAAGATTTGAAGCAAAGGAGTAATACGACCTAACTTTGGTTTTTAAACTCCACCTCTGATTCATGGAGTGTAAGAGCCAAAGAAAAGACAAGTATAGAGAAGTGTATCTAATCATGTGGTGCTGGTGGTGGTAATGTAGTGGTGGTGGTGGTGATGGTGGTGATGGTAATGATGGTGGTGGTGGTGATAGTGGTGGTGGTGGTAGTGATAGTGGTGGTGGTGGTGATGTTGGTGGTGGTGGTAGTGATGTTGGTGGTGGTGGTGGTGATGGTGATAGTGGTGGTAGTGGTGGTGGTGGTGATAGTGGTGGTGGTGGTGATGGTGGTGGTGGTGATAGCGATGGTGGTGGTGGTGATGGTGATGATGTTGGTGATGTTGGTGGTGGTGGTAGTGGTGGTGGTGGTGATAGTGGTGGTGGTGGTGATGTTGGTGGTGGTGATGGTGATAGTGGTGGTAGTGGTGGTGGTGGTGGTGGTGGTGATGTTGTTGTTGGTGGTGGTAGTGTGGTGGCGATAGTGGTGGTGGTGGCAGTGGTGTTAGTGGTGGTGGTGGTGGTGGTGATGTTGGTGGTGGTGGTGGTGATGGTGATGGTGGTGGTAGTGGTGGTGGTGGTAGTGATGGTGGTGTGGTGCTGCTGGTGCTGGTGGTGGTGGTGGTGGTATTAATGGGGTAGGGAATGGGGGTGGTGGTGGTGGTGGTTGTAAGAGTGGATCCTGGGTATTTTAGAGATGGGATATGGAGGACAAACTAAGTAGTTTGGAAAGGGGAAAGGGAATAATCAATGATCAAGTTCAGCCCTCCAGTGGGCTGGCTCAGTTAGTAGCAAGGGAAGTCCTGGGACCTGAGTTCAATACTCAGAACCCACATTGAAAAAAAATAGTAACAAATCTGTTCATGATGGCGTGCATTTATAATCTCAGGGTTGGGAGAGTAGGAGACAGGCAAGTTCATGGGTCTTGATGGACACCTCACCTGACCTGGTGAGTTCCAGGTCAATGAGAGACTCTGCCTCAAAACTAAGGTGGGCAGATGACACCTGAACAATAGCACTGAAGAGTATCCCCTGGACTCCACACACACCACATATGTGGACATGTGCCCACACGTATACTCTCACACACAGGAATATGCATAAACACACAAGTATTTACATCCAAAGAGCCTCATTATGTGAGACCAGGCTGGCCTCAAGCTCAGAGAAATCCACCCACCTCTGTCTCCCAAGCAAAAGTATTAAAGTCATTCACCACTCAGATCATCCTAAAAAAAATTTTTAAGATTTATTTATTTATTTATTTCATGTATGTGAGTACACTGTCGCTGTCTTCAGACACGCCAAAAGAGAGCATCAGAAACCATCACTACAGATGGTTGTGAGCCACCATGTGGTGACTGGGAATTGAACTCAGGACCTTGGGAAAAACAGTCAGTGCTCTTAACCACTGAGCCATCTCTCCAGCCCCATCCTAAAAGTTTAAGGTTTATTTTTATTTCTGTTCGTGTGTGTGTGTGTGTGTGTGTGTGTGTGTGTGTGTTGGGGGATGTTTTCTTTGTCTATGCAGGTGCCCAAGAAGGCCAGAAAAGGGCACCAGATCCCCTGGAGCTGGAGTGATGGGTAGCTGTGAGGACCCAGGGTAGTACTGGGAAACAAACTCGTCCTCTGAAAGAGCAGTTAAGGACTCTTAACCACTGAGCCTTCCTTCCAGGCTTCCATACTGATTTTTGCATGGTGCTTGGGTTTTTTTTTGGGGGGGGGTTGTTTGTTTGTTTTTTTTAATCTCAGCAACTGCCAAAACCCATTTTTGCAAAATATGGCATCCCTGAAAAGAACAGCATTTACCTAGCATCGCCAGTTCCCACGACGACTGGCAAATGCTGACTATTCTGCTTCTCTAAAACCTTAAATTACGCAGTGGCATTCATTCATCTCATGAATTCTCTGCAGTGTCCGGGCATTGATTCTACCACTAGGGAGCAAGAAATGTTGACAACCGACAGGGATGAGGGTAAGAGAGAGCTGTCTAGGTTTGCTTGCAAACACAGCTACCAACAGGGGAAATTGCCTTCGTTACTTTACTCTTGATAAGACACCATGACCAAGGCAGCCTAAGAAGGAAAATGTCTGTTGGATTAGGGTCCCCAAGGGTTAGACTCCATGATGACAGAGTTAAGACATGTGGTAGGAACCTCTGCAACTCACGTCTCTAACAGCAAGCAGGACACAGGGAGTATACCGGGAACAGCACAAGTCTTCTGAAATCTCTAGACCACCTCCACTGACACACTTTCTCCAGCAAGACCAGGCCTCCAAATCCACCCTAAACAGTTCTACCAACTGGGGACCAAGTATTAAAACATACGAACCCATGGGGTTATTCTCATTCAAATCATCATGGAAATTTAAGAAAGTGCTATATAGTACTAAAACAACCCCTATCTAATAGTAGTACAGAAAAAAATATTATCTATTGTCCAGTATTACTAATAAGTACAGTGGTCTCTGTCCAGTTTTCTGGATAAGTAACCAGAAGGCTGTTTTCTTTCAGCTGCCATTGCTACGAGGTCTCCTGCTTGGATTCAGCTCTCTCCCCGGCACCGTAAGTACTAAGCAGTGAGCCCAGATGCTGTGTGTTGTTCCAGTGATCACAGATTCCACAGGCACAGACGAATAATTCTCATTGTCCTCTGTGTTAGCCACGCTGGACCCCAGAAACAGCAATGTCCAAATGGTTCTCCATGAAGTGGATTTTATTTCCCTACAGAGAAAACATTTAAGTGTATTGCCCATTAAGGGCATGGTATTAGATACAACGTAGATGCTACTAAAAACAGGGTGGCCAAAGAAACGTTAATCCTTTAACTACAAATTCTGACATCCTACAAATTCTGACATCTGCGAAGTTCTGAAAACTGGATCTTTTGGTGAATTAGCAGAAAATTAACTGGCCATGTGACAATGAACCACTGTAGCTCACCTGGAAGCAAATTCCAGCCTGAACCTACATGGGACCACGTAAAGTTATTTTTTAATCCTACTTACTGGGAATACTTCTATGCTTGTTGCAGAAATACAAATAAGACCTACTCAGGAACCCTTCCCTGAACCTTTCTAAGGTTGTTCCATATGTGATACATCTGAATTCCACAGCTCAGCTGACCACATGGGATTCAGACAAGAGGAGTTAGCCTTAGATGCGTGGCTAATCTATAGTATTACGAAGGAGTAAAAGCCTAGAGTCATGTATGGCAAAAGCAGGGGAAGGCATATGTTCAAAATTACATATTTGGATTGGAGTCCAGCCAGGATGTGTAATGTCTCTTCTAACCCTGTCTTATCACCTGTGACAGGCACAGTGACCAGGATGTCGGCTGGTACTTGTTTTAACTTTGATATTATCATGCTGGTGGTTGTGGACATGATATACTCCCAAAATACCATCTTAACACAGACTCAAAGTGAGCTATCAGGAACTGACTGTGCTACCTGCTGCAACATAGCGAACAATGCTACTTTGTTGCTGATACCATGAGATGTTAGAAAAGGTTAATTGGAAGGCTCTCTAGGGACTCTTGAAAATTAGTCTAGTAAATGTCTAACTAAAGATGTGTTTTCACACAAATGGATTTCCTTTTGGCAAGTAGGAACTCTGTGTACATTATTTGTTTGTTCTTTTAAATAATTGCCAGGAAAGCTTCTAGCTATCTGAAGGAATCCCTGTTGTGTGACTTTTCCTGGGAAGGCAGGAACAAACATCCACTCATTCCAAATAAGGAATTGAAACCAGATCACAAAAACTACTCCACCCAAGTCTGTCACAGAGAACCAATGGATGTAGTGGAGACACTCACAGAAGCACAGGTGAGGGTTTATCTGTGGAAGCATGGGTAACTCAAAGGCAGTTCCATCACCAAAAAGACAACCCAGTGCGGGTGACAACTCACAAAAGCTCCACCTTGCAGGCAGCACCTCCAAAGTCTTCTTCAGACATTTTTCACTGCTTATGTAGCCTTAGAGAGGATCCTCTCAAGTCTTGTAACTTTCTCAGCATCCTGAGACTTGTAAGTTTAGTGAACTTCCTTAGTCTTATGAGCTTCCCTCTCCCCTAATGTTTCAATACAGAACACATAGCAACACTACTGTCCCTAACAGTTCGAGCTGTTAGATTTTACTACTCCTAAACTGAGAGCTTTATCTAGACTTTGGGATTAAACAGAGCTAGAATAGAATCACAAATGTGGGTCCTTAGCAGTTATAGCCTACATCAGTCAACCCAACTTCTGAAAGCCCTGGAGGTTTTTTTTTTCTTCCTCTTTATCAGATGGATGTAAATTTTTAAATGAAAAAGAATAACAAAGCAAACAATGTTATAGGTACATTGTTTGTGTTCAGTGAAAAACAGACAATATTTGCCTCTATCATTCTCACTCCCTTACTCCCCTGATCTGGGTGGATGGTTGGTTAGCTAAGACATGTGAAGTCAGCCATGGGATAACTAAAGCCAGTGCCCAGGGAGAAACCCTTGCCCTCAGTAACTCACCTTCTGGACAGAAGACAGACATTGCAACTGAGTGAAGTCCTCGGTGAGTTAGAAGCTAAGATATGTTCTGTGGGGAAAAAAAGAAGAAAGTGGAGCAGGTTGCAGGGACCAGCACTGTGAAGTGGATAGGGAAACTGCAATAAAAAAGTGAGGGCATGCCACGTGGAGACCTAGGGTGCCAGCCCCATGGACAGGGAGAGTCCGGGCATAGGAACTGCCTCTTGGTGCCAAGACACCAGGGGCCAGGGACCAAAGTCCTCATGCTGCTTCCCCACAATCCTCAGATCTGATGATCAGGAAGGTAGGCCGTGGGAGGTATGGGAGTAGGACAGCTGTGGCATCCAGGCCAGCACTGTCCTTGTCTTTCTCACTGTCCCTTTCAGCCCAGGGCCACATGAGTTGTATAAAAGAATCATGTTCACCCTTGGGAACCAGCCTGTTTTCTTATCCCTTTCCCTTACCTCCAGGGCTTTGTTGCCACAAAACTTCAATTATTTTTGCCTTCATTTGTTCTTCAAAGTATAAGGTATTTCAGCAAGCTTTTTAAAGCTGTGGTCCCCCAGTGAGAAATAGCTCAGGCACCATACGTCTCTCTGTTCGTGGAGAGATCCCTAAGGGCCTTTAACCTACAAACACCATAGTCAGCACACAGAGGCCTCTGAGATCATTCCACTGTAAAACAAGCTATTCTTCTTCTCAGGCCAACATTGACCCAGTCATCTACAGAGGGAGGATTCTGTACTGCTTGTTTGCTTGTCTTAGCTACTTAGGTCTTCATTTATTTCCACCAAGAATGTTCACTTTAGGGGGGAAAAAATGAAATCTAAAATTAAACCTTACGGAGGGGAGATCCATCATCCGTTCATTTGCTCTGCAGTGTACAAGTTCTGTGCCAAAGCACTGACCTTGACAGGGTGTCACACAGTTTACTTCATATATGCACACAACCAGGAAGTAAGTTAAGCAAAGCACATAGCAGCACATGACTGATACCCTCTTTGCTTATTCATTCATTCATTCATTCAGATTTTGCTGAGTTCCTATTACATGCACAAAATCAAGCTGTCCATGTGTGTATGTGAAGGTGTGGTATAGCAACATCCTCTAAGACAAGACATTCCATCTTGGAAGGAAGCTCTTTGTAGGATGTTCTAAGTGAAGATGAACATTCCACCCTGTCGGGAAGCTTCAACTTCAGGAAATAAACAACTCAATAGCTTCAGGAAGTCCCTAAAACTAATAAGATTCACTGGACCACTTCCATCCACCAAGCATGTATTAGCAGTAAGGACCACTGCTGAGAGACATTCTCAGACCAGTCAAAACAGCCTGGGAAAGGCAGAGAGAGCAGGTGAGCTGCCTGGGAAGGTGATTTCAAACCTATGGAGCTGCCTGCCAGGCATGCAGTGAGCTCCAGCTTTCGGTGGGCTTTTGTGACGTAGCTGTCACTGAGGTATGTCTGCTGCTCTAAGTAACCTCTCACCCATAGTCCTGTAATCAACCTCGATAAAACTCATTGGTTCAACGAGCTGAATTTTGGAGGTATCCATGCTTTGACCAGTCCTTGGCTCACTATTTGGGGTGAGCAAATGTTTGTTTTTATTTCTCCAGGAATAGTGTCACACAGCCTGGGGTACTCATATGCACAATATACAGAGATCAAAACAGGCTGTTGGGTATGTAGGATCCATTTCTCTACAGGGACCAGAACCCTAAAGCCAGTACCTGAGCAGACAGTCGGGAATCAGACCTCCTCGTATATCTTTTGTTTCCTCGGTGTGGGCAGAGATGTAAGAACGGGAGGTTGTTAGTGGGCACATGGCAGGACTCAGAGGATGCTCGACCCTCTTGCTTACCGAATAAATGCAAGCAGCAGTAAGGACAGAGGCTGGAAGAGCAGTCTCTTCAAAGAGCCCGCCTTCATTCAGCATCTGTTATGTGAGGGAAAGGTGGAACCCTGCATCCAAAGAAGCCAGAGCTCTCAGCTCCCTGTCAGCTCTGAAACTGCAAATATCTGCTCCGACTTTTAGGAAATCATTATTTAAACTGAATAAAAACTGCTAGCTGGCTTGGATGAATGCTGACATCTTGGGAAAGTTGATCTAGCTACCAATAAACTACAACCACCCATTATAAAGTTGCTGGTCCTACTGTAGCCGTAGGCACTAACCCACAGTCTGTCAGGCAAGCCAGAGTCACAAGTTGCCTCAAACACCAGGCCTCAGGCTGCTGTTATGATTTAGATCTACTGTGGGCAGTCATCTTATTTCTAAGATAACTAGAGTGAGGTGTTGAAAATAATTTCCTTCCTGGCCTTTGAAATAAGAGTGCAGCTGACAGGTCCCTTTCCCTTTCCTTCTTTCTTTCTTTCTTTCTTTCTTTCTTTCTTTCTTTCTTTCTTTCTTTCTTTCTTTCTTTCTCTCTTTTTTTCTTTTTTTTCCCCAATGGTTGGGCAGGTAGGGGAGTGGAAAGAAATCCTGAGTGACAGCATGCTGTTGATAAACGAAATCTGGCCAGTCCAGGATCCCAGCTGATTTTGATTTCTTAAGCAGCTAAAAAGAAATCTGAAAGACGAACATTTCATGAGCCTGTGTTCATGAGCACTTAAGCCATCGGGCTGGACAGCCCCACTGTCAAAAACACTAAACCCAAACCCGGCAGGCACTGAAGCAGTAAACATGGATTTTATGTAGAAAAATCACAGTAAGAGTAAGGGACCTCAGGGTAGACCTGGGCTCAGTTCAACACACAAACTAAGGACAGCAGAAATCCATCCGTGGGCCAGGGCGCGACAGGGAGCATAACATCAGGATGGCATACGGGTGGGTGGAAAGTTAAACGCTAGGCGTGAGGGGATTATAATGAAATTGATTTGGTATGATTCTTGCTGAAGATCAGATGTGCCATGGAAAGATGAAGAACAAGGACTCCAACCTGATATTAGTGATGACGGGATCTCAAGAGTAGAGAGTCTTGAAGAGTCCTTGTGTAAATGAATTATTTAATCCAGCTAGCCCAAATAAAAGACACAAAATTCTGGTATTTTACTTACAATCTGTAAGCCTAGATTGGGTAAGTTGTGAGCTATTCTAACTTACATCCCAGCCACGTGTCCCTTGTTACTTGCTGTTTGAATCTCACTGGGATTATTTCTGCTCCATCAGTCTGTCCTTGGGGGGCATTTCACTCTCTCCTCCTTCTCTCCTCTCCGTCTTGGTGGTCCCTACTTGTAACCCTCAGTCTGGTAACTGAAGCCCCACCTACTTCTATTCTCCCCCATAATTGACTGTAGTCACTTTTATTTAACCAATAGCTTTAAATTAGGGGAGCAAAGCTTACATAGCAGTACTCTGTGTACATGAGGGTCTGCTTATGAGGGCATCCAGATCTTGGGGGCCAGTATTTAGCATTTGAATACACAGCAGCATCAGACCAACCCTTAACATTCTTGCTACAGTTAGATTTTACAAGAGCACGCGTGGATGAACCTAAAAGAAATTCATGGAGCCCAAATAAAGTTTGATCAAATAAGGATCCTTTTATTTCTAATTGTTCTGACCATCCACAGCTTTGGCTGGAGGTGTAAGGAGCAAGAGAGTGTATTTGTATGTATTTGTATAAATATATATATTCCCAAATACATAAATACAACCTGCTTACTCTGTTTAATGTTCCTTGTGAGTATGTTTCAGGGCTGGCCGTTTGGAATTGGATAACTAACTGGCTCACATAAAATCCTTTTGGTTTGTTTGTTGGTTTGATTGATTGACTTTTTGAGACAGGTTCTCTCTACATAGCCCTGGCTGTCCTAGAACTCACTCTGTAGACCAGGGTGGCCTCAGACTCAGAGAGATCCATGCCTCTACCTCCCAAGTGCTGGATTAAAGGCATGAGCCACCATGCCCAGTCACAAAATTCTTAATGTGTTTCAAAGCCCCCCTTTACTTTACAGCCTTTGTCATCTCTCTGTAGTACTAGTTGCCCTGCTTCTGCCCCTGTCTACCCGAAATACCCCTACCAGCTACTAAGCCACCCATGAGAGCTTCTGTATTAGTTTCTTTTCCTGTTTCTGTAAGAAAAAAAAATAATGAAAGCAACTTACAGAAACTGTGAGCCAAAGTCCATCCCTCCTCCTGTAAGTTGCTTTTGCTAGGGTATCATTTTCTACTATAACAGGGGATGCCGCGGCTGCAGGAGCTTGAGGGTGCAGACCACATGCATCCAAAGCCAGGAAGCCAAGGGAGAGAAATGCTTATTCTCTCTCCTTTCCGTGCAGCCCAGAATTCAAGCCTACTTTAAAGAAGTTCACACCATCGGAAAGGCAGGCACGAAAGCCAACTAACACAGCAAAACGGTCACTCAGTAAAAGCACAGAGGGCCTGGGCAGAATACAGGCTCGATCTTACAAGGCTTCCTGGGGGTGTCACGTTGCTCACAGGACCGTAGCAGCTGGGATGACATCATAAGGAACTGTCCCACTAGCTAGCAGGAGGCCGTGCTTTGTATAACTGTTACTCATGAGAATACGCCTCAGGACCCTAACCACAGGGGCCCTAACTTACTGGAGACCCCAATCCCTGCCTCCGTTCCATCCTTGTCACTGTGTAGACATCGGTTTGCCCAGTTCCTTTTCCCCTCCGGATTTCAAGCTCCTAAAACATAATCTATTGTGTTTGTCGTGGCAGAAAGTATTTCTCAGCAAATGAATACAAAGATTCTCCAAGTGATCATGTCACCAATCCCTGCCATGCCCTTCTCTTTCCAGCCTGTTTACTTCATGTTGTGCTATGTGTACTCTCCAGCAGCTACTGGGGGCGGAGCCTCTGGTCCTTCTATTTGGGGCAGAGGCAGGCCCTCATGCTACCGTGTGCTGATGTGTACACACAAAGGCCTTCCAGAGGCTATTAAAGGAAATGAGTGAATAAGACCAAATTGCATCCTATTTGGGGGGCTTCTACTTACTAATGGTGTTTTATTCCTTTCTCTACCGCCAGGATGATGCATTAACACTACGTGCTACTGAAAGGGCTCATCTGCACAGGCTTCTCCATCATGTCTGATGATAATTTATCACCAGGACCCTCACATCTTGGCCCTCCCGAGGCTTCCAAGCACTCCATACTGACACCTTCCTCAGTGGAGGATGGCAACTCACAGGAAGATGAGAGTTCACAGAACGAATCTCTATCTGATGTCGAGGATGAGTTTTCAGAGTCTATGGATGACTTAGAGTTTCTAGACTTTGAGGATGGGGAATCTGAGGAGGAGGAGGAGGAGGAGGAGGATGAGAAGGAGGACCTGAAGGAGGACGAGTTTTGGGATGAGGAAGTACTATTGCAAAGGGAAACTTATATGTTTCAAGCAGCATATATGGAAGAGAACGCATATCTAAGAGAAAAGAAGCTTCAGAAGCATCTGGAAGATGGTGAGTATCTGCAGGGAAAGGATGTCTTGAGAAGCATCTGGAAGATGGTGAGTATCTGCAAGGAAGGGGTATCTTGAGAAGCATCTGGAAGATGGTGAGTATCTGCAAGGAAGGGGTGTCTAGAGAAGCATCTGGAAGTAGATGAGTATCTGTAAGGAAGGGGTATCTAGAGAGGCATCTGGAAGTAGATGAGTATCTGTAAGGAAGGGGTGTCTAGAGAAGCATCTGGAAGTAGATGAGTATCTGTAAGGAAGGGGTGTCTAGAGAAGCATCTGGAAGTAGATGAGTATCTGTAAGGGGTGTCTAGAGAAGCATCTGGAAGTAGAAGAGTATCTTTAAGCAAGGGGTGTCTAGAGAGGCATCTGGAAGTAGAAGAGTATCTGTAAGGAAGGGGTGTCTAGAGAGGCATCTGGAAGTAGATGAGTATCTGTAAAGAGGGGTGTCTAGAGAAGCATCTGGAAGGGAGACAGTGGTTTTACGACCAGAGCATTAGGCATTGGGCTGGGTTGGAGGACACAGTAGCTCTGGCTCCCTGGTTACTCAGGCAGGAACAACAAGGATGAGAGGCAGGAAGAAACTGCTGTGCTCTCTGACTACCCTGCCCATAATGCTGACAGACAGAATGCCCTTCAGATTCTGCTCAGAATGTCTACGGGGATGGGGAGGGGAGAGTTACCCTGAATAGAGTCAGAGAGAATAGAGAGTCAGAGAGACTTGAGGAGCGTGAAGTGCCTGTTTGCTTCTGTTTTTCCATCTGTTCTTTTGCTCATTTATTTATTGAGACAGGGTTTCATTTACCCCCAAATGGCCTCAAATTCACCCTGCAGCCCAGGATGAACCTTGAACAACTGCCCCCCACCCCCGCCTCTACCTCAAGAGTGTTGGGGTTACAGCCTACAGTTGTATGTGCATGTTCTGAATGCATCCACCAGCTAAATGATATCTGTCCTGATTTCTCTGCTGTAACAGCAACAGTTTCCTTTTTGAACGAAGAATGAAGCTTTATCATGCGTGTTTTAGAAACCATATAAGATATAGGAAAACAGGAGGGAATTCATACAATGCCACCCAAGGCTGCCCTCCAGACTCCACCCACGAGTGAACTGAATGTGTGTGCACAATTAAAGAAAAGAAGAAAGCAAAAAGTATCACCAAAGATGACCACCTTTTTCATACTTTGGTTCTACTTTTCTCAGACTTATATGTACATGTGCACATATATGGACTAATTGTGCGTACATAATTTACTCATAAGATTTTGGTCCTGTGTTGGTTACTAGATTGACAGATTTCACCTTTTAGGGAAGAACCATGTTTTTTCTAGAGCAATTGTGCCTTGCTTTTAAGATATACTTATTTATGTATTTCTACCTTGTGACTGCATAAAAATAATCATGTTTCATGGACATACTTTTATATTTTATAAATGTAATGTATTGGGTTGTCTTTTTAATATTTTTTTTATTTTTAACTGACATAACAGTTTTACATATTAGTGAGTGTGCACCCAGTCAGTGAGCAGTGATCAGATGCAGAAGCAGAGAAATCTACCCTTCATGTATGTGATTCTTCCTTACGGTGGGAACATTCCAAATTCTCTGTAAACTATTTTGAAATATTCAGCCAATTGCGGTTCACTGTAGTTATCTTACTTTTCCATAGAACATTCAGAGTCACTGCACTTATTTGCAGTGCCCACTAACCATCCTCTTTCTACTGCCCCGATTCATGCATGCATACTCATCCCAGGCTAGACCACAATATAGCTATTCAATCCCTATTATTGGCCATTCATTGCTTCTAATTGGAGTGCTACGTTTTCGTCTCATTTTGATTTGTTATGTTGGCAGGTTGGGCCTATGTAGCCCTGGTGAGTGTGGTATTTATTATATAACCCAAGCTGGCTGCAACTTGAGGGTATCCTGATGCCTAGGCCTTCTGAGTGCTGGGATTGCGGGTGTACTCACCAACCCTTGTTTGGGGTTACTTTTATAAACAGCCCTTTAGACTGGGAAGTAGCTTATTTGGTACAGTGCTTGTTAGTGCCCATGAGGCCCTAGGGTTGACCCCTTATACCACATAAACTGGTATGTGGTGGTGCCTGCTGGTGATCACGACATTCTGTCATCCTCAAACACATAAAAGAACACCTACAATCTGACACTAGGCCACCAGACTCTGCCCACTAGAAGGGATAGTCTTCCTACATTGCTGAGTGATGGCTCTCAGCCAAGGACAGCCATTTTTCTACAGCCTCATTCCTGGAATTGTCAGCATTGCCTAGCGTTGGGTTTTATCCTGGCAACAGCAGCCACTGCGCTGTTTGCCCTAGCTAATGTGTCCTGGCACGGAGATTCGTGTGGCATCTTCCCAGGATGTCCTGACTGCATGATCATATCCAATCAGGTACAGAAACTAAAAACACAAAGTCATCTGCATCATCCTGATGTGGACCTAAATTAAGAACTAAATTCTATTCCTGGGACCAGTTCTATTACCCTCGGCTTTTATCTTTACATTCTCTTGGATCTCTTCAGATATAACATCCTTGATGTTATAGCAACTACCCTTGTGGAAGTTGAGCATTGCAGAAATGACTTCTCTATGGCTGGGAGACTCTCTTCTGTGTGCCTCTACTATCATGCTCCCTCTGGGGCTCCTAAGATCTCCACTGTCCAAATACCAAGTCTAATGCTAATACTGAAAAATAGCAACTCGGGCTTTTCTTCTGCACAGTATGAATCAAGCATTCTTAACATGTCCCCTCTGCGTGCTGGATCTCTGTAAATATATTACCCACTGGAGTAGGACAAACACAATGCTGTCAAGCGAATGGAACTGTGTATAAAGCACAGGCTTTGAAAATAAATGACCTGCTAACAAAAAATTGAAAAAGCACTGAAAACCCTGCAGGGAGATGTTGGAATGCTTTTAAAGGCACAGAGAAGAGCTTCTTGGGCTGTACAGACTCCAACACCACACTAGAGTATGTAAAATAGGTTACGGGGGCAGGGGTTAACAAGAAAACTCTTTGTTTTTTAAAAGAATTTATATCAAGGGTTTTAATGTAGAGCATTCTCCAAATATCTTTGAAATAACTAGTGTGGAGCACAGTATTGAACAAGAATGACTTCCTGACCCATAGAGATATACAGCAAATTGAATCAACCAAACAGATTTATTTTATAAAGGTATTTGTGTATATACATGCAAGCACTCACACATAAGTGCATGTACACATGAGCACGCACACATACACACACACACACACACTTATTTTTAGTGAATTAACTGGCATTTATATAAAAAAAAAAGAACCTTAGAAAGAACATATGAACTACCATCTCTCTTTCTGATAGGTTAATTACTAGGATTTAGAGGCAGACCACGATCTTGAGGAGGATCGGAGGCCCTATCTAGGCACATCAGGGAAGAATCTATTATCAGCTACTAATGTCTCCCATAGAATCAGTGAAGATGAAGCTTAACTTCCATTTGTTTATTAGTTAGCAAACAGGTGTCTGCCATAAAGAAGGCCTTCCTTAGGGGCTCGACTTCTTAGGTCTGGATCCCAGCTCTCTCTTACAAGTTACAGGAACTTAGACAAGTTCCTTAATCTCTTTTGTCTTGGTATCATCTCTTAATTGGGGACTAGCAACAGACTTATCTCACAGGGTGCATCAGACACACAGTATTTTGAGCCAGTGTGTAGGTTAGCTGTAAATATATACATCCCATACCACTGACTTATGAGTGGCTAGTCTTCCATGGCCATATTTTCTCTGCTTTGTGAAATGGATGTATCCAAAAAATAAATAAATAAATCGTGAGGCAGTGAAGCAAGGCATGGAAGACACGTCAGCATCAGAGATGCCCCTGGGTACCATGCCGGGCTCCAGTAACTCTTTATCACTTGAGTTAATGACAACTGCATCTGAAGCACTTGATATTATAGCATTAAGTACAATCAGATGGTTAAGTGGCCCAAATGATTAGAATTCTATTGCATGCCTTGAATCCCAGCACTCCGGCAGCAGAGGCAGGCAGACCTCCGTGAGTTTGAGGCTAGGCAGATCTACATTGTGAGTTCCAGGACAGCCAGGGTTATATAGAGAGACTATGAATCTAAAAAAAAAATGATGGGGAAGGAAGAAAACCTCCTGATCTTAAATATCCAGAGCCCCGTGATCTGTCTGGTACCTTTGGTGAGTACCTAAGGTTAGTAAAGCAAACTTGGGTCCTGACTTGTTGAGTTCTCTCCAGTTTAAACCCCCTACTGTTTAAAGAAAACCACTGTGAACACAACTTTAATTCCAGCACTTGAGAGGCAGAGACAGGTGGATTTCTGAGTTTGAGACCAGCCTGGTCTACAGAGTGAGTTCCAGGACAGCCAGGGCTATAAGGAGAAACCCTGTCTCAAAAAAAACCAAAAACATAGAGAAAGAAAGAAAGAAAGAAAGAAAGCCACTAAGAGAGAGAACACTGAAGTAAAGCAGAAGTAGGAAACTTCTATAACCCAGTCTCATCCTCACCATCAGAGACTTAACAAGATATTTTTAATGCAAAGACAAGTGCTTTGTAGGGATCAATAATGCCTTTCTGTTCTCCTCCCTGCCCCCAATAGAATTCAAGATAGATACCACATCAAGCCTGCTCGATGTTAATGCAAGGTAATAATCTTCTGGGAAAAGTCAGGTGGAAACTCAGAGATGGGGAGGGGTGGAGAGGGGAGTAAGTCCCTGAGGAAGGGTATTGAGTAAGGAGCACCTGAAAGTCACCAGTGTTCACTTGTGTCACACTATCACTCACAGAGGAGGGTTTTCTGGGTACCAAAGGTGTCCTGCAATGAAAGAGCAGGGCCTTCCAAGTTTTGGTCAAAGCCTAAGTCAGGGACAGGCAGTAACAAGAGGCAGTCAGCAAAGGGTTAACAGGCAATGCTCTCTGTGGACAGAAGAGTGGATGGACAAAGGGAAGATGCAAGCCATATGGAGAAAAACACCAGCCTGAGCATATTCCCAAGGCTTACAGTCGATAGTGACTGAAGTACTGCAACCATGACTCACGTGCCCTAGACGGCAAAAATAAAAACATCCATGCAATAACATGTGGACATCCAAGCACCCCCTTCTCCAGGCCTTTCTGGCCCTCAGGACTCTGTAAGACCCTGGGGAACTGAACATGACTTCAATAAAAATATGGATAAAGATGGGGTGGGTGCATGCTCTTCAAACGCAATGACCTGGGGTCATTAAGCACATCCATCTATGTACCCAGCTCTAAAGAAATCAGTAGAGAGGCACCCAGATTTCCCAGCATGCTCTCCTTGTCTCTGGGTCATGTACTCTATAATCCCCCACAGGTGTTCTGCAGGGCCCAGATGGGAGGTCACCTTTCCCTACTGATGACAAGGCCAGTTTGGCGGTGGTAAGAGGTGGGACTGTAAACCCTGCTTTAGTACAAGTTATAGGTCAGAGCAGTGGGCAGCTATTGGCAAGGCAGTCCTCAAGCTCTACTCCATACTGCCCTTCTGGTCTATATTTCACACCCTAGGGGCCAGAAACGGTGGATTTGATGGGTAATACACACACAAACACACACAGACACACACACACGCACACACACACACACACACAGAGTGGGATGTCAAAGGCCCTTTCTTTTTAGTTACTCCTTAACTTGCCTTGGGAACCAGTTGCAAAGGAGACTGACAGCCAGCCTGCCAAGTGTGACTCAGTTTCCCTCAGGAAATACACTCACAGTCAGCCAGGAACTTCAGGGCAGCTGCTTTTTCTCCTGGCAGCTCAGTCTTTACCTGGGAGGAGGCACTTCCACCTCCCAGGTGTAGGGAGAAGATGAGACAGTCATTAGCCCAGGGGAAGTACTCCACACACAGGACAGGTTTGGCAAATACGAAGGGTCCTCTTTATCCGGATCATCCTGGGTCACTAGGTAGACACTTAGCAGGTCTAGAACTCAAGTCATGATCCCAGGTCATTAGGTTTAAGGAGCACACACCCACCCCATCTTTACTCACATTTCATTGAGGACTTGTTCAACCCCCCTGGGGCCCGAGGGAGAACCCTGAGGACCAGAGAGGCCTAGCGGAGAGGGCATCCATATGTCATTTGACCTGAGTCCCTCAGAAAAGTATCCTAATTATTTACTAGACATAGCCACCACCCCAATATCTGCCGGACATTTCTCTTTGGGCCTGTCTCTGCCACATAGCCAACGGGTATGAAATAATTTCAGAGTGGACGCTCTCTTTCGCTCCTTTGAATTGTAGGCTGGACCCAGTGAAAATCCAGAGATTCCTGAGAAAGGACATGGTACTTGGAATTGTCCTTCTGGGCCCTATGCTGTGGAGAGTCCACACTTCATTCTTAACACCCCACCATCTGCAACACATGTGACAGCAGTGGGCCACCTACAGATATACCTCCATGCTTGGTTCTAAACTACTGTGACATGTACTTCTGTGGTTTTCACACTCCTAAAGCGACTGTAAGGCAGAAGAAGCCTCTAGAGATTATGAGCAGGGTTCTGAGCCAGGACTGATGGGTAATGTTCTAGAATATTCTGCTGTCAGTGAAGGCATTCATAGATCCTTTCAGATTTTAGTGAAACAGCAGCTGGCAACATGGCCACCCAGGTCTATTCTCTGTGATCCACAAGCTCCTAGTGTTCTGGCCTCTGCCACCTGGGACAGGCAGGATTCTACAGGAAGACCCTGTCTTCCCAACCGCACTGTGCCATGCATCTAGGATCCTAGCCTGACTTCTGCATGGAAATTAACCCTTTGCTCCCCTTTGACAGGAGCCCAGTTCTAAGTACCTCTCAAGGAACCCGTCTGACTATCTCTTCTACTGACTCCATACATGACCTGAAGTTTGCCACATCTTCCTACTACAGTTTGCCAGGAGTCTCTGCCACCCTAAGGGATCAGAGCAGTCAGACAGAATGGGCCTACAAGAGCAAGTCGGGTAAGGGAGACTCCACCCTTCCAGGACACTCTGGCCAGGCACTCGTGTCTGAGGGTACGATCGTGTGTGTGTGTGTGTGTGTGTGTGTGTGTGTGTGTGTGTGTGTGTGTGTGTGTCTGTGTGTGTATGTGTGTGTGTATGTCTGTGTGTGTGTGTCTGTGTGTCTGTATGTCTGTGTGTGTGTCTGTGTGTGTCTGTGTGTGTGTATCTGTGTGTGTGTCTGTGTGTCTGTGTGTGTGTCTGTGTGTGTGTCTGTGTGTGTGTGTCTATGTGTGTGTCTGTGTGTGTGTGCATGCATGCCTGCACATTGTGCACATTGTGTGTGTGTGTGCATTGTGCACATGTCTGATACTGAGGCTTGAGTACAGTCTCCCATACTTATGACACAGTCCTGGGTGACAAAATGTCAAGTCAAACATATTTGGGTAAGAAGTGAACGGTCTGGCAGCCCGGCCACGCACCACCTCACCTCCCAGGCCCTCCCAGAAGTATCTGCAGAGAGCCAATAGGTATTGCCCTCCTGTCTCCTGCTCACCCCTTGTTAGTTTTCCTATCCATTGCTATATGAACACAAGCAATATTTCCCTCAGGGGCAAAGGCATTCCCTCCACAGGACATGCACCGGGTTCTTTGAGGCAATAGACTATGTCTGGCTAGTTATCTGTGGAGAACAGTCAACAACCCTCAGGCCACCTCAGACTGTGCCTTGGCGTGCAGTGGAAGTTAGCCCCATCTCAAATCCAGGCAAAGCCACCGTACAATAAAAGATACAGAAGAGATTTCAGGGAGGTGGCATCAAGGGTCTCAGCTCTACCTAATTAAGATCAAAGACCCTTCCCTCTGGGTCCTAGGGATGGAACTGCATTTCTTGCCATTATTAATCATTAAAGGCCAGTCTTGGTGGTATTGACCCATGGCTGAGTCACAGATTTAGCTCCCATCTTTAATCATGACAGCAGTAAATTGGATTCCCTGTTTCTTCTCCTCCCCGCCCCCAGCCCGTGCCTGCTGAACTTTGTGCCTCAAAGGTGGCTTAAACAAAACTAGGAGCCAGAACTCCTTCAAAGGACGATGGAGACATAGGGGACAGGCCCACAGATCCGGTGGATGGTGCGAGGGGGTTCCCAGGCTTACGGGGCTCATTTGGTCCTCTCCGATCCCTGAGAGATGGGGCCATCATGGACTCAGTGACAGCTGCAGGAAAAGCTGAGCTTTTATCTAAATAGTCATAAGCAAGACTCTAAAGGGACTCACTAACTGCCTGAGAAGTGTCACCATTAAGAGAATGTGGGAGAGAAGGAGATGAAGAGGCTGGGTGTGGGAAGGAAAGACCCGAGGCCTGACCATACCATTGTGGACACGCACCAGAGAGACCATGAGAAGACCGTTGTGTTTTTCATCCACAATGCACTCACAATGCACGCTTAAAGAATACCGCTCCTGTGTCCACATTCAGGTTGTAAGCGTCATGCACCTCTGATGTGTGTGGGCACAGGCTGCAACTCTGCATCTTCCTGAGACTGAAGTCCTTAAAGCCATTCTTCGTCTGTGCTACACATCCTGTGGACTTTGCCCCAGGTCACTGTAAATTATATGAGCCTATGGACACCCTGAAACATCATGTACCGTTCTTATAAAACCTGTCTATAGTTCTGATCCTGCCCCTCAGCCCCCATATCACGGAAAGGGGTATAGAAGCTTCTAAAGTGATAACGCTTTGTGGGGGCCTCCAAGAACCACCTGTTTTTCTATCAGTTCTATTTAGTTTGTCTCTTGTCAGTTCGTCCCAGCAAACCTTAGAAAGAGGGAACCTTTCCCTCTCCCCATTAGTTATTGCAGCAGAGAATGAAGCACGAGGAAGAACGAGAAGTTACCAAGAATTCATGGGGCATCCTCTTTTCTCTTTGCCTGTGGACTAGAGTCTTTCTGGAGGACTCTGATGGTAACAGGCACATGACCGTAAGGTCAATGAATAGAACAAATGGGACAAGGGGTGGAGAGATTTAGCATCTCTCAGGGCCTGGTGTGGTGCCAAATACCAAGAGCATACTATGTCCCCAAAAGCCAAGCTGGCTGAGGAAGGCTGTCCTTCCCAAGGGCAGCCTCTTAGGTCATGTGACCAGGCTAACCCATGGAGGCAGCTTGCAGAGGCAAGCCCATCGCCATCACATCTCCTGCTGCAGCATCCTATGAAATGATTTCAAATGACTTCCCATCCTCAGCCTCGTCATCATAGCGTGTGCACAGACCAAAGTCCCAAATGATGCAGACATGACCACCTTCACACCGGTGGCATCACGGGCTAGAAAGAAAGATGAGAGAGCTTGTGACTTCCCCAAAGGGGATACGTGAGGGATGCAGGTAAGAGACAGGAGCACGGATCCAGGATGGTGAGAAGCTCAAGATCAGGAGGTGAGGAAGAGAGGGACCCAGAAACACACTCTGTGAGAAGAGAAAGATCCCTGCCACCGTGGCACACTTAATAAAGATCCCTACACAGGACAGGGACAGATAAGGATCCGTGGAGGATACATGTAGGGAGAAAGCACCTCCCACCTATTGCAGAAACATGGCAACAGGCAGAAGAATTCAAGGGCTGAGGACTCAGGACTGAAGCCAGCAGGGGAGGGTGGAGGTGAGACTCTGGTGGAGACCTGAGTGTCCTCCACACCAGACTCAGCAAAGATGCTGATTTCTAGCCCTTTATCTGCGATGACCTGAAGTCTCCATTGTTAACACAGTCCGTGGAAGACTTAGCAACATAAACAGTGGAGACCTGAGGACCTTAATGAGCTCAGGATGAATCTCACAGGACCAAGGCTCTTGTATCTAAGAAACTCTTTGTTGGGAGATTGTTCAGTACCCAAGGTCAGAAACAGTGTCTCCGATGGCACAGATTTCACTCACAAAACCACCCAGATAAATCCTTGAAACTACGACTCCCAGAGGCTGGCAAGTCTGACATGGAAAGAATACTAAACAGCAGGAAATGACTCCTGATCCAGAGGGGAGGACCGGAAAGACTATTTACAGCTCCAAGAGACTATCTAGACATATGGCAGATCATAAACAAAGGAGACCAGAAATCCTAACCTTACATCTCTGCTCCGAGAAATCAAGCTTACTGCCTGGCATGTAGCTGGCAACGCTAATTATTTGTTAAATGCTTTTGACAAGATGATTGAACCCCACTTCTGATTCAAGATTAGATTGTGCTGGTAAAAGAGCACATCTTACTCCGAAGAAACAGAATCGTATATAACAAAAGCACTGTGTTTTAAAACGTGGATAAGCTGGGGACTGCTTCTCCAAGCTGCCTGTCAACAGAGATGTGGCCAAGGTTGGGAAACTCTCCAGAGTGTGAACCACTGTGTGTGTGTGTGGAGGGGGGGCACAGTGTGTGCTCTGGTGGACATGAACTTGTATTTTGTTTTCAGTGCTGAAAATGAAACCCAATGATTTGAACATCCTGAATGTACTCTACCAAAGTCACATCACAGCTCAATGGTCTGGGATTCCAAAGAATCATGTACAGAGGTAAAAGAAAGAAAAAAGAAAATTCTCAAGCATGAATGGAGAAAAATGATTCTGAACTTTAAGAATATGGTCAGGAAAACTGAATTCCAGGATAAATATTCCTGTCCAATAATGACGGTAACAATAGAAATAAAAAGCAGTGGCTATTTTGTTTATAGACTTGCTTTTCTGTATGTGTGCCATGTTGCAGTACCCACAGAAGCCAGAAGAGGGCGCTGGATCCCCTACAACAGCAGTTTTAGGCAGTTGTGAGCCACCTGATATGGGTGCTGCAAACCGAATCCAGGTCCTCTGCGAGAGCAGCACGTGCTGTGGACCCCTGAGCTGCGTTTCCAACCCCAGGGACTGTGTTACAATGTAACTAGAGCACAAAGAAGGTTATGACAGCCCGGCCTGCACTGCCAGTTGCCGGATGTCATGGAGGCCCATTCTACAGCCACTGTTTCATTTTTACTTCACTGGCAAAGAAAATCATCTTCAGAATAGAAAAAAGCACAGCAAACTGAATAAGAAGCAGCAGAAACCAAGGTTGTTGAAAAAGTCAGAAGAGAATAACAACTGTTGCCTTCTGACTTAGACAAAATAGCCTCCTTCAAATATACAGAGGCTGGTTCAACCATCTTTCTGGGATCTGAGGAATCAGGGAGATGAGCTCGTGCTAATCTAGGGTAGATGTTGAGAGTAAAATACCCTCAACAGACCAATATACAGCTAACAGGGACAGTCACTTAATGTTGGTTGTCATTTCTTGGCAAAACAGGCACAGTCAAATGTAATAATCCTGCAGCACCAAATCCCATCAGGCCTCTAATGCCCAACGGCTTTTCAGTGTTCGGGGATAAGACAGAGCAATAAGAGCCGGAAGCTAAAGCAAGATGATGAAGTAATAACAGAACTGTGCTACCCCTGGGCTGGTGGTCCTGGGTCCTATTGGAAAGCAGGCTGGGCAAGCCACAAGGAACAAGCCAGTAAGCAGCACCCTCAAGGCCTCTGCATCGGCTCTGTCTCCAGGTTCCTGCCCTGCTTGAGTTCCTGTCCTGACTTCCTTCAGTGATGGATGTGTGAGCCAAATAAACCCTTTCCACCCCAAGATGCTTTGGTCATGGTGTTTCATCACGCCAATAGTAACCCTAACCAAGACAGATACGTTTCTGAGCTTGGTGTCCTATGGGAGTGCTGGAGCTCAAGATGAAAAAAAAAATAGTGGTGCTGTCAGTGCACATGTGTGGGACCTCTCGTCGGAGCCCTGGGACCCCAATGCTGTCAGTGCACATGTGTGGGACCTCTCGTCGGAGCCCTGGGACCCCAATGCTGTCAGTGCACATGTGTGGGACCTCTCGTCGGAGCCCTGGGACCCCAATGCTGTCAGTGCACATGTGTGGGACCTCTCGTCGGAGCCCTGGGACCCCAATGCTGTCAGTGCACATGTGTGGGACCTCTCGTCGGAGCCCTGGGACCCCAATGCTGTCAGTGCACATGTGTGGGACCTCTCGTCGGAGCCCTGGGACCCCAATGCTGTCAGTGCACATGTGTGGGACCTCTCGTCGGAGCCCTGGGACCCCAATGCTGTCAGTGCACATGTGTGGGACCTCTCGTCGGAGCCCTGGGACCCCAATGCTGTCAGTGCACATGTGTGGGACCTCTCGTCGGAGCCCTGGGACCCCAATGCTGTCAGTGCACATGTGTGGGACCTCTCGTCGGAGCCCTGGGACCCCAATGCTGTCAGTGCACATGTGTGGGACCTCTCGTCGGAGCCCTGGGACCCCAATGCTGTCAGTGCACATGTGTGGGACCTCTCGTCGGAGCCCTGGGACCCCAATGCTGTCAGTGCACATGTGTGGGACCTCTCGTCGGAGCCCTGGGACCCCAATGCTGTCAGTGCACATGTGTGGGACCTCTCGTCGGAGCCCTGGGACCCCAATGCTGTCAGTGCACATGTGTGGGACCTCTCGTCGGAGCACTGGGACCCCAATGCTGTCAGTGCACATGTGTGGGACCTCTCGTCGGAGCACTGGGACCCCAATGCTGTCAGTGCACATGTGTGGGACCTCTCGTCGGAGCACTGGGACCCCAATGCTGTCAGTGCACATGTGTGGGACCTCTCGTCGGAGCACTGGGACCCCAATGCTGTCAGTGCACATGTGTGGGACCTCTCGTCAGAGCACTGGGAACCCTCGTCGGAGCACTGGGACCCCAATGCTGTCAGTGCACATGTGTGGAACCTCTCGTCGGAGCACTGGGAACCCTCGTCGGAGCACTGGGACCCCAATGCTGTCAGTGCACATGTGTGGGGACCTCTCATTGGAGCCCTGGGACCCCAATGCTGTCAGTGCACATGTGTGGGACCTCTCGTCAGAGCCCTGGGACCCCAATGTTGTCAGTGCACATGTGTGGGACCTCTCGTCGGAGCCCTGGGACCCCAATGCTGTCAGTGCACATGTGTGGGACCTCTCATTGGAGCCCTGGGACCCCAATGCTGTCAGTGCACATGTGTGGGACCTCTCATTGGAGCCCTGGGACCCCAATGCTGTCAGTGCACATGTGTGGGACCTCTCATTGGAGCACTGGGACCCCAATGCTGTCAGTGCACATGTATGGGACCTCTCGTCGGAGCACTGGGACCTTGATGCAAACCCAACCCTCCTGGAAAGGTACAGCAGGTTCACGTCTCGTCCTCATGAGCCCCTTCCCCTTTTGCTGCCAAGGATGGAACATAGGTTGTGAGTGTGTATGTAAGAGTATGTGTGTGTATGAGAGGGTGTGTGAGAGAGTGTGTATGTGTATATAAGTGTGTAAGAGTACGTGTGTAAGAGTGCGCTTGTGTGCATGTTTGTGGGTGCACACCTGCTTAGGAATATGAAGAGATGCCAACACAAAGGAGCAGTAACAGAAAGGTTTCAGCAGACATAAACCAGAGTGACCCTAAGGTGCTAAAGGAAAACACAGTAAACGAAATGCAAGCTCAGCAGATCCGTCTCTCCCTGCTGTGTGTCTCCTGGGGAGCTCTTGGCATGGGAAAAGCTGAGGGACTTCTTTGCTTTGTAGACAAGAGTACCCCACAGTGCAGCCCCACAGCCTCAGAGCCTCCTGGCCCTACTCTAGTCCCTACAGCAAGAGTTAAAACTCCTCTCCTCTGGGCCTCCAGCCAGGGGACGCCTCTGATTTACTCCAGTCTTTCAGTAAGTTGCCAGAAAAGGGAAAAGGGGGCGTCTAAGTTAAGGCAGCCACACCCCACAGCCTCCTCCCCAGTTCGGCCCTTGGGTACCAAGAACCTCAGGCCCCACTTGCAAAACATGGACCCATCACAAAGCCCAAGACTCAACTCAGAATGTCCACTCTCATCTTTTCACAGGACTATCCTTAAAATCCAAAACAAGACTGAATCAAGACTCCTCCCTGTTAATCTACTCAAAATCTGACTTGGAAGGTAAGGATTGTGCTGATTTTAAATGACTGTAGAAGTTACTGGTCTAGACACAAGGAGGTAAGAGGCACAAAATTAGCTGGACCCGTGCTGGTAAAAGCCCTTCTTCAGCCAGGCAACCTCAATTAAGATCCATAGCCAAGGCTTCATCCCTGGAACATAGCACCAAGGAAAGACACTGAATCAGAGGCAGGGGCATGGATCTTTTGAAAGGAAAGGAAACAGTACCCATGATTGGAGGCAGGAGGGAAGATAATGGTTGTTATACATAGCCCATCCAATGACATCTTTTGTGCACTGAGCGGGATATTGAAATAAACAAAACCTGATCCAAACCCTAATGAGAAAGAAGAAATAGGAAGGAGGAGAAGGGACCCGCCTAGTGAGTGCACACTACAGGCCCGCCCACCCTGCTGTGGGCCTAGGAGACCTCTCTCTACCTGGGTGCCTTGCCCTCCATTACCTCCTCTTACCCCTCAGCTACTTAAGAGGTGATCTTAAAATCAGTTCCCTCAGGGTCCACACATGGTATTTCAGCAATTGAAACAGAGAAAGAGGAAGGTTATAATAAGAGTCAACTTAACCCATTATTTAGCGATTCTTGCAGAGTACTGTGGGCTGGGAATGGACCCCAGGTGGTGGCTCCCTTGCTAATCCATCTTATACCAAGTCCTGGAGGGGAATCTGGGCACATGCTGGCACACAGCCCCCAAACCTCCCAAAGAAGGGAGATTAAACAGACAGAGTCTCCAGAGTGAGAGAGAATGGCCCAACCAGGACAGGGCTAGAAGTCTGTCTCCATATTCAACAGCCTTGGTTCAAGAAGGAACCCCACGTTTAAAGTGGACCTAGGCTGTGGCTGAGTTTGTGAGGTAAGAGAAACAGCTTTCCTGAGGTCTGATGTGTCTCATCATACACTAATCCAGTGCCATCTTGGTAGAAAAAAAATAAGTTTGGCAGGTCTACACATGAGTCCCTCACTTTATTAAGTGTTTGTCAATGAGAGTTAAGCTGACTCCCACAAGAGATGAAGACAGGAGAAAATCCATTGGGTGGCGCATCACAGCCTGCACTGCGCCCCTTCATCACAAAACGTGAGCAATGGAGAGTCATGCTCGCCAGAAAGCAATGTAGGGACTTAACTGAAGGGAAGAAGTTGAGATGTTCTGATCTGAGCTCACGACCTATTCTGTACCCACCCATACCCCGTAGCCTGTCCAACAAACTCTTTCAAACTCCAGACTACCCATCCCAGCAGCCTCTCTGCTACTCCAGATAGCTAGCCATTAAATATGACTTTCTCGGTCTGAATCCATTGCCACGGTTGTTTTGGAGAAACACTGTTCAAATGTCAATATGCAACACAGTTGTATTGGAAAGATACTTCAGTGGAAGAATTCTTCCCTAGTAAGGGGAGTCCTGTTTGAGTGCAGATTCTCAATGACAAGGTCTGGGAAACGCTGGCTTTCTACTGGGCTCTCGGTTACTTCTGATGATCCGTGGATCATAGTCCAGGTATCCAGACTTTAGGACAGCATGTAGATTTGCGTCACAGTAGACAGTCCAACCTAGCTCTTTGCCTCACCTACCTAGGCCAATGAGAGGAGTGGAAGAGTTAAAACTGATCTGAATTTTGTCTAGATGTTCATTAATCTCCAGGGTCGGGCTGCCCATTGCTCAGAGCTGGTCCTGGACTAGCCACTGATTTTCTTCTCCCTCCCCTCATCTGCTGTCAAACAAAACCTTCAGTGATCCAGCCAGACAAGCCTTACCGTGCAGTAAGAATAGGAGACGCAGAAAGGCCCTTGGCAATGGGATGAGACTCTGGTAATGAGAAAGAGAAAGAGATGACAAACACAGCCTCGACAGGCGGGAATCACATCCACAGGGCAGGGAGAGGTGAGTGGGTGGAAATGGCTGTGAAGAGATATCACGGGAAGGGGATTCACACCAAAGGCAAGGCAGAGTGATCAGACACCCAGACTGATGATTCTGGACCACTGAGGAACCAGGCCAGGGTTGAGAGGCTCAGGCCTCAGGGTATGAAGCTCCCACTAAACAGGCTTAACAAGGCACTAGCTACAACCAGGTTTCAGAAAGAAGGGAACAGGTGGGTCAAGGAGACGACTCAGGAGGTGAGTAAGCTTTGACCACGCAAAGGTTTCTCGCAGTGGAATATGGGGATCGCTGTTTTGACTCTGTGTGGGAATATACACGGCTCAAACATTTATCACAAATCCAAGTGTTCGGTTCTATCAAGAAGAGCCATAGAAGAGATGCATCAAATAAAATGGAATCAAAATAGGTTCTTAATCAAATGCAGGAGTGGGGGTCAAGGGGGACGTGCTATTGGGAACTGTGTGTACCGGCCCTTGGCCTCCATCAGCCCTTGCCTCTGAGCCACTGTAAAGATGAGCCTTCTTTGGGCGGTGGTGGCACACGCCTTTAATCCCAGCACTTGGGAGGCAGAGGCAGGAGGATTTCTGAGTTCGAGGTCAGCCTGGTCTACAAAGTGAGTTCCAGGACAGCCAAGGCTACACAGAGAAACCCTGTCTCGAAAAACCAAAAAAAAAAAAAAGATGAGCCTTCTTTTCCTCATGGCTCCAGTGAAGGGCTAGGGTGTAAATAGGGCTAGGGTGTGAATAGAGCTAGGGTGTGAACAGGGTTAGGGTGTGAGTAGGGCTAGGGTGTGAACAGAGCTGGGGTGTGAACAGGGCTAGGGTGTAAACAGAGCTAGGTTGTGAACAGAGCTAGGGTGTGAACAGGGCTAGGGTGTGAACAGGGCTAGGGTGTGAGCAGAGCTAGGGTGTTAACAGAACTAGGGTGTGAACAGGGCTAGGGTATGAGCAGAACTAGGGTGTTAGCAGAGTTAGGGTGTGATCAGGGCTAGGGTGTGAGCAGAACTAGGGTGTTAACAGAGCTAGGGTGTGAGCAGGGCTAGGGTATGAGCAGGGCAAGGGTGTGAGCAGGGCTAGGGTGTTAACAGAGCTAGGGTGTGAACAGGGCTAGGGTGTGAGCAGGGATAGGGTATGAACAGGGCTAGGGTATGAACAGAGCTGGGGTGTGAACATGCCTAGGGTGTAAATAAAGCTAGGGTGTGCACAGGGCTAGAGTGTGAACAGAGCTAGGGTGTTAACAGGGCTAGGGTGTGAACAAGGCTAGGGTGTGAGCAGAGCTAGGGTGTGAACAAGGCTAGGGTGTGAGCAGAGCTGGTGACATTGCAGATGGCACAGGTCTTATAAGACAGATCCACCTCTTGCTCCTTGCCTGGTACAGCCCTGTCCCCACCCTCCAGGGGACAGATAATGTTCTCATCAGAACAGAAGCAAAGGCCACAGGAAACCTCCAAAGGAATTATTAACCAGAAATAAAGCTCTTTTTATTCGGCCCAGTCTCAGCTCTGGCCGCTGCTTGAGACAGTGCTCCCCCTGACTTGAGCATGGAGCCCAGTGACACTAAGAAGCTCGGTGATCACAGGGAGCACTCACTGCTCTGCATGCAGGGGTGCTACTCACCTCCTTCTTGCAATGAACACTCACTTTTTCCGTCAAGTAACTCCAGTCTATTCGATAAACCTGTTAAAATAAGGAGTCACCAGTGATGAGGTTTTGCTGATCTATCAGGCCCCAACCAGGCACAGACTCCGTCTCTGGTAGCCACAGGAGGCAGGGACAACACAACGCAGAGCATCTCGTCCTTGTCATTAGCCTCGTGGTCCCTTGGGCTCCTATTGTGCCTGTTCTCTGTCTTTTCCTCTCTGATGTTAGCCACAGGAACTCCTGAGTGCTTGCTTGAACCCCCACGGGTTCTCATTGGGCACTCCTAAATGGCTTTTCAGAGCTACTGTAGGAACACATTGTGTTTCTAGAATCACACTACAAGTACCATCATCCTTGCTGTGCCAAGTGCCCCAGTGGTGCTGGCCGCACGTGCACCCCTGTAAGAAGCAATTGGGGAAAATGGCCATCTGTGAATTCTCAACTGATGCAATGTTGTCTAGATCAAACTGTAGATATGCATATGAGGCCTGCAGACAGAAGGGACCTAGTCAGTCACCCTGACGAGAGGTGGGGCTTTTTCCACTGGACCCAAAATCAACAGGTGGGGATCACAAGGAACACCCCTGCTCTGGACCCCAAACCCTAATAAGGGCACAGAACTAAATGAACTAAGCCAGTCCTGTGGCTCCCAACTGGGTTTCCCGGGCTCTCTGGGTGTCCCATCTCCAAGGACATCCTGAAGCTGAAGCAACAAGCTACTGTCATTTCCCTAGAGACCCAGTTATCCAGTGAGAGCCACTTCCTGCAAGCCCTACCTTAGGAGCCAGCCACATCTTCCCTGGAGGAGGGAAAGAGACCAGAGTTCTAATTATCAGTTCCACATTTCAATTTGCACTCCCATCACCCTCAAGGCCTGAGGCCCCTTCCCTTTTCCTGAGCCACCGGCTAGGGCTGACACTAAATGCAAATGTATGCAGTATTTCTGGTAGAGCCTCTTGAACTGTTTGGACTGGGGAATTCTCTCCTGTCTTGACTTGCAACGGTGATGATAGGCAGGCCCAGAAATCAGCAAATTTGAGAGAACTACTGGGAGATAGATACAGTTCTTGGAATTTCTGACATGGAATCACATTCAGACTAAATCTCCCTTGAGAATACAAAGTCCCTCTGCCAGGCCCCAAAGAACTCTGACAGCTTAACCCCTGCCCTCCATCTCCTCTGTTGGCTCCACAGACACCAGATACCTGCTCCACACCAGGTATCCAGTGCTTTTGCAATTTTTCAACATGTGTCTCCAGTCTCACCACGGGGCGGTGGAGGGGCAGGGGTCAGGGGGTAGTACCACCCAATCCCCCAGCCACCTGCCTGTTCTCCACCTACTTCATACAAGCATTGCTTTGTCGAGCTGACGTCCACCAGACACCAGGACCACAGCGGCTCCCTTAAACCAGCCACTGAAATGGTTTATTCCATGCCTATTTTACTATTACCTCCCGTTGAATAACTTGATGAGTGTGCGTCATCAAGGGGGGCACCTGTGAGTTTTTTGTTTGGTTGGTTTGGTTTTTTTTTTTTTTGAAATGATGAGGTCATAAATCTCTTTCTTTTTATCCTTGTTTTCTTTTCTCTCTCTGTTTTTTTTTCTCCACCCCCCCCCAAATGTGCTTCCTTTTGATCTTCCTCCCCAAATTGAAAGAATCAGACAGCTTCCATCAAGGGGCCTTTTGGGACACACTCATGAATGAGCCTTTCGACAAGCAGGAAGAGGGAACCTTTGAAGTAAGTGGGGGAAGTGCTGTGGTCCCCTACCTCCAAGGAGACATGGCTTTACGTGGCTGCATAAGACTGGGTAATAGCAGGCCACACTTTGCATCCTTCCAGAACATTCCTGGGGACAAATGGTCTGAGCAGGCATCTCCTAATGCAAGCCCCTCACCACCCAGGGCCTTGCCACCAGAGGACGCGAAATACAACCACTTATTCATTGCCTTAGGTAGTCTGATTCAACCTAGATTTTGAGTCTTGAAGTTACCCAGTGCACATGATTTTTAAATATTGAAATAACAAAAAGTCAGTAAAATAGATGTTTCAACCCTCCTCCTTACCTCCCATAAGTAGCTATTAGGTAGTGTTCTTTATAGGCACATCTGGAAATATTAATACATATTAAATATACTGATCATTACAATAGCACAACTAGCCACCATGAGACCAGAATATACATTCTATTTCTCACTTTTCCCTTAATAATATATTTTGGAAATCTGTATTTCATTGAATATCTTATATAAGTATTTAACTGATACCTATCCCTATCATTGGGTATTTTTCCAGTATATACAGTATATAATACACATACACACACACACACACACTCAAGAAAGAGAGAAAATCTGCATCCTTGACTCAAAAGATAATGATAGCTGTATGTAATAGCCTACACCTGTAATCCCAGCACTGGGGGGAGGGGAAGGGTGAAGGAAGATGAATGTGAGTTTGAGTCAGCCTGGGCTACATTGTAAAGCCCCGTGGGCCCCCTCCCAAAGCAAGTTTCTGTTCAAATATGTTGGGCTGTTCTCCTTCTCCCAAGAGACAGACCAGGACCCATCTGTCAGAGTGGAAATAGTGACATGCTGCCGCATGCACTCAGGCTGCATGAGAATGGGGCACCTTCCCTGCTCATGAGCTTCACGTGTCTCTTCTACGAGACCTTAGCCGGTGTCTTTCTGCCAGTCTCCCACCACGGTGCTTACATCGTTTCCTTCCTGGTTTGTAGGAACTTCTTTTTTTTTTTCTTAGATATATTCTTTATTTACATTTCAAATGATTTCCCCTTTCCTGGCTCCCCCCTCCCCGAAAGTCCCATAAGCCCTCTCCCCTCGCCCTTTTCCCCAGTCAATCCCCTCCCTCTTCCCTGTCCTGGTATTCCCTACACTACTGCATCAAGCCTTTCCAGGACTAGGGGCCTCTCCTTCTTTCTTCTTGGGCATCATTTGATATGTGAATTGTGTCTTGGGTATTCTGAGCTTCTGGGCTAATATCCACTTATCAGTGAGTGCATTACCATGTGTGTTCTTTTGTGATTGGGTTACCTCACTTAGGATGATAGTTTCCAGTTCCACCCATTTGCCTAAGAATTTCATGAATTCATTGTTTTTAATAGCTGAGTAGTATTCCATTGTGTAAATATACCACATTTTCTGTATCCATTCTTCTGTTGAGGGACATCTGGGTTCTTCCCAGCTTCTGGCTATTATAAATAGGGCTGCTATGAACATAGTGGAGCATGTGTCCTTATTACATGCTGAGGAATCCTATGGGTATATGCTCAGGAGTGATATAACGGAGTCCTCCGGTAGTATCATGCCCAGTTTTCTGAGGAACCACCAGACTGATTTCCAGAGTGGTTGTACCAGCTTGCAATCTCACCAACAGTGGAGAAGTAGGAACTTCCTTTTTAAGTTGTATTTAGTGTGTATGTGTGTGTGTGTGTGTGTGTGTGTGTGTATGTGTGTGTTTTGTCTGCATGCAATGTGCATGCCTTGTACCTACATAGGCCAGATGAGGGGACCAGAACTCCTAGAAGTGGAGTTACAGATGGTTGTGAGCCACCATGTGGTTGCTGAGATGTGAACTCAGGACCTCTGGAAGAGCAGTCTGTGCTCTTAACCCCTGAGCCATCTCTCCAACCCCCTTTTAGTCCTTTTCAGTCTTGCAAATCCTTCCAGGTCTTCCCCGCCCTGTGGTCATTTCTCATCTTTACCTTGTCTCATTGAGAAGTAGTTTTCCTTATAACTGCTATTATGTTTATTAAAAGCTTGTTTTACACTCAAAAAGTATTTCATAAGTCACTTGGCTTTTTTCTTACTTCTGTAAGGAATCTTTTGAAAAGTATAACTGAGGTGTATTTCACACACACACACACAGACACACACACACATATATATATAATTTACATATATATATGTATGTGTATATTATATACTTAATTATATATAATTTAAGAGGCCCAACCAGAGGGCCCTGAAACATTGAGAATCCATTTTACATTTTTAAAAGTCACTCTTTATGGATGGTGGAAAAACTGAGGACAAGGAGAAAGGCAACTTCACGATGTCAGTGCAGGCGAACTGCACTGATGTCTGGTTGCTTAGGGACATGACATAAGACCCGGCAGGCTGGGAGAGTAGAGGAGAAAGGAGTGCTTGCAGGTTAAGTCAGAAGCTCCCACATGAGTACTGAGTGCCTGTAAGATATCCAGATAAAATCCAGTTAATATCCAAGAGTAAGCTAGGCAGTGCTTGCGTAACCTTTAATCCCAGAACTGGGAGGCAGAGGCAGGCTGATCTCTGAGTTCAAAGCAAGCCTGGTCTACAGAGTGAGTTCCAGGCTAGTACAGGCTACACAGAGAAGCCTGATCTTGAAAAACAACACAAAACAAAAAAAAGCCAAGAATAGTCCATCTTGAGCCTCGGAGAACGATCTTGGTTGGGGAGGCTGGCATGGAATCTTCATTAGTTTATAGAGTTCTGTAGTAAAGTAGCAAGGAGGGATTGACTTAAACAGCAGAAGATGACTTTCGGGTCTGGATGCTAGATGCCCAAAGTCTAGGGGTCAGCAGCCTTGGTCCTTCTGAGAGCTCTGGGGGAAAGCTCCGCCCCAGGCCTCTCTCAGGCTTAAAGATGGCTGCTTCCTGTCAATTTCTGCCATCTTCTCTCTGTGTCTTTCTTGAGTCTAAGTCACGTGGGATGAAGGTTGTGGTAGTGAACACCGAGGGTCAGCTTGACGGGATCTAGAGACACCTAGGAGACAAAGCTCTGGGCGGGGGGGGGGGGGGACTCCGCCTCCCTAACAGTGAGGGACAGCTCTCCATGGGCTGGGATCTTAGACTGGAATAAAGAGAAGGGAGCTAGGCAACAATGCCGTGTGCCTGTGACCCAGAGGCAGCACCAGGGCTCAGACACCGGTCTCCCGACAGGCAGCGCGCTCCGCAGCTCTGCTGCACTAGGACACAAAGGGATGCGGATCTTGGCTCGCTGCTCTGCGGGTTCCTATCTAGGATGGGGTAGCCCCGGACATTTCAGCCCTCTGTCATACCCTGAGCCAAAAGCAAGGGGCGGGCAGAGATGAAGGTTATGCAGGCCCTTTAGGTAGCATTGCCTCCGGCAGCCTAAACACCTCGCACTAAGTTCCATATCTTAAAGGTTCCATTATCATCCGGGAGCTTACAGCCTTAAGATGGGGACCTTTCCGGGTACATTCAACCTCCAAAGTGTGGCTCTCACCAATATCATGTGACAAAATAGTATTTCTCCAGGCAACCTGAATAGAAACCATGTGTGGGCAGGTTTAACCAGCCCAGGAGAAGTGTCACATGGTATAGGCAACTGCTAGTACTTCTGAGGAAACTTTTGAGGGGGCCCCAAAAGCCACTGGGGCACAACTTGACGTAGGGTTCTTAAACTCTCCTAGTAGTACCCTGAATCCCCAATCCACTTGTTACTTCTAATTACTAAGATACATTCATGCACCACAAGTCTTGCTAAGCAAATATTTTCTTATTTTAACGACCAGAGATTTACCTAGGAGGTACACATGCTGGCTAAATCAACTGGAGCAGCACAGCCTAGAGAGGACAAGAACCTTGAGGGAAGCCATTCGCTTGGGTCTATTGCCTGGGGGATTACAGTGGACACTGTGTTTTCTGGCAAACAGAATATGGAACGTAAATTGTGCTGAGAGACGGCTGGCCAGGCACTCATCCCATCCCTGGGAAGGGTTGTCAGCAGGAACGTGGAGGCAGAAATGCCAGTACCAGGGCTTTAACCTCAAACTTACCTGAAGCAGTGGGGAAAAGAGATTATTCAGAGATGAGGACCAGAAAAGCCAGCCCCAAGCTGTCCCCTTAACCTAGAAATACTATGAACCCCAAGCTATATCCCTGTGACTGTCCCACATCAGATGTAACTTTGAAAGGTCAAGGTTAGTCACCCACTCACTGTAGGAGGCTAACAAGTGAATGGCACGCAATCCAGTATCACACACTGAAAAATATCAATCATAGTAACCTCAGCTTGGAGAGGGTCTGGGAACAGGTGTGATCAGTCCCTGGCTCCTCTCCAGGAGGTCAACCTTTGTCATCTGCCAAAAGAGATGTGAGAAAGAAAGCCTGTGAGGACATACCTGTGGGCAGTCAGCGGCACAGCCGTGGCACAGAATGGTCCCATTTATGGACTCATAGCTAAGATTATCACAACTGCTCTAGGTGTCGCAGAGCCTCGGCACTGAGTAAGTCAGCCATCCCTGGGAGCTCGGTCATTTGTAGAATGCAGGAAGCTTCAAATGTGAAAGAGTCTATAAATGTTTATAGTCTAGAACTATCTTCACAGCCAAAACATGATTTTGTGTTCCCAAAAGATTTCTCAGCATACAAATACTAAATATGATTCTTCAGGGGGTGGGGCAAACAAGAGGAGGGTCTGATAGTAATGGGAGATTTCTTTTATCTTTTAATTTATTCACTTCATATCCTGATCGCTACCCCCCATCACCCACTTCCACAATCCCTCCCCTATCCCCCTCTTCTCCTCTGACAGGGTAGAGGCATCCCCTAGCACATCAAGTCTCTGCAAGGCTAGGTGCATCCTCTCCCACTGAGGCCAGACAAGGCAGCCCAGCTAGAACATATCCCATATGCAGGCAATAGCTTTAGGGACAGCCCCCATTCCAGGTGTTCAGGACTCACATGAAGACCAAGCTGCACATCTGCTACATATGTGTGGGGAGGCCTAAGTCCAGCCCAGGTGTGCTCTTTGGTTGGTGGTTCAGACTCTGAGAATGCAAAGGGTCCAGGCTAGTTGACTCTGTTGTTCTTCCTGTAAAGTTCTTATCCCCTTAGGGGCCTGCAATCCTTTCCTCAACTCTTCCATAAGAGTCCCCAAGCTCCATCCACTGTTTGGCTGTGGGTGTCTGCATCCCTCTGAGTCAGCTGCTGGGTGGAGCCTCTCAGTGTGGGCAGCCATGCTAGACTCCTGTCTGCAAGCATAACAGAGTATCATTAATAATCAGTGATTGGTACTTGTCCATGGGATGAGTCTCAAGTTGGGACAGTTATTAGTTAGCCATTCCCTAAGTTTCCTCTTCATCCCCCATTCCTGTATGTCTCGTAGACAGGATAAAATTTCCATCAAAAGCTTTGTGGGTGGGTGGTGTCTCTATCACTCCACTTGGGTTCCTGCCTGACTACAGGAGGTGACCTCTTCAGGTTCCATATCCCCAGTGCTGTGAGACTCAGTTAAGGTTACCCCGTAATGGGAGGTTTCTTTATTTTTTTATCCTTTTGTATTTTTATGTAGCATGTATGTGTGTGCGTGTGTATGTGCATGAGTGCATTCATGCTACAACATGTGTAGAACTCAGAGGACACGTCTCCTTGCTTCACTTATTGAGGCGGAGTCTCTCTTGCTTTTCTTTTTATATATATTTAATGCATATTATATAAGCACACATTTGTATATAATTGGGAATTGAACTCAGGTCCTCTAGAAGAGCAGTCAGTGCTCTTAACCGCTGAGCCATCTCTCCAGTCATCCCCTCTCTCGCTTTGCTGCTGCCACTCTACATCCTCCATGCTTGTGGTCTCAAGCTTCTGGGTAATTCTCCTGTCTCACCATATGGATGCTGGGATTACAGGTGCATGCTGCCACACCTGACTTTTTACATGAGTTTTAGTAGACAAACTGGGGTCATTAGGCTCGGGTGGTCATCACCCTGGCTCTGGGAGATTTCTTTAATCCTTCCAGCTCCTCTGAAGCCTCGCACACACAAGGTGGGCATTTCTTAGTCTTATATGAAAATGTCACCTGCCACAGCTGGAGTCAGGAAAGTTATTGACTGACTGACAGCATCATCGATCCTACTTCTGGGCCATTTCATTCTGTGATCCTTTCGTAGTCTCTTCCCAGCACCTACCAGTCTGTGTTTAGGGAGATACTCCGGGAGCTGGCAATCCAGGGTGAACTGGAAGATGACCAGGACATACCCCTAAGTAAGCTGATGGAAGGGGAAAACAGGAAGAAGCTGGGAGCCCTGTAAGTAACCGACAAGGGTGGCTGGTCAGTGGGTTCCAGAAAGCCAGATGTGGAATCGGGCAAGTGTAAATACCACAGCCCAGGGAAGAGAACTGAACTAGGGTTGGGCTGGAGCCCGGAGTCAGGAAGCAAGCCCGGGCCAGGTACAAGAACATGGATAACACGCAGGAGTCAGATGCACACGAGACCCGAAGTTCAAAAGGAAGGAAATCCTATGAATGCAAAGCCAAAACAAGAACAAATGCAAACAATGTCTTTGCTTTGTATGTTGGTGTGGATGTGGGTAAAAGACATTGACCGTTGTGGGAGGGTGGTACTTGGTTGGATTTTCAAGATAAATCACATTGGCTAAGCCTGCTTGACATTTTTCCTACCATGACTGATTTTCTGTCTGTCTTCCACGGATATCAGTGTCATATTTTTTTGGTTGGATCTAGCAATCTGAATGAGTGCATCTTGTTATTTTGAGTTTTAAGGGGTTTCAAATAGTTCTGCCCAGTTCGTGGACAATGTTATTTTCTATGCCATGTCCACATGTCACCCCCATGTGAATCAGGTAAACCATAGAAAATATGGTTGCAGGAACTTAGCTCATACAGCTACCCTGGCAGCTGAACCTACCTGTCTGCCCTTGGGCCCAAGATGACCCTCACTGGACTCATTTTGAAAGACTTTGGATTCATTCAAGTACTCACACTGATCAGTTATAGGCCATGTGGGAAACCCTGAGCAGATGTCACATGCCATTCTTAATTCTTGAGCATGCTGACAGAAAGGGAATCTGGGTCACACCACAGAGTTCTCTGTCTCACTTTCCCTGATGTAAGATTCCACAGCCTCTAGGCCCACAGTGCCATGTAGTGTGAGATGCAAACATGGATTAAGCTTGACTTTTAAAGATGATTTATGTTCCCTTCAGGTTGAGGAAAAATTTTGAAAAATACAAAGAAGCAATTATGTGGATTATGAAGCAACGTGAAGGTAAGAACCATTCCGGTCTCCACCCATATGAACAGCCTTCCGCTCTCCGCCTACATCTGCCCTCTGCCTGCCTGCTTGCTTGCTTCCAGTTAGCTTTCTCCTCTCTAATACTTACTATTCAGGACTCATTGCCCAGGGAATGGCGCCACCCACAACTCCCCATGTCTTCCTACATTAAATTAACAATCAGGACGCTTCCCACAGACATACCCACGGGCCAACCTGATCTAGGTAATTTCTCATGAAGACTCAGTTCCCATGTGATTCTCAGCTGTGCCAAATTTACCGTTAAAACAAACCAGTACAACTTGTAACTTGAAAACGAAATAAGGCTGGGTTCACCATAATGCACCACCATCATGCCTGCCTACACCCTGTCTCTCTAGACACCTGGAAGCCTAAAGAGTTTGGGCTGTCTACACAGAAAAGCAACAGTTCTACTTCAAGAGCAGCTTCCCCTTTGTGGTTCTGATGTAGCCAGTTCTAAGAAAGTCTGCAGTCTCCTTTGTGATGCTACTCACTTCTGGTGTTTGACCTTCTGTCCCATATTCCTGATGGACTGCCTACATCTCTGAACACACTAATTTCCAAGCTAAGGTTGAGTTAATGCACACCAAGATTGGCTCTGTGCGTGTTTTAAAGCCCTACTGTCATTGTCTTGAAATTCTCAGTAATTTCAGAACAAGAGTCTTTGTGTTTTTATTTTACATCATTAAATGAAATAGCGTCTCCTAACCAAAACCATCTTTTGCAATGAATAGGCTACAAGAGATGGCTGTGATAGCACACACCTTTAGTCCTAGCATTCAGGAAGCAGAGGCAGGCAGAGCTCTGTGAGTTCGAGGCCAGCCTCAGCTACAGAGTGAGTTCCAGAACAGACAGAGCTACACAAACAGCTTTTGTCTGGAAAAAACCAAAAAGGAGAGGAGGGAGGGAGAAGAAGAGGAGGAAGAGGAAGAGGAGGAAGAGACATACAAAAGCATGACACAACTTACATTATAAGCCATCAAAAGGCAAAGAAAGCTCCTGGTTTTCTTGTAGTTCTGGGGATTAACCCCAGGGTTTTGTGCCTCTGTCGCTGAGCTACACACCCAGTCCATCTACAAAGCTGACGTTCTGCTGGGTGGCACTATGCCAGCCTGTCTCATAGCAATGCTGTGGTTGTTATAGTCAGAGGCACGTGTTTTTTTTGTTTTGTTTTGTTTTCTGTTTTAAGGAATCTGGGATTCCTTCATCTTTTCCTTGAGATTCAATTCTCCCTTCTGTCTCTTGGTTGTTCCTTCACATTATTTCCACATATTAATCTTAAAACTCTTCACTAGACCCCTGTGTTCTCTAAGAAGATGTCTACCTTCTTCATATAATTTACAAGGCCCTCGACTTCGCTTCTCCAGCCACACTGGCTTTTTGCTCTGTCATTCCTCAGCCAAGGGCCCCTTGCTGTAGAGCCTTAGTACTTTCTGCTGCTTCTGACTGGGACACTCTTGTCGCCAACATCCAGTGGCTCCCTCCCTCCCTTCAACTAGGACTCTGTTTAAATGTTCCCTTCTCAGAAATATCTTCCTTGGCTACCCTTTACAAAGCAGTGTTTGCACATACCACTAGGCCTCCATCTTTCTCCACATAGTAACTCTTCATAGTACTTGTAACCATCTGGCATATCACAAGAGACAACAGGGACCGTAGCCCCCTGGGTGCCTAGAACAGTTCTTTGTACTGGAGATGTTTACTGAGAATGCAAGCAAATGAATGGTCCAGCAGCTCCAGCCCCTACCAAGTCTCTACTAACTCATTCCCACTCAAACCTTCAGCCACCCAATACTCAGGCTAGAGCCCCATCATGCATTGCTTGTAGCATGCCTTTCTGAGGAAGTCACTTGGGCTTGAAAGCCTGGATCACTTTCTCCTGTGAACTCTCATGGCAGCCTATACTGTCCCCAAATTGTGAACACCCAGGACTCGCTGTACTGACCTCCCCCGACCAAGGTGCCAAGTAAGCCAGGCTCCTTGCCACCACCAAGGGCATTGTGGGAGAAGAAACAGACAGCAGGTCCTCACTGTGGTCTCTAGCACTGTGCTCAGCTCACCTGGAATCATGGGAGGGAGCTGGCCCCTGCAGCTCCACTGCTATAAAAATAGACGAAATGATTAATATAGAACTGCGTTTCCATGAGAATGAACTTAAATGGTCTTTTAGATGCTCAAAAAGAAAATAACTTTTAAAAAACTTACTTTCAATACAATGTGAATCAAACATATGAAAGATCTAGAGACCCGGTAAGACATTTTTAAAGATTATATGATTCTGCATTCAATCTATTTAGAAAACTGCCAAAACTGAATAGTAAGAAATAAACTACGGAGCTGGTGACGTGACTCAGTTGGCAGAGTGCTAATCTTACACATACTAGGTCCTGGGTTCAAATCCCAGCACTGCATAAACCAGGAGCTAAAGCACGCGCCTGCGATTCTAGCGCTCCAGAGGGAGTCAGGGGGCGGCTCAGGGGATCAATGCCAGCCTGATCTACTTGAGATCCTATCTCAATAAATGAATAAGTAACTGAAAACCATGAATGCGGTTTAAAGTAGAAATGATCACAGAGCCCCCAGTCATCAGACCTCAAAAGAAAGGCTTCTTCCTACATCCTTTTTTTTCCCAAGATTTATTTATTGTTATATCTAAGTACACTGTAGGTGTCTTCAGACGCTCCAGAGGAGAGCATTAGATCTCATTACGGATGGTTGTGAGCCACCATGTGGTTGCTGGGATTTGAACTCAGGACCTTCAGAAGAGCAGTCAGTGCTCTTAACCGCTGAGCCATCTCTCCAGCCCCCTTTTTCCTACATCTTAAATAACACATTACCATTTATATTTTAAATTAAAATAACACGTCCAAGGTACATTTCCTTTGTTTTGCAAAGCTAGGCCTTGAGTGAGCCCGTGTTTTCACTTGGCAGCCGTGCATTGAGCTGAGCACTGTGTCTGTGCGATTGGTGAGCACGTAGCCGCACCCCTGCATTCTCAAGGCTGTGCTGGCCGAGGTTCACCTCTGCTTCTCGGCCAGCACTGGGCTGGCACACATCAGGCACATAAGGATATTTGTTAAATGAATCAATGAGAAACAGAGACATCTGGGAGTTCAGCCCCCTCTTTTCCATTTCCAAAGGCCTTGCTCCCCCGGCACCCCTCCCCCTTACCTGGAGAGTGTCTGAGCCCTCAAGACCCTGTAGCCCCTTGACAGATGGAGTGTAGCTTAATTCCCCACCATGTCACAACTGGTGCAGTCGCCCTACTGAAAGCGGTTGTCATCACTGTTGGAAACAGCTGGCCAGAGGATCCCAGAGAAGGTCATCACCATTACATACCTAATATCCACTCTGCAACCACCCGAGAAGCCTGAGGAAAAGATAGCCGTAAGCCCTCATTCTCTCACAAGCAGATTACATCTAGACCGAAAATGGGCACAGGCAAGGATGAAGGTAAAGATGGCCGTGTGTTGGTGAGTCCACTGTGAGGGGGATTTCTGCTTTTGTTTTTGGGTCAGGTGAGGCATACCCATCATCAGTGTGCTGTCAGGGCCAATATAAGAAATGGACATCAAGAAAAGTGCTCTCAATACGTCAAGACACAGCTGCCAATGTGGGTTGTTGGAACGGTGACTAGGGTTTTAGTTGGCTTAGTTGAGTCTTCTCCCTGTAGGGCCTGTATTAAGTAATGTGGGAGAACAGAATAAAAAAAACTGCATAGCGGGACTGGAAACGTGGCAGAGAATGTAGGGCTCTTCTATGGGACCTGAGTTCAATTCCCAATACCCCTATCAGGCAACTCACGACTCTCTGTAGCTCCAGCTCTGGGGATCTGACACCTCTGGATGTGTTAGGCAACCACACTTTTGACATTCACACACACACACACACACTAAAACAAATAATCTTTAACAATAAACTACATATTATTAATAGTTTCCTTGGTGATAAATTAGAATCAATACTAAAAATCAGTTACACGCGTGAATAGATACATAAACTACGGGACAAGCATAGATTGGAGCTAGAAGGCTGAGGCAGGAGGATCATCCGTAACGACCTGGTTTATGTATCAAGACCTGACGGAAAGAATGAGGGCCAATGGGAGGAAAAGAGGGAGGGAGAGATGGAAGAAATGAAAGATGGAAGGAGAGATGAAGGAAGAGAGGAGGGAGGGAAAGGGGAGAGGAAAGGAAGGGAAAGGAAAAGAAAAGGAAGGAAAAAGAGAAAAAGAAGTCGTCAAGCTGTGAAGATACATGAAGGAAACTTGAGTTCAACTTGCTGGCAAGACAGCAAACTGTATGGTCCAGCTTTCTCACATTCTGAGACAGTGACAGACTGTGGTAGCTGCAGAGGCTATGCGGAGGAAGGAGTAGACAGAGCAGAGGGGCTTCAGGGCCACGAAGCTGTTCTGTAGTGACTTCTGTATGACACCACAGTGACCAGACACATGCCATTGTATGTGTGTCTAAACCCACAATGGACCCCAGTGTGAACTGTGGGAGTGGGGAGTCTGTGGTACCAGCATAGCTTCCTTGATGATCACAAGCAAACCACTTCAGGAGAGACACCGACAGAAAGGCCGAGGCCTGGAAATGACACATTTCCGCCGGGCTTCGCTTTGGCCTGTTCCACCACACACAGTATGTTTTTGAAACCTGACAGGACATCTTACTTGGAACTGATATTGTTGAGCCCTGAGTGGAAACTGTGCTTGAAATGTCAGTCACTGAGCGTGCGCACAAAGGCTCAAAAAATGAGGCATCGAGCAGAGACCTGAAAGATGAGTTTTACACCATTAGTGAACGTGCGCTCAGAGCACACACGCGCCCCTGTTGCCAGAATCCCTGAGATGTGCAAGACAACAGCCCCCACTCCTATAAGACTATGATCCAGTTGAGAGAACTAACTGGTCCACAAAAATATTATTTGGTGCTTTGTCACTGGGGGAAAGCAGGGAGAGGGCCTGAAAGAAGGGGTGCTCCTGTCTCTCGAAGGCAAATGGGAAAGGTTCTTGGACCAAGCATTGTGCAAGCAAAAACATGTCTGGAGTAGGGACAGTATCAGGGGATTCTCGGGGGCGGAGGTGGGGCATACAGCAAATGCAGTGCAAACAAGTACAAAGGCCCTGCCTCACTTCCCCAGGACATCTGCAAATCAGGGAGACAAGAACCTCGAATCAACTCTAATCATCTCCTGCCATCATACTGAAAGGCTGAGATCTTTAACTTAAAAAACCGGAAGGTTTCTTTTGACTCACAGTCTCAGAGGTCTCAGTCCCCAGTTGCTTGGCACTGCCCCCAGGCCTGTGGCAAGAGTGAACGGCACAGTGGAAAGTGTGTGACTGAGCAAAGCTTCTACCTCACAGAGAGCAGGAGCCACAGAAAGGGCCAGGGTCTCAATTTGACTTCCAAGGTCCTGAGTCCCATGAATGACTCTTTCCAATTAAGTCCACACCTCCCAAAGCTTCCACCAGCTCCCAGCAGTGCCATCCACTGGGGAGCACACCTTCAATGTGTAATCTTTCTGAGGGAGGAAGATCCAAATCTTAGCATCCACTGATCGCACCGACCCACTTTCTCCAAGACACTAAGGCGTGGTAGTCAGGACAATGCTCCGTAGCTACTGAAAGTAAACAGCTTGACAAACGCTTGCTCATGTGACATCCATTTACTTCAATCTCGAAACTCTTTTGAGTGGTTTTCCTACGAGATGGATCTCAGAGACCTCAGTCCTTCTATCATCCCAGAGTTCTGCTGTCAGCTCGCCTGCACAGAATTCCCAAAGCTAGAAGCCACATTTAAACTCAGTGAGGGCAACGCCCATGAGCACCCACTTAGCTGCAAGGGAAGCTGGGCAAGAGACTCCAGCTGTTGTGTCCAGGGAGGAATAGCATCAGTTTGCCTTCAGAAGAAAATCAACTAGCCGTGTCCAGATGATCCCAGTGGCTTTGTTTTCATCGAGGTGGAACAGATTAGGAAACCAGCACTGTCCACCGCAATGGGTCTTCTGGTCTCCATACATGCTCAGTACCCTCCATCTCTCAGTCCTATGTGTAGAAGGGAAATCAAGGCAACTCAACCCAGCTAAACCCCTGCAAACAGAGGGAAGGGCCATCCAGGTCACACAGATCATGGTAAGGGTTACAAGCATGGCTAGATTTCGGCTCTGGCAGATCCTCCCCACCTCCACCCCCACCCCTGCTCTGCCTCACTTCCAATAAACTAAAGGAAACATTCTCCAGCTAGCCTTACCAACTCTACCAGAGACACATGACTTTTCTAAACACCCATGGAACATCTGTGATGATGCAGCATACACCAGCCCACTAAACAAACCTCAGCAAACATCATTTAAAATATGTCCTCCTGCCCCAATGCATTTTAATTAGTAATGATGATGGTGTCACCAAAGGTACCACAACCATTGCCAGATATCAGCAGATGTACATAATTTCCATGTCAAAGAAGAAATTGAATTGGTCCTTGAAAATGTTAAGAATGAACTAAGGACAAAAATAAGATGACTTCGCTCCCAGGAAATAGCTAAAATAATATTGGACCCTCACTGCTTCATCTGCTCATAAAATGCAGGGAGACATGAGAATCGTGAGGAAGAAAGGTGAAAATCCAAAGAGTAAATTAGCATCCAGAGCTAGGAGAGAAACTTACAAGACAGAAAAAAAATAGAATAAATAAAACATAAACCAGTCTGCAGAAAAGCTAGTAAAGCAAGCTGGCTTCCTGGCAAGACTGATGGGGAGGGGGGAATACATTTTTTAAGTTATAAATATGAGGAAGGAAGACATATGAACAGAGGAAGCCAAGATTTTTTTAAACACCATATGCAAGCTTTGTATGGCAATAAATGCAACATTTTACATAAAATGATAATTTCCTAGAAAAATATAATTTACTAAAGGGAAATCAAGAGCAAGGCTTTGAAAACCTAAACCTACCAGTGTTATGTGTTGAGCTGTCTTCTCATAAAAGGACGTGTGAAGGTTCTAAACTCTGGTTCCATAGAGTATGGCCTCATCTGGAAAGAGTATCCCTAGGGACGTAATTAGTCAAAGATGAAGAAATACTGGAGAAGGGAATGGTAAGATAGGACCCTATCCATTTTCAAGCTATCAGAGGACACAGATTGCCACAGGGAAACAGAGGCAGAGCCTGGGGTGGGGGGATGAGTGCCAGGGATGGCGGCCCATCACCAAGCACTTAGGGGAAACAGAAGCCACTTTACTCCCAGGTTTAAAAGACCCAGTGCAGCCCACACCTTCATTCCACACATGGTGCCTCTGCAATGGTGAGAATATATTTCTCTTTTTTGAGATTATTCATGTGTGTGAGTGGTTTGCTTACATGTACATATGTGTACCGAGTGTGTGTCTAGTGCCTATGGAAGTTAAAAGAGGACATTGGATGCCCTGGAACTGGAGTTAAAATAGTTGTAAGCCATCGTGTGGGTGTTGGGAATAAACCTGGGCCCTCTGCACAAGCAACTCGTACTCTTGACTTCTAAGGCACCTCTCCAACCCCAAGAATACAGCTCTTCAGAACGAGATGGCCTAGGTGATTACATTAGTTGTTTATATCTCCCTGTGCATGCCCCAGCCACACACATGCGTACCATGGATCCAGTTCAGCTTCCTCATATGAACAAGTAAACTGAGTTGGTAGGAGTCACCACAGGCCAGGCAGCATGTGGGTGCTCAAAGCAAAGATGCAGGAACTGAGGATGCTATAGCTGCACCTGTCTTTGAAAGACAGCTGTCACCTGCCTGCTTTCCTGTCTCTTCTTCCCAGGTACATCAAAGTGATGGAAAAATAGCTGCCTACCACAGTGGGAAGAGCTTCCATATTTTCTTTCCTAATGGCACAGGCCAGATATAGTATCCACTGGGGAAGAGGGTTGTTCGTATTGACACCTAAAATGTTTGTGACTCTGGCCTAGGATGTGGGTTTTGACTGAGGACTGTGTCCTTCGGGGTCTAACCTTTCCTCGGGAGGGGGCTGTCTCAAGAAGCCAATTGTGTCTTAACCAACTCGCAGCTATCCATCAGGGAACCTGGCTCTGCTCATCTCCTGCAAAGGAGTCGAGAAACTTACTTATATTGTTCTGGAAGACTCAGTACGTAAAAAGATCCGAGGCCTTGTTACCAACTCTGGCCATGCCACCTTCTACAATGAGGATGGAGGGATCTGGTAAGTTTGGGTCTTTGGACCCCAACACATGAACCACATGGAAACTGTAACATGGTGGAAGTTTGTACATGTTGGGAACATGAGAAGGGGCACCCACAAAGAATTAGTGTAGACCCTGTCCTCAGAGAAGGTACCATAGCATTTCCCAGTGTAAAAGAGCAATCATGACCTCTAAGACCGCAGGCTTCATCTCCAAACACCTCCCCAAAGTCCAACCTTGTGAGATCTGACCCAGAAGGCCCTGGGTCCCACTCTTCCTGAAACCTTAGAGTGGGGCTTTAGAGACACACACACCATATAAAGAAATTCAGAGTCAAAAGGCATATTCTAAATATTTCATTAAAATAAAACTTGTTTCTTAAATCTCTAGTTCTGGTGATAGGGAAAGCCTTCCCTTTACAGTCAAGATAACTAGGTCCCCTCAAACCATCCCTCACCCTTTCCCAGTACATCCTGTTCCAGACAAAGTGGCTACGGTGTGGGAGACGCATATTAGCTTGGGTTAGTTAATTTATTTTCATCAAGATCAAATTCAGTTTTAATTCTAAAAGTCTCCTCTCATCCAGTTTGCTTTGGCTTTCAGACATCATTTCCTGGTGGGCTTCTTTACTCTGAGAAGTAACCGCTCTCCTTTAAAGGTCATATGTGTAGAACGTGCTGTCTGCAGAGTCACACACCAGATACAGGAAGCACATGGCCTTGAGGCCAGAAATGTAATTAATGATCACAACTCTTGTCTGGTGGCATACAGTAGGGTCTCTTCTCCCTAAAGTTATAAGTCCAGAAGAGAACTTGAAGAAATATAGAATCTGGCCACTATAGGTGAAGAAACTCAGACCCAAAAGGTGACAGTCACTTGCCCTGAGTTGTGCATAAAATTAGAGGCACAGGATCTTAGGGCATTTACTCTCCTTGATATAAAAGGTCTAAAAACCATCAAATTGCAGCTATAATCCCGAGGTCAACAACCAAAGGGCAGGGAGATGGTCAGAGCAGAGGTGAGAGCTGACCCCATCCCAAGGATTCTTCTACTCTTTGGGTCTTAGATCCATAGGGAAGAGAAGAACTCCTCAGAGCTCTGGAGAGGGCATAGGCACATAGGAGCAAGGAGAGAGGCACAGGAGAGGAGGCTGTGCTGTGTGAGCCTAAGGGAGGCCATGACTGAGCCTGAAGACAGAACCTGGACTGGGCGGACATTCCTTGTTGGAACCTCTCTATCCCACTATCTTAGGGTTACTACTGTGTCAATGACCAAAAAGCAAGTTGGGAAAGAAAGGGTTTATTAGGCTTATACCTCCACATCATTCTTTATTATGTAAGCAAGTCAGGACAGAGACTCACACAGGAGAGGAACCTGGAGGCAGGAGCTGATGCAGAGGCCATGGAGGGGTGCTGTTACTGGGTTTCTCCTCATGGCTTGCTCAGCCTGCTTTCATATGGAACCCAGGACCTCTAGCCCAGGGATGACACCATCTGGAGTGGGCTGGGCTCTCCCCCATCATTCATTCATTAAGAAAATGCCCAAAGCTGGATCTTACGGCAGCATTTTCTTAATTTCTTAACTCTTCCTCTTAGATGACTTTAGCTTACGTCATGTTGACCTAGCAGTCCCACCAAAACTTTGTGGGTTCAGGAGGAGAACGGGAAGTGGGAGGGTCAGAGGGGACTGGAAGGGCTGTAGCCTGGCCCCAGCATAGTAGTGTCTAACACATCTCCTTCTCCTAGGTTGAGCCTGAGCAAACTCCTGGGCTATTACTTCCCCAAAGGCAAGCGGCAGAAGGCCTGGAACTGGAGGAACCTGAGTTTGCACGTGCACGCACCCCCTTACATGTGCATCACTTTGAAACTCAACAAGTACATCCATGTACAAATAAGGAGCCAGGACAAGGTCATCTTCTGCTTCTTTGCCCCCAAACAGAGGCAGATTTGTTTAAACATGGGCACCAAGTTCAAGGTAAAGTCTTTACTCCCCTCACCAAAAATCAGACAAAGGGAATATAAGAAGGGAGTGGGGGTGGCATATATCGCCCCAAGAACCCACTCGACGTGACCTACCTCCTCTAGCTAGGCTGCACCTCCTTCTTGCCATCGTCCCCCAACAATAATGACATCGTATTCAGAACCCATCAAAGGATTAACCCACATCTAAAAACACTGCCACACATAGAAGTGTGCTTTAGTGATCTCCAAGATGATTCTCACACCAATGTATTAGTTAGGGTTTTACTGCTGTGAACAAACACCACGACCAATGCAAGTTTTATAAAAGAAGATTTACTTGGGGCTGGCTTCCAGGTTCAGAGGTTCAGTCCATTGTCATCAAGGCAGAAGCATGGCAGCATCCAGGCAGACATGGTGCAGGAGGAGCTGAGGGTTCTACATCTTTATCCAAAGGAAGCCAGGAACAGACTGGACATCCTCAGGCATCTAGGAGGAAGATCTCTAAGCCCAACCCCACAGTGACACACTTCCTCCAACAAGGCCACATCTTCTAATAGTGCCACTCCCTGGGACAAGCATATACAAACCATCACATTCCACTCCCTGGTCCCCATAGGCTTGTTCAACCATGAGTCTATGGGGGCCAAACCTATACATAGCGTAATGCAAAATACATTTAGTACAACTTCAAAAGTCCCCACAGTCTATAGCAGTCTCAACAGTGTTAAAAGTCCAAAGTTCAAGGTCTCTTCTGCGATTCATTAACTGTAATCCCCAAAACAAGACAGGAAACCAGCTGGGCAAACTTCAAATTCTGCATCTCCATGTCTGATGGCAAAGCAATCTTCAGATCTTCAACTCCTTTTTCATCTTTGTTGACTGCAACAAGGTCTTTCTCCTGGGCTGGTTCCACTCCCTGTTAGCAGCTTTCCTGGCAGGCATCCTGTGTCTCTGGCATCTTTAACATCTTGGGGTCCCCAAGTCCACTTCAGCTTCACAGCTTCTTGTTCCAACGTCTGAGATCACAATCAAGATAGACAATGGTCTTGGTTAGGGTTTCTGTTGCTGGAACAAAACACCATGACCAAAGCAAGTTGAGGAGGAAAGGGTTCATTCAGCTTACACTTCCATATCACTATTGATCACCGAAGGAAGTCGGGACAGGAACTCCCACAGGGCGGGAACATGGCCAGAGCTGATGCAGAGGCCACAGAGGGTGCTGCTGGCTCCCTTCCCATGGCTTTCTCAGCCTGTTTTCTTATAGAACCCAGGACCACCAGCCCAGGGATGGCACCACCCACAAAGGACTGAGCCCTCCCCATCAATCACTAATTAAGAAAACGTCCTACAGGCTTGCCTATAACCTATTCATATAGAGGCAATTTTCTCAACTGTGGTTCCCTCCTCTCAGATGACTTCTTTATCCTATGTTGACACAAAATCACCCAGCACAGCCATCAAGGTTAACCATTGTCTTAGGCTTTTTATTGCTGTGAAGAGATTCCATGAACACTGCAACTCTTTTTTTTTAATTTAGAAATTTATTGTTTAATCCACAAGCTTTATATAACTTTAGTTTAATAATAAAATAAAACAAGACACTGCTCGGGCCCTTCCAGGCCACCAAATACACGGGCTCTTCAGTTGTGGGTTCCAACAAAGAGGAAGGAAAACCCTGAATGGGAGACACCAAGTTCCATAACACAAATTTATATAACTGAAGGGTCCATCCTGGGTCTAGTAAATCGCCTTTACAAAAGAGGAAGAAAGGGGGAGAAGGAAACAGAACAACACAACCTGGAGAAAGTCCAGAGCTCCAGATCAGCTTAGGAACTGTCCCACAGGGCAGCCCTGCGTCTCTAGAGCTGAGATCCTGCCACATAGCAGACTCCACAGACAACGGAGTGAACACTCACTCACTCAAACCTCTGTGGTACTTCAACAGTGGTCTCACTTCTGGGCAAGCTTACAAACATACGCAAGGTTGGAAGCATGATTTACATGAGCGCTAAGATTCAAGAGAAAAGGAAGGGAGAGAAAACCACAAACCAAACTCGGGGGAGAGGCAAGGGCATTTAAAGGAACCACAAGATCTTTTTTTTATTAATAAGATTTACTTGTTTGCACTGTCACTGTCTTCAGACACACCAGAAGAGGGCATCAGATGGTTAAGAGCCACTATATGGTTTCTGGGATTTGAACTCAGGACCTCTGGAAGAGCAGTCAGTGCTCTTACACTGCAACTCTTATAAACAAAAACATTTAGTGGGGACTGGCTTCTACTTTCAGAGGTTTAGTCCACTGTAGTCATGGCAGGAAGCATGGCAGCACTCAGGCAGACAAGATGCTGGAGAGGCCAGGAATTCTACCTCAAGACTGGCAGGCAACAGGAAGAGAGTGAGCCACTAGGCCGGGCATCTGAAACCTCCAAGTCCACTCTCAGTGACACACTTCCTCCAACAAGGCCACACCCACTCCAACAAGGCCACTTCCTGTGAGCCTATGGGAGCCATTTTTATTTAAACCACCACCTCAACCATATTGCCTCTCTTTTCCTCACTTGCATTTATATAACATGCTAGCACCTCAGGCTTGCACACCAGAGAAACCAATTCTCCAAAGAACTTAGCCCTGTCAGCAGTCAAGGCAAGATGCAAGGTCCTTCCCGAACCGTCGTGTCACATACACACCAGCACAGACCAGCAGACACAAGGGCTGGCTCACCTCTAGTTTTGTTGGAAAGCAGTATCAGAGTGTACCAGCAGATCATGTGACCATAGGAAAAGGCCAGGAGGCATCTGGGACACAGCAAGAAGGCTGCAGGTAGCAGAGCTTGCTGAATCAGATCTGCCCTCGAGAGCCACGGTGGGGCTAAGCCACGGGTGGGACACCGCATCAGAGCAGTACTGATCCTCACCCAGCCTTCCACTTGTTCCACAGACCATTAACTCAAAAGCTCGTGAAGCCTTGATGCAGAAGGTGGTCCTGGAGACAGACCCCCGCCCAACGTCTTGGAAGATCCAATTCCTTCTGGAGAAAGTAACCAGGAGTCTGAGTTTCTTGATGCTGTCTGATTTGGAAAACTTCATAGCAGTGGTCCAGGTGGTGCTCAAGGACCTCAGTGCCAAGAGATCTCAAGTCTGGTCTTAAGGCAGTCACCAAATGGTCTCAAGCCTCCACTGCGTGCCTTGGGAAAGGAGAACCCTCAGGGCAGGGCACATACAAAGACTTTGAGAGTCAGCTTGTAGCCCAGACCTGTCGTAGCTTCCTTCTTAGGGGTAAAAAATAGGGTTTGAGGGAGGAGAGTTAAACTGAATCTGAGGCTGGGCACAGAGAGGTTTTAGTGGTTATCCCTGACCTAACCACATAAAGACACATTGTCATCTCATTAAGTAACCCTAGCCAACATTTGTCTGTCCCTGTGCTCTCATCCCTGTGGTACCAAGAGTCTTCTATGACTGTCAGTACCAGTACTTGGCTTTTACTCAAGACATAGATCACCAAGCTCTGTCCTTCATTATCGGTGTGTTTCTAGGCAAGCGGCTTTATGCCTCGGTTTTGCCATCTGTAAAATGGGCCTGAAAATGGTTCCTGCCATGACAGAGTCAAGAGTATTGAATTCATTCATGCAGGTTGTATCTTTAAACAGTGAACTCATATGGCGAGCATCACGGAAGTTACTAGTTGCTTGGCCCCTCCACAAATGTGTGTCCCTAAGTTAAGACTGGGTGTCTGCATTTGCCTTGGTTTGTGGGATCAGTCCCATCCTCTGTTCTAGGTCTTTTTTGTCATGATTCTAACCACCATTTACCAAGCCTCAGCCATGAGCTAGTGTGGCCTTGTGCTAAGGGTCATTCAAGCTCCGCCTCATGGGGTTCTGTGACACAAGGTAGTATTTTTCTTGAAGACACAGAGTCCAAGAGAGGCACACTGACCTCTTTTACATCCTATAAGCTACCTGTCTACTGAGTGGCATCCCCTTCATAACTACATGGTGATTATTTGTATGAATCCCCACCTCAGAGTATCCAAACCCCAAGGTTACCCCCAACCCTTCTGCCCCCTCCCCCATGCACTTTGTCGCAGGACTCACACCAATCGCAGTTCATCCCGGGGCCTCCAGAAGACTCTCAGCCACTAAGCTGCCGCTGACACTGTACAAGTCACACTCTACCCTAGGCTTTGGCACATCGGAAGAACAGTGCAGAACACACTTGCTCAGGCCAGGCTGGGATTGCAATAGAAAACCCTCGCTCGCGGGAGGACCCCGCTGTTTCTGCACTGCCTTCAAGGCTGTCACTAACACTGGCCATCACAGACGGCCAACTGCCCTCCCAGCTCTGTCGCAGCAAAAGCAAACCTAGACAGAAACCCAGCTCCAGCCTTCACTTTGGTCCCTAAGCCAGAAGCTGAGCTAAGGCCCGAAGGACCCAAGCTTCACTCCTCAGATGTCTGCGGCTCTTTGGGTCACTAGTAACAACCATCAACTCAGGTGTGGTCACCTAGTAACAACCATCAACTCACTAGCTGGTCACTAGTAACAACCATCAACTCACGTGTGGTCACCTAGCTAAAACACTCAGCCGAAGAAGTAGCAGTGACCTCTGGACCAGAGCCCAGAGCCCAGGAGGCCCCATCCCGGGATGCCCAGCTTGTCCTAGAGATTCTCTGTACATCTCGGTTCATAAGTATCTGTCTCCTGAGCACTCTTGAAGTTCCTAGTGGTCTCTCGTCCACCCCTATTTCATTAGATGCTTTTGGTCCAATCCAGTGTGGCACGGGAGGAAGGAAGCCACACGATAACCCAGTCTTTGGGCAGAGTAGCTCGTAGAAAAGGAGGAGTTGAGCTGCCCACACCTGCCACAAGGTGCCTTTTATAGAGACATGGGGTATCTGTTCTTCCCAGGATGACCCTAACCCCCCCCCCCAAAAAAAAAACCACCTTCTCAGCCCAGCCCGAGAGTTAGCTGTTCTCTAGTGTGAATAGTGACACCCAAGTGCCACCTCTGTGGCCTACTCCCCTAATAATTTCCCACTGGCTGTCACCCACCCTCAACAAATGCCACCAATCCCAAACCGTCACCTGGGCAGCTGAGGCGTAGCTAGGGAGAAGGCTCTCAGAGGTGACACACGGTCACTTCTGTGGGACTGTCACACCTTATTGGTGAGTGGTGTCACTGCAGAATCACAACAGTGTTGCAGGGTAATGAGCTGGGACAAACGCGGCACTGTGCTGACATCCCCTGGCACAGCATGAAAGGTTTAGTGACCTCGTGACACTACATCTATGCTCCATGTAGAAACCCAGGTCCCCGGGCTGAGGTGCTATTGGAAGGCAGAGGAACTTTCCAAAGGTGGGCCCAGTGCAAGGAAGCTGGGTAACTGGGGTATCTCCTCTGAAGACCCTGGCTGGTCCTCTTCCTTCCTCGATGTATAAAATGAGCAGCTTGCTTTGCTCCAGCATTCATGTCCCACCATAACACTCAGCCTAGAGGCATAGGACCGGGCAAGCATGAACTGAAGCCAGGAACCAAAAGAATTCCTCCTTTTACATTGGACCCCACACACTTGTCAGGACAGCCTAAAGCTATCCATGCGTTGCCTGTCTCTGATGAAGACGAGGGCTATGGATGAAGCCAAGGGCTATGGATGAAGCCATTACCACCACTCACACTACTGCTGTAGATCACCCTGGCAGCTTGTTCTGTTGGAGAAGGGGGTACTGTTTTGTTTGTGATGGCCAAGTGCATGTCTGCCTTGACAAACATTTCATGCATTTGGGAAGACCGCATATACTCTATAGAGTATCTACTTTGCTGATGGGAAAACTCAGGAAAATTGAGGCTTTGGTTCATTATGTAAGCTAGATTCTTTAAAACAAAATCCTGAGGGGGCTGGAGGAGCCGATGAGGATGGTCAATCACTGGGCACTGAAGAGGGGCAGGGAGGGCTCCAGTAGGTAAAGTGCTACTGGCAAGCACGAGGAACTGAGTCCAGATCTCCAGCGCTCAAATAAATGCTGAGCAGATGTTGTGGCCCGACTCTATGCCCAGCACTCAGGAGGCGGGGGGCATGCCTGAGGCAGGCTGGTGGCTAGACTGCCCACATCAGGGAACTTTGAGTTAAAGTAGGAGACCCTGCCTCAGTATGTAAGATGCACAGTGATTGAGGAAGGTTTCTAGTATCAAGTGTGGATCCCCCCACACACATATACACAAGTATGTGCATACACACACGTGTACTGTACACAGGCGTGCAGAAACAGTGGGGGTGGGGGTGGACTGAAGAGATGTGACCACCAAGTAAAACAGAAATACAGACTCTTTAAAAAGATTGACTATAGGCTCTATTTATAAGGCACTAGCAGAAGAGAGTTTAAAGATCTGGGGTTGTTAGACCAGAGGGGAAATACTCGTTTGCATTATTATTACAGCACTACTTAATTTCAATGAAACCATCTGTGCTGACAGTACTGGGAAATTGACTTTGACAGTTTTAAAGGGGAAAAAAATGCTTTCATTCTAGTTTGGATCTGAACTGTCTCCCAAATGTCCACACGATAGACTTGTTCTCCAGCCCCCATTGCTACTCAAAGGCAGTGCATTGTTTGTTGGAGGTGGGCCTTTGAAGGGGTTATAACGTCACATGCCCTTGTGTTCCTTATCTGGTTCCCAGTCATGCAGGGGACAGCTTTGTCATACCATTCTTCCCATGCTCATGGCCTATAGCTCTACTTCAGGCCCCAAAGCAATGGGGACTATAATATACATTTTAATGGTAAACTGTCCTGTGTTGTACAAGCCATCCCACAGATTCCTTCTTGTTTAGGTCAAGAGTCCCCAAGGCTCTGTCCTGGGTCTGACTGGCCCAGTCAGGTTGATCCCTCTGGCTCTGTGACTAGGACAGGGAAAAACAAGGCAGTGAACCTTTTCCAGCAGAGGTTACTACTGTTTGTCCCACGTTAGAAATGTCTCCCTGGGAAGGGGAAGCCAGAAGCTTGTCCATGAAGAAAGTTGAGATTAGCATCTGTTACTTGATTTCTGCTCGGTGTTGGAACTCCGACCATGTTTCCTTTGTTTCTTCTCAATCAGGACGATCCAGTTTGTCCTAGATATTATGAACGTCTGATTTGACGAAGGTCTGCTTTCTCGAGGCTCCTAATCTGCTACTTGCTACTTATTCTAATTGTGTTTGCTATAGAATTAATAAACTCGCTTACTCAAAACCAAGAATGGCTATGATAGGTCATTCTCCAGACTACAAATCAGAGACAGTCTCCAACCAATAAATCATTTGAGAGCCAAACAAGCTTGTAAGTTGACTATCTTAGGTATTTATTGCAGTAACAGAAAATCAACACCCTTTGAACTAGTGAAGCACCGAAATACCCCAAAAGCTAGAGGTGGAGGGGCACACCTCCCAGCATTAGGGAGGTCAAAGCTAGCAGACCCCAGTTTGAGACCAGTCTGATCTACAAAGCAAGTTCCAGGACTGTTAGGGCTACACAGAGAAACCTTGTCTCAAAAAAACTAAAAAGGAACAGAGACAGAGACAGGGAGAGAAGATATCAAAAATGTCCTTCTTTTCACAATTAACTATTACACAATAAAGCAAGGCAAAGCTAAGATTAGCCAAGTGTTCTGATGTCAAAGTCCTGGTTATAGTACACACCACAGCCTGTAAGATGTTATCACTGAGCAGAACCAGATAAAGGAACTCAGGTACTATTTCTTATAAAAACTCAACTTGTCCCAATAAAGTTCCCCATTAAAATGTGTTTAAAGAATCCGCATACATAACAAACACCTGGCAGCAAAGTAGGAAGCAAAGATCTTTATTTTTTAAAAAAATTTATTTATTAAAAACAGCAATTTCTAGCTAAATAATATAAAGCATTTTAAATTAATTATTTCAAAGTATGTACACTCTGTATAAGTAAACACGTGAAACTGTACAGATTTAAACAAATATTCATTCAGCAAACAAATTGGATCAGTTCACCTTCCCAGCAGTTGGTAAGGTATGTGAGTGTTTTTAGAAACAAAAAAAAAAAAAAAATCAAAGCACAAGAGTCCCCAAAAAGGCCTGCTCTGTACATGGGACCGCTGAGCCACAGCGCTGTCCCACAGTTACGCCCTCGTTTCTTTGGAAAGGCTATCTGAACACCCAATGTACATATAATACACAGAACTGGATATTACAGTTTATCACATAAGACATGTATTTAAAATAGTAAGTACAATCTTCCTAACCCATTCATCTCATAGCAAAGAAAAAATATGGACCCTCTTACCTTTGAGTTTCCCAAAATATAGAGTAATATGCTCTACCAAGCAACAGCCGCCACCAATTTAAACTGAGCTGAGAAACAAGTGGTCTGCTGCATCAGGACGGGTCACCCACATACACACACTGTGCAAGAGGCTGCTCCTGCCCCTCCGCCTGCACCATGAGGTCACCCGCCCTATCCCAGAGCCCTCAGCACTGTCCCACCCTCCAGACGACGGTCTGAGTAGCTGAACCAAGAAACGGGCTACATTTACTGTAACCCCAGGGTCAAAGCCAATCCTATCCCAAACTCAAAGGGGAATTTGTAGGAAAATTCGCAGATGCTTACAGTCCTCTGACTTTCAACTGGTGTCATATTTAAGGTATGGCAAGTGTTTGCCATACTTAGGTGTTCAGCTATGGCAGGACTGGGGACACCAGAAGGCTAGTGTCTAGTACAACACAGGCAACCAAATAGTATATTCACTTTATAAAGAATGTCGGCAGCTAAGCTCCGTCCATGAGACCCACTCCCCCAGGTCTCTCCATCTCCAGGCTGTGCCGGGCTAAAACACCTTCACCAGTAACTCCCACTCCCACTGGTGCCGGTACTGTGAAGACCCCCACTGTCAAGACACACCTATCTAGTGAGGAGGATGCAGCTCAAGGGGAGAACCTTACAGGAGCCTTGGCTTCTTGCAACTGCCCCTGCCTCGTATCAGCCCAGAGAAAGATGGCAGCCTGAGTCCAGGAAAAGTAAGATGCCTTCTTGGTAGCAACCATTCTATTCCAACTCAACCTCGACCCAGCAGGAGGAACCCTGCATCAGGATACAGAAGTAAGAGTTCTCCAAGTAACAGCGTCTGTGGAGTGCCCGGCCCGGCGGGTAAATGCTGTGCAGTGTCCACAGCAGCGGCTGTGACCAGCAGCTGCCCAGTTTGCTGAGGTCCTGTGAAGTGCCTTGCGCTACTTACTACTGTCACCTACTTTATTGCACAATCTGCGTGAGGGAACAAGTCACTGGGAACCGTGGCTCCCTGTCCCGTCTCTCCATTGCTAGAGAGCAGTTCAATGAGGCAGCTACTCTGCTGTCAATCTTTGGCGTTTTGATCTTCTCCTGCTTCACCCAGGTTTCCTTCTGCAGGCAGCACGTCCATGTTCCTCAGGAGTCGTCCCACACGGGCATCCCGCAGGCTGCAGGAGTCCTCAGGCCTCTCCCGAGGGGCAGACCCCGACACTCTGATCCACTGGGACTACTTAGAAACCGACAGCAGGAGGTTCAGCTGAAAAGCAACAAGGAGGCCAGGGTTAGTTGCACTGTGGACTTTCACTCTCAGAAATCTCCAGTCTCAAAACTATGAGGGGAGAAAAGTCTGAGATGTTTACAGTCACTGGAGGTCCTGCAGGGAACTGCACTCCACTGCCAAATCCAAGACTCAAGTCATTCACAGTACAAGGATGGTGACAGCAAAGCAATAATCAAATAATAAATAAACAAATGCACCACACAATCCAGGGCACCCTTTTCTACCCAGTATTTTGGAAAGCACCACTGTAAGCTGAATTGATGATTTTGTTTTGTTTGTTTATTTAAGGTATAGCCCAGGCTAGCCCTAAACTCAACACCCCCCATTTCAACTTCCTTAGTGCTGGAGTGGAAATGGCACTCTGTTTTGCCTTGTCTTTTTTAAGATGGAGTCAGGTAGTTTAGATTAGGCTCAAACTCACTTAGCTGAAGGCGACCTTTACTTTCGGACCTTCCCTCTCAGGTGCTCAGGTTACAGGCATGCACTAGGCAGATAAGTTTACGGGGTACAAGACATCGAATCCAAGGCCATCTGCACTTGAGGAAAGCACTCTACCAAAATAGCTTCACCAGCCCTCGAGGGCCTTGTGAACACCCAGAGCAGGCACGCTAGGTGTTTTGGCTTTTGAAGTAACTTTCTCCTCACAGGTGCGAATCCTACTTGTCATGGAGGCAATGTGCCAGTAGGTAATGGAGGCCTGAGACCCCAGCGTTAGGTACTGGTGGCAACTCAAAAGGAGTAGCCACACAGGCCTGGAGACCTGTGGTGAGCAGCTGACCCCCTCCCACACAGAACGGCTGCTCTGGTCATTAGTCACCTCCTCCCCTCTGACTGTGCTTCCAGGAGAAAGGAGACAAATCGCCTGCCTGCCTGCCTGCCTGCCTGCCGCTCCCGCTGGGAATGCAGGCCCTGGGAATGCAGGCCCTAGCGCAGCTGTGGCAAGAACCATGCCCTCAGCCAGTCTTTAGTGAGCCTCTGCAAACTGCCAGGAAGGGGGCCTAGGAGGCTTCCTTCTGTGCCAAGTACCAAGCAGGCATCTCTCAACTTCCTCTCAAAGAAAAGACTGGAGGGAAGCTAAAAGTGAGAAGTTAAGACCTACAGAGAAGTCAGGAATGGGATAAAGAATGCCAAGGGTTTCTTCCACCATTCCTGCATCTTTCTTGCTACATGCTGGTGCTGCAGGTTGTCCGGAATGTCCTCCCAAAGACCCGCATGTTCAAAGCTTGGTCCCAGACCCTCAGTTCTGAGGTGTGGGGCCCAGGAGACCAGCCCCTTCCACTTCCTTTCCCATTACTGGCCACAGGAGCAGTTTAACTGCGCCATAGGCTTCCCCCACAGCTGCACCAAAGGTCAAAAGCAATGAGGCCAATCAAGCACAGACCACAGCCTGCAAACTACGGCACACAGACGTCGCTTTGTCAAAGTGGCGGAGGGCTGACCACGCTGACGCTTAGGATCTGGCTGCCCTATGTCCATGCGATCACCAACGACTACAGAATAAACACAAGCAGAGAGCTCTGATTCAGACTCCTAACCACTGCAGTTAACTGAGCCTTCATCCTCAAAGCTCACACACCCTCCCCACCATGACTACTTCTTTCACTCAAAGACAGGAAGTAGCACTGGGCTGAGCACCTCCATGAGCCCATCAGCTCAGTCCCCGTATCTGTGCCTCCCACTCAGACATCCCTTACAAGGCTGCGCTTCCTTGACATGTTAAGACTATGAGCAACACCACTCAGACGGCTTCTGAGACACAATCTCTATGGAACACCGCTAGACAGCTCTAGAAAACAGAACAGGAAGTCTACAATCTCACCTGAAAACCACAAGATATTTTCAAAGATAATTCAAAGGCAAAATTAAGGCCATCAAGATGGCTCAGTAGGTTAAAAGGTGCCTGTCCTCAAACCTGATGACTGAGGTTTGATCCCAGAGACCACAAAATAAAAGGATTAACTTGCCTAGGTTGTCCTCTGACTTCCACATACATGCTGTGACACACACATACACACATACATACACACACACACACACACACACACACACAAAACACATACTAAATAAATGTAATAAAAATATTATAAAAATAAGCAAACTTAAAGTGGAGAAACTTTCTAACTACTGAGGTCTAACTACATTTAGTGGTATACTCACACAGAAAATGGTCACTTCAAATGAATTATTTTTAAAAACATTTAGAGGCTAGAGAGAAGCTCAGAGGCTAATAACACAGATTGCTCTTCTAGAAGGCCTGAATTCTATTCCTAGCATCCACATCAGGTGGTTCACAACAACTGTAACTCCAGCTTCAGGGGATCTAACACCTATGGCCTCTATAGGCACTCATATGTGTATACACACACACACACACACACACACACATACACGCAAGCACACAATTTTAAACAATTTTTGAAAGTTTAAAAGATTTAGCTTGGCAGTGGTGGCGCACGCCTTTAATCCCAGCACTGGAGAAGCAAAGGCAGGCAGATTTCTGAGTTCAAGGTCAGCCTGGTCTACAGAGTGAGTTCCAGGACTGCCAGGGCTACACAGAGAAACCCTGTCTCAAAAACTGTAGAACACTAGAAGAAGCATTCTAAAATCTTTTTTCCAATATGACTCCAACTATCCACACATACACAGCTATAAGAAAGGAAGGAACGGAAGGAGGAAAGAGAGGAGGGAGGAAGGGGGGACAGACAGATTGGCTCAGCGGCTAAGCATACTTGCTGCTCTCATAGACAACCCAAGCTCAGTTCCCAGAACCCACATCCTGCAATTTACAACACCGTTCCAGCAGATCTTCTGACACAGATCCACAGACACCTACACACACAGAGAGAGAGAGAGAGAGAGAGAGAGAGAGAGAGACCTAGACATATACAAATAATTTAAAGTTTTTAAAACTTAAATCTAAGAAAAAGTGTTAAAAAGCATATGCTGCAACACAGGCAAGTCCTGAAGGCATCCTGAGTGACAGTCACCAAGGAGGAGAGACACCATGTGACACCACACAATGAGATGCCCAGAATACTTAACCCATAAAGACTAAAGGGAGACTGGGGGAAGGGGGTGGGCTGGAGACTTTGTTAACTGTGAGGGGTTCTAAGGGAGTAAAGAAAATGCAGACACCAGGGACGGCTGCACCATCCTATAAATACACTAAAAACTACTGAGCTCCACATTTTAGCAGAACTTGGTGGTCTATGAATTGCGTCTCACTAAAGAAGAGCGTAATTCTCCCTCCGGCTCTCTCCCCATTGCAGTAATATCCCTAAGATTATCCACATGAGCAGTCTCGTGTCCTCTCCTCCCCATCTGCACTCACACTTCACTGACCCCCTCCAAGACCACTCTAGGCCTAAAGGCAAAAAATAAGTTATTCTCCAAACTACCAGGCCATTCCTAACAAAAATCTGACTGAATTGAACAATGACACGAATGCCGACACAAACTGACTCTCTAGTTTAGGTTGTTAAATTTAGAAAGAAGGAAAAACACATAGGTCCAGCATCGGCTCTAATTCCTAAAATAACTCCACTTCAGGCACTGGTGTTGGCCTGTGTTTAAACAGCTGACTCAGCAAGCTGACGCACTAAGACTTTCACTGACATTACGGTCATTACCAGGAAGAATTAAACAAGCAATTAAACCGCTAAAACCACCCCCACAGTTAGAGACATCAGCTCAAAGTTTGAATTCTTACTCGTTAAAATAAAACAATAGAAGTTGTGAACTTAAAACTAGAAACATGTTTGCTTAAACATACTATCTGCTCAAGTCAAGTAAACAAGGGCCTACGGCTATCAGGCCTTCAGTCTGTGGATACCTGTTCCATGGAAGGACAAGCAATGATCTGGATATCTTCAGGACTGAACTCTTCCTTTAGCAGAGCATGGAACTTCTGGAAGACTTGCTGAATGTTATTCTTAGAAAGGAGGAGAGATCATATCAGACAACCCAGGGATATATGCACACACTATAAACAAGAAACACTAGAGTGTTAAATCATCATGGTTCTTGCCAAACAGTAGAGGAAATACATTTTTATGAGATTACCCAAGACATATATAATCTGTACTTTAATATTTTACATGCTAGCACAACCTGATGAAGACTTATCGGATAATTCCCGGAAACATTAAACTCTCATCTATCTCTCCCCCCCCCCTGAGAATAATAAGTCTTCAGCAATTTCTTACACAAAAGATAATAAAGTTTCAAGACACATAAAATGCACTTCAAACAAAAAAAAAAAAAATCACCATGCCTTGGGTAAAGCCGTGAACTCAACACGAACTGGAAGTTATGAGTCTTAAATCTGCTCTGACACGTAATCCCTTGGTGGCTGTTGCAAGCCATTTATTTCCTCTACTCACTAGTAAAACGGGGCATAAATTCTGAAATGCTGCTCTCCCAAGTGTTGGGACACAGTGCAAGGTGCGGATCTGTTTTTGTTTTTGCTTATTTATTAATTTCTACTTTCAAAATGAACAAAAATATTAAGACAAAGTGGGCAAGGAATAAGATATAACCAGATAGATCCGGCTCTGAAGCCTCTGAGATCACAGAGACTATCATCATCACTAACACTCTGCAATATCTGTAGGAAGAGAACTCAACAGTAGGTCACCAGGCAGCACACCCCACCTACTCACCCTGACAGGCTTAAACAAGATGAACTCCGTGTCCTTGTTGGACAAATACAAAGACATGCTTCTCAATGTCAGTGGTAGCTTTGTTTTCATTGTCTTATAAGCAGTGGCCACGAGGTCATTGACCTTTGCTGCAAGGAAATTACCCTTGTTAGTGTCATAAAAAAAAGGGGAGAAAATTTACCATTTTAATTCAGAGTGGAATACTGAAAAATAGCAAAAAACAAAACAAAACCTCTTCCCTACATCTTGTTATTTATAAAGTTTGATCATAAGCCCTCCAAACATTCCTTGAGTATATGGTACATACAAACTCTAAGCCACAAGGGCTAATATAGCCAAAACTCCCCTAGCATGATCAGGATGTTCATAGATGCTGTAATTTGTGCCTTTGGAATGTGGAGGTAAAAAAATAAGGTCTAAAAAATTCTTGTTATTTTTAGAGAAACAGCAGGAGTTAATTAATAAGAACCAAGCCTCTCAACATGTAAAAACGAACTCCCAGGCATATGTCTGACTGGTGTGCTTGGATCACCCAGAAGATTTTTTATCTATCCTTGTCAAAAAAGAACTACATATCCATTTATTACATTCTTATACTGCCTCACCAGACAGAGAATAAATTCCAGTTGTTTATAAGTATCTATACAAGTCAAGTGTAGCATCTGCAAGGGCTAAATGGAAGTGTAATCAGTCATCTGAATGAAATATTCAAGAGGAAATTACCTAGATAGCCACAACGGAAAGATTCATAATTTCTAAAATGTGTAGCTTCACTCAAAAGTCAACACAAAGAACCCAGTGAAACCCTGGCAAAGGATTCAGAGCTCCATGTTTGAGAAGATATAGAGAAATAGGCAAACAGCCTTCTATGCTTCAAATCAAAAATATTCAAAGGAAAAAAAATAAAACAAAAGACTTGCAAGTCAGGCGTGATGGTGGACACTTGCAATAGCAGAAATCCAGAGGCTAGGTTTGAAACCAGTCTGGGTGGTTTGTCTCAAAAACAAATAAAATGGAAATCCACAGATACTAAGGGTCAGTGTATCTTCATCAGGTGCTCATGGGAGTATAAAATGTTTCAACTTGAAGGTGTGCTAGACAATATCCTGAAAGATTGAAAATAAACCCTTTCACGTAACTACTGAAGATTATGTCATTTAAGCATTCCCAAAATACAAAGAAGACACATGTATATAAATCATTTACTAAAGAGTTCATGGAAAACCGAAGTGAAACATTAAGTATATTCATTAATAACTAGGTGAGAAACTCCTGGTGTGGGAAGAGAGTGAGCAGCTGGGCACACTAGGGTCAAAGGCCCGCACACCACAGGAGTGATGGCAGTGGGGGTGGAGCAATCTCACCTGGATAACCAAGTCCATGTGTGCCAGCGCACATAGAAAAACAATCTGGGGACAGACGCTACAATCATGGCTATATTTGAGAAGACTAGTTTGCAGGTACAAAACAGTCATTTTTTGTTTTATACCTTTCCACAGTCAATCTACATCATGTAAAAAAGTTCAACTGACAGAAGACTGGGCAAAAACCTGGTAGGAAAGTACCAATGCTCTCAGGAATTGCTTATTTTTCATTAAATAAATGAAGGCTCCTTCCAGGTACTTCCTCCCTGGGTTCTAGTTCCATCATCACTAGAATATTTTAGGGATCACTGAATTGGACTTGGAGGTGCTCAGTAACCACGATGAAGTGGGTACTCAGGCTAGTGAATACAGTGCCCATCAACTCCTAAAAAAAAGTATTTCTAACCTTAAGTTAACAAAATGGTATCTTAGTTTGTAACTCATCTACTGGAGTGTGGTTATCCTGACGTAATCGCCCCAGAACCTGAGCTAAGGACAGAGGGCCCAACAATTTCTAGACTGCTGTCCCTGACCCACCGTAAGAGCCCCATAAATCTCTCTGACAGTCAAGTAAAACCAACTCCGTACTTCCAAGGTGGCCAAAGGAGAAGAAGATACATTTACAAGATAGTGAAAGATCCCACTTGGATTGAAAAAAAAAATCAAATGACAAAACAGTGTCCCACTCTGCTCTGTCCATGGCAATGTAAGTAAAGCTGAAGCCCAGGACACCCCCAACACAGAACTGCTAGGATATAATTTTGTAAAAAAAAAAAAAATCATAGGCCCTACCTCAAGAGAAAGGCTCTTTCCAGAAAGTTAAGAACAACAGTTAGCTATGCATCAAGTAGGGTTAGCTGTATTAACATGCCATGCCTGTTTGCCGGTGTTTTCTATTCTAAGAAAGATGTATTGTGCCTCAGAGTTCCATTTACATAAACATTCAGTGCAAACCAGCTCCTTCTTCTTTCTAAATAAGCACTGTAAGACTAAAACCTTAAGCCACAGGCTCAAATTAACTCAAGATCAAGAGAATGTCCCCAAGAACGAAGCTGGATCAGGACTGCAGAGTGTCCTGACTGAAGGCCCGGTCATGGCGGCCTGCCGTTAGAATGACACACTGAACAGTGTCATTCTATCAAGTGTGCTTTGTTTCTAAAAGATGCCACAGATGTCCATCTCAAATACAAGAGAAATGTTTGAAATCATGGACAGAGTAACAGGTTCGTCTCCACCACAGGCACCAAACAGGTGGTAGCACACCCTCAATGTACACACAAGAAACCTTTGAAATAAACTGTCTCCTACCAAACACAACTGATACGTATTTGTACATTGTCCCAGGAGATAGCACTAGCTACTTCTTAGTTCAACTTCAATAAATTAAGGCATTTATGGCTGAAAATTCTGGAGACGGGATAGCTTCAATCAAAAATTTTATATGGTATTAAAATTTGACTTGTGAAAAACTGTAAAATGAAATGTACTTCTTATTTTCCTACCCACAAACTAGTCCATCTCTCAAAGATAACCACCTTATGACTTGTTCACCAAACTGTAGATAAACATGCTGTATGAACTTTACAAGTTACTTGGATAAGAGAGTATCATCCCTTTATTCAAAGAAAATATGGACCTAACAGAAAATGGCTTTCTTTCACCATGGAAAAGCTGATTCCAGGTTAGCTGCCTGTAGCTGCCAAACTGCAAGAAGCAGAGGCCTTCTTTGGATCTCTCACTGAAAGGAAGAAGTAAGTCTCCCACTCAGACACAGCTGCTCCACAGCTAAGACCCTGTTCCTTCACCAGTCTCAGTGTGTAAATGTGGGTCACAGAATAGCAATGTGACAAATTATACTCTGGGTAATGGTAACTGAAAACGCCAGGACCCCACAGGGATGACATTAGCTGACATACCCAACAGAGGGGAGAGAGAACCTGTAGAGACCAGATCTAGACGTTAGGCACGGCCCCTGGTGGAGGGATGGGGCCCCCCATCCATCTCAAAAAAATTTAACCCAGAATTGTTCCTGTCTAAAGGAAATACAAGGACAAAGTGTGGAGCAGAGACTGAAGGAAAGGCCATCCAGAGACTGCCCCACCTGGGGATCCATCTCATTCACAGACACCAAACCCAGACACTACTGCTGATACCACGAAGGGCTAGCTGACAGGAGCCTGGTATAGCTGTCTCCTGAGAGGCTCTGCCAGTACCCAACAAATACAGATGCGGATATTCACAGCCCACCATCAGATTGAACTCAGAGACCCCAATGGAGGAGTTAGGGGAAGGACTGAGAGTGCTGAAGAGGTCTGCAACCCCATAGGAAGAACAACATCAACCAACCAGACCCCCCAAAGCTCCCAGGGACTAAATCACCAACCAAAGAGTACACATGGAGGGACCCATGGCTCCAGCCGCATATGTAGCAGAGGATAGCCTCAGTGGGAGGGAAGGCCCTTGGTCCTGTGTAGGCTCAATGCACCAGCGTAGGGGAATGCTGGGGTGATGAGGCAGGAGTGGGTGGGTGGGTAGGGGAGCACCCTCATAGAAGCAGGGGGAGGGGAGATGGAATAGGGGTTGTTTTGGAGGGGAAACCAGGAAGGGGGATAACATTTGAAATGTAAATAAATAAAAGAAAATATTCCCTTAAAAAAAGAATATGCCATTAAAAAAACTGTGCCAAAAATAACCCAAAGGGGTATAATTCTAAATGTCTAAAACACTGAAGTAACCCCACCTGCCAAAAAGAAACAAAACGCCTTTAACATAGAAAATGTAAATGTATGGAGGAGTGACTGGAACATCTCAAGTAGATGTGTGGGTCGGGCAGTGGTGCTGTCTGCCAAATCCAGCCAACTCCTTCATTCTGACTAGGTTTTTTTTCAAACATGCTAAATTGTCAGCAGAAGATGTAACTTGGCAAAAGAAAATGGAAGAAAGGAGTAGGCCAACATTTCTTCATGTGCTGAAAATAAGTGCATGCCTTCCGTCATTCCGTGCTGTGCAGCCGTGTTCCCATGAAAGCCCCAAGCCAAGGACTAGCAGGTGCACAGAAGTCTGCAGGCGCAAAGCACTGAAATGTAAGTCATGCTTGATTTTTAATTGAATAAACGTCCAAAGCTCCCCCTCTTTAGAATGAGTGCTTGTCAGAGGGAAGCAGTGCTGGCCAAGTAAGACCTATCAACCCCAAGCTCAATCTGGCTTTAACCCAGATCTGGGAACCCAAAGCAAGAAACCAGTCCCAGATGTCACAGGAAGGGCTACACAGACACAGACTAAGAACATCCTTAAAGAGTAAAACCCCAGTACCTGGTTGCGCCCAAGGCTGCTGTGAGAGGGTGTACTTGGGGCCTCCCTGACTGGCCATGGTTTTTAATGCTGATACCTAGTAGAGGAGACAAAAGCAGAGGTTTCATTCCCCAATGGTAAATAAATATGGACTGCTCACAGATACACACAACTACTTAAGCCTGTTACTAAGGCACACTGGTAACCAGGTACAGTTCTAGCAAAACTGCATCTACTCTCACAAGCTTTCACAGCTAGACATATTTTTTAACAAAACTTTTTTGTGAGTTCAAGATGTGTGTTATTCTGGAGAGAAAAACAAACGAGAACAAAACAGCCACAGCCTTACTGGGGATTCTTCCTGAGACCTTTCAGGGCAGGAATCTCTGAGGAAATTTCACCAAATATAAAAATTTTAAAAGAGTTTACTCCCAAAAAGACTGAATTAATACTGAGTTATTATCATTAGAAAAGTGTCCTTCACAATTGCACAGAGGCTCCTCACAGACTCTAAAGATTTCCCTTCTTTTTAAACTACATTACAAGCACAAAAAATACCATCAAGTGGCCAGGTTAAATAAAGAAGAGATCATGAGACGGAAGTTTTTAATCTAAACAGCTAGGCTGACATATTAACTCCAACTTCTGGAGACAGGATGCCCTCTTCTGGACTCCACAGAAATGCATACAATAGGCCTATGTTCACACAGACGTAGGCATACTGGCACGCAGGCGTGCAAACACACACACACACACACACACACACACACACACACACACACACACACACACACACAGAAATCCAGTTGGGTATGGTAGACTGCTGCAGAGTCAGCATCTGGAAAGCTAAGGAATAAAGCACAAGAATTTGAGGCAAGCCTGGGCTACATAGTCAAACCCTATCTCAACAAATAAACAACAACAACAAACAAACAGGATTTTCAAGTATCATTACAAGGCACGTTTGGCCAAACCATGCTATAGATACAAACTTGGAAGCCACTTTTGTATCCTTCCTATTGCAGCAGCACAGGAAATAAATACAGATATGTCAACCTAGCTGTTCAGGTAAAAAACTTGATGGGAGTAAGCATGAACTACCTTTTAATGAGCAGACATGGGGCAAACGTCCAAGCCGTTACAAACACTGAAGCATCAACTCCCACAGGGGAATTTATTCAGACAACAGGCGGCGGACGCACAAGGATGGTCCCTGAAGTCTCTCCCTCCTCTCTAGCTCCACCTGCTCTACCTGCCCCTACTGCAGAGCCAGTCTGGACCTCTGCTGCAGCTGACCACTGCACACCTCGTCTCTACCTCCTCACACTCAACTTCTTCCATGTCTTCATCTTCAGAAGCAACTTTTAAAAATAAATCATATATGGCTGAATGTGGAGCCACACGCTTTTAATCCTAGCACTCGGGGCAGAAACAGGTAGATTTCCGTGAGTTCGAGGCCAGCCTGATCTACAGCAAAAGTTCCAGGACAGCCAGGGCTACACAAAGAAACCCTGTCTAAAAAACACAAAGGAAAAAAAAAAAGGAAGGGGGAGATACAAGCTGGGCAATGGACGTGCACGCTTTTAATCCCAGAACCTGGAAGGCAAAGGCAGGCAGATCTCTGTGAGTTCAAGGCCAGCCCAGTCTACAGAGAGAGTTCTAGGATATCCAAATCTACGCAAAGAGACCCTGTCTCAGAAAAAACAAAATGGGAACACAATGTTTATTAACTTTTTTCTAGTAGCTACATTTTTAGTCTTTTTATAGCCCTAAGAGTTTTATTTCAATAATAACCACTGCCTGCTACTCCATGGAGTGTTCTAGGATCTCACTAACTCCCTAGTAACATAATTTGTGCTTTTAAAAAAAAAAAAAGAAAGAAAAGAAAAACAACAGCATCATGCTATGTAGCCCAGGCTGACCTGGAACTCACTCTGTAGCCCAGGGGGCACTGATTTCACAGTCTTCCTCAGTATTGGTCACTGTTCTATTACTGTGAAGAGACACCAACTCTTATAAAAGAAAGCATTTAACCGGGGACTGGCTTACAATCTCAGAGGGCTAGCCCATTATCATCATGGTAGGGAACATGGTAGCAGGCAGACGTGGGCTGGAGGAGTACCTAAGAGCTACATCTGATGATCCACAGGCAACAGGCAAAGACTGAGACACTGGACCTGGTGTGGGCTTTTAAAACTTCAAAACCCACCCCCAGTGACACACTTTCAACAAGGCCACACTACTCAACAAGATCACACTTCCTAATCCTTCTAATCTTTCACATAGTATCACTACTAGTGACTAAACATTCAACTAACTATATGAGCTTCCAGGGGCCGTTCTCAGTCAAGACACAGTATTCTCCTTAGTGTGCCACCATGATGTTCGTTAAAAAACACAAAGACTTCTATATTCACCCTGTCTACTATCTGCATAATTTACTTCTCTTTAAGTCAAATCAAAGATCATTTCTTCAAAAGTTCTCCTAGATCTGCAGAGGTAAGGACTCCTAGCAAAGAAGGCAGAGACAGAAAGGAATGAGCTCCCCTCAACGGCCCCTCTCTTTCAGTGCCTGGAGACCAGTGCAGAGCCACGCCCTCCCTGCCTCCCTACTCTAGGTTCAACTTTGATGTACTTTCTATTTAGATTCCCTCCCAGGTTACAGTTCCTTGAATGCAAGAATTAAATTTACAAGGTCAAATTCTACTACTACATGTGCTACATCAAAAAAATATTAATTTATAGCTACTAGGAAAACTAAACAATACTTCAGAAGGAATGATAAACATAAACTTGCAAAATTTTATCAAACAAAAAAATGAAAAGCTTTTACACATAAGTTTTTAGCAAAGGCAGTCTCCACCAGAAGGGAATACTGCAGCTCAGCCATAACCTAAAACATGCTTCCCTCAAAAGGCCCCAATTACACTTTGCTAAAGCAAAATCTTTAGTTCAGTTTTGTCTTCTTTTACTATGGCTATTCTGAGGAACTTTGTAATCACAAATCCTCACACATTGTCTTATGTAGTCCTGGCAACAGTTTTGGCTAGGGCAGATGAATGCTGTAGCTCTCAAAAAAGTCGTTTGCAAAGGAGGCTAGAAAGCATTGACTGCTGGTGATTTCAGTCGGGATACGCAGACAAGGGCAGGCCTAGCTCGCCCAACTGTAAGTCATGTACATTTTACACCTACTACAAGTCAAAGTCCTATTTAATAGTTTCATGTAACATGTATACCGTGGTATTCTAGAACAAGAAAAATATACTGCAGTTCTTAAAGCCTTAAATAATCTGAACCAAATGTTTTCATATATACATGTACATCAACATTTACCACAGTATACATGTTGCTTGGAGATAATGGCAGGAGAGGCAGAAGTTCAAAGTCAGCCCTGGCTACTCCAGAAGTTCAATGGCAGCCTGATACTGGAGACCCTGTCTCAAAAAACTAGCAATAAAAAGAAGCTGTGACTGTTGCCACAAAGTCCCCAAACAGGAGCTGATTCAACAGAGTCCAGCCACCACAGGGAAGACGTGTATTACATAGGTAACAGAGCACACCGAGCAGGGCTCAGCTCAAACAACTGCAGGGCCAGTTCTTCAAACAGCACACTGCTGAGCTCACACACCACAGCTGCCAACCAGCTTCTGTGATGTGGAAACCTTCCTAGGGAAGAAAGAAGGGCTCTAGAAGTCTGCACCTTTGTCATGAACTCCTCCAGCTGCTCTACAAACAGCCTGGTCTGCTGCTGAATGAACTGCTCACAGGCGGACTTCAGGTGCCGGTCTACGTCCTTCTTGGAGTCCAGATAATGTTCTCTGATCTCAGGAGTCCCCTGAAAAAAGATACGACAATTCCCTTTTGTTTGCATGTGCCTAGAAATGACCAGACATGTAAACAATAGCACTGAGCTCCCACCAGCAAAGAAACAGTCCTTCTCACCTCCAACAAGAACTCTATCAAGGCATTGTTGCTATTCAGCCTAAAAAATCTCGGAACAGTCATAGGGTTCAGGATTTTAAACGCTGCATCTGTGAAACAAAATTACTCATGCAGTGAATAAGTGCAATCAACAGTGAAGCCCTGTGCAGCTCTAGCCGCCTACTGCTGAGACCCAGGAAGACCCATCACACCTGGTTCCTGCAGGAAGGGCTGAATGAGGGGGTACCAATAATCACATGCCACACAACACCCACAGAGCCACAGTTGCAAAATTACTATGATCTATTGATTTTTTAAATATGGGTAATAACACAAAAGTTCACTGTTTTGCCTTTAGATGCTAAGTAGATTTCTTTAAATGCACATACTTACCCAGCTTCTTTATGATCTTGGCTGGCACAGAAATTTATTCACTTGAATGACAGGGAATAAACAAATGTGTCAGCCAAGAAGAAAACACCAACAGGACATATTTACCCCTTAACCTCCAGACTAACTAGAATCTCTGAAAGTACTAAGGTCTCATTGATGTTCAAATGCAATAAGATACAACATTAGTCTTGAGAGGTTAGAGACTTAAAAGTGAAGATAGAAAGTATTATCAAGTGACAGTTTTAAAAGACTATGGCTTTGCTTTGCCAGACTGGAAAAGGCAAAGCAAGCCCTGCTCCCAGCCCTGCTCTGCAAGTCCTAAGTACTGCCTTGCGCTGGGTCTCAATGAAAAGAAACCTCTATCAGATTCAGTACTCAGGAGAAACTGCTCAAAGTGAAGAGAACCAAGTCACCACAGGGCAAGAGCATGACCTTCATACTATGGTAGGAAAGAATTCCTGCCAAAATCTTAAGTCTATTTCATTTTCTTATATCTCAGCAGATTTAGAGCAGAGCCAAGTGGTAGCAACATCCAGATTAGAAAGAAATGAGAGTTAACAACTATGCTGCATCCTATCACCCAAATAAAGGCCATCAGCAGCCACAAGCTCCACTCAGTTAAGAGCACCATTCTCATACCTCACACCAAAAGAAGGGGATCAGCCAGGGAGCTGGGGACAGAAGCTCCCCGAACAAACATGCATTTTAAAATACTGGGCATTCTTTAAAAGCTAAGCCCAGAAAACTCTGGATCCTATTTAAAAAGGAAAATGACAAATTATATGACAAACACCCAGAGGCTTTACAAAATGAAAAGGCATTTGCTGTGACTGCCATAGGACAGCACAAGGAGGAGCACTGGGCCAGCTGCTTTGATGTGACTCATCAGAAGGCCAGGGTGGAACTCGGCTGAGTTAAATCAAGTCCTCTCTTTCAGATAAGCGCAGTGACAGGGCAGCGAGAAGCCTGCTACCTTTGGTATTCTTTATTTGGCATTTCTGAATCACAGAACACAAAAAATTATTTGAGTCACTATTCCTTCAGTTACCTTAAGATTAAGAGGGAAGTTAACCCATTACACAAACAAATGCTTAAGGTAGAAGAGCTTACAACTCTGGAAATCACTGAGAAAAAACAGAGCTCACAAAAATCTGTAGGAAAAACGTGGTATTTATGGTGTCTCCTTAACTTACAGTGAAGAGCTTGGATTGAATGTATTTTGATCTCTTCAAAACCTGTTAATTCTGGCTGAGTCTGGAGGCACATGCCCTTAATCCCAACCCTCAGGAGGCAGAGCTAGGTAGACCTCTGTGAGTTCAAGACCAGCCTGGTCTACAGAGTGAGCTCCAGGACATCCAGGGCTACATACAAAAACCCTGTCTAGAACCCCACCCCCAAATTTGTTAACTCGATAACAATAATTAAGACAAATGAATCATCTTTCCCAAGATGAGTCAGAATTCAACATATGTCACACCACCTTACTTAACAGTAAGCATCTCCAACTCGATATTACCTCAGGCACAGTGACATATCTTTGAGTTCGTTTTCATTCTTAATGATCTTGGTAACCAACAAAGGAACATGAAGTCACTGAGTTCCTTTTACACAGGAGGAAGATGGGCTATTGAAGTTAACCACCCCTCACGTCAAGTCTACACAAGAGCCAGATTAAAACCTCTCAGGCACTCTGAGAGTCACATGTCACAAATGTGACTCACACAGGCACAAATCAACCCAATTTGATGACACATGCCAGGTATCTTATAGTTATTTATTATAGTCATTTTCATCTTATAATTACTTATAATGGTAGTATGTGGAAGGGCCCAAGAGAGTTAAACTGTGTTTTACATGGAAATGCTTAGATATAGTTCCTTTAATAAAGAAAATATAACAAATTAGAAGTTATTAGGATACTGACAGCTTAGTTTAGTATGAACAAATAACATATTTAGCAAGCAAAGCATGCAAAAGAAATTGCAGATGAACATAAAATAAACCTGTAGCCTGTGCTGACGCACCTGGGCAGGTTAAGTCCACCCAACTGTGCCAGCCAGGACAACAAAGTACCTCTAGTTTTCTTGAGGTCCAGGGAAATTTCCTTAATGGTGAATTCAGTGTGAAATGGAGCAATTTGTTCACGAAGAATCAAAAGGTGCTTAATTAAGAAAAGTTGTCCATCAATCTGAGTCTAAATTATAAGACAAAAAAATGGATATTATCACAGATTAAATCAAAATAGGAACATATAAAAGACTATCATTCAGCATTAAATCTACGAAAATCTACGGCCTCAAGGTGACAATTCTCTGCAGTACAATGAACTCTCTCCAGGTTACCCATGTCAAAGTTCTCTGGAAAATTCTTGCTAAGACTTTGAACATTATCACTTGCTCTACTTAAGGAATCCAAGAGAGCAAACCACACAAAAGCTAGGAAGAGAAGTCAAGACGTTCAACTTGGCACAGAGATTAAAGCAAATGTTGCGACCTAAGCGCCTGTCCGAGCAGCACAGACGAGCTCACAGGACAGGCTGAATGTGCTGCTCACAGCCGCCCAGCGTCTCCTAGGAGGACATCCTTCCCTATTTGGCCACAAGGTTTTGATATCCAAAACATCGGACAGAGTACAAAAGGAGCTTCCAAATATAAAATGGCTTGGCACCCCCGTCCTGGATTACCAGACACCAACAGAGTACTGGCTGTCCCTGTACAAGCCCTTCTGCGAACTCAGGACTGTCTGCAAGAGCCCTGTGACTGGAGTGGGGCTCTCAAAGCTCTGACCTGACCAAGTCCCAGAATAATAATTATAGTCTTTGTGGTAAAAGTATATGTATTAATAAAGCAAGGCTGTTCCTCAAGGCAGAATTTTATTTTGCAACGCTTCTCGTGAAGTTTGTATATTAAATTAGGAAAACATAGAGTTACCCTTCATAAGTAGGACAAGAGGACTCATAAACAGTGACTGCTCTCAGTCTCTCTCTCCATCAACTCCTCAGGAGCACGATCACCATGAGAGCACCACACGTACGGGAGGCTCAGCTGGTTTGTGAGCACAGCACCAGGCAAATACGAAATGCCACGCACTCTCAACACTTGTTCTAGTTCTAACTGAGTCGCATAGAGTGTTTTCCTTGTTAAAGTTGTTGTAACTTAAAAAAAATAGTATTATGTTAATTTATTACACACTAGGTGTTCAATTTATGTATGTAATGATAATTTACCTTTAAAAACCCCTAAGTTGAAAGGCAAAAATTACAGATTCTCAGCCACAAAATCGGATGTGCTAACAATGCTTACCAGGCTGAAGGTTTCCAGACAGACATAAACACTTATAACATGTAGGAAACAGAGTGACATAAAGGACAGTGGATAGTAAGTACAGAAGGCTCAGGGCTTTAGTGGTACAAAAGGCCATAGCATATGACCGGATCTTCTGTTAGGTCAGTCTTTCCTCCTAATGAGCTGAGAAACATTTCACTGTACAAAACCTATGGGTAATAAAGAAATGTGTAGGGATGAGGGCAGAGATCACCCAGTCCCCCACTTGCTCAGTGGCATTTCTGCTACATAAAGTCATAGTCTGTATCTTATTTCTGTTATTCTTTATTTGTCTTAATACAGTGAAGTGATGTTTATTGTTTTACATCTTTAAATTTAGCAGCTGTACGATATTCCATCATACAAAGCATGTTCCAGTTTGGTTAACCATCTCCAGCAGCGACTTTAGGCATCAACCATAAAAATGTGAAGGTGAGTCTTGCAAACATTATTTAAAACTTAGTTCTGCCTACCTAGAACTTGTTCATCCCATGCTCCTTTAATCCCTATGTAGAGATCCTCTCTCAATGCCATGCACAAGAGGAGAAACAGCCACAAAGGCAGAGCTTCTCTAGGGACAACTTTTATCAGGCAGCTCTCCTCAATTAACTAAAGTTTTGAAGTTAGAAATGGAATTTGTCAACGTGGACCGTACAGGTTTAACGATAACAAAGGTGCACTGTGTCTACCAGTGGCCTCAGAGCTCCATCTCTGTGACAAGGTATTCTGGGAGAGCTGCCTAGGCTCCACTTCCTGGAAAGGCCAAGGGAGCAGCACAGACCAGAAGCTTCCAGTCCCAGATCCTGTGCTGATTCCAAACCATAAGCCATGTGGTCGTGGCAGCTACTTTAAGTCACACAACACAAGGACTATAACTGCCTGCCCTTGAAGCTAATCGGCTGATTTCCTCCAGGGAAGGCCATTTGACTATTTAAAATACTGTGGGGATGATGACCTGCTGTTTCCTTGAACACGCTTTCTTGGTATTCTGGGGAAGCAGGAGTACCACTTCCTCGGGCTCTTTATCCTACAGCATTAGACCCTTAGTTCCATACCCGGTACATTCGCAAAGTAGACTCTCAGTGCAGTCTTCTGCAAGCACTACAGTGAAACACCAGTTTCCTTCAGAGTCTTGAAATTCTCTCCTACTAAACAAACGAATCTTACTGCTAAGCGGCTTTAAATTTCTGTGACTCTAAATAAATGACATATTGCCCAATACCATTTTAGGTAATAAACTTTCACCTAACACTTCATCAAACCTTGTTTTTGCTGATAGACTCTGATGCTCCTAGCAAAGACTGTATGCAGGCAGACAACGCTTCCTGTGATAATCCTTGGAACACCGCCCTCTGGTGGAAGAAGAGAGAAACATCAGCCAGTAGTAGTTGACAAACAGAAAAAGGAAAATGCAAAGCCCTGAAAGCAGGGACCAGTGTTTACTTCCACACTTGACCCATTCTCCCTCAAATATCGCACGCCCATTCAGTCTTTCAGGACTACCACACAGCTCGGTAATGCGCACTCATGTCTGGAAATGCTCGGGTGCCCTCGACTGACCTGTTAGCACCTACTCGTGGCCAGCCCTGTGCGGGTCCCTGGGAGGTACGGGGGTCAAGTAAGCAGGCAAGGTTAACCACCGGACAGAATATCCACTCCAGAACAATCTCATTTGGTGTGCTAGAACTTGCTATATCATGCATGCCGGCCTCAGACTCCAGACCTTCCTTCCTCAGCCTCCCTAGTTAGGGACTCACATACATATTGTGTACCACCACACCCAGATAGCAGGCTGTTTTTAAACTCAAAATTAACTATAAGACAAACTCTAGTGTATCTTCTAAAAATGTACCCAGGTCATTAGGGAAGACGCTTTAAGATCTGTAACACTGCAGTCTTCTTTTAAACAGAGGAAGAGGGAGACACCATAAGCAATCAACAGGACAAAGTTGACCAAATAAATAAAAAAGTAAAAATTGTAAAATAAAAAACAGTATATTATACAATACTGTAAAAAATATGAGCATTCTGAGGCATTTGCTTAAATTCATATAAGTGAGGGCTTGAGAGCTGGCTTAAGTGGTTAAGAGCACTGCCTGTTCTTCCAGAGGATGCAGGTGTGGCTCACGGTCATCTATGACTCCAGATTCATCTGTGATGCCTTCCTTCCTCTGCCCTTCTCTGGTAGCACACACATGATACCCAGATATACATGTAGGCAAAACATGTATACACATAAAATATATTTTTAAATTTTAAGTACAGCTCAGTTGAGCCAGGCTTGGTGGCATCTGCCTATGATCAAAATGCAGGACAGTCTCAGTGACAATATCAAGAAGGGGGCCAGCCTGGATTATAAGAGACACTGGGGAGCAGAAAAGAGACAAACAAAAAAATAAAAGATTTTTACCTCAGAGCTAGGCACAGTGGCTTATGCCTATAATCCTAGCACTTAGAAGACTGGGATGGGATTGCTGAGAGTTCAAGGCCAACCTGGGCTACATCGTCCTAGGGCAATATCAGCTACATAGTGAGACTCAGCCTTAAAAGCTGATAGAGATCTGGATATCAGGTAGGTGATAAAAGAACAGGTAAGCTTGAGGTATAAGGCAAACCAGATGGAGTAACCTCCTAGGATCCACGTATGACTTGGCTGACAAAACCTTTATGCACTGAGGTCTGGGGCATGTGTGGAACATGACTCATGCACATTTCCCTTAGGATCTTAGCCGCACAATAGGAGTTTCTGAACCCTGGTCTCATGCCTTATTCCCCATTGGGAGCCTGAAGAAGCAAAGATGTCCAATGTCCTCCTAGCCCGCACTGGAAGAGACCCATGAGCCACAGTGTAAGTCAGAGGAATATGGCTGACTGATGCCTTGAGACGGGTGAGGCCTCACTTGTTCCTAAGAGTTTGCAGCGTGGAACTTCCATGTGCGCCTGTGTATGCACAGAGTTCATGCCTATTCCTTTTGAGCTGTGTTCTTAAAAAGTACTGGAGTCTGGACAACACATTACATGACTTCTCTTTACATGCAGCAGGATTATAATCAATTAAAAAAGAAAGAGTTTTATTAAATGTAAACCAATAGCAGCAAATATGTAGCCAAGTCTGCCACTGTAGGGAATAGCAACTATATCATTAAGTCAGCATGCTTACAATAACTGAGGACGTTGAATGGAGAAAAGAAGGAGGGAAGGGGGCTTATGGGGCTTTCGGGGAGGGAGGAAACGGGAAAGGGAAAATGATTTGGAATGTAAATTAAAAAAATAAAATAAAAAAAAAAATAACTGTTTCTCAAAACCGATGCATGGTCTAAAAAGGTGCTTTTAAAAAAAAACTGCTAACTTCCAAAGTAACTACACTTTGTTCATGGCTAGGAACATGGGCAATCTCACAGTATTTGTTAAGGATGCTGGCTGAAGGCCACAGTTTCAATGAGCCCTAAAAATAGATCAACCTTCAAATTACCACCATATCTAAAAATCACAACTCTAAGAATATCAACAAAATATTGCATCAGGCTCTTAAAGTAAATTAAACTTAAAAATATTACAAGCAAGTCACAGTAAAGATAAAAGAATTCACACACATACATCTATGCATCTATATAATTTGGAGAGGCAGACAAGTGTCCTTCGAACTGTGGGATACCACATCCCATGAAGATCTGCTGGAGAAATCGTGGTCTGTGGTCTAGGATTGAGGGAGTCTGCTGAACCTAAAACCCAAATGGAAAAAAAACATATATTCCAGGCATGTGGATATCTGTCATACAGTAACTAACATAGCAGCTATAAAGTATTTATTTTCATTGGCTATCATCAGTTTCCTCCCACCTCATGTTTAATAAGAATTACACTAGAAGTCTAAACCAGTGCCAGGTAAAGGTTAAGACATAAAAAAAAAAAAACTGGAATGGGCACACATATTCCAGCTGTACAAATATACATATATGCTCAACCCCACTCAACCCTAGTGTTTTTTGACAAGCTATGCTCAATAATCTTCATGGAATAAACCAACAGCATACTTGAGGACCACAAGCAGGTTCCAGAACATCTATATGCAGTGTACACCAATGAAGGTAGGGAGTGACAGAAAATGCTAATGTGCTCAATACAGGGGCTGCGCCCAAGGCCTCACAATGCCAGGCAAACACTGGCACTGCACTATAGTCCCATCCCCCTCCTTTTAAATTCTGAGACAGGATCTTGCCAAGTTGTTCTAGTTTAGGTAGGTCTTCAATTTGTGATCCTCTTGACTTGGCCTCCCAGGTAGCTAGATTACAGGCCTGTTCCAGGCCTGGTAAAACAGGGCAATCTTAAACAAGAACATGGGTCACGGCTGGCTTGCCTGGTACCTTGCCTTTCGTGTTGAGCTTATCATTTAACAGGTCTGGTCGGTATATTAGTTCTCAGATGGTAAGAACTGTCCCCACTATTGGAAAGGTCAGAAAAGGCAGATTTTGGCCAGCAGAGAGTGCCTGATCAGGACACCTTAGCAAGAGAATCGTAGTCACTGCAATATCCAAAGTCAAACTGAAACAACCACAGAGGTGGTGTTGTATACATCTCTTGAGACAAGAGGTGATACTCACATAACCTGTGGTTACAAAAGAGATGTCCTCATTCTAGAGAGATGCAATACTTACTACTCAAGGGTGAAGCAAGGACACTAACAATTTAAAGTGTCTGGCTGTCAGGGCACACACCTTTAATGCCAGCACTTAAGGCTGATGAAGAACTGTCAAGCCTTCAAGGCTAACAGTAAGACAACAAGACCTTGCCAAAAAAATGTGTTTGTGTGCATTTATGATAAATTGCTAAGTCTCAAATCTAAGTATCACATATGTGCATTCATTTTGTTTACTTCTCTATATATTTGGTTTTCTCAATAATAAAAAGTATATGAATTATTAATGTTGCAAAATAAATATTTCTTTTTTTTTTTTTAAATCTAGATCTTGCCAGGCAGTAGTGGCACATGCCTTTAATCCCAGCACTTAAGAAGCAGAGGTAGGCAGACCTCTGAGTGTGAGGCCAGCCTTGTCTACACAGTTACTTCCAGGAGAGCCAGGGATACACAGAAACACATGGAAAAAAAAAATCAAGATCTGGATTGTTCAAAATCTCTGAGGAGGCCGGGCGGTGGTGGCGCACGCCTTTAATCCCAGCACTTGGGAGGCAGAGGCAGGAGGATTTCTGAGTTCGAGGCCAGCCTGGTCTACAAAGTGAGTTCCAGGACAGCCAGGGCTACACAGAGAAACCCTGTCTCGAAAAACCCAAAAAAAAAAATCTCTGAGGAGGGGCTGGTTGGATGGTTTAGTGGTCAAGAGCACTGGCTGCTCTTCTATGTCCTGGGTTTCATTCCCAGTACCCCAGGGAAGCTTACAATCCTCTGTAACTCGAGCTCCAGAGGCTCTGATGCCTTCTCTGGCCCCACAGGCACTACATGCATGTGGTACACAAACACAGATGTAGGTATAATACCCATACACATTAAAAATAAAAATAAAAATAAAGGGAAAAACTTTTTAAATAAATAATAAAAGATCTGAAGGTAATCATTTTTTCAAAATCGTATAACACTTACATCATCTTTAATCTCTTCAATAAGGCCATTCTTCAATCTAAAATCTAATTTTAAATTTCTTAAAGATAGTGGAGTCCTTGTCTAGAACACACAAAGACCTAGGTGTGATCCCTCAGCACTGCAAATGCAGTACCGTGGAGCAAGCCAGTAATCCCAGCATTCAGGAAGTAGAGGCAGGAAGATCAGAAGTTCAAAGACAGCCTAGTCTACATAAAACCCTGTCTCAGACTGGGAGAGGAAGAGGGAGATGGGGAGGAAGGGAGAGGGAGAGAAAGAGGGAGAAATATATATGCAAAGAACACTTAGACAGTAGAGTCCCTAGAGTTTTATTGAAGAGTCTATTATCTGCAGGGTCCCTTCGTCATATAAAGAACCTAAAAGTAGCAAGTTAAGAATTGAGCGATCAGGAGCTGCAGCCAGCTTGTCTGCTCACCTTTCACGATCCTATTTAACTGTACCAGAGGAGTGTCTCATGGTATAGCCTATGGTCCTCCTGCAAGTCCTCAGCCTCCCCTTCCTTCACTTCTCTACACTATCCACATTCTACAGGCTCAGTGGAGGGTGGCTGAACACTAGAGGGCACAGTTCTAGATCCCTTCCCTGTTGGCTGGCTTCTCTGTTGCTATACACTAATGAAAACCAACGTAGGAAGAAAGGGCTCATGCAATCTTATAGCTCCTAAGTCACAGCCCATCACAAAAGGAAGCCAGAGCAAGAGTTCAAGACAGAATCCTGGAAGCAGAAGTTATGGAGGGATGTTGCTTACTGGCTTGCTCTTATTGACCTACTGTCTTATAAAACTCAGGACCACTAGCCCAGGGGTGGCATGTGACTTTACCTGACTTTCTCACACTCTGTAAAAACATCTCCAGCTTCTAGACACCACACCTCACACGGACCCCATATCCTGCACTCGGCATATGCCCTTCCCCACTTCCATGCCCCAAAGTTCCTCATGGTCTAGGAGCATCTAGTACATGCCATTAGCATTTCACTCTACTGAATTACATTTGGGATCTATCACTCTGTCCCTAGAGGGTCTGAAAGCCAGAAACACAGTCCACAGTGAGGTTAACTAGCTGAATGAATAGATGCAGAAGTTAAGCCATCATAACATACCGGACTTTCTTAAACTATTGGATTCTCCTTCTTCTAACCGTACATCTGAAAAGGAAGCTTCTGAAGGTGCCTTCTTCTGCTCAGCCTTTAAACTCTGTGCAATTTGCTACACAGAGAAACAAGAAAGAATATTCAGGTGCAGTTACAATCTGGACCAGCTGAGCAGATGTTCTGGGAACTCCTATAAAACTCAAGTATCATTCAATAGTATCATTACAAAGTAGAAATATTTCTTCATAATCACCACCTCAGCCCTTAATGGTAATAAGGCCTGACATTATGTCCCTTTGATATAATGAAGTAAATATCAGCTATCCAGTATTCTCACCAAAACAACTAAAAAAAAAAAAATCCTGGTCTCTTCATAACAGTCAGTTATAAAAATAAAACACAAACCAAAGTAGAAGAGAAGGCTTAAGTTCATTTTTTATACTTTATTATTTTTTGTGTCCAACCATGAGCAAAGTTTTTATTTATAAAAAACTAATGTGTTTAGGAATCAAGTATCGAGAGTCCTTCGCTTGGGCTGGAGCAACAGCTCCAAAGGGAGCACACACGACATGCTTCTCTTCTAAGGGCCTCATGATCCCCAGCTCCCACACACAGCTTGGTGGCTCACAACCACCTGCCTACTCCAGCTCCAAGGGGATCCTATGGCCCCTTCTGGCCTCCACAGGAATGCATGCGTACACATGCGCTCATGCACACAGACACAAATACATTTTTTTTAATTTAAATACTGAAATTACTTCCAAATGATTAAGCAACAAACCATACTGACAAAAATATAAGGTAATATGAAAAAAGCATTAACAACTGCTGACTCTGAAACCCTGGTATCTGAACCCAGAATTGTAGGAAAGCTGTTGTTTTTAGGTGAGAAATTCTATTATGATTGTGTTAAAAATAAAACCACCCTGGCCTTCCAGAGTTACCTGCCAGAGTACTTACAGACTGAAACCCTCTCTGAAACAGCTGACAAGAGCAAGCAGGTCAAAGTAAAGAAGACACTGCGCTGGCCTCGTGGAGCGCGCACTGCATCACGACAGACACTTTTATTTGTAAGCTTTCACTTTGAAGCTCTGCACTCTAACAACCTGTCACAGCACTAATACCCTAGGTAGTCTGTGAACTCTATCCAAACGTCACAGAAAATAAAGAACAGTCAGAAGGGTCAGTGGGACAACTGGAGCCTTCAAGCCATACGTCCAAAGTTGGTACAATATGATTTTAGGAGTACAATGAAGGGCCGTGCCGCCATCATCACTGTGGTGGCTGTTATTTTACCAGCCCTCCTGTATGCCATTCACAAAGAAATATGAGAAACTAATTCAATTTAAAAGTTGAGGATGCATAGCCTGACAAAGGAGAGACAGCTGTATAGAAAGGTTACCCAACATAAGGACAAACTAACAATTTGTATTCAATTCTTTAGTTTCATTTTCTATGACTTTTATGGCAAATGTGTTTGATTCTGTATTCTGAGTGACAATTTAAAGAGAAATATTCTATCTCAGTATAAAACATGCACAAGCTGAGCAGGAGCAGTGAGCAGATGAAGATCAAGTGGTGAGAGACCCCACCTCCATCATGACTAGCTTATCAGGATAAGCCAGATCTCCAGGAGCTGGTTTGTAGCCTGTGATGTCCGTCTGAATGTAGATGTGGGTTCGATACACAAGCCTCTCTTGTACATCTTCCAGCATCTGCTTTACTCCAGCAGCAAATGCACCCAGTTGTTCAGCTTTAAAAAAAAAAAAGCCATTATCTACTCCGCTTCCTTTTAAGTAAGCAGAGATCACTGACCTGCTCTGACATGGCGTGACCCACTCTGTTTCAGAGACTATTGCTGAACTTTATTCCAATGACTCAATGGTCTTAGAAAAATTTAATGGATAGCTTTCAATTGCCTTAGGCTTATCATGGAAAAATAAACTGGCCTTCCACCTTCTTCCCAGGACTCTGAAAATTTAGTTATATTCTTTACATTCAAAATGAATCTGGGTTTTAAGAGTATACTGTGCTAAGTTAATTCATATAGCTTCAGGCCAACACTACAAGAAAGCTAAGGCAATTTATCAATTGACAACCCCCCCCCATTTTACAAATAAACTGATCCCACATTTTACATAGAAAAAGTGAAATATAAATTTATATACTGTTTCTCCCTTTCTAAGAGGCCACTAATGTTAAAACATAAATCAGTAATCTCTTCCCATGGGTCAGGGACTAGAGACACTGCACAGTAATGGGAAACATTCACAGCACTTTAAAAATCCCCCTAAGATCAGAAGCACTAAGATGGAGAAACCTCAGAATGAGCAACTACAGAAAGACACCTCTGAGCAGTGACACGGCATCTACTGATGGAAGGGGCAGCGGTGATAACCCCAGCACACAGGCCATCTCAGAAGAGGCTTTCCAAGGCATCAAACCACGCTCCCTACCACAATCTAGTCAGTAGACAACAGCTGGGCAGACGGTTAGCGCTGAGAGAAAAGCTGCTTTTCCCGGAGACAGAAGATGATGGAGCACTCCGACCTAAGTATGCTAAATAACCCCTTGTCTTCAACCGAAACCATGAAGTAAGTGGACTCCTGTGGGCTAGATCCCCAACCAAAGCCAAAGTTCAGTTTTCTCTGGATTCCAAAACCAAAATGGAAAGTGACAATTTCATTACTGACTTAGCCAAATTTTAAAATCCTTATCTGTTTAATTTGTACCATTAAATGGTTCCAGATGAAGACAGATCTTTATTTGAAAAGGAGGGAGAGGGGGCTGGAGAGATGACTCAGTGGTTAAGAGCACTGACTGCTCTTCCAAAGGTCCTGAGTTCAAATCTCAGCAACCACATGGTGGCTCACAACCATCCATAATGAGATCTGACCCTCTTCTGGAGTATCTGAAGATTGCTACAATGTACTCACATATAATAAATAAATAAATCTTTAAAAAAAAAAAAAAGAAAGAAAGAAAGAAAAGGAGGGAGATTTCAACCCAAGCTCCAAAACATTAGCCTTCTACTTGAAATTTTTCAAACTTAAAAAAAAAACATTAAGTATGAACTGAGGCTGTGAAGGAAAAAGTCCAATTTTTTTCATATTCACTGAGCCACAGATACAATTAAGAAGTCCTTTAAAGTGATCACTTCTGTATATTTACCGTTGTTCTGTACATGGTCTTCAAGCACTTCATTTTTAAGAATCCCACAGAGCTCTGATAAAGTCTCTAAGTGAATGACATGGATGATCAATGGCCGGAACACATCATACAATGACATGCACAATTTCTCCAATAGCTCACTGAAAGGAAGGATAAAATGCAGCTGTAAATAGCATAATGTTCAGGATTCTTCCAATGTGCATCAACTGGAGCCAGAAAGAAGAATCAATACTGACTGGAAAATGGTAACTGGATGCACACTCTAGAATGAGAACGAGAATGAGTCTGCAAACTACTTTTGCTCTAAAAGCTCAGAATCAACACTTAATCTGTAACACTTAATTCAAATTAGATGCCCCCCAACCACAAGTCAACTGTTTACAACTTTTATTTTAACATTAATTTTATATTGTTTCAAAATATAAGTTATTCCAGTAAACATTATTACCTTTTATATTCTACATCACTGCAGATCAGTTCCTCCCACACATACCAAACACATGTTCAAACTTTAAAAATAAAAAACAAAAAACACTAGCCAGGGCATGGTAGAGCACACCTTTAATCCTAGCACTTGAAAGGCAGAAGCAGGCAAATCTCTGTGCATTCAAGGCCAGCCTGGTCTATAGAGTGAGTTCCTGGACAGCCAGGCCTACATAGAACTCTATCTCAAAAGAAATTCACAAAAACAACAACAAAAAAAAAGTTTAAGGAAAAAAAAAAAACCTCAGGTACTTTGGGCCCATATCAAGTATTCTGAGAAATGTTAAGCATTTGAAGGGACAAGGTCAGGTGTCTATGTTCTTCAGACTGCTAACAGAACCCTTCTACTTACTGTACTTCAGTGAGGAACCACCAACCAAAATCAAGAAATATGTCTTTCTCTTCCTCAATATGAGTCATAATCTTAGGATCTTTGTGAGTCAAAAACAACCAACATGGGAGAATCAGGTGACTAACAATGGACCTGAAAATCATTTTTAAAAAATGCCGGGCGGTGGTGGCGCACGCCTTTAATCCCAGCACTTGGGAGGCAGAGGCAGGCGGATTTCTGAACTCGAGGCTAGCCAGGTCTACAGAGTGAGTTCTGGGACAGCCAGGGCTACACAGAGAAACCCTGTCTCAAAAAGCAAAACAAAGAAACGAAAATGATTATCAAAAAACATGTCTATCTTAAGTACTGTTCATCAGTCTGCCGCACAGAATTTCTACTAGCAAGAGTTACTGCACTTGGTGTGGACAAAGGCTCCATATCCCAGGGCTCAGTTCTTAGACTCAGACTTCTTTTTTTTTTTTTTTTTGGTTTTTCGAGACAGAGTTTCTCTGTGTAGCCCTGGCTGTCCTGGAACTCACTTTGTGGACCAGGCTGGCCTCGAACTCAGAAATCCTCCTGCCTCTGCCTCCCAAGTGCTGGGATTAAAGGCGTGCGCCACCACCGCCCGGCAGACTCTGACTTCTTATTTGCATTCTAGAATGTCTCCAAGTGTTACTACAGAAAATATGAAAGCATGCATGTCTTTCACTACAGACAATCAACAATGTTCTATTTCCAAACACAACAAAGGTCAAACACTGCAGTTAAGTGTAGAATACTAGAATATATATGTCTACAATATATGGTTCCATTATTGTCAACAGCAAATTAAATCTTACCCACAGAGCTATCCCAAGTGTCACTTACTCTAATTGTGACGTTGGCTTTGTGAAAAATTCATTGTAAAGTTGGTGCTCATCTTGGCAGACATGGACCATGAAGGCACAGCCACTGCGAACCTGCAATAAACAAACACATCCCACCTACAAACATGCACATTCCAGCTCCTATAAAATAGAGCTATACTTTGCTTGCATAGAGATTACACATATATATTCATAAGCAACTCTGGAAAAACAGAAAATGGGTGGCTCTCAATGGATTGCTGCAAAATAGGATCCAATTTTTAATTTCTTACTGTTTGATTTTCTAAACTCTTGATAATAAACATGATTTTCTAGATAAAAGAGGGTACTTTTAAAAGAACTTTTATGTGTTTTTCTAAAGTATGAATTAAAGTCACAATAAACAAAAGGCCATTTCTGCATGGAAAACTAAGCTGAGGCACAGTGGCACAAATGTGTAATCCCAGCAGCTGAGGCACGGTGGCACAAACGTGTAATCCCAGCAGGCAGCAGGCTGAGGCGGGATAAGCAAAGGCCAATCTAGGCTGCAGAGTGAGACCCTATCTTAAACCAAAAGAAGAAAAAAAAAACACATAAAAATTACATTTTTAACATAAATCCACTAACTCTGTAACTTCATCTCTCAAAGATGAGTTCAAAGATGTATTCAAAGAAGAATATGTACTTATAAATCTTCATATTAAAAAAAAAAGTGAGACTATTTTACAAAGTCGAAGGACTAATTTCCAGTATGGGGAAAATGTTGATTTGGGAAGCAGAACAATATCAGTTTGCTGAGCCCGTATGACTTACTTTCCCCACAAAGCTACAGAAATGAGGTTAGAGGCCACTGCTAGTATCAGGAGCACAGTCAGGCTTGGGAAAGAGTGCTGTTAATAAGGCGAGCCAGCGATCTCCAAGAGCAAAGCGCAGGACTTGCCCACCAGCGGCACTCACCAAGGCACAATGGTCTCTGTTGTTTTGGCTGGTTAACTCCGTGACGGTGTAGGCAATACTTGGGCCCAAAAGGAGCTCCCGCTGATCAAGGTAACACTGGTGGATATCATTGAGCAGGTGCTGGTATCTGATGGAAGGCAAACAGAGAACAAGAGGAGAAATACTGTATGACTCCTCCTCTCCTGTGTGGAGGCTGGATTTACACATCCACACACAGACACGAAAGGGGAGGGGCCAGCTGAGGAAAGGAGAGGACTACTAAGAGACAGATGAGAGGAAGGGTACGAAAAAGGAACAAGGTTGAAGCACATGAGATGGCGGAATTAAAATATCTTTATGAGCCCATCACTACAGACAGTGAATATACAATACTGTCAACTAGAAAAATAGTAAGATTGCAGTATACATTGTATAAATTTTTATTTGAAATGTAAAAATTAAATCTGGTCTTAAACTCCTGAATAGGTTACCAGGCTTCTAAAGCCATAATGGCCACCTCTCATTTGCTCACATTAAAAACACTCAGGAGGGCTGGAGAGATGGCTCAGCAGTTAAGAGCACTGACTGCTCTTCCAGAGGTCCTGAGTTCAAATCCCAGATACCACAGAGTGGCTCACAACCATCTGTAATGGGATCCGATGCACAATTCTAGCATGTGTCTGAAGACAGCTGCAGTGTACTCGTAAATAAAAAATAAATCTTAAAAACAAAACACTCAGGAATATAGACGTAGATGAGAAACCACAATGAGGTGATACAAAAGCCTGGTCTTTTAAGGAAGGATTCTCTTCAACAGAGAACTCACACCTGCCTGATTGAGAAAGAAGGAAACTGTGCTACTATCACCATGATAAACTCCGCTCTCTAAACAGACTGCTTGGCTGAGAACAGACGGGAAACGGGTGCTCAGAAACTGCCAAGAGCAAAAACTTGGGAAGGGCAGGACAAGAAGACAAGAGCTACTGAGTACTCACTCGGGTATCTTTTCAGATCGTTGCTCTATTTGTTCAATTAGAGCCTGTGAAATAAAGACAGACACAGTATATGTCCACCTGTCTTAACTGTACTTTCCATTGCTTACTGGTTAATTAGTATCCCTCACTTAAGTAACAATGTGAAAAAGCTAAAAATCATACAAATGACATATAAGAAGCTATCATGCCCAATACCACAGTATATATTTTTCAGGGATTTTATATTCAATTAGCACATTTCCTTTCCTTCTTGTTTTTCTTTAATTTCATTTCTATGTGTGGGTACATTGCCTGCATGTGTATCTGTGCACGGGAGTCCCAGTGCCCATGGAGGTCAGAAGAGGGCAGTGGACCCTGAGACTGGAGTTACAGACAGTTGCGAGCACCATGTGGGTATCAAACCTGGGTCCTCTGGAAGAGCATCCAGTGTTCTTAACCAATGAACTATCTCTCCAGCCCCATATTTTCTTTTTTAATCAAAGCTGGGATTATACTCTATATTTCGCTCTATAATCTGATGAATAAATATTTTAATAACATTTCATAAATATTTTTCTATCATTAAACACTTTAATAATAAAACACAACTGGGGGAAAAAGGCACAGAAAGTCTTATACACCACCTGGTACCTACTAAATACTCAAAAAATTATTGCAAAATCACAGTCTGGTGTCAAATAGGTGTTGTGCTACATCAGAGCCCAGGCAGGAAGTTTGCTTCTCTGAGATTCCATAAAGCAAACTATATCATGAGTATCTAATCTTTTCTCTTGTTTTTTTTTCCAAAGTTGTATTTATTTTTATGTGTATGGGCGTTTTGCCTATGTGTATGTCTGTGTACCATGTGTCTGAAGGAGCCACAAGAAAGTGTCAGGTCCCCTGGGACTGGAGTTACACATTCTTGATTAGCTGCTGCTGAGAACTGGACCTGAACACTCTGATTAGCCAGTGTTCTTAAGGGTTGAGCCCTCTCTCCAGCTCCTGAGTAACCCCTCTGTAAGCACCCCTTTGTGGGCACTTCAACACACTGAATCAAAGAAAGATATACTTACATGTTTTTGACCTGTTCTGCTAAAAATATTTTTTGGAAAGGAATCCATTTACACCCCTATCAGCAGTATTGCTATCACTGAAACCTCAAAACACTATTATACCTTAATTTAAAATTTCTGAGGCAAAAAAAACCCAAAAAACAAAAAATCCTTAGCTCTTTAAATTTTATAATAGATATTCATCTTTCTTAACAAACATTCCAGTTTCTACCTTTATTTTCCTATTTCAGAATTAAAATTCTTAATTTTTATTCTATATTCTAGTCCTTAGACTAATAATATATAAGTCATTTTATATTCTAGTCATTAATATTATATTCTATATCTTAATCCTATATTCTAGTCATTTTTTTCTTCAAATAATTCTTAGTTGTATTTTGGGGGGTCTAATCACTAATCTGATAATTATTAGATCAATTATAACGTCTTCTGATGTTATAAAATAAAAAGGTTGGTTTTCTTTATCCAGATACTTAACAAATTTTCCCAAATACATGTAGAAAATCCTAGATCTTCCTTTTTACTTTAGGTTCTAACTTCTAAAATTTTCATGTCAGTGATCTGTTGGTGAATTCTCAAATCAACAACACTACATTTTCCAAAATTTTGTTCTATCTTGCTGACCTAAAGAAATCTTTCTTTGGGGCTGTAGAAGCACTGGATGCTCCTGTAGAGGGCACAGGTTCAAGTCCCAGCACCCACAAGCAGCTTCTACGACTGTCTAGTCCAGAGCAGCCATGGCACCAGGCACGCACATGGTGCACATGTGGTGCACATATATAAGAATGCAGGCAAAATACCCATGCAAATAAATAAATAAATCTAAAAAAGAAAACTCTGTAATTTTAGCTAACAGGACATTCCAACCAATAAACTACACTAAAAAGAATGGACATTCCAAATCTAACTCTCTCCAGGGAGGGCCAGGACGCTTACCATCTTTGTAATCTCTCATGGGTTGAGTGGACTTTTGTCATCTTATTACCCCATGTTCCCATTGAGGCTATAGCTAAGTAAAGTAAACACAGCTCTGTCATGTACACAACTGGTTATTTAAAAAATGTGTTAACACCACCGATACCTGGGCAATCACTTTATAGTCACCCACTACACTAAGTCCTCTTTACACCATTTCCTTAGGAATCAAATATTTAATATTGGCTTTTAGCTAACAGACAAAAGAAACCAATCAGGTACAATCCAAATCTCCTCATCAACCTCTTCCTCAGTCTTCTACAAAAAACCAAGTGTCTTCCATCTGAAAAACAAAATCATTCTCCTTTAACTGGCTGACTTTCAAGAAAGAACATGAAGTCCTGTCAATGCAAGTGTAACATTCCTTCTAGTGACAAAAAGAACATATATGTGCAAGCGCCAGTAAACACTCTCAACTAGTATAACATACACAAACACTGGTTTTTGACCATTCCTCTCCACTTGTAATTTAATCAGGATAGATATACTGGCCACTCCTCAAACAGCAGCCACGTCTCAGGCAGTGGGGCACAGACCTGCCCGCACACAACCATTAGCAGAGCCTCGTCCGGCTCCCATACCCCTCCTGAATGGCTGCAAACTGAGCTTCTTGAGGGTCCTCTCCCTACTTCTGGATTTCTCTTTACTGTAACCCATTTCTTTTAAATGTAATCTGAGACAGTACTCTGACCAAAGCTTTCTCCGCCTTCCGATCAGTCGCTTGCATTGTACTTTTCATGAACCGGCCTGCCGTGTAATATGCCTTGTTGCTTCTCCTTCCTGATCCCATCAGACTCTAGTAACACCCTGAAGTGCAGTTACAATAAATCACAGGGAATCCCCACAGGGAATCCCCTCAAATGCATGTCCTTATGTCTCTAAAAACCTTCCCTGTATAACACCCTCAAGTCCACTATAAATCTGAGCTTGATTTCTTTTTACATCTGTTTAGTAAGTGTGCTGAGTGGTTTTATGTCAACTTTACACAAGCTAAAAATCACCTGAAAGGAGGAAACCTCAATTGAGAAAATCATAAGATCAGGTTGTAGGCAAGTCTGTAGGACATTTTCCTAATTAGTGATTGATGGGGAAGGAAGTAGCCATTATGGGTGGTGTCATCCTTAGACTGGTGGTCCGGTGTTCTGTAAGAAAGCAGGCTGGACAAGCCATGGGGAGCAAGCTGATACTCCATGGTGTATCAGCTCCTGCTTCCAGCTTCCTGTCCTGTTGGAGTTCCTGTCCTAACTTCCTTTGTCCTTTGATGAACAGTGATGTGGAAGTGTGAGCCAAATAAACCCTCTCCTCTTCAAATTGCTTTGGTCATGGTGTTTCACCACAGCAATAGTAACCCTAAGACACACATGTGTGAGTGTGTGTGTGACTGTGTGTGTGTGTGTGAGATCTGTGTACATACGTCCTACAGGAGTTGGTCCTGTCCTTCACCAGGGATTAAACTCAGGTCATCAGGCTTGGCAGCAAGGCCCTTTAGATCTGAGCCATCTCACCACCCCACCCCCACCTAAATCTAAGTTCATTTAGTAACTACCCTAAGCATCACAGGAAGGGTGAAGAGTTTCAAGTTCATTTCCTGGGATAAGTGAAAGACTAAGGCACAGGAGGGCTTCCAAAGGACTGGCTGAAATTTTTCCTAACATCATTCAATATGTGTCAACAGACTTACTCTGACTTTAGGGGCAGCAGCTCGAAATTTCACATAAAATAGTGTGAAGGCATTGTCTGCATTAGGGACTGATGAGGGGTCCTGAAGAAACACGGGGAAGAAAGATATTAGCAAACACATCATCGCTCAAAAAAAGAACACAAACCACTTCATCCATCTACTGCTTGGCCTCCATATCTAACAAAGCTTAGAGAAGACCATCTCTAGAAGAAGTTATATATGCTAATATTGTTATAGCTATCACCTAATTAATGGTGCTATCGTCTTCCCTTTATAGTTAAAATGTATCCTGTGGTACTCGAATTTTGGCAGTAATTACAACTGAATTCAGACTTAAACTGTTACTTACTGAGTATAGGACAGTGGGCAAGTATCTAGCATCTCCAACATTCAGTGCACGTCCTAAGTTTTACATTTCCTTCACTGCTTCCCTCTGCTGAGGTAGGGACTGAGTTCCAAGACCTGGCACACTCTAGATACTGCTCTACCTCACATCGCAGCCTAGCTTTAGTTTCGTTTCGTTTTACTTTACCATGTGACAGGCCTCACTGAGTTAGTTATACAGACTTGGCCTTGAACTCCCCAAGCAGTGTAGGTCATAGGTCTGCCCAACTGAAAAGTGAGCTTAAGAAATAAAATGTAGCCTTTGCAGTTTGTTTTCTTAGGAGAAAATATATTCAGTGACCATCCTAGACAGCTCTACTCTTATTTTCTAACCTGGTCAGAGTGTGTTACTTTTCCACCTAGCATACACTAATTTGTAACTAGTTTACTCATCATTTTTACTAGTTATTATTTCCAAATCACTATGACAGCAAGGACCTTATGAGCTCTCTTTTCCACCATTGGTTTCTAATATAATACTAAATGTAAGGCCATACTCAATAGACATATGGATGTTGCAGGGTAAATGTCTGCCATCCAAGCATCCAAGATGCAAGAGGACTGCAAGTTCAAGCCCAAGCTAAGCAACACAGTGATACCTTGTCCCCAAACCCTATGGGCTAATTGTATAAGTCAGTGTGCTTCCCTGATGTGTCCAAGGCCCTGGATGCAGCCCGAGCACTGTAACAGTTATCCACAGCCAAAGCCATATATTCTGAGGGCAAAAGTCCAAGAACTATGAGAAGAACCCAACACTAATTGACAAACCGTAGAATGAAATGTAAGCTACTTCTTACCGGAAGCATTTTTTTTTTAGCTTTTTCATAAAAATATTGTTACAAAATAAATCAAAAATAGTAAAAGTGAGTAAGTTTAAATGGTAGATAATTAAAAAGAATTTTCCTCATTTTAATTTTTCCTCCTGGTGCTAGGGTTGAAAGCAGACTTTATAATACCAGGCAAGGGATCTACCAGCTGAGCTATATAGGATATAGCCATACTTTTCTATTATAAAACCTACAGCATGGGCTGGAGAGATGGCTCAGCGGTTCAGAGCACTGACTGCTCTTCCAGAGGTCCTGAGTTCAATCCCCAGCAACCACATGGTGACTCACAACCATCCATAATGAGATCTGACACCCTCTTCTGGTGTGTCTGAGGATAGCTATACTCATATAAATAAAATATACTCATATAAATAAAATACATTTCTATTTTTTATATTTATAATAATATGTAAATAAATATAAATAATATATAAATAATATAAATAAATGACACATAAATAATACATAAAAATAAATAATATATAAATAAATATAAAATATATTTATACTCATATAAATAAAGTATATTTATACTCATATAAATAAAATAAGTAAACCTTAAAAAAAACCTACAGCATAGATTCTTAATTATATAGTACTTAGTTCAGATAAAGATTGTGGAAGGTAAATAAGTCAAAAATAAAAACCAAGCTGACATTTGGATTAATTAACTCACCCTTTTTAGTAACTGATTTGTGAGAGTCTGCAGTGTGTTCACAGTATATGTCTTCATGAGGTGCAAAGCTTTAGAAAGACATTGTTTAAACTTCAGTAAGTATACAGGATAATCTTTAAAATTAGGCTGTAAAACAAGGAAATTTACAAAAGAAATAAATATTAACAATTAGCAAACTGTCAATGACAACCAAGGTGTCCTCTATGCAAAGCAATACATGAAGTTCTGTAGATTATTAGCTCCAGGAAGAAGACTACTTGAATGAATGACTTGGGTCACAAAGCAGGGGCTCTGCTCAGTCAGCATTTGCAGTTACAAGTAATTAAATGTTAGTGCCTCACGAACTTTGAGGCTAGTGTTAAGACCCTACTAGAAACAAAATGGAGTTAGCAAAACTAAAAACAGCAGGATATCCTTGGGGTATCAAGAGAGGGACTTGTCCTTCTGGACATCGTCTGTGTCCCCACCCAAGTAATCTATTTCCAAGAGTATCTTGCACATCCATAAATGAACACCATGAAATGCCACATCCTTTTAAGTAGGAAAAGGCTAAATCAGTGAGGGCCTTTTCTACTCCAGGAATTCTCAGAAGTACTGTGTATACCACAACAACAAAAAATGCACTCGTTTTCTTTAGCATGTTACAGACATGTAATCATTCCTAAATATTCATACAGCACTAGTTCTAAGACCCCAAAAGATAAGAGAGTACTCAAATAACTTAAATAAAATGGTGCAGAAGTTTTATATACCAAATACGTCCTCCCTTATACAGTTACTTATGAGACTAACATGATATAAATGCATGCTGTACCATTCAAGGAATGATGATAACAAGGAAAATGGGCTGTATGCTTTTAGTACAAACAAAAGGTCTTTTTAATCTTTGCAATGCACAGCTTGTCGAATTCACACAGGAGAAAGCGATACAGACTGACTATATTTTTCCCACTAGGAAAAAAATCATTGTATAGTCTAAGAGATATAGTAGAAATGTTAATATTTTTTAAAACACAAAAATATGACTTACATGAGATGAAATATATGTTATACAATCATCTAACTTGGCCAACATAGGGATAAATCCTTCACTATTCACAGACAACGTAGGGGAATTCAATTTCTTCAAGTAGAAGGAAAAGGAACAATCAATTAACAGCAACAAAAAAGTAAACATTGAAAATTATCAACTAGAATTTAACATATTTTTATATATAATAGTGTACTTTTAGGCTAAGAAAACAGCCTTGAACAATCACTGATATATCCTCAACTGTCATCCATATATAACAACCTAGTTAGTGTCAACCTAGTAAAAGATAAATAAATATATAATCAAGCAGAAAAGAGCCCCAGAGAGTATTTTTGCTGTGCTGTTGTGCAATGCTAAACTGAATTCTACACCACGGACCCAGTGTCTCACTTTCTATCACTTCACAGCAATATGTCTGCATTCGGTCACAGACCATGTTCTTACGCTCACGGATTAACTAGCAGTCACAGCACTTGCGGGCAGGCTCATGGGACCCTGGGTTCAATTTCCAGGGAAAAAAAAAAGTCCAAATATTACTAGCCATTCATTCTTTCTTGATACTAAGGCGATCTGCCAATGCAACAACGCACATAGCATCCCATGTCTGAATGGTTGCCAGCCTTACCTTTATGTCTTTAATATTAGACTATAGGAATTACAATTACTTTAATAACTTAATAATATGACTTACAAATAATTATGACTAACTTACAAGTCAGAAACAGAAATATAATTTACTCAGAAGCCCTAATTATGTGCTTTATGAGGTTCTTCAAACTGAACATGAGAATTGGCTTAAAAATGTGTGGACAGGATTATAGAAATCCAACACAGCAACATTTAAAGCTGGACATTTATTGTGCTAATTTTCACAGCTTACAGGAAAAATGCTAGAACAGGTAACCAACAAGTGATCCAGTCACAGTAACAAATTTTAGGAAATCCTATTTGAATCACATAGGGAAAATTCTAAACTGATACTGGTGTACCCACTACTTAAATCAGAAACTACACCAGTGACCAACTATTAAGTTCAAGTATCACTTTATATGCTTGAAGATTACTACAAAGGGAAATATAAAATAAGACATCACTAACTTTACAAAAAACAACAAAGCACTTACTGTGTTAATCGTCTCCCATTCATTAAAATAAGACAGCTTCTGTTGGATGTGCTCAGCAAGGTCAGCAAGTTCCGACTCACATTTTAAAGAGAAAAATCAATTAATCTAAAAATACATGAAATCGGTACTCTAACATCAAAATTACTTTGAATAGATTTATTTTGACATTTAAGTTTAAATCAGGGGGACTTTCGGGGAGGGAGGAAACGGGAAAGGGGAAGTGATTTGGAATGTAAATTAAAAAAATAAAATAAAATTAAATTAAAAAAAAAAAAAAAAGTTTAAATCAGGTATGACTTCAGAATCATGCTCAAGAATTTCTGCACCCATCAACAAGAAGACTATGATTAGTATTATGTGATCTTTTATAAAATAAGTGTCTGTCTTTTAAAAACACACAAAAAAACAGAGAAAATTCTGAAATACAATAACTTCAATGCTCTCTCTGCAATTACAAGTTTGAGCACAACCTCCACAGGCAGATGGTTATAAACAAAAACCCACCCTTAGTGCAATCACTCTGCTTATCTGAAAACGTCAGTAGTAAAGGACAGAACAAAATCACCAGTACGCTCGCTCCATAACCACCTAGCACATCAAAACAAGGAGGTCTGCCTCTGGCTCTGCCCCTTTCCAGCAATCTGTGTTTAACACAGTCTCAAACAGAGCAATCTTCATGATCGACTCAGCGAAGTAAAGAAAACCGAAGTTAAATAGCAGTCATCACTAACGAATTAATCACTGACCCTCTCCCTCGTCCCCGATTCCCAAGTACCTGTTCTTTTAGGAGCTGTTCACAGGCTTCATGAAGCGCTCCTGTCTTGTTGGACACAAAGAGATACTGTTTCTGCAATGACTCCAGATGCTCAAGAGCACGGTTCACATCATTCAGTATAGCATCACACTGTTCCTGAAACCCAGACAAGTAATCCCTCATCTGTCTAGAAAACAGAACCAAGAGGGGATTGGCAATAATATTTTCCCCCAATAAGCATAGTCAATAAACAATACGGTCTCATCTTTTTTCCAAAAGCATAAATATCAGGTGGAAAATCTGACCCACTGCTGTAACTGTCTAACGCTCAGAACCACAGTGAAGCTAGTCCGTACACTACTTCAGTGCTGAGGAAGACGGATTGATGACTACACAAGCAACAAAAGGAATTCGCCTTGGAGCCACAACCTGGTTTCTTGCATGTAAGTCAATAAATCACTGGTGCCAACCTCCAAAGATGGGACACTAGGACATCCCAAGGCAGCAAGGACGTGCACTCCCTCTGATAACTGCTACCTCCAAAGGCCATATGATGTAAAAAGAATTTTGGATTTGAGACTACAAGACCCTGGTCCAAACTGCAGTTCTATCTATGCCCAAATGACACTGGCAATTAATGTGTCCAAGCCTCAGTCTGGCCATTTGTCAAATGGAGATGATAACGTTTCTTGATGATGGGCTATGAATAAAGTGGAATTAGACATCCCTAACACACTGCCTAGCAGTAGTAGCCATGAATGTACCAAACGTAGTGGGGCACACCTTCATCCTACCACTTGGGAGGCAGAGACAGGCATATCTCTGTGAGTTCAAAGTCAGCCTGGTCTACATAAGTGAGTTACAAGACAGCCAAGGCTATAGAGTGAGACTCTGTCTTGAAAAAAACAAAATCAAAACAATAACAAAGGCTATAAATAAATGTTAACTGAACACAAATGCAGAACCCATAATGTAAACTCAAGAGAGAACCTGCCTGCTGCCCTGCCTCCCCTGCTCACAGCATACACTAGCATACTCAGTCTAAAATGGTGATCATTAAGGTCTTCCTCCTTAATGGATAAAATGGGATTGGACATCACTAACACACTGCCTAGCAGTAGTAGTCATGCATGAATATACCAAATGTAGTGGGGCACACCTTCATGGATGCTTCTCCTGAACAACAAATACCTCAGAGAATTCCCACACAACTCTTTTTTTGTTTTGTTTTGTTTTGTTTTTTGAGACAGGGTTTTTCTGTGTAGCCCTATCTGTCCTGGAACTCACTCTGTAGACCAGGCTGGCCTCGAACTCAGAAATCCACCTGCCTCTGCCTCCCAAGTGCTGGGATTAAAGGCGTGCGCCACCACTGCCCGGCTCCCACACAACTCTTGATCCACGTCCTTTCTGCACTTCTTCCTCTAAAATCATTTATAATCCCAATCCTCACCCTGGCTAGTCTTAAGGAAAATCTGACCATTAAGTTGCTTTGGTAACTTGAGATGACTATGATGTAAAAATCAGGATATCCAACAGATAAAGAATCCACACATACCTGTATTTCGTTCCTTCATCCTGATCCATCTGGGCTTGCAGCTTTGCAAACCATGAGAAAAACTGGAAAACAAAGAGTAGTATTCCGTCAACCAAATTAAAACGAATAAATAGAAATTAATTACACGGGAGAGTACAAGTTAAGGGGCAGGTATTACCTAACTGAATCTTAACTCTAGGGCTCAGCCACTAATAACTAGCTCTGAGCTTTGTCAAATATTTAGTATTTATATGCCAGGAAAAGCAAAGGATATAAAAAGCATTAGTCATTTCCAGAGTCAAGTAAAGAGCAATATTAAAGACACATATAAAAAATGTTTTTTCTTAAGAAACAAGTACCTGGTTCTTATGTTTGCCAAATTTGAAGAATTAGCAGAGGGTATTGGGTAAATATTAATGTTGCCTAATAAGAATGATAAGAGAATATAAACTTGAAAATCACATAATAAATTAAGTATGGACTTTGGGGAAACCGCAGGGATAGCCCAGTAGTTAAGAGCACTGGTTGTTCTTCCAGATGACCTGATTCAATTCCCAGAACCCACATGATAGCTCACAACTGTCTTTAACTCTAGTTCCAGGGAATTCAACACCTTCTGGCTACTGAGGGCACCAGGAACATAATTGGTACACAGACATATGTGCAGGCAGAACATCCACACATATAAAATAGAAATAAAAAGTGAAAAAGAATATGGACTTTAGGCTACATCTGCCCCTATAACAATGCTATAAGAAATCATTATTTAAAAATCAATAAAAATCTGGCATGGTCATACATGCCTGCAATACCAGCACTCAGAAAGCTGAAGCAAGAAGATCATGAGTTCAAAGCCATCCTGGGATACACTTGGGAAGGGAGAGGAAGGGGAAAACAGAAAAGAAAACCAAAACAGGTAAGAGTTAATTTACTTGAGAAATTTGCAAATTTGCATGGAGGGGGGTGATGATAAAATTGTTTTCTATTTTAGCCAAGTATGTTGGCACACACCTATAATTAGGACATTTAGGAAGCAGAGGTTGGAAGACTAAGAGTTCAAAGCCAGCCTGGGCTACATCAAGAATACAAAGCCAGACTGTACTACATGAGATCCTGTTTCAAACACAAAAACAAAAATATGTTCACGGCAGGTTCATTTTTTGGTAGAATTAGTTATACCAGTATATACACTCTCCAAAACTCATCCGGCTGACATTTAAAGTGAGCAAATTTTATCATATGTAAATCATAACCCAAAATATTAGATGCTTCAAACTTTTAAAAAGAATGTAAAAGTGTGAATTTAATACAGAAGGCTTTGTTTTCACAGAAGGGAAGCGTCTGTGGAAGGAGAGAAGGGTTGGCAAGAGTGGGGAAAGCCGGGGTGGGCAGCGAGGGCGAGAGCCAGTACAGGGGCATCAGATCAGGGGCCATGCCAGGACCTGCTACTTCACATGCACTAAGATGATGTGGAAGGGTAAGGACAGCTTCAAATGTCCGTAACATCCTCTGCATCGTTCAAGTCCACCTTCGCCAGTTCTCAAAGTGGGAGTTGATGTCTAGAGGACACTGGCTTTTCATCTACCGTGGCTAACAATTTCTAAGCATTCATTGTGTGCTTGCCACACACTATATCTGCATGTGTTATTTAATTCTCCTAAAGCCATGGGAGATGGGTATATAATCATCCTTAGTTTATAGACTCAGAAACTAAAGACCCAAAAAGGTAAATAATTTGCCAAAACTTACAATGATGCTAGGTAATGGAGCTGACTTTCAGGCGTAAGTCAGTCTAACTCCAGCAGGAGCAGCTGTCGGCTGGGCTGACTCTCCAGCAGGAGCAGGTCTAGGCCGGCCTAACCACAGCGAGAACTCTGCTCTGCCACCTCCCCTGACTTATACTGCATACAATTCAGTGCATCTGCTTATGCTTCATTTGGAAATGCCTCCGCTTTAACACTTTCTTTTTGCCTTGTTTTGGTTTTAAAGACAGCATCATTATGCAGGTCAGGATGCCCATGAACTTGCTATATAACCAGGCTGGCCTCAAACTGGTGATCCTCCTGTCTCAACCAGCTCTAACTCTCCCCTTCAACTACTAACCAGGCCCAACCCTGCATAGCTCCCAAGATCAGAAGAGATCCAGTGTATTCAGGGTGGTATAGGCATAGATAGCTCTAACTGTCTTAACAAGTCAGAAAGAATAAGCAGGAAAATATCTATAGAAACTACTACACCTTTAAGTTGGTAATTAGCAGAAAGGAAACACCAAAACGCATGCTAAATTACTGTAAAATAATTATAAACTTTTATCTAAAGAAAACATTTAGATTTTTAAAACAACAAGTAGAGAAGGAGGTATGTATATCTAGATGTACATATTTTTATAATAATTTATTATCTTTTTAAATTTTTAAAAATCAGTTTTAAAATCAGGATGAGTGTTTTGTCTATGTGTATGTGTTATACCTGCAAATATGAGAAGGGGGCATCAGATTCCCTGGAACTGAAGTTAAAAACAGCTGTAAGCAGTTCAGTGTGGATGCTAGGAATCAAACCTGGATCCCCTGGAAGAGCAGCCAGTACTCTTTTAACTATTAAGCCATCTCTCTAGCCCTATGAGGCTATTCTATTATATTATTTTATCTGTATTGCCAATATAATGGGTAATGTCGTGGTTTGAATAAGAATGGTCTCCACAGACACACAGATTTGAAGGCCTGGTCACCAGGGAGTGGCATTATTAGGATGAGTGGCCTTCTGAAGTAGGTGTGGCTTTCTTAGAAAAAGTGTATCAATGGGGGTGGGTTCTGTAGTTTCAGACCCTCAAGCCAAGCCCCGTGCGCCTCCCTCCCTCTGCCTGCTGATCCAGGCGTAGAACTGTCAGCTCCTTCTCCTGCACCAGGTCTGCTGTGTGCTCCACGCTTCCTGCTGTGACAATGACACACTAAATCTCTGACACTGTAAGCCAGCCCCAATTAAATGCTTCCCTTTATAAATAAGAGTTACCATGGTCATGGCGTCCCTTCACAGAAATAAAACCCTAACTAAGATAAGCAATAAGGTCATTTAAAAAAACACTCAAAACTAACACAAAACCAAGACTATTCTACAAAGACCTGACGCTAGTGCCCTTCAGGGTGTCTAATCTTCGACATGTGATATCATGCTTTCATCTGCAAGTGTTAGGCTATGTTCATAGACAGCCTAGGATACATGTAGCCCCGGTGCAAGTGAGTTATGCCTCTTGTTTTAGCTTGTCTTGAGACACCTAGAATAATTCAATGTCCCCAGAAAAGATGGTACAATTTACCTGCTGTGCAGTCTCAATTCTTTCTTCTTCCATTCCTAAGGAAGTGAAGCCCTTTAAGAGGATGTCTTCTGTAGATTCGGGCACTACAGCAGTCAGCTCAATGGGCAGCGACTGGGATGCTAAACTGCAGACATCTTCAATTGGGAGCTTGAAAAAGAAAGCCACAAGATATTCAATTTTACTCTCTTAAGTCAATGCAATTGTTTCCATCTTGTTTTGAAAAAAAACGGAGTACTTCCTTTAAATTCTCTGAAATCAGAAAATTCTGCCGAGCAGTGGTAGCACCTTAATCCCAGCACACAGGAGGCAGAGGCAGGCGGATCTCTGTGAGTTCAAGGCAGGTCAGCTGCTTGGTCTACAGAACAAGTTCCAAAACAGCCAAGGTTATACACAGAGAAACCCTGTCTTGAAAACAAAACAAAACAGAGAACATGTCACACACATCCTCCACTAGGCCTGTCCAGGATAGATGCTGCCCTCAAGAAGTAAAGAGGATGCCAACGTCCCTCAGGAGCAAGGTCTTACTGTTGAGTCAGCTTCCTAACAGTGGGGGTGAATCTACGTAGAACCATCACATTTTCTCACTTGAACCTCTCTAAACTATCAGTAGACAAAAGGAAAACCTGTGTGCTGTTGCAAATAGTGTGTTCTCTGTAGGATCTAACAGAAAGGCCTGCCCAACCAACAGAATTAAGAAGTCACAATCATTAACCAACAAATTGCCTCCTTCTACCACCTCCATCCATGGTATACCTCACTTCCACCGGCGTATTGCGAGATTCAACAACAGAAAAGAGACTAAGAAGAATCTCCAAGTTTCGAACCCCAGGAATGAGGCTTCCCTGGAACATAGTACAGCGTTCTCACTCTCCACTACTAACATCACTTAGACTACTAACATCACTTAGACTCTGTTATTCATTTACCTGAAGTCCCATACCAAACAAGGTGTTTTTAGACCTAAAAGAAACTGGAAGCAGGTGACAGGGTAAGCAACAGGGCCTACTATTAGGTTCAATTCCAGTTTTAAGTTCATGGCATTTAAAGTTTTCCAACTAAGACATGACTCACAACCTTAGGAAATTGTTTTCATCTTTCTGAATGCCGGCTTTCCATCTGAAGACAGGGCTTCTTCTTTAAAGCTCAAGTAAGCCAGATGCACAAATACCCATACTAATCTAGAAGCAAGTCTTTAATATGGGGAGGCTCATCTGTGCTCACAAGGGTCTGTACTCACAGGATAACACACTACAGTAAAGTCTGGTTTAAAGCCTCTTGCTGATGGACAAGCTGGTGGCATTGGTAAATTAATGATTCTATTTCTCAGTTTCTTCTCTTATCAAAAATAGATCCAGTTCCCACACCAAGACTACTGTGAGAAGCAACGAAGAAAGCACTGGCTAGTTCAAGAGCTAGCAAACAACAGCCAACAGCAAATATGATCAGGAAGGTCCTTGTACACAAATGAGTCAGACTCGCTATCCAGGAGGGTCCTAGAGAAATATAAATGTCTTCTCGGGATGTCACAATGCATATAAACTCTTGCTGAAAAGTAGCATAAGCCCTGATATAAAAGTACTGTGGCCCAGCAAAAATTAAGGTTCTCAAACTCCATGAAATCTATCTTGAGTCTGAAGTGCCATCAGCAGCTGTGTGCTGCCATTGGGGATTCTGAAGACAGAACTGTAACAGAGATAAATACCTGCACCTGCACCATCACCTGCATCATAGAGCCACCTCCACTAACCCACAAGGAGCTGTCCCCATAGAGAAAGGATGTCACACACATACCCCAAGACAACACAGCATGCAGAACAGTTAGCATAAGGCCTGCCACATAGTAAATACTCAACCAAGTTGAGCTACTGACATTAGAAGTACTTTTCATTATTCCTCTTAATAGCGACCATAGTTCTTTATTACTTCTATTTAGGAGCAACAACATGTAGTGGTCTGAATCTATACTGAGTCTTGAGAACAGAATAGTCACTAAGCTGCCTTTGCAGTACCACGTTAGTAGTACCAGTCAGTCCTGCAGCGACAGATCAGTTACAGTAGCTAAGATGTAAAGGGGAAGAAGTGCTGCGTCCAGCTCAGGCTCACACACATCCCAGTAACCATGCAGGCCCACGCCTGAATAAAGACACCAAAATGCTTGTTGCTTGCACACCAACATGCAATTTACAAAGGCCTAAGTATTCTTTTGAATTCTTTTATTACATTTATTTGTCATCTGTGTCTGACCTCCCACGCATGTCAGAGGACAACTTAAAAAGTCAGTCCTCTCCTTCTACCAGGTGAGTCCCACAGATGAACTCAGGTTCAATCAGCTTAATCACAAAGACGTTTTTACTCATTGAGCCATCCTGCCAGCAAGCCTAAGTATTCTTAAATACAATCATAGCTCAAAGTGCAGAATAACCGTGCAAATTAAACCCCAGGGGAAAGGTTGAAGAGATGGCTCAGGGGTTACAAGCACTTGCTCTTGCAGAGGATCCAGCTTCGATTCCCTGTACCCACAAGGCAGCACACAGCCAGTCGTAATTCCAATTCCAGGTGATCTGATACCTTTTTCTGGCCTCTGTGGGCACAAACATGAAACAGATACATACATGCAGGCAAAGCACTCATACAGGTAAAGTCAAACCAGGGAAAGGTGGACACTTCCAGGGTAGTGAGTAACTGACTCTCGTGTAGGAGGACAAGTAAATGGCTTAAAAGGACTCTCTAACTTCTGTTACCAAGTACTGAAGTCTGCAAGGCAATGGAAGCACCTGGAAGCCACTGACTTAGGAAGAACTCACACCCCGTCCCCACGCACAGGTCCTCCACTAGACCATCGGAGAAAGCATGTGAACAAGGTGGTGGAGACCTGGAAGAGATGAGTGGTTGCTACTGTGTGGGAAAGCAGGGCACAGAGCCCTGCCCACACCCTTCTCCCCAGTGAACAGACACCATGGGGGCTCCGGTGGTTAGCAAATTCTGTCAGTCATAGAATACAGCATCCCATTAGAGCTGGAAAAAGTGAAAAGAAAAAAGCTTCCACCCTGGCTGGACAACAACAACAACAACAAAAACAAAAACACATACAGACCGAGAACATCAGAGCCTCCAGCCACTAATCACTAATGAAGAGACAGACTCAAGGGCAAAGGACCTGCCTTAGACTGAGGCTGGACCTGACAACACAAAACTCCCAACTATTTTAGACTATCAAAATTCATAGTATTTGGGGCCTGGAGAGATGGCTCAGTGGGTAAGAGCACCGACTGCTCTTCCAAAGGTCGTGAGTTCAAATCCCAGCACCCACATGGTGGCTCACAACCATCTGTAAAGTGATCTGACGCCCTCTTCTGGTGTCTGAAGATAGCTACAGTGTACTTACATATAATAAATAAATAAATCTTTTAAAAAAAAAAAGGGCTGGTGAGATGGCTCAGTGGTTAAGAGCACTTCTGAAGGTCCTGAGTTCAAATCCCAGCAACCACATGGTGGCTCACAACCATCCGTAATGAGATCTGACGCCCTCTTCTGGTGCGTCTAAAGACAGCTACAGTGTACTTACATATATAATAATAAATAAATCTTTAAAAAAAAATTCATAGTATTTAGATCTTGTTTAGTTGTTAAGTCTTTACATTTTTTAAAAAAAAATGTACCATACATTAATATCTGCCATTTCAAATGAGTCCAAAGGGGTCATAGACATGTGCTCAGTTTATTGTAAACAAAAACAAGACCAAAAAAATGTTATTTTCTAAGCTACTTTACCAGATAAAACTTTCAGTGAAAAACTGCTCAAGATGTTCCAGACACATTCTATAATCCAATCACAAATAAATATGACCAGGTAAGATCATATTTATGCAAGAGCATTCAATTGATTACTTCAAGCACAGATATTAATTAATTTTCAATCATAAAACCTTTAATTATGGGGCTGGAGAAATGGCTCAGCAGTTAAGAATGCCAGTTCAATTCCCAGCACCCATCCAAGGTGGTTCAGACACCTGTAACTAAAGCTCTAGGGACTCCAGAGACTCCGCCTATCAGCATTTGTCTCATGCACAAACACACACACACAAACATAGACACAGACAGACAGACAGACAGACAGACAGACAATTAAAAATAAAATCTACAACTGGGCAATTGGCACACACCTTTAATCCCAGCATTCAGGAGGCAGAGGCAGGCAGATTTCCAAGTTCCAGGACAGCCAGAAATAGACAAAGAAACTCTGTCTTGAAAAACAAAGAGGAAAAGAATTAAAAATAAAAACAAAATCTAAAAAACAAACTTTAAATATCAGAAGCAGGAGGGTCCCTGGTCCCTTTCTTTTACTAACAAGAAACTATTTTCTCTCAAACTAAGGAGAGAAATTATAATACAACCAACCACCTTAAAGAAATATTATCTTAAAGAACAAAACAACTTGCTTTTAACAGCATAAGAGAAAACTACCCCTTTGGGTAATTTTGGGTACCTATGTCCCACTAAGTTCTTTTCACAAAATAGCTGAACTAGAGTGGCCAGTCAAAAGGGGGTGTGGCAGTGTCCCCAGTTTGCAACTTCTCACTTCTCATTCTGAAAAGAGATAACCCAATCAGAGCCTCCCTCAAAGCAGTGCCTTGGCTTCAGGACAGAGCAGACACACCATCACACAGACAAGAGCACACACTTTGGATGACATGTTGGAAAGCTACAGCTTACACCAACTGACATAAGCATACTAAACAATAATTACAATAAACCACATAGCACTACCTCACCAGCTTAACCTGTCCAGGAAAAGACAAATGTCCCTTCTTCTCAGAAGCCTTCTTGTTTGGAAAATCCCAAACTGGAGAAAATGACGTTTAGAATCAATCTGATCAATCCATCCATCAATCCATGCCCCAACTGAACTGACACTTTCTCTGATTAGACAGAGCATATCCTTGAGGCTAGAGTCTCAGAACCTTCCAAGGCACCAAGACTTTTTTTCTTATCTTCAATCTTAGTGACACCTATACTAGCTCAAGATGCTAATCTGTTCTTTTAAAACATTCATTGTTTGAAAGAGAGCACATGAATAATGCAATCCTAGCAAGAGGCATGCCATGGGCCATTTATGCACAAGTGCCTTTACTTTTCACAACTCCCCAGGAGAGAGCCTCTATCTTATAACAAAGAAAATGGAAGCAGACAGAAGTTAATTGTCATCTTGTAAGTCACATACCTACAAAAAACAACAGTTATAGCAGTAAACTACAGATAGATTTCAAAGTAAATTATCTTAGCACTTTAACAAGAACTACTTAGTTAGCAGGGGAAAAAAGATCCTTGTTGCTATAAAAAATTTGCCTCAACTACAAGAAACCAGTCTACTGCAAATTCTTTCTTCTAATACAATATATATATATATATATATATATATATATATAACTCCTTTTTAAAAAAAAACAACTTTTCAAGATAAAGAATTTTTTTTATTAGACTTACCCATTTTATATGTGTTTTGCCTGTGTGTATGTATTTGCACCACATTCATGTTTAGTGCCCAGAGGTCAAGGAGAGAACTGGAGTTACAGGTATATTGTAAGCTACCAGGAAAGTGCTAGAAATTGAACCTGGATCCTCTGCAAGGGCAGTAGGTGCTTCTAACCACAGGGCCATTTCTCCAGCCCCAAAAGTGCTTTTTTTCTAGAAATGAAAAAGCTGCTTTCTAAAGACATCTTAATGATGTTCACTGAGCTTCTGCTGAAACTGAACACAACTAAATCTCTAAATCATCCCAGTCCCAACAGATTAGGAAACTATTTTATGAAAACATGAAGCACTATAGAATAGTCTATGGAAATGTGCTAGTCAGATAAATTAAAACTGATGCACACTTTCCTCAACAGTAATATTAAAAGCATGGAACAGGGATAAATGGACTCTGAAATCAGTCCATCAAACATAGATCACTTCAGTAGAGGGAAGGAGAGCAAGGAGGGCATGTCCTTCTGAGATTCCGAGGCTGGAGTAAACAGGCTCTTTCCTGCTAATTCTGAGGCCTCCCCGAACCCTCTCCCTCTCCCCAGGACCTTGCTTTCTCTTCCAGCTAAGCATTATACACCCAGCCTTTCCCAAGCTGGCTTCCGCATTTTCATGTCAGCTCTCGGGCTGTCACTGTCTTTACAAGGCCTTCCCTTCACTTCTAGGTCTGCCCTTACTTTTAGGCCTCCTATAAAAAGGCATGCCTCATCTATTCTGGCCCCACCACCCTCCCTACTTTATTTCCTACTTACATTTCTATCCCTAATTCATACCCCAGTGTAGGCATGTGGCAATGCACGTTAAATGACAGCATGAACTAAGTCCTGCTGCATAAATAAGGGGGGATAGGGTAAACTAATAAGACAGCTTTTTACTTTCAACCCTCTCCATACTCAATAAACACGAAAACTCAGTTCATAACCCTTGGCAAGAATGATAAAGTTTCTTGTAGTGTATGTGGCACTCCCCTGGTTCTATGAAGTCTCAACAGCAGCTTCAATAATGGGAAACAAAAATTAAACAGACTGGGAAACATATAAACGAGCTTCTAGGCTTACCCAACAATGGCAAGACCCTCAGTTTAGTCCCCAGCAAAACACACACACACACACACTCACTCACACCACACACACTTATAATCCAGAACATAAAACATAGCCAGATCAAAGACCTTCCCACTTGCTCCCTCGTTTACTTAGTTATACAGTTATTTCCTGTATGACATCCTGGAGGTGGGCAGAGAAACACACCTAAGAACACCTATTTTTACGGCACAGCATACAAAGGTGCAGAGAAAGCTTCTAGTCACACCTCTAAAGTGTGAGGGCAGAGGTGAAACTGTCAAATTCAATCTGCATTTGGTCAGGATTACGAATCGTATAGAAATTAATGCTTCCAACATCAAAACTAACCACCACTGAGAATAACCCAAAATTCAGACTCGAAACTAGAAAAGTGTGTGAAACATATAAACAATCCAAAAAAAAAAGTACTCTTACCAGTATAACTACACTGAATCACACAAACAGTAACATGCATACTGTCCCACTGGTAAACTGGAAAAATGTTGACACTAAAACCCAAAGCGCTACTTAATAACTAAGTCAACTTATAAAAATAATTCTTTTTTTATTGTTTTGCTATAGGTTAACTAAATCTTATCTTCCCTAGCCTACACCAGGAGTTCACAGTTTGGTGTGTGATGAATGAAACTGTTTCATTCATGACCAGCTCTGATCCCCTTTAAGTGCCCGTCTGCCCCCGGGAAGAAGCAAGCCAGATGACTCCGGGATGCAGTTAACACAGACTAGCTGGACTCCGGAGCACAGCACCTCAAGCTCAGGGGAAGCAGAGCTACGCTGACGGGGACACCAGGAGCAAGAAGCCCGGAGCAAGGCTCAGGCCAACCGTCCCACGCCGCTGGGGGAGGGCTACGCCCTGGCGTGGACGGCCACGCACCCTGGCAGGGTCAGCCGGGGTCGCGGGCAGTGCGAGGCTGACAGCAGCGCACACAGAGGCCCCTCCCGCCGAACCCGCCACGGTGGCCCAGGAGGACTGGCCAGATCCCCGCACTGGGCAGGAGGCCGGGCGCAACCCACGCACGCCCTCGCCTCACCTCGGCGGGCACCGGCAGGTTCTCCACTGCCGCCTTTAGCTCCAGCACCGAGTCCGTTTGCCTGTCTGTCAGCGGCGCCATCGAGTCGGGTCTCCGATCCCAGAGAGACAGCTTCTCGCGGGCGTCCCTCTCGGCCGCCGCCTCCGGCAGCAGCAGCAACGTCGTCTCCGCCATCCCCGCCGCCCTGGGCCCCTCAGCGGCGCAGAACCGGAGCCCGACTGGCAGAGCCGGGAACTTCCGGGAGGACCGGGGCTTCCAGCGCCGCAGCCGCGGCGGGGCGGGCCCGAGCGCCCTGACCCCGGAAACGCTTCCCTGGCGTGGGGGCGGGACAGAGGACAGAACAGACGTGGCTTTCGACGGAGGACAAACATATCCGGTTGCGATGCGCCTCAAGCTAGAGTGTAGGGGGACACGAATGGACGGAAATATGCTTGCCCCTACCGGAAGCCTCTTCTTCAACATCAATAACTTTATTGTTATGTGTTGTTCAGGTTTTTTTTTTTAACAAGTTATAAGTCATCCAACGGATAGGGTTGGTTGTCTGATGGGTTATGGGTGCTTTTCATGTTGACATAGCAACCAAGAGCACAAAGTTTGCAAACAAACAACTTCCCTGTTAGAAAACTAGTTTGTGGAAACACAAATTCAAAAACACTTATCAGGCCTCATTAATACCAAAAAACTGGGGGGCGGGGGGACCCTAAATGTCCACGATTGAAGAACTGGGTCAATAACTGTGGATCCAAACATGAAACGGCAAAAATTATTCTGCCGTTTAAATCATGAAACACATTTGAACAGCTAAACAAATAATATTAGGTCGAACCTACATAATTGAATATACTTTGTATGTATATAAATTGAGTATGTATTAATATAAACAAATATTGGGGAAATAAATGAAAAAGAGACAACCTTCTACCTTACCAAAAACTTTTTTTAAAAAAAATGTAGGAAACTGAGGGATATTGAAAGTCATCATTGGGGTATCCCAGTAATAATTGTAGCAGACAAGGTAAAGAGTAGATACTGAGGAACTGGCAAAAGTTCCAGAAGAAACAGCAATTTGCATAGTTCCAGATAATCTTTGGGAGATCTTTACCAATAAAAAGGGGAAGCCAGGAATGATGATACACTCCTGAAAGTCCAGTACTTGGAATGCTGAGGCGGGAAAACTGGAACATGTTCAAGGCCAACCTTAAAAGGGGACTAATAGCAAGACCTTGCCTTAAAAGGGGGGATCAAGGGAATACCAAGGTACAGTAGCCGACACAACCTTGACCATGTAATCCAACTCAACATCTCATCAGAAGTGCCTGGCTTGATGATGGTTTGAGAGCATGATGCGCCTGTGAAATTGTTACCAAAAATATAAACCTAATTCGTCATGAAAAAAAAAAACCTAAATGGATAAACATCCTACAAAACACTGAGCAATATCCTCAAAAAGGTCAGGATGGAGAGATGGCTCAGGGGTAAGAGAACTTGCTGATCTTTCAGAAAACTCCTGTTCAGTTTCCAGCCCCCACAACATGCAGCTCATAACCACCTGAAACTTCAGTTCCAGATCCAACCCCCTCTTCTGGCCTCTCTGGGTACCCACATACATGTGGCACAGACAAACACACACATAAATAAAATTTTAAAATAAAAAGCCTATCTTCTTTAAAAGATATATTTATTTTATGTATGTGAGTACACTGTAGCTGTCTTCAGACGCATCAGAAAAGGGCATCAGATCCCATTACAGATGGTTGTGAGCCACCATGTGGTAGCTGGGAATGAACTCAGGACCTCTGCAAGAGGAGTCAGCGCTCTTAACCTCTGAGCCTTCTCTCCAGCCCCCAAAAGCCAAATTTTAAAAGTTTCAAAGTACTAAAAAACAAAAACTGACCGAGGAGCTGTTACATAGTGGAGACTAAAAAAATAATGACTTCTCATGGCAATGTGGTATCTTGGATTGATTCCTAGAACAGAAGGACAGTTGTGATGAAACTATAGAATAAACTGTAGAATCTTAATAAAGTTTGTAATTTAGGCAATGGTATTGTGCCGATGTTCAATTACCAGCTTTGATTGTCCATGGTTAGATAAGATGATACCAGTTGAGCCGGGCGGTGGTGGCGCACGCCTTTAATCCCAGCACTTGGGAGGCAGAGGCAGGAAGATTTCTGAGTTCGAGGCCAGCCTGGTCTACAGAGTGAGTTCCAGGACAGCCAGGGCTACACAGAGAAACCCTGTCTCAAAAAAAAAAAAAAAAAAAAAGATGATACCAGTTGGACAGCTGGAATGAAGACACACTTGAACTCTTTATACAATCTCTGGAGCCTTCGTGAAGTCTACATTTACCTCCAGAGAGCTGAGTATGGCAGTTCATGTTTGTAATAATGATCGGCAGGGAGACTGAGACAAAGGGATTTCTACAGCTTGGAGGCTGAGGCAGGAGGATTGGAGGCCAGCACCGGCCACAAAAAAAAAAAAAAAAAAAAGACTGTCGTCAAAAAAAAAAAAAGTACCTCAAAATAAGAATTAAAAGTCTAATGGTACAGAAAATATGTTTCTAGCTGGGCACGTGCCTTTAATTCCAGCACTGAAGAGGCAAAGGACAAGTGACCTCCACAAGCTGTCCTCGGACCTCCACACAGATGCTGTGGCACCCGACCACCTCTTCCATACAAACACATACACAAAATAAAATAAATGGTAAAACAAAAAACAAGCTAACAAAACCGTAAATGAAACCGTGAAGTGCTTGTTTGGGAGACACAGTTTGGGTTTAGAGATCAGAGCAGTACTAATTCAATTAAACGCAAGACCACAACTGTTTGGCCCTAATCAAGGATGGTTCATTGCTTAACATCTTAGGGAAATAAGCACTCTCTGTAGACAAGCGTGGTTTTATCTGTTGTGCTGAACTCTCTTGACTCTCAGATGGCAGGAAACATGAACCAGAGCTGAGGATGAAGGGTTTCTTCCCATCTTTCTATCTTGCCTCTAGACAAGACTGGGTCATACAACAAGGATGGATATATACCATTACACACGTGTATAACATGCAATACCAAGAGTGAACCCTAAGATATAAGCTATGGGCATGAGTAACATAGTGCGTAAGCGCAGGTTCATTAGTTCTAATCAGGATGCTGATGTTGCAGGAGGAAGGGAAAGTACAGGAATGGGTACCTTCACTGAATTACCCTGTGAAACTTAACTGCTCTTAAAATAATACATCAATTAACAAGTGAAGTTCCCCTCTTCGACACAGTTCTTAACAAACCATTATATGTCACTCAAATGTTAAGAAGATGGACACCTGGGCAATCCTTTAAGTAACCCAAAAGTTAATTAGCCAAGTTCATACTTAATTTTGTTGTGTTTGGTGAAACAAATGTCCCCTTCGGGTCCAGCTGACCAACGATCCAAGCCCCTGCTTCTAGCAGCTCCTAGCACTGGAGAAGGACTGAGGGATTATGATTGGCATGTGAATGCTGAGTACTTCACAAAATGATGTGGGGTTGGGGGTGGGGCCATCTCTTAAGGACACGGCAAACAGTAAGTTGATCCCAGTAACTTCTCCATGCAGAGAAAAGTTCCCTACGACCACTTCAGACACTGTATCTTCCCCAGCCTTCTGAACCCTTTTGGTCTTTGTCTAAATCTCTCTATGTATCCGAAATAACTGTAAGCCATATTATTATATATTATTTCAGTTTATTAAATAATGAAACAAGGTTTATGCCACACAGTCCAACAATATATACAGTCCAATGTATAAAGAGCATGAAATAGAAAAGCTTGTGGAAAATGTATACTTTACACAATACATTCAATTTTATAGCGCATGAATAAATATGGAGAACAGGAGCCATTGTTTATATTACAGACCAGCAACACAGAGCATCAGAAACAACACAAACACAATTTCCTTTGACTTAGCTACAAAAATTTGAAGTTGTTTTCACCATACTTGAGGAAAACGACAGGTGGTGAAGTGTTACAGACACCCACATCACCAAGTGTTTTAAGTTGTCTCTGGGTTAGAAACATCAACAACCATATTAACTCCACAGAGAAGGCAGGCTAAGACCCTGTCCTATAAGGCACTTAATAAATTGACACTACCCTTGTCTTAAAATACTGCCTTGAAACATGCTGAAGTTTTACAGTGAAATATAGGTTTCTTTTTATCCAGGTATAGACATAATTTGAATAAATTGATAATACTGTCTGATAGCTACTCTTTACATGATCTTCAAAATGGACTTTTTTGTACTTTAGAAACAACCTTCAAACTTAAAAATAAAAAAGTTTTGTTGTTTGTTTGTTTGTTTTGGCCCAGTGGTGCACACTTTTAATTCCAGAATTCAGGAAGCAGAGGCAGGAAGATCTCTGAGTTGGGGCCAGCATGGTCTACAGAGCAAGTGCCAGGACTACACAGAGAAACCCTGTCTTGGAAAATTGGAGAAAAAAATTAGAAAGAAAGACAAAGATGAAAGAAAGAAGAAAGAATAAAGAAAAAAATTTTAATTAAAAAAGATTTTTTTGTATGTTAAAAAGTGGTTTAAAAAGTCAATCCTTTCATCAACTCGAGAGAAAGCCTCTGGAGTCTATCACTTCAATGAAATGTTCAGGTCAGAATAAAAAAAAAAGTCTCTAACTCCTAATGCTAGGAGGCAGCCCAGCAGCAGCTCAGGTCCTCTACTGCCATCTAATGGCGTGCGAGGGAATTGTCTTTAAGCCACCAATGACTGCTCTGTGAGGACTTTGTCTTAGCATTTACTTTTAGAAACAAACTTCTGCTTCTCAAACTGTTTTTCAAAGGAACCATTAATTTCAAAAGGCAAATTGAAAAGGTATGGAATCAAAAGTGCCCAACCCTTGGAGAAAACCTGCATGCTTCTACCTCAAGGAGGAAGGGACTCTCGGGAACACACAGGACATTGGTCCAGCTTAGAGCCTCTGCTAGTGCTAATGAGGCCTTCACAGGGCTGCCTGAAGGCACTGGGAGCCCTTCTAGAAAGCTGTTGCCTCTCAGAGACAGCGTTTACTTTGAAAGGGTAAGAAGTTTTCATCAAAGTCTCAGAAGAAACAAAAATAGGTAGAGGACATTATACAGCTCTTATCAGAATGGCTCTCAGGCCATCGATGTGGGCAGGAGTGGAGCTCAGTGTGGGGAAGATACCCAGAATGCACAAGGGTTTGAGCCCGACATCACAAAAATGAAAGAGGAAGGAAGAAAATGATCTTTCCCCTAAATCTCTAGGAAATTAACTAGGAAAATCTCAGATTTGGGTTTGTTGTTGTTGTTGTGTTTGTTTGTTAACAAACTCACCTCAAAATAAAGTAAAGGCTAAAACTCTGGGGCCTCACCTCTACAATTTACTAGCTGACTAAAAAAAAAAAATTCACCTGCAGGATTCTTTATTTATCAAAGGCTTTTGGTCCCCAGGACCAGGAGAGCCCCACAGTAGACCAACTGTTTACTGACAGATGCACACACACTTATCCTTCACACAGTAGCCTCTGCAGTTTCCCTTCATTTAACCCTTGTTTCACAAAGCATGATTATCCCCATTTGATTAGTATGGAAATAATAAACTTTGCTAAAAGAAAAAATCATAGGGCAAACGGATAATGTTACCTCACAAAGGTCGAGTCTTACTTACTGTAAGTCAAAGATTCTGCCCAAACAGGAGCTATAAAGCAGTACAATATGCTAAAGATGTACTTCCTACAACTGTCCAGGTCCAGGGATAAAGTACAGATGTAAAATCTCAGGAAGCTCAAGTTCTCACTGGTAGAGGAATAACAGCACTCCACCCTCCAAGAGCCTTCTCGGAGCTGATGTTCTGGCAGCCCAGAGGCAGCAAGGAGGCTGCTCTCCAGGAAGAAAGCAGCACATGGGTCTGATTTCCTTGCAGGTTTTCTGCAGCAAGGAAGATGTATTATGTATATCAGTTATCTCGGATGTCAAAGGGCACTTCAATGGTAGCCACCAGGGAGTGGATGTTGTTATGCTCTAGGCTCTGGACACAGATGAAAAGCATCCAGTGCCAACGCATGGCAATCTGCAGAGCCCGGTCTTCATCCATTGCTCCCATCCCGGAAGCTGTGAGGAGCTGTGCAGTGAGAAGCAGCCAGAAGCACAGGAGGGCCTCCCATCATGGAAGTCAGTTCGTCAGAAAAATGGCTTGTGTGGTCACAAGTCCAGTTTCTTCAGCTGTTCATAAGTCAAAAAGAACTACGGTGTGGGTTAAGGCTGCCAAGAGAATGCTATGTTCCCAACCCCAACAGACAACTTAGCTTATCTACTAGCAAATACCTGCAGGCAGCATGCCAAGTCCACTTAGTTCCATGCTAAGAGTCTCAGGCTATCTCCCCAGGTGTTGCTCAAGCTCAATTCAGAATAGAGAGATCAGGCCTGAGACCTTGGGCTCTCCAGAAAAGACATCGGCCCCTCCTTACCTGCCACCTGGATGTTAATCAAACATTTCTGGGGTATGCCGTGCCCACGTTCAGTAAGCACCCCACAGTAAGCATGCTTGCACACGGATGGACCCACATCCTTCCCCAGGACACCACGAGATACATCAACCGCATCACTCTGGAATCACAAATACCCTGAACTCCTAGAGCAGATTCTAATGAAAATCAATACCTTTCAATAGAGACACCATTGAACTAAGAGCCTCAGTGTTGAATGAGGAGACCTCACACTCCTAGAGATGGAGTGGCTAGTTCGTATGCTTTGAGGAACTCAAAAGAACAAAAACTTACTTCTACACTATAACTTATAAATAAAAACAAGCTACATTATCTAATTCCAGCCTTTTTTAGATCAACCACAAAAGAAAAGGATACAATGATATTCCAAGGTCCGAGGCGCAACCAATTTGGCCAAAATCCTTTATATAGAGCAAAAAAACCTTCATTCTTCCATGTCTATTAAAAAGAAGACAAAACAGCATTAAGTTCTGTACTGCCAGTTTCCTGTCAACTTGACATAAACTAGTCATCAGAGTGGAAGGAGCCTCAGCTGAGAAAATGCCTCCAAGAGGTCTACAGTGTTTTCTCAATTAGTGATTGATGGGGGAGGCCCTAGCCCACTGTGGTTGGTGCCATCCCTGGGCTGGTAGCCCTGGGTTTTTATAAAGAAGGCTGAGCAAGCCATGGGGAACAAGCCAGTCAGCAGCACCCCGCCATGGCCTCAGCATCAGTTCCTGCCTCCAGGTTCCAGCCTACTTGAGTTCCTGTTCTAACTTCCTCCAACAATGGACTATGATCTGAAAGTGTAAACCAAATCAACCCTTTCCTCCTTCTTTTTGGTCATGATGTTTTTTTTCATCACAGCAAGAGAACTCCTGAGACAGGCCCCACTTTCCAGTTCTGTCAAATACATTAACAATGTGTCAAATTGATAAACTTTTTAATTAAAATTAAATCCAAAAGTTGAAGATGTTTCCCCTGAGACCTAAATGGTGAAAGCTAGAAATGAATCCCACAAGTTGTCTCTCACTGAGCCTGGGGAAACCCCAGATTGCCACAGTGGCCTTTCCAACTGTCCTCAGTGTGGCACGGAGTAACCCCATGGTGCTGCTGAGGCCACCACCCACCCCTCCACACAGCCCATGGTGCCTAAGGTTGGTAGTGCGATGAATATATAACCAGCCCATGTGTGGGGCCTGTCGAGGTAATGTATGACACAGGAGGACTGTAGTCCCTCATGGAGCTACCTGCTGGCTGCTGGAGGCAGGGGGTTCAGGAGATGGGGAAGTGCAGCCACTGGTCTGTGAAACTTCCTAAGACCTAGTCCAATCTAGATGCAGAGGATGGAGAGAAATCAAGGGCTTGAGTGGACTTGATGAGCTTTGGATGATGCCATTTACAAACTACAATATCCTTCCAGTGAAAACCATCAGGGGGGGCTAGAGAGATGGCTCAGAGGTTAAGAGCACTGACTACTTTTCCAGAGGTCCTGAGTTCAATTCCCAGCAACCACATGGTGGCTCACAACCATCTGTAATGGGATCCGATGCCCTCTTCTGGTGTGTCTGAAGACAGCTATAGTGTACATACATATATATATATATCTATATACACACACATATTATATATGTACATATATATATGAGACAAATATATATATATATATATATGAGACAAATAAATAAAATCTTTTTAAAAAATGAAAGAAAAAAGAAAACCATCGGGGCTGTGCAGAAGGCTGAGCTCTTCTTGGTCATTAATTCTACTCAAATGCTTGATATTACAGAGAACTGCTGAATATTTTCAGCTTCAATCAAAGAACAGAGGAAAATGAAATTCATTTTACAGGCTTACTCAAAAACAAAAGATAAGCCCGTTTAGGAGGACTGATTAGAGACCTTTTCTGTCTCATTGTTCCTTAAAGATTTCTGCATGACCAACCACACTGCACACAGAGACAAACCCCTCCCAAACCAGGCAAGCAGGAACTCAATGAGTAAAAAATCAGACTTAAATACTACTTAGTTCTAAGTGCAGGCCATTAGCGTCCATGCTATCTGGGTTGCTAAACAAGCCAGGAATAAATAAGAAATTTTGATGAAGATAGCATTCACAGCACTTCTGCATCCCAAGTCTTCTATCTTTGACTCATTAAAGCAATACTAGAGGGGTGGGGGGTGGAGCTCAGGTAGTCCAGTCCTTGTCCGGCAGGTACTAAGCTGGTTCACTCCTGGCACCACATAAAACCCAGTGTGGTGGCACATGCCTGTAATCTCACCCCTTGGGAGGTAGAGGCAGGAGGATCACAAGTTCATGGTCATACTCTGCTACCTACCAACTTTAGGACCAGTTAAGATATTAAGATCCTGCCTCCGATAAAGAAGGAGAGGCTGGTGGAAGGCTTAGCAGGTAAAGTCACCTGCTATCAAACATGCCCACCTGAGTGTGATCATCAGAAACCACATGATGGAAGGAGGGAACTGACTCCTCTCACTTGCCCTCTGACCTCTAACAATCATGCCATGGGACCGTATGTACATACAAAAAAACACTGCCATTACCACCCCTAACCCCAAAGCAAAAATCGAAATGTAACTCTAAAAGGGTAAAGCAATCCTTGGGGACTGAGAAGCATTAGCATCATGCTAAGACCTAGAAAGTGCCCTAAGCCTTGACGGCTGGTAACCTAGCGGGGAAGCTGAACACTTCCCTCTGCTCCAAACGGTCCTCTACAATGGGAACTGTGGTAGGATTCATTTACTCCTGTGAGACACATTCGGATGGGAATATTTGCTCCAGTTTGACTCAAGAGGAAAAAGGTGCACTTTGGAAAAGGACAGTTTCATGACCACAGAAAATATTACTAGTTTATCATCCTTCCTAGCTGGGGAGATGTGTGTGGAAAATGAATATAAAATTGATAAAATGTAACATAGATCTTGGACTTCCAACCCTAGTGCGGCAAAATGGTATGTATGTCCTGCCAGGCACGGTGGCACAGGCCTTTAATCTCAGCAACGGCAGGTGGATCTCTGTGAGTTTGAGGTCAGCCTGGTCTACACAGAGAAGTTCATGACAGCCAGGGCTGCACTATTGAGACCCTGTCCTCTATGGGCTCACTCATCTTAGTTTTAATACTTGTCTTACCGTAGTTACTTGTGTGTGTGTGTGTGTGTGTGTGTGTCTGTGTGTCTGTATGTGTGTGTGTACGTGTGTGTATATGTTTGTGTGTGTGTATGTATGTGTGTATGTGTTTGTATATGTGTGTGTGTATCTATGTGTGTGTGTGTGTATGTGTGAGTGTGTGTGTGTATGTGTGTGTGTGTGTCTGTGTGTCTGTATGTGTGTGTGTACGTGTGTGTATATGTTTGTGTGTGTGTGTATGTATGTGTGTATGTGTTTGTATATGTGTGTGTGTATCTATGTGTGTGTGTGTGTGTGTATGTGTGAGTGTGTGTGTGTATGTGTGTGTGTGTGTGTGTCACAATCCTGCACAGACACTCACCTGCAGGAGACAATCCAAGGTACCCTTATAGCCCGTGCATCCACCATCTCGAAGGACTCTCTGATTCATCATGCGGGTTCTCACAACATCAACTGGGTTTGAGGCCAAGGCCCCTACTAGGCCACAGGTGAAGCTTGAGCTATGGAGAACACAGGATTGGAAAAGACAAGAAGTGAGCTACCACTCAGCTACAGCTACAAAGGAGGGAGACGAGACAGCTTCCTCTCAGAATTCCCTTCAAGCAAACGTGGAGCTACACACTGCACAGAATGAGGTCCATGGGGCTGGAGATAGCTCAGCAGTTAAAAGCACTAGTTCTTACAGAGGACCTGGGTTCAGAACCCAGCACCTACACAGTGGCTCACAGCCCTCGGTAACTCCAGTTCCAGAGGATCTGATGTACCAGGCATGTACACAGTGAACTTACATACATATATACATACACAAACACACAAAGGTAAAATACTCATACATGAAAAAAATAGGCCTAAGAATAAATAAAACACAAGACCGCCTCACTGCACACCCACCCGTGGTCTTAGGTTCTACAGAGCAGTGGTTCTCAACCTTCTTAAGGCTGCAACTCTTTACAGCTCCTCATGTTGTAGTGACCCCCAACCATAACATTACTTTCATTGCAACTTCATAACTGCAATTTTGCTACTGTTAGGAATCGGAATGTAAATATCTATATTTCTGATGGTCTTAGGCAACCCCAGATCGTTCAACCCCCAAAGTGGTTGCAACTCTCAGGTTGCAAAACACTGTCCTAGACTTTTAGTCTCACTAGACTACCATAGGCTACACTGAATATCATTGCTAAACTGAGTTATATTTAGCATAAATCTGCCTGTGAGCATAAGTAACTGTAACCTAATTCCTATAACTTGCCGAGTTATATAAAGCTGGTTACGCTTTCCCTCCCGTGTAGAGCTGGGGGTCCTAAGCTGAACGTCAGGGAGGCCGTCTGTCTGCCATCTGCATGTCTCTGGTCATAAACACTCCTGCGCACTGTGGGTGCTGCTCTCCGAACCCCTTCTCATCACGAGCGAGCGCTCCTGCTCCTGTTCACACTCAACTCCACTAAATTTAACTTTGCTGCGGGTTTTATTCTATCAGCACCAATCAGCTCAGAGGCTTTCCCAGTTCAGCATTCCTCACTGAACTGATCACTCTTTGCTTGGGAGGTTGTTGGGTTCACACCAAGGTTTACTAGTATTTGAGGCATTCAAGAGTTGTAAATAGTGCTCCCCCTAGTGGTGAGAATCAGCACACTCTCCACACTTGGCTAAATGTCCCTGTCCAGACCAAGTCACATAGATTAAATAAATGATCTATGATATGTTCATATAAATGTGATAACCTGTAATTACTTAAAAAAAAAATCAAGGACGGACAAGATGGCTGAGCACTTAAGAGGGTGCACTGTTCTTATGGAATACAAGTTAGATTCCCAGCACCCACCTTAGAGGCTCACAAGTGCCTGGAACTCTAGCTCTGGGCTCTAACATCCCTCTGACCTCTGCAGGCACATACACAAAAAGTAATCAAAATGTCTAAGGTGTGAGAGCTGATGTGAAAGTATATTTGGGGTGTGTTGTCACTTTTTAAAAAGTAATATAATACAAACATTACCTCATTTGTTTATAAAGTACATGTGATGCTTACAAACATACAGTTTGCATGCATACAGGTATACTACCTATGTAAAGCCAAAGACTTTCACTTCATCCCACTTGACTTCTGTATCATAATTTTCTAATAACAAAATACAATACTATTACAATACTTTCCCTAAAATACCCATAAATTTGCACAAAATTTTCACCCTACCAAGCTCATGCATATCTAAAATATTAATTTTTAAAATCCATAAACATACAGGAAGTGCGTTGAGACAGTGTCTCCCATCAGGCCTGAGAGTATCAGGTGCTTCTTGGTGATGTCATAGACTGGAAGCTCTACACCGACGACAATGGCTGCCCTCTGGGCTGTGAGGGACACGCCCTGGGGAGAAACATGAACAGCACATGATTTCCGCATCCCTCCAGACAGGGCCAAGGTACGGGCAGTTCTACCCCACCCATTACGAGTTCTGCCATTAGGGGACATCGTGGTGTGACAGAGCAGAAAAGGGCCACCAAGCAAGAACTCGAAAGCTCTGATCAGTTCTGACTCTGGCCAGCCTGAGGCTAGAGCAAACCATCCCTGAAAGTCTCTGGCTTCTGTCACACTGAGGGATCATACCAGGGTCTACGTAGGGTCTACCCTGTGAACCGATGTGCCCTGAGTCACGGGGTTCCTAGGAGACAGCACTCCTCATGGGCACTTGTCTACACAGACTTCACCTAAACCACGAAACTGTACAGGCCAATCACCCAGTGGGACAGGGACCCAGGGACATTCTAAGAAACAACAGAAAGTAAGCATCAAATAAAAGGTACTCAGCTTTCACAAAATCCAGTATACATATTAACCAAAAGACACTTTAAAACCACAACATACTCATGTTCTCATTTTATAGACAGAGAAATTAAGAAAGAAGGAATCTTCAAAGGCAGGAAATGGCATTCTTCTAACTCCATGATGATACTTAGATTCAAATATAGTGAGGAGGACGAGGAGGGCGGGAAGAAGCCAGTGTGTGGCGCTGCTCTATGGGCTCACCTTCCACAGTCCTCTTGTCCCTTCCTGCTGGTAAATGCTGATGAAGTTGCCTATCATTCCTCCTTGAACGGCGCTGTTCTGTGCTTGCATTCGGATCTACAGATTGTCATAAAGAGCAACCAATGTGAGAAGGAAACTGGCCCATTCTCCACCCCCACTTAATCAAAGACTTAAGAAAACCACCCATCTAGTGCTGAATGGTGTGTGGGGAAAACCAGCATAAACATGACTTTGAATCAGTCAATGGTGGCACACATCGTTAGTCCCAACACTTGGGAGGCAGAGACAGGTGAGTCTCTACAAGTCTGAAGCCAGCAAGGTCTATTGATTGAGTTCCAAGACAGCCAAGGATACATACACATACATACACACACACACACACACACACACACACACACACACACACACACACACACACAAACCCTGTCTCAAAAGAAAACTCTCTTTTCCCACTTAGAGACCACACCTGGTCAAGTGGTGGGATTAAAGGTGCGCACCACATGCCCTACTAAGGAAAGTGACATTAATATCAAAGGCAGTATCTTCAGTAAGTTGCCCCATGTGCTCAGCTGCCGTGAGTATGACGTGTGGAATGTGCCCTCCCTTACAGCCAGAACTCACTTTCAAAACGTCAGTCGGGTTAGCAATAGCTGAGGATATGACTCCAGACAGAATTCCACACACAACATTGATCAGCAGGGTTTCATCTACAAAGACACAGTGATTGGTTTTTTGTACATAAGAGTTTTTGCTGTACGTGACTCCAATATAAATAATGTAACCCATTACACTCCACCTGCTCACCTGAATATAACTGTATGCTCTGTGAGTCAAGCAATTAATTTTAAAATAACTATCTACTGTTCATCTTTGTCTAGATGGATATATAGTCCAACTGCTTTGTAAATATTCATATTTATCCCACAGATTCATGCTGCTAATAGGACATGTATTCATTCTGCACCTTCCTGAAAATGGGTGATAATTCGATTTTAGAAAATTCAGTTGACAAGCAGAAACAGTACAGCATGTAGCTAAGCATTTTGAACATAAAGACAGACTGTTCCACCCCCTAAGCCAAGGAGCTGTTGACAGCTGACGACTGGTGGGGTAGTGAGAGCCGTTTTCCTTCAAGAGTACGGCTGTTGGTAGTCAACCACACGGAGATGCGTGCTCTCACACCATGAGTCAACCACACCGCAGTGCGTGCTCTCACACCATGAGTGCATGGCAGCACAAACTAGAAACAGCACAAACTGGGCTATAAAAGGAGGAGCATGATGTTGGGAGGGGGCGAGGAGGTGGGGAGGGTCAGGGGAGTTAGGGAGGAGCATATTTTAAAATCCAAATGGTGGGCTGGGTGTGGTGGTGTACACTTTTAATCCCAGCACCTGAGGAAGGTAGAAACAGGAGGATCTCTGTGAGTTCAAGGCCAGCCTGGACTACAAAGAGAACTCAGAACAGCCAAGGCTACGAAGAGAAACCCTGTCTCAGAAAAACAAAGAAAAAGCAAATGGGGGGCTGGGGAGATGGATCAGAAGTTAAGAGCACTGGCTGCTCTTCCAGAGGTCCTGAGTTCAATTCCCAGCAACCACAGGGTGGTTCATAACCATCTATAATGGGATTTGATGCCCTCTTCTGGCTGTGCAGACAGAACATTGTATACATAGTAAATAAATAAATAAATCTTTAAAAAAAAAAAAAAGCAAATGACTAAAACATTTGTACAAACAGCTCCTTACACACGTTCTCCAGCTCAGCATTTGTACAAACAGCTCCTTACACACGTTCTCCAGCTCGGCATTTGTACAAACAGCTCCTTACACACGTTCTCCAGCTCGGCATTTGTACAAACAGCTCCTTACACACGTTCTCCAGCTCGGCATTTGTACAAACAGCTCCTTACACACGTTCTCCAGCTCGGCATTTGTACAAACAGCTCCTTACACACGTTCTCCAGCTCGGCATTTGTATAAACAGCTCCTTACACACGTTCTCCAGCTCGGCATTTGTACCAACAGCTCCTTACACACGTTCTCCAGCTCGGCATTTGTACAAACAGCTCCTTACACACGTTCTCCAGCTCGGCATTTGTACAAACAGCTCCTTACACAGGTTCTCCAGCTCGGCATTTGTACAAACAGCTCCTTACACACGTTCTCCAGCTCGGCATTTGTACAAACAGCTCCTTACACACGTTCTCCAGCTCAGCATTTGTACAAACAGCTCCTTACACACGTTCTCCAGCTCAGCATTTGTACAAACAGCTCCTTACACACGTTCTCCAGCTCAGCATTTGTACAAACAGCTCCTTACACACACGTTCTCCAGCTCAGCTCGGTGTGAACAGTTTGTTTACTCTTTGTACCCAGACTTTTCCTTACTGGTAGAAAATTAACCAAATAATTGAAAACTCATTCCAGCCGGGCGGTGGTGGCGCATGCCTTTAATCCCAGCACTTGGGAGGCAGAGGCAGGAGGATTTCTGAGTTCGAGGCCAGCCTGGTCTACAGAGTGAGTTCCAGGACAGCCAAGGCTACACAGAGAAACCCTGTCTCGAAAAACCACAAAAAAAAAAAACAGAAAAAAAGAAAACTCATTCCAAAACGTCTGGAATAAAGCGACTAACAACCCACTGAGTGTCCGCAGGTGAACAGGTTGCCGCTCACCTTCTGGGCGTTCCACAGCTAATCGCTTCAAGCTCTGGTAGGTGCCAATCTTGATGGTCCCATAAGAAGCCTGGCGCAGCATTGCTGGTGTAATCCTGTCACGTGGGCATGCAGATAGATGAAAGTCAACATACACATCAGAAACCCTCAGAGGGACCCAAGTGCAAAGGCATAAACCACAGCTAGAATGGATTTATTTATTTTATTTTTCGGTTTGTTCTTTTGAGACAAGGTGTCTCTGTGGCCCTGCTGTCCCGGAGCTCCATATGTCCACTGGGTTGGCTTCCAGAGCACCTGCCTCTCCCTCCCTAGTGTTGGGATTAAAGTCATGCACCGCCACACCCAGTTAAAATTAATATCTTAACACTAAAAACTGTAAGAAAAGCACACTGAAAGCAGAGGTAATTATTAGGTCCCTAAGTGGAAGCTTGAGGCCCTGGAGGAAAATGCAAATGTGAAGTCAATTTGCCCACTCACATTAAAACGCATAAACATTCTTTCAGAGTACAAAGAATCCAGGAAGGCTGGTACTACCTGAAGAACACACTCAGTTATTCCCTGTCCAAGTTTTCCCAATAGGATACAGAATTCAAGCTAGAATCAGCGTATCTCTCCATCCTGGATACCACCCTCCCATCCTCTGAGAGGCCAACCGGTGGTGTGTTTAGCCCTTGTTAAGTTTCAAACCTGGGACAGAGACAGGCAGCTGAGGTGCCTATTTAACATATCAAAACAGACTTGATCTCCAGATTCTCCCAGCATCCCTCAGTCCCTAAGTGGTACAGAGTATGGCTAGCAGAACCTGCTCTAGCCTGAACTCTCCAGCCCAGGGACTGGGCTGCCCTTACCCCAAAGGCTCTTCCCTATATACTGCATACGTTCTGGTTACCTACGCTTCTTGTACCTTTGCCCTCTAGGCCTCTGCACCCGGTTCCCCTCCCCTCATAGGCCCAGCTCAGTCCGGCCGTGTCCACTATGGGCTCTCCCAGACGTCTCTGACCCCGCTTAAGCTTTCAGACACATCTACCATAAGCTCTCCTCCCCCAGACCGGGGAGCAGTCATGGCCCTTCCTTCCCTTTTGATTTCCTTTTTCTCATTCAACCCCTAACCCCCTGTTCCACATTTCCTACCTCTCCTATATTACAACCTGAGATCCGCCTTGCCAAGGGGGCCGGCTGGTCAGATCACAAGGCAGTCTCCATATAGCATCTCATGTAACCTTAGCAGCAGTCCGCCCTGCTCTACTCTCCTCCTCCCACCACCATTGTCTACACCACAGCCCCACACCTGCCCTCTGGGAGGCCCCCCAGGATCTCGCCTCCTTCCTCTCCTTCCCCCACGCTCTTCCCAGCCCATCCACTCCCACGGCCGCACGGCAAACACAAGTGTTGACTGGCACCAGGCAGATGCCATGAATGAGTGCACAGTCTCACACGGCGCACCCGTGTGCCACCCACATGCCATGCATCAAGGTTAGATAAGCCAGAGACAATATCAACTGCAGCTACTAAATCACAGTGAAGGAATCCAGGCTCGCTGGACCTTTCCTTTCTCTTGTTTTTATGAACAAGTAAACATTTTAAAAATATTGACTTGGCTGAGTATGGTGATACATGCCCCTAGTCAGGAGGCTAAGGCAGGAGAATCATTTGAGCCATGAGTTCAAGGCAGCCCAGGCAACGCAGCAAGACCTCTCTATAAATGAATGAATGAATGATTTAAAAACAAAGACCTCTGTGACTGGTGAGTCCATGGGGGGTCTTAGGGCCACCAGTGTGGGACAGGTGCTTGGCATGGCATAAGTCTGTCCATTCTCTGATGCTCTAATAACACTCTGGCTTCATTTCTTGTTATTCCCATCTCCATGCTGGAATACTTGCTATTTGTAGGACTACAATGCTGCCTGGCGGTATATGAATACCCCACACCCACCCCTTTGCCTGCCTAACTCTTCTTGAGTTTTCAAGGTCTGATTCTGTGCCTCCTACATAGAGTGGCTTTCATGAAAAGCCCCACTTCCCTGCCCTCAACAGTGTGGGATGGACACCAGATACCACTGTAATCCCATTTCTGTGGGACCGTGGTGTGAGACGATCTGTGGCTTGGTTGAGCAAGGCCACTCCGGAGACCCGATAGAACACTTCAACAAGGGACGGAACCCATGAGCTATGCTCCCAGACTGCAAACTCCTAAACTCCACAATCCTGTGGCCATCAGTCACGTGTGGCCATGCCCCAGGCCCCTAGTGTTCTGGCTGGACCCACCTCTGCAGTCACCTGGCTACAGCCTGGCTTTCCCCACCCCTCGGTTACCTGGCTGTTGCCAGGTAACCCAGCCCAACTGGTGGGAGAGAGAAGGGAAAAGGAGAGAGCAGCAAGGCACCCACCCCACCCCACCTCACCCCTGCAGATGACCCTAAGGGTCATCTAGGGGCGCAGTACCCTAAGCATCTATTGACAGCACAGTCTTCTCCAAGGTATCACCCTCCTGGACTGTGGTACCAGATTCCTGCCCTTGGCCCTTTAGCCTAGGGTCCCTTTGCTAGTTTCTAAGTACTTCAGTATCTACCCTTAAGCCTTTAATAGTCCCTTAAGACCCATCATTTAAAGCATCAAAGGGTGCTGTGTTCCCTGCAAAGAACTCACTGATACAGGCAAGCCTTATGTTGCTCTCTTTCCAGTAGCTTAATGAATCTGCAAGTGTTCGCAAGCCTGAACCACATGACAGTTTTGTTTTTGTTTTTGTTTTTTTTTGGTTTTTCGAGACAGGGTTTCTCTGTGTAGCCCTGGCTGTCCTGGAACTCACTTTGTAGACCAGGCTGGCCTCGAACTCAGAAATCCTCCTGCCTCTGCCTCCCAAGTGCTGGGATTAAAGGCGTGCGCCACCACCGCCCGGCCATGACAGTATTTTTATCATGTAAAAACCTAGATACTGCAGAATAACTGATGTTCATCTTTTCCCTCTATGAAGGTGCTGCTTTAAGTATGTGCTTCAAAGGGCCCGCAGTTCAACACAAACACACCAAAGTCGACTCACCCTGAATACAGCGCCCTCAGGCCTTCTTCTTGGCCTATCCTCATCAGCGCGTGTAACATTCCTCGGTACCTGATCTCTCGGAAGTTGGCATCATTTGTCTGGCCTTGAATCTGAAGCCGTGTCTTAGTTAAATCAATTGGAAATGTGCCTTAAAATGTTAAAGAAAAAGAGAAAAAAAAAAGGTGGACCCAAGGAATGACTGCCAAGGTTGCCTGCTGAACTCAAGAAGCAGAGGGAAGATTAGTAGTTTGATGTTGCCTGGGCTATACAACGTCTTGTCTCAAAAATAAATAAATAAATAAATAAGACACACTATATATGAAAAAAAAAAGCAGAGGGTGAACAAAACATTAACAACTTCAAAAACTGGATAAACACTGTCTGTTGTTTTTGTTCTGGGAGCTAGGGCCTCATGTTGCCCCACCAGGTCTTTTGCTATGTAGCTGAAGCTGACCTTGAACCCCCCATCTGCCTTCCCGCACCGCCCACAACGCCGGTTTGCAGGGTGTGCGCCCATGCTCAGTTGAACATTCATGTACCGCGACTATCTTTTTAATAAAGCTGAGTGAAGAAGCAGCACCGCCACAGAGCACAGATAAACAAAATCTCTCACACAAAGAGGAGATCCACTCAAAACCCCAAAGAGTCTTTATGCAAGAAAAGGCTAAGATTGGGTTCGGTGACTGAACAGAGGTTTTCCAGTTTAAGGAATTTTCTTTGATAAATGATGAAATCGGATGAAGCAGGTAAGAATGCTTAATACTGACCTGACCAGTTACCCAAATACACAGACTCCATCCGCAAACAGTAACTTTGGCTCACTAAGTCCGGGTTAACTCATTCAGGAATCAGTATTTCAAATTCCATAATCCATTCACAGAAAGCTGACCAGCATTAGGGAGTGGGTGATTCACGCACCTTGCAAGCCAACTAAGCAAAGGGAATGTCCGAGCCATAAGCCAAGCAGTTAGTAAGTGCCTGATAAAACAGCACACACCCAGGAGCGAGATGCAGGAGCAATGTAAGCAGATGCAGAACCCCGGAGTCGGGGATGGGATGGAGGTGATGGAGCTAATGATGGAGAGTCAGAGGAGGCCCGGAGCCTGCCTAGCTTCCCGCAGCCAAACGGATTTACAGTGGCAACGTGAAGAAACGGGCAAGGAAACAGGGTCAGATCAACCCAAATGGGAGTCATAAACAGGTCAACTTTCTCCCTAATGCACTTTAAACCCAAAGTTGCTAATACGTAGCTAAAATAACTAGGATGTCTAAAAACATTCCCAAAGAAGGCACATCTGAATATGGAGGGCATGATTTCACAAGCTTGCACTTGAACACCATGCACACCAAACACAAAATCTGACAGCCAGCACATCCGTCAGGCAAAGCTTCAGTGTCCAGGGCTCTTACCACATTCTGCTGTGATGGAGGCCAGCCCTCCATACACAAAGGGCTTCCAGTTGACGGCTGACATTTTCACTGTCTGGTCTTCTTAGAGTTATTCAAACATTGCTTCCTACAGGTTTGTTCTAGATACAAAAGGGAAAACGATTCAAAACCAAGTCTTAGTTACTGTCCTACTGCTGTGAACAGACACTATGACCAAGGCAACTCTTATAAAGGACAACATTTAACTGGGGCTGGCGTACAGGTTCAGAGGTTCAGTCCATTGTCATCATAGTAGGAGCATGCATGCCACTGCAGGCATGGCGCTGGAGCAGCAGATCAGAGATATATCCTGATGGGTAAGCTAAGGCAGAAACCAGGCTGGCATGAGCTTTTAAACTGCCAAGGCACACTTCCTCCAACAAGGCTGCATTTCCTAATCCTTCTAATCCTATCAAACAGTGCCACTCCCTGGTGACTAAGTATTCAAATTGATGAGCCTCTGGGGGTCATCCTTATTCAAACTACCACACAGAACTTCCCACATAGGCAGCTTCTGCTCCAAACTCTTATCCCTGGGTTTTATTCTGAGAAAGCCCCCAAACAACCCTATCAACAACTAAGTCAAACCTTGCCTTACTAAAGCAGAGCCCCTGTGCCCTAGGCTCTGTGGTGGTTTGGGTAAAAATGGTCCCAAAAGGTTCATAGGGAGTGGCACTATTAGAAGGTGTGGCCTTGTTAGAGGAAGCTATCACCACAGGTGGGCTTTGAGGTTTCAAATGTCCAAGCCAAGCCCAGTAGCTCAGCGTCTCTTCCTGCTGCCTGCTAATCCAGATGTAGAACTCTCTGCTCCTTCTCCTGCACCATGTGTGCCTGTGTGCCACCAGGCTTCCTGCCATGACAATAGTGACTAAACCTCTGAACTGTAAGTCAGTCCCAATTAAATGTTTTTCCCTTACAAGATTTGCCATGGTCATAGTGTCTCATCAGAGAAAAAAAACTCTAAGACAGGGCCCAAATGAACAATTCACAATCTTACTTCTTCAGGGGCCTTAACCTATATCCTGTCAGGCTGACACCCTGATACATGTGTGCACAGTGCACTGGAGACCACTTTCTAGCCAGTCTTATTTACCATAGATCTCTTAGTTTCTCATGCAATAAATATTTGCTATTCATTTGCCACTGTCTTAGTGACTCCCTAAGGGAAACCATCATATCCCTCAGGAATACTAGAGTTGGAAACCCCTGTAAACCTACATCAAATGAAACATCCATAACATGAACACAACCCTCTTTGAGTGTGTACTCAGTAAATGTCAGCTCACCCTCTCCATACTGTGTTACAAGTGCAGAGGAAGCTTGGCATGAAGGAAAGACAGGGTAAGACTTTGGTAAAATACACTCTTTGCTCCTGTTAACCTCCCATGCTAAGCATTTTTTGTACCACTATCACCACAAGAGCAGCCATCCCAACAAATTAAGAGTATAGACTTACTTATATTTCCTTTTGGACAATTTCCTGTATGTATATGTATGCATACATAATGCACTGTATTACACTCACCCTGATTATCCTATCTCTTCTCCCTTTCCCTCTGAACCTTCTTCTCACCCAGTTTCCCAGTGACTACACCATTAAGATAAAAATGACACCCCCTCCTCCAGCAACCATTACTAGTCACTAGTTACTGAGGAAGAGGAGGCTTCATTATCTCCTCCTCTCTGCATGACGGAAAGTTGGGAACCCAACCTAGTGAGTATCCATCAAGCTCAGATGCCGATGGCTGCAGCAGCAATGCCGTGTCTGGATGGCAGAGTTTCATGATGTTCCTCTCCATCCTCTCACTGGCCCAGAACTTACTGATGCAGCCAGGGTGGCTGGCCACAGAGTCCCGAGGATCCACCTGTCTCCAATTCCCCAGCACTGGGACTGCACGCATGCATCACTACACCTGGAGATCAAACTCAGATCCTTGGTAAGCATTTTACCCCTGAGCTCCCTCCCCACTATACACCAAATAACTGAACTTGACTGATGTCTCTCCATTCTCTCTAGCCCTCCAAAATCCTCATTATCGCAAAGGCTGCTCCATCCCTATAGTAGTGCCCACAGTCTACATGGTGGGTTTTCAGCAACTGTGTGGTAGATGGGCTTCCTTAGAAGTTCCTCACCCGTGGGCGCAGCCTAAGCATCTGTGCTGTTTCGTAACTCAGTAAACTAAAGAAAGGCTGGCCTCAGGGGCGCTGGGATCTAAATTTCTGCTTATAATGGCTGTTATGCAATGGCGACATTACAAATGAGTCTTCTCATTCATCTCAGTTACAAGTGTTTTTCTTTAAAAAAAAAATCAGTGATTTTTAAGCTGTTCTTTTTAAAAAAAAAATATTTATTTTATGTATGTGAGTACACTGTCGCTGTCTTCAGACACACCAGAAGAGGGCATCAGATCTCATTATGGATGATTGTGAGCCACCATGTGGTGGCTGGGGTTTGAACTCAGGACCTCTGCAAGAGCAGTCAGTGCTTTTAACTGCTGAGCCATTTCTCCAGCCCAAGTGTTTTTCTATAATATGTAAACATGGATATATGTGGACAGGCATTTCTGCACATACACACATATGTATGCATAACACATATATACACACAAACACACATGCCTCCAAAATGCCAGCAAACGTTTATGGAAAGTGGATGATAACTTACCGGCTAGAGAGATGGCTTAGTAGTTAAGAGAACTGGTTGTTCTTCCAGAGAACCTGGGTTCAATTCCCAGCACCCACATGGCAGCTCACAACTGTCTCTAACTCCTATTCCAGGGGATCCAATACCCTTACAGAAACACACAGGCAAACAAAACACCAATGCACATTTAAAAATAAAAACCCATGTTTTTAATTTACCTTTAATATTTAGAAATTAACACACGCCCACCACACCCTCGTGCTCTGTCACTAATTAACTTTCTAGTTTCCTATTGCTATTTCTGGGCTATCTTTAGTTCTATACATTTTAATATTAAGTATTCTTCCCCCTTGGTATTGGCTTGTTTTGTTTTTGAGGCAGTCTCCTATGCTAGGGTGACTTATGATGGAGACGACAGCTCTGAACTTCTGATCCTCCTGCTTCCTGGAATTATAAGCACGCATCACTATACTTGCCTTTATGCAGTGCTGAGGCTCAAACCCAGGGTTTCGTGCTTGCTGCTTGTGATAACTAATCCTGCTTGTCACCTTTACCCACCTAGGAAGAGGTAGGTAACCTCTATTGAAAAAGTGGCCTGTGGGTATGTCTGTGGGGCATTTTCTTGATGACTAATTGATGTGAGTGGGCCCAAGCCTGCTGTGAGAACTACCATCTCTAGCTAGGTGGGCCTGAGCTCTGTAAGGAAGGTAACTGAATGTGAGTGAGCCTGGAAGCCGGCCATCAGCAGTGTTCCTCTATGATTCTGCCTTTACTTCCCCCGAGGGTGAACTACACGTTTGTCAGATGAAAGCCTTCCCTCCCCAATTTGCTTTGGGGAGTATTTTTCTTATAGCAACAGAAAAGAAACAAGCACAGAAATTGGTACCAAGAGTGGGGTGTTACAGTAATGAAATCGTCCCATGTTGTTTTAGGGGGAAGACTTATGGAAATGTTTAGAATCTGGGACTGTTGAGTACTCAGATTTTAATGCACGGTTGTTGTGGGAGCTTAGATGATAACACAGACAATGGAGGTCTGGCTTGTGACATTTCAGAGGGAAGCAAAGACTCTCTTCGGGTCTTCGTGGTATTTTGGATTAGGAATCTGTGGCTGCTGATCAGCTGAAGCTAAAGAAGCAGCTTGATTAACAAGAGACCAGCATCACCAAGTCAAACCTTTTGTGCTTTATTGGGACAGTTATTGATGCTGGTCAGCTGGGGCTGAAGAACCAACTGTGATTAATGAGATCAGCGTCACTGAAGTGGGAATTTTTTACCTATTTTTTTTTTTTTATTGTGGGAATTACCTCTTAAGGGTCAGCACACAAGGTGTGTGGTCCAGAAGGGCACCTCAAGCTGCTGGGTGGAATCTAAGGGTCACCTACCTGCTTCCAGTTTTGAAAACACCAGAGAAGCAAGACCGAAGGGGTCATAGAGAAAAGCTGAGGCTAAGTAACAACCAGGAGAGTCCAATGGTGAAGGTCTAGCCTCAACTTCAGTGGAGACTCTGGGATACTGGAGATGTCAGGCCTGTGGAATGTCTGCCAAGGGCAATGGCAAATGTGGAATAGAGGGCCTGAGCCCAAGAGACAAGCTGCGCACAGCAGAAAGCACAGCTGGAGAGGCGGGGCTGCCAGAGTTTTGGGGAAGTGAGGATCATGAGTGGATCCCAGATCCACTCATGGGGTACACAATCTGGATTTTGGTTTGGCTTACGTTTGACTGTAACTATGTCCTCCTCCTTTAGGAATAAGAAAGTAAATCACTTGGTTTGGGTTTTACAGGAGCCCACAGTTAAGAGAGTTTGAACTTTTAAAGTGCTATAATTTTGTAAAGATTGTAACACAGATTACAAAAAGAAAAGAAAGAGAGAGAGAGAGAGAGAGAGAGAGAAGAGAGGAGAGAGCGCCAGCCAGAAGCCCAGCCCTGAGTCATGGCACAGGATTTTTTTCTGCTTGGGAGGCAGAAATAAATGGATCTCTGTTGAGTTCAAGGCAAGCCTGGTCTAAAGTGAGTTCAAGGACAGTCAGAACAGAGAAACCCAGTCTTGAAAAACTATAAGACAAACAAATAAGTAAACATAAAGAACCAGAAAGCATCCAAACAAAAAAGGTCTTGCTGAAGGCTGGCTTCTGGCAACAGTGTTCCAGGCTATGCAGACCGTGGCAAACCGCCAGAGCTCCAGTTACCTGTGTTCGGTAAACTAACCCATTCATGTCTACGCTCCCTTGGAGAGGATCTTTCCATGTGTATCTTTAACCTTCATGTGAGGAATGATTTTCAGAGGACCTAATTCTGTATAGTGAAGGCCACATGGAGACAGATGTGTCTGGTGAGTGTCTCAACTTGAGAACAGCAAAGGAATTGCAGCTTTGCAGACAGACAGAGTCCAGTGGTGGCTGTCAATCATTTCCAATCACACCCTCATGTTTGGCCATACACTCGAAGTCAGACTGAAACCCACTGAACAATCCTCTTTGCTGCATCATAAGCACAACACTAACATCAGCTGTCGTAATGAAATATTTGATGTCAGGCAATGCTATTCACTTTCCACACAAAGGACTTGAAGCAGCAAGTCTTGGAAAAGCAACTCTTCAGTCAGAATGAGGCACTCCAGCTAGTGTCTCTCTGAAAGATTGCATGCTCTTTCCTCTTCACAATACTCTGCAAACAGCATCTTCCAAGGCTGTTAAATACATATGCATGTGTGTGTGTTTATTGAAGCCTGGGGGGTGTATCTTGGTGACAGAGTACTTGGCTAGCATGTAGAAACCTGAGGGACCAAACCCTAACAATGCCACAAAAAAAAGAAAAAAAACAAAACAAAACAAAAAGAAAGAAAACTGAAAGTATCTATACAAAGAACCTCAAAATTTCTCCCTACACTTAAGATATATACTGTTACCCATTTTATTATATCATCTCTTCTATGTCAATGAACATTTACTTCCACCTAATCTTATCTTATCTGTACAACTGTAAAGAGAGGCCATTGAAGCACAGTGCTTACAGGAAGTAAAACAAATAGGATTACATGAAATTAAAAGGCTTCCTTGCATAAGGAAAACGGGGAGGCAGCTTACAAAGGGGGTGGTGTGGGGCTGGAGAGATGGCTCAGCGGTTAAGAACACCAACTGCTCTTCCGAAGGTCCTGAGTTCAAATCCCCGCAACCACATGGTGGTTTACAACCATCCATAATGAGATCTGATGCCCTCTCCTGGTGCGTCTGAAGACAGCTACAGTGTGCTTACATATAATAAATAAATAAATCTTTTTAAAAAAGGGGGGGGTACGGCATAGGAATCTTTGCCAACTACACATGAGACAAGGGATTAACCTCCAGGACATACAAGGAGCTGCAGGTAGATGAAAATTAAGACTGCTTTGAGCTGGACCTGGAGGTGCGCACCTTTGTTCCCAGCACTCTGGAGGCGGAAGCAGGAGGATCTCTGTGAGTTCAATGGCCAGTCTGGTCTATATAGTTCTAAGTCAGTCTGAGCAAACTAGTGAGACCCTGTCTTGGAAAACACCAAAAACAAAATCAAACAATAAAAGTGCTTTGAGGTTCCATCTCACTGCAGACAGAATGGTTGTCCCCAAGAAAACAAATGAGGGCTGCAAGATGGCTCCGTGAAAGCACCTGTCACCAAGCCTGAAAACCTGAGTTCAGTCCGGGAGATTCTAGAAGTTGTTCTCTGACCCTGCACCTGTGATGTAGGCTCTCTCATGCACGTGACCTCATGTACATGTACACACACACACATTAGTTAAAAGGCAAATATAACTCCCTGCTGGTAGAAATGTAAATTTGTGCAGCCACTATTAAATTCAATATGGAGAGAATTCTTTAAAAAAAAAAAAGCGGAGCAGCCAGGTCTCCGAGTTCGAGGGCAGCTGGGCTACAGAGCGAGCTCCAGGACAGCCAGGACTACACAGAGAAACCCTGCCTCAAAAATCAGAAGAAGGGCTGGTGAGATTGGTGAGATGGCTCAGTGGTTAAGAACACTGACTGCTCTTCCAAAGGTCCTGAGTTCAAATCCCAGCAACCACGTGGTGGCTCACAACCATCCATAATGTGATCTGACGCCCTCTTCTGGTGTGTCTGAGGACAGCTACAGTATACTTACATATAACAATAAATCTCTTAAAAAAAAATCAAAAGAAAAATACCATATGATGCAGTTTAGGTACATACCCAAACAATTCCAAGTTAACACACCACAGAGATACATGCACATTTATGGTCTATTCACCATACCTAGGGAAATAGAATAAACCTAGACGTCCATTAACAGATGAATGGATATAGATATTATGGTCCATGCCTAACATGGTGGCACTCACTTTTAGTCTCAGTTCTTGGGAGGCAGAGGCATGTGAATCTCTGAGTTCAAGGCTAGCCTGGTCTACATATCAAGTTCTAGGCTAGCTAAAGCTACATAGTGAGACCCAAAAATACCTAGCTCCATAGGGAGTCTCAAAAATACCAAAAATAAATTAAAAGTAAAAATAAGTGATCCACATATATGTCTCAGTTAGGGTTTTACTGCTGTGAACAGACACCATGACCAAGGCAACTCTTATAAGGACATTTAATTGGGGCTGGCTTACAGGTTCAGAGGTTCAGTCCATTATCATCAAGGAGGGAGCATTGCAGTATTCAGGCAGGCATGGTGCAGGAGGAGCTGAGAGTTCTACATCTTCATCTGTAGGCCTCTAAGAGAAGACTCCCTTCCAGGCTAGGGTAAGGGTCTAAAGCCCACACCCACAGTGACAGCCACACCTCCTAATAGTGCCACTCCCTGAGCCAAGCATATACAGACCATGACAATATACAATAGAATTCTATGTAGCCGTAAGAAAAAATGAAATCATGGCATATGTAGGAAATATATACAACTGGAAGTCACTCTATCAAGCAATATAAGTTAGACTCAAAAAGACAAACACTCCATATTTATGTTCATAAGTGTATGTGAATGAATCACGTTACTAGGAAGAGAGCCACGAGAAGGGAAGAAAAGACCTTCGGAGACACAAGAAACAGTGATGGACTAGAAAGCAGAAGGGCAGACAGTCAATGGAGGGTTGGCGGGAACTGGGGCGAGTGGGTAGGGTGAGGAACAAAAGCTATGAAGTCAGTGTAATGAAATTCACTGCTTTGTACTACTAGTACTTCTGAGGGCTTTCCAGGTTCCTCTTATATAATTAATAAATCATCTTCATTTTAGTCTGCTCTTTCAGTCTACAGTCTTCAACTGTAATCACATACTCTTCCCTTCATGTTGTCATAAATCTCTCCCCTGTTACACTGTCTTTTCATAAGCCTTTCCTATTCTTTATTAAAAGCACACAGTGAGGGGCAGAGAGATGGCTCAGCAGTTAAGAGGACTGGCTGCTCTTCCAGAGGGCTAGGGTTCGAGTCCCAGTATCCACATCAAGCGGCTCACACCTGCTTAGAAATCCAGTTTCAGAGAATCTGATGCTTTCTGACTACCAAGGGTACTTTGCACACATGTGCATATGAACTCACAAGACACATAAATAAGACTGGAAAAATCTTTTTTTAAGCGTACAGAAAAAGACCAAACTCAACACATACTAACTAACAAAATATGGTGTTTTAATTTTTTTTTTTTGAATTTTTGAAACAGGGTTTGGGTGTCCCGGAACTCACTCCGTAGACCAGGTTGACCACGAACTCAGAAATCTGCCTGCCTCTGCTTCCCAAGTGCTGGGATTAAAGGCATGCGCCACCACTGCCCGGCAATGTGGTGTTTTAAAAACATTTTAGAAGTGGTATCAATTTTTCACAAGATAACTGAGCCCATGTTACAAAAGTTGGCAGCGCCAACGCTAAGATCTAAATCCATGCCTTTCAACTTCACACTAACACATCTCCGAATGTAGAATCTACAAGCGCGTTCTAGCATTGTTTTGCTATTCTTAGGCAAGAACAGTCCTGACTATTGAATGTTTTGCCTGAAATTACACCCAAAAAGACTTTAAAACGCATTAGCATGTTAACTTCTCGAGCAATTCATTTGACAGGATCTTGAGCACTCGCAAGCAGCAACCTGGCTTGTTCTACAAGAAATTTATTTGTGTGTGTGTGTGTGTGTGTGTGTGTATACACGCGCGCGCACTCGCGCGCTCCTGCCTTAAAGAAAATGGAAATTGCTTATTGTCTATTTAGCAACGTTGATGATTGAACCCGGGATTCTGTATACGCTAAATAGCTCAACCACTGAACTATATTCCCAGTCCTCTACCAGCAATTCAATGGGTGAAGAGCCCTATCCCGGGTACTGAGCTCTTGGGTGCTAAAGCCGAACCGTTTCTGCCCAAGGATGGGAGGGGCGCACACCGGTGGGAGGAAAAAGTGTCGCAGCAAAGGGTTCAACCCTTGAGCATCCTGGACGCCCCCCTCGGCATCCTCCGCGGCTCCCGCAGAACCACCCGAACCCCGGAGCGAGCCCGGGCCCCGGAGCCTCGTGCCCACCGAACGAAGCCCGCGAACCCCAGCGCACTTCGGGCCGGAGCAAACCCGCCGCAGCGGTTCTCCGGCCGGGTCCACAAGGCAGCAGCGCGGCAGGGAACTCACCCCGCGGCGGAGCTCCTCCCGCTACTCCGCAGAGCCCGTGCAGCCGCCTGGAAGCACCTAAGGGAGGGAGCGGAAGAAAAGGCCGCCGAGCGGCGGGCGCGGCCCAAGCCGGGTACGGCCCCGCCTACTCCCGCCCGGACACGCCCACAGCACGTTCTCATTGGTTACTGCCGACACCAGGCTCCCCCAAAGCCACGCCTCCTGCCACAGCCGCCGGGACCCAGGAAGAGCGGGTTCCAGAAGCAACCAGACTGGGGTTCTCAGGCTCTCACTGCTGAGAACCGAGATCGGGCTGCTCGTTGCTCCCCACGACCATCGGTCTGTGAAGGAGAAACCGGGAAGTCACTGAGCCGAATGACTCTTCTCCAGAGGGGCTTCTCTGCGTCTCCCAGAACCTCCGCAGTCGCAAAGAAATCATCTTGCGCCGGGCGGTGGTGGCGCACGCCTTTAATCCCAGCACTTGGGAGGCAGAGGCAGGAGGATTTCTGAGTTCGAGGCCAGCCTGGTCTACAGAGTGAGTTCCAGGACAGCCAGGGATACACAGAGAAACCCTGTCTCGAAAAACCAAAAAAAAAATAAAAGAAATCATCTTGCATTTACCGTTTTTTTTTTTTACCCTATAGCTTTATAATTTGAAATGTGCTGACTGAAAACTGAGAACCCAGAGTCACCAACCCTAGCATTTCGCAACTCTTGCATTCTTTCTGTGCATATTCCTTTCACGCCGAACTCTTGAAAAATTACCACTTATGATATACAAGAAAGAGACTGATTACATTTTCAATCATATCCCGTACACTATCATATGTATATCCCTTTGCTGTCTCAAAAGGTCATACACTCATGCGCACATTAAACTCGGGAGCTACTAAAAATCAACCCAATACATCTGAATTCACCTCTTGTAAAGTTCTTAAACCGGAGCTCTTGTTTTCTTTTTCTTATTTTCATTAATTATTTATTTACTTTACAACCCGACCAGAGCTTTTCATTTTCTAAATTCTTCTTAACTTTGGCATGTTTGTGGTCCAGACCAATTGTCTTGTCACGTTCTGGACTCATGGGCTTATTTCCTCGTGATTAGATGTAGAAACATTTAGAACACTGATAGATATTCACAAGACATCCTTCATGTACATCTGGACTTGTACGCTGCCAGTTTGTCATTGTTACCCGCCAAGCAAGATGCAAAGAGCAATATGCGACTTGCTCAAGGCGCCTCTCTCCTCAACAAAGCCCCTCCTCTTTGCTTTCAGTAAAGACGTGGACTACTGGGTTTGTCAATGGCTCCAGTCAAATACCAGGTCTATTTCTGGCACGCCTTTGCCGGCCTTTGGCCATTGGAAGCCCTCTCCCGTTGCTCCTGTGTCCTGAGGGGTGTCTTATCTTCTAGCACTCCCTGCTCTCCAGCACAAGGCCTACCAGTTCTCAAAATGTCTTCCTTGCCTATTGTGCTTCGGAAGTTTTGTTATAAAGTCCTTCTACATGTTTCCTTTTATATTGTATCACATAACATAAAACAGAGTATAGTTGGGTTCTCTCTAGAAAAAGAACCAAGGCTGGCCTCAAACTCAGAAATCCACCTGCCTCTGCCTCCCAAGTGCTGGGATTAAAGATGTGCGCCATCACTGCCTGGCTTATTTATTTTTTTAAAGATTTATTTATTATATGCATATGAGTACACTGTACCTATCTTCAGACACACCAGAAGAGGGAATCAGCTCCTGTTACAGATGGTTGTGAGTCATCAAGTGGGTGATGGGAATTGAACTCAGGACCTTTGGAAGAGCAGTGTCTTAGTTAGGGTTTTACTGCTGTGAACAGACACCATGACGAATGCAACTTTTATGAAAGACAACATTTAATTGGGGCTGGCTTACAGGTTCAGAGGTTCAGTCCATTGTAATCAAGGCAGAAGCATGGCAGAATCCAGACAGGCATGGTGCAGAAGGAGCTGAGGGTTCTACATCTTTATCCAAAGGAAGCCAGGAACAGACTGTGCATACTCAGGCATCTAGGAGGAAGATCTCTAAGCCCAACCCCAAAATGACACACTTCCTCCAAGGCCACACCTTCTAATAGTGCCACTCCCTGGGATGAGCATTTACAAACCATCACAAGCAGTCAGTGCCCTTAACCATTGATCCATCTTTCCACTCCCTTATTCAAACACCTTACATGATATGGTCTGGGTAGTTGGTCCAAGGATGGCTGTCTGCATTGTGGAAAGGCTGGGAACCTGGTAGCAGCTCAGTCCACCAGACATTGTGCCTCAGTGGTCCCAATCTGATGCCAAAGGTTCCTGTAGAGCTACTGGCCTTCAGTCCATGTTGGAGAGCCAATGAAGCCTGGCTCTGGTGCCAGCAGAGGAATTTAGAAGCCGTGGCGGAAGCACTCACTAGCAAAAGGCTAAGGCAAGCAAGCAAAGGGTCTTGTATACCAACTGCTGATAGGGGTTGGCCACATTCAGGGGAAGTTTTCCCACTTCAGTTTCCCTGGTGATAAACATCCCTCACAGGCATGTCTAGAGATTATCTAATCTAGATAATGCCTCATGGGTATCGCAGAAGGCTTGATTCTAGGACTGTCAGGTTGACAGTCAGTGTTACCCTCACAACAATATGCCTCTCACCACAGATATTTTTAAAATTGTTCTTAGATTTATTTGTTTCTGCTTATGCGTGTTTTGTGTGCATGTGTGTGCATGTGCATGTGTGTTCATGTGTGACCATGACCTCTATGGACACGACATGGATGTCTGGTGTCCACAGAGGTCAGAAGAGGGCATCAGATCCCCTAGAACAGGAACACAGGTGATTAAGAGCTGCTATGTGGGTGCTGGGAACTGAACCCAAGTCTTTAGAAGAGCAACAAGTGTTCTTAACCACTGAGTCATCTCACCACCCTCCCCAGATATTTTTAAATCCTGAGTGATAGATATCTCTAATTTAGACACCTGTAACATAGATTTCATTCTAGCCTCCTCCTTTCTCTGTGTCTTTCATCTAAGCTAGTAAATTTCTATTCCCCCAGCATTAATACATTTATCTAATCCTTTTGTCCTATACTCTGTTCAAAGTCATTGACTCTATTCCAGGAATGGCAGTCACAGGCTAGTGGTGCGTGGGCTGTGAATGAATTCACCAAAGACTGAAGGCAAAAGCGGAATTATTAAAGTGAATGTCAGGAAAGCCACGGCACAAGAGACAGAGGGGAGAACTACCTTGACAGTGGCTTTTTAAGTGACTCTAGAGATGGGGAGTTCACCACAGGCTCTCGGGCAGTGGTTCAATGTCACGCTGCACTGGGGTAATTGCAACTGAAGTTCATCATGGTTTGCAACAACCTGACCTTGAAGTAGCAATGGTCTTGACTGAGTCAGCTCAGTACAATCTCCAGTCCTAATTGGCATACACAGTTTGCAACTAAGGATTGTTACAATTAACTCTTTCTGCCAAGATAACGTTTCTGCTTGGAGGCAGCAGTGACCTTGCCCTGAGCTCAGCCTGCTCTGAGGCAAAACTGCCTTGTCCATCTCAGAAGGAGCAGAGGTCAGACACACCAGTAGCACCACCAGCAACAAACTCACTAGATTTGAGACATCTTTGAAATCGTTTTAATCATTATAATATTTTAAATACAATGCAATTAATGTACGGGGCTCCAAAGTTCTTGAATTAGTATACTTCTTAAAACTTTTTAAACATTCACTTGTGGTGTGGTTGTGTGTGTGTGTGTGTGTGTGTGTGTGTGTGTTTGTGTGTCTCCCACAGGAAAACTTGCAGCGTCAGTTCTCTCCTTCCATCGTGAGTGGTTGAACTTATGTCATCAGGTTTGGTGCCAAGCCTCTACCCACTGAGCCACATAGCAGGCTTTTCAATATGTTATGGTATCAGTTAGTTTGCTAACTATTTTATTCTATGTGTATAAATGCTTTGTCTGTATGTATGTGTGTGCCCCACCTTTGAGCAGTACCCAAGAAAACCAGAAAAGGGCATCAGATCCCCTGGAATTGGAGTTACAAAGAGTTGTGAGCTGTCATATGGGTGTTGGGAATCAAACCCAGGTCCTCTGGAAGAACATCCAGTGCTCTTAACTACTGAGCCATCTCTTCAGCACATACAGTATCAGTTAGAAACGGATTGCATTTGTCATCTTTCTAACTGATACTATATTATATTTGTCGTTTTTAAATTTTGCATCCATTTCGGAATTATTTTATTGCTCCCATTTCCTGAACTCTGCTCCCTTGCTCCTATCAGGAAGCACTGGAGTTGGTAACTAACCATCATTAACAACTAAATCACCTTCCTGATGGGTGGGGATGAGAGACAGGAAGGCTTAGATTAGTTCTTCAGTTCCAGATGTCCCAGGAGTCTGCTGTTAAGGGTCACTTGGGGTTGGGGTCATCTCCAGGCTTGTCTGCAGAGTGAAAGTGGAATACTTGCAAGTTCACATAGCCTGGCTGCTGGCACTCAGTCCCTGCAAGATCCTCTTTCAGGCGCACTCTTGCCTGTTGGCAGGCTTCAAATCCAGGCTGGACATTGACTGATGAAATCATTTCCTGGGACTTCATAGCAAAGTACCACAAAAAGGATTGATTTTTCTCCAAGTTCAAAAATCAGATGGTAACAGAATGATATTTTCTTTTTCTTTTTTTAACATTTTTCTTTTAACTTCATGTATGTAATTATACTGTAGCTGTCTTCAGCCACACCTGAAAAGGGCATCAGATCCCATTACAGATGGTTGTGAGCCACCATGTGGTTGCTGGGATTTGAACTCAGGACCTGTGGAAGAGCAGTTGGTGCTCTTAATCTTAACCGCTGAGCCATCTCTCCAGCCAAGAATGATATTTTCTATGAAGGCTTTGGGGCACAGGCTGATGATGTATGGCCTCTCTCTGGCAGTTTCCTCATTTTACCTCTGCCAGGGGCCTTTGGATGGTTCCCCATGTGTGTCTCCACTCCTAGATTTCTTTCTTAAAAATATAATAAACAGTTAGGCTAGAGAGATGGCTTCAATAATAAAGTAGGATTTCAATCCATTCTTTTCTCTCTGTCACTTCCTGACTATAAGACGAGTTCTTTTTTTCTTTTAACTTAATTTTTTTTTGGGGGGGGGCGGGGTTTGAGACAGGCTTTCTCTGTGTAGCCTTGGCTGTCCTGGAACTCACTCTGTAGACCAGGCTGGCCTCGAACTCAGAAATCTGCCTGTGCTCTTTTCTCTTTGTAAGTGAAGTTATCCCCGGTGTTTGTTATAGTCACAGAAAGCTGACTAACATTTCCGGTATGGCCATACCTAACTTAATTGTGTTGGTAAGAAAAACAAAACAAACAAAATGAAACCCAGCAACAGCAATAACAACAACAACAAAAAAAAAATGCTGTTTCCAAGTAATACCTCAAGACTTTATCTTTGGAGCTTAGGAAACACATTTAAACCAAAACAGCTGAAGATGGCAGTTTCTTGCATCATGGACCTCCCTATAAAACTGTTCATGACTGCCTCACTTGAAACGGAGGGTCAAAGACAGAAGCCTCAGCCTTTTTTAATAGTGAATGTGGTGGTTTGAATATGCTTGGCCCAGAGAGTAGCACTATTTGGAGGTGGTGCCCTGTTGGAGTATGTGTGTCACTGTGGGTGTGAGCTTTAAGACCCTCACCCTAGCTGCCTGGAAGCCAGTCTTCTCCTAGTAACCTTCAGATGAAGATGTAGAACTCTCAGCTCCTCCTGCACTATTCCTGCCTGGATGCTGCCTTGATGATAATGGACTGAACCTCTGAACCTGTAAGCCAGCTCCAATTAAATGTTGTCCTTATAAGAGTTGTCTTGGTCCTGGTGTCTCCTCACAGCAGTAAAACCCTAACTAAGGCAGTGACATTCCATTATTTCTGCTGCATTGTTTCCAAAAGCAAACCAATAAATCTACCCCACATTCAAGGGCAAAGGACTGAACACAGACACAAGACCCGGAGGCAGGAATCCTTGGGTGCCACCTTCAGGAAGGCACACCACAACATAAATACTTTGTATTACCTCTTAGTGCCTGAGAAGTAACACATTTATTCCACTTCGGTCCCAATCTGTCATTGAGGGAATTCAGGGCAGGAGCTCATTCAGGAAGGAAAGCAGAAAGTGTAGAAGAGTGCTGCCTATCGGCTCCATCACTCCATGTCTTGCACTCTGCTAGCTTTGATATACAGCTTAGGGATACCTCCTAGGGATAGTGTCGCCCACAGTGGGCTGAGCCTGACATCAATCAGTCACGGTCAAAGTTTAATCTGATTGAGTCAATTCTCCAATTGAAGCTCACTCTTCCCAGATGTCTGGGTTTCATGTAGTTGACAACAAATATCAATCAGAATGATTGGGTTTTTTTGTTTTGTTTTGTTTTTTTGTTTTTCAAGACAAGGTTTCTCTGTATAGCCCTGGCTGTCCTGGAACTCACTCTGTAGACCAGGCTGGCCTCAAACTCAGAAATCTGCCTGCCTCTGCCTCCCAAGTGCTGGGCAGAATGACTTTTTTCAATGCTGTAATATAATGCCAGATGCTAAGTTAACTTATTTTTTTAAAGATTTATTTATTTATTTATTATATGCAAGCACACTATAGCTATCTTCAGACACACCAGAAGAGGGCATCAGATCTCATTACAGATGGTTGTGAGCCACCATGTGGTTGCTGGGATTTGAACTTAGGACCTTCAGAAGAGCAGTCAGTGCTCTTAACCGCTGAGCCATCTCTCCAGTCCTGCTAAGTTGATTTATAAAGAGAAGAGAATTACTTCATTCATTTCTGGTAGCTGTAAGGTCCAAGCATCATATCATCTGGTACGGGCCCCTGGGTCTTCAGATCAAATGACATAGCATCTGGAGAAACACAAGCTGCGACTCATATGTCTGGGTGGAAACAAAGGAGAGCGGAGAGCAACCTCACTTTCTCACAGAGGACTTCCCAGGGAACTAAGTCTCCTGAATCTGTCACTCCTAAGATTGAATCCCTTCATGAGGGTGGAGCTTCTGTGACCTAATTGCCCTCTCTCAGGCCCCACATTAATGGTTCTATCACCTTAGGTCATCACACTGAGGCCCCTGTCTAGGATAATGCATGTAGAACTTTGGCAGGGTCTTACCTTGTCACGGGAGCCCTATAAAAGTCAAGAGTTTTCTCTAGGGAATCACAAAACAGGAGTCAGAAATTCAAATCCTGAGAAGGATCTGACACACCACTCACTGATGGTATGAGCCAGGGAGTAGTTGTATAAAGGACACAGACATACAGCCCCCAGGTATGACAGCCTCCCACTGAGCTCTACAGCTTGTACCTGCTGAGTCCTTTCTCCTGCCAATTGCCATTGTGTGTGTGTGTGTGTGTGTGTGAACTATAGTAAATATATCCAGGTAGCAAAACAAAGACTGTTTCTACCCAGTCCTGCCCACTAACTCTCTCTGTTAATGAAAGTCTTCAGTTGCACAATGGAACCAATATTGATCCTACAGGATGTCAAGTGAGGTAATGTGTGCCTTAGTCTTCCATCACTATTACAAATACCTGGGGTATCAGTTTGTAAAGAAAGAGATTGATTTGGGATCACCATTTCCGCACTTCCCACCCAAGATGAAGCCGGCACACTGCCTTCAGGTCTGCAGTGGTAGGCTGGTACAGCGCAGCAAGAGCATACTGTGGGATGAAGCTGCCCCATTCAGGACAGGGAAGGGAAAGAGAAGAAGAGAAAAGGACCTGAAGACCCCATTAGACTCGCCTCTTAAAGCTTCCACCACTTCACAGTAGCACAAACCTGAGGGCTAAGGGTTTAATACACGAATGTTATTGTCAGCTGGGCAAACTGCCTCAGCACCTGCTGAGTTCTTTCTCTTCTCGTGAATTTCTTCCCAATCTTGGGTCTCCATTTAGGTTTTCCCTTCTCTAGGAAGTCTCTCCTAATCCCTCAAATGGAGTGTAACAACAGACTGTGCATCCAAGCGACTATCAGGACTCACTGTGTCAGAACAGAAGGAATCGTTTCCATTCATCTTTCTACTACACAGTACGCCCCATGGGGTAAGGACTTAGCAGAGCATCTGTCCTAGTCTGAACCTAATAAATACAATCATATTGGAAGGGCCCACAGTTTGGGAAGAGTAGCCCCAGATGCAGGCTTGTTCATGATCTATCCTTTCTCTGTTAGCATCACCAACATGTGAGCCCTGTTCAAAGTACACCTGCTCCTTCCAGCATATTCTAACAGGGCAAATGCATGGGGAAATAGTACACAGGTTCTCTTGTGGAGTCTGGTGTAAATCTTGTGGAGTAGCTATAAATCTAGTCTACTTAATGTTAGTTACTATCTGCACCTATTTGTTACAACTAACGCAGTACTACAGACCGAGAGAGTTGTAAGGAAAGGAAGATTCTTTCGGTGTATGGTACTGGAGATGTAAAGTTTACAGGCCATGTCTTGTGGTGACCTTGATGAAGTTCCCAGAACACAAATCTTTGTTAAAGATTCTACAAGGCTGGTTTGCTGATGCGAGATTGCAGAGGACTGGAATGTTGCAGATCCAAAGTTAAATTATCCTGAGCTACCTTTAGCCTCCTAAATAGCCATTCAGTGTCCACCTCTGGGTTTGACCTAACATTCCTCCTTGTGACTAAGAAGTAAATCGTTTTGGAATGTGCAAATAACCCCCCAGCCTCCACCAACCCAAAGGCCGCCCTCAGTTCCAGAAGCCTCCAAGCTTTGTTGTAAATCTGACTACCTGATATTTCCACCAGTGTATTTTAATTTTTTAATGCATATGTGTGAATGTTCACGTCGTATGTGTGCACATGAACCTGTGCATGTGGTGAACATGTGTGTGGACACACCTTTAGATGTCGTTCTTGGGAATTCTGACCACCTCCTTGAAACAAGGTCTCTCATTGGTCTGAGGCTCACTAATAAAACTAGGCAATGCTGTCTGGCCAGCAGGCCCCACAGGTCCCTCTGTCTCTGCCTCCTCAGTGCTGAGATTATGAGCAGGTGCTATCACTGTGACCAACATTTCAGGTGCGGGTTCTAGAGACTGAACTCTGTCCTCATGACCTCAAGGTTAGCATGTTACCGACTGAACTCTCTCCCAGCCCTGACCAGAGTACTTTTAAAGTCTCTTCATTTTTCATTTTCTTTGATCCCTGACTATAAAAAAATAAAAAACCTCAGTGAAACCATTACCACATTGGAACTTGGCTCTTGGAATCACCTGAATCTATGTTCCCAGGCCATGGTTACTTATATTTGGCTCCAAAGAAACCACTACCACACAAGACAGAACCTGGAGGCTCCACAAACTATCATGTGACAAGAGACTGGGAGTGTGGATGTCTTTTGTTCTTCCTCTCTTTTCTTATAAAACCACCAGAATTTGATTGTCTGGTTCTTCCCTATGGCCTTATCTAGAACATAAGGTCCCTGCAGGTGTATCACACACAACTCCTCTATAGATAGACAAAGGGACACAGGACACTGTGTACCCTGTGTCCTTGGCCCAGTGTCATATCTCTTCAAGGTAAACAATCTCATCCGTGTCCCTTTATTTTTCTATCTAATCAGGTTTAAAATACCCACTGCTAAATCTCGTAGTCAGTCAGCGTCCCTTCCCCCCTCAGGACAAGGATTCTACTTCACTACCTGGGGCCTTGGGGGTACACTCAAACCTGATTCAAACCATAACACATAATCTTTATTTTCGCTTGTTTATGCTTGTTTGTTTGAGACAAGATCTCTTTATTATGTAGTTCTGGCTGTCCTGGAACTTACTATTTAGACCAGGCTGGCCTTGAACTCACAGAAATCACAGGTGCCTTTTGCCTCCTGAATGTTGAAGGCGCTTGCCACAACATTCAACTATAACACGTACTTTTAATTTTGTGCCGGGTGTCAGTACACCATAATTCGAGGTCCAAATTCAGTTGTTTGTTAGTGTACAACCCCAGAGCTAAAATGGTTTTTAGATTGTCTACATAATATTCTGGATTTGCCTCCTGGCTTCAAGGAATACAGTATTTGCAATGTGGTCCTTTACTGCAAACATTTGCAGTTTCCTAACCCAGTCTTCAGCAAACTGTTCTCGGAAGTTCCTATCTGGTCTTTTCTGTGCAGTGGCTACAGACTTCTTAGCCCATGGGGCATGTTGTTACAAGGGATAACACAGCCTTGTGACAGCAAGTGGTGGCAGGCAGGCTAAGTGTCATGAAGGCTCCTGGCAACCTTACAGGACAGAGCAGTAACACGATTCTCTTCATAACATTGGCACAGTTGATACATTTAAATTCTGCATATATTCCATCTAAAATCACAAGTACAAAAGCAATTGCACATTTCAAATGGAAAACAAGAACATGTCAGATTCTTTAAAGCGTATAATTTCTGTCTTTGCTACTGTACAGCGCATAAATCACAAGCCCATGCAGATTGGCTTACACTGGATGGCTAATACTAAAAATATTAGCTATGAGTTTAACTTAGCTCACCATCTCTATATTTAATTCTAAACTTTTCTGGGGTTATACAATTATGTAATTGACGGCAGGTTTTGCCAGCTGAGATCAACTGAGTAGTGGATGGTAGGGAAAATGGGGACATAGATGAGTCTGTTGCCTTCCAGAGATGTGGCGATTGTGCAGGATATGGTAGACACAATACTGTGTGTCCCTTTTCTACAGTAGAGCTGCATCTGACCCAGCAGTGGGAACCTGTTGTCTAAGCCTATAAGTTGGGAGGTTTCTCTGCCTTTATCCCTGAATAGCTTCTCTCCCATTAACCAACTTGTTTTGGTGTTTTGAGAAACACACACACATACACACACACACCACACAGAAAAAGAGAGAGAGACAGAGACAGAGACAGAGTCAGAGACAGACAGAAAGACAGGCAGAGATAGAGAAACAGACAGAGAGACAGAGACAGACAGTGACAGACAGAGAGACAGGCAGACAGACAGAGATGAGACAGAAACAGAGATGAAAAGCACAAAGAGAAATATCACATTTAAAGGATTAAAAATAAAAATTTCACCGGAGAGTAATGGCGCAGAGGCAGGCAGATCTCTGAGTTCAAGGCCAGCCTGGTCTACAAACTGAGTTTCAGAACAGCCAGAGCTACACAGAGTATGTGTCTTTAAAAGCAAAAAAAAAAAAAAAAAGAAAAGAAAAGTTACAAATAAATAAATATTGCTTTAACAGGTAGATATCAGATCTCACTGGGCTGTTTACTCAGTTTGTAGGTACCAGGTTCGGTGAGAGACCCTCCTCATACAATAAAATTACTTATAACACAGTGGAGAGAGCTAACAAGACCTGACATTGACCTCTGGTCTCCCACATGTATGCCTACAGGTATGTACAGTTGCACACACAGGTACATGTATGTATACAGCATGCACACAAACAAATAAATAAACAAACAATAGTGATGTTAAAAAGCTCAAAATTGTTGTCCATGTTTGTTTTTTCCTTTGGCTATTAGGCAAGGTTGGCTAGCTCCAGCAACATGACTTCAAAACCTCAGTGGTTTAACACAGGGAAGTCTATTGCTCCCTCTCACCCACACGTCAGCAGCCGCTGGGCTGTGCTCCACAGTGGCACAGGCACCAAGCTGCATCTCTCTGTAATGCTTCTTCATATGCAGCATCTAGGAATTCTACAGGAAAGAAGATAGAAAAAGCAGGGAGGAGGCCCACTTCATATTTTCCACCTCTGCTCACAATCTGTTGGCAAGAAATAGTCCTAAGGTGTCACTTGTCTACATGATTCTGGAAGACAGGGTCTCACTGTATTAGTGAGAGGGAATGTTTGGGTGGGGCTAGAGGGGGTAGCCTGTCTCTTTTTTTGTTTTGTTTTTCGAGACAGGGTTTCTCTGCATAGCCCTAGCTGTCCTGGAACTCCTCACTCTGTAGACCAGGCTGGCCTCGAATTCAGAAATCCCTCTGCCTCTGCCTCCCAATTGCTGGGATTTTAGGCATGCGCCACCACTGCCCAGAAACCTGTCTCTACTTTTGTGGACTGTGGTTCAATAAGGGCTCTGGGAGATCCAACGCCCTCTTCTGGCATCCACAGGCACTGCATGCACACGATACACTGGCATATTTGCAGGCAAAACACAATTACTTGGCTAAATGTATTCTTCTCTAATTTCCTGGGTTGCCTTTGTGTAAGTACCACCAACAGCAATTTATCAGACTTGTCTATTGAGAACAAAGTTGAAGGCAAATTGCAGTCTCTAGCCAATGGGATAAAGGGCTTTTTCCATGAAAAAAGAATTGGGGAACTTGAAGTGCTCAGAGACAGCGTGGTACTGAGAGACAGAAGCATGAACTGAACTGAGCGGGTGGCTCTGGTGGGTAATTTTAGGTGTTTTCTGTAGACTAGCTCAGGCGTGTAAGGGAACACACACAGAAACACACAACTGTGTCAAGATTTCCAGAGGTATTTCTTATTGCGACTGTATTTATTATCCTGTCTTGTTTCATTTCTTTTGTTCAAGTGGTGCACAGCTTACTGAAATGAAAATACAGTTTGGAAACTTGTTTACAGAAGTACCACTTAGCCAGGCAGTGGTGGCGCACGCTTTTAATCCCAGCAGTTGGGAGGCAGAGGCAGGCAGATTTCGGAGTTTGAGGCCAGCCTGGTCTACAGAGTGAGTTCCAGGATAGCCAGGGCTACACAGAGAAACCCTGTCTCGAAAACAAACAAAAAAACAAAAAACAAAAACAAAAAAAAAGTACCACTTAAACTATACTCTCTGTGCCTGTGCCTGGGTGTGTGTGTGTGTGTGCCCATAGTAGAAAATGCTCTGTGTCTGTGTCTATGTGTATGTCCATTGAATTACTTTTATGGGGGCTTTCTACCATACTCTTTTATGTTTAGTTCCTAGATAAAAGACACACAAACCTGGTATTTTATTTACAAGCTGCTGGCACTGGGCTGAGTAGGTTCTGAGCTATTCTAGCCCAGCTAGGAAATTAACCAGATAAATGCCCCATTACATGCTAAGTGGGTCTTGTTCGACTCTGCATTTATCCTCAGGATAGGATTTTCTTGGCCATAGGCTCAAGATCCAGCCTGCCTCACGGAGACCCTCTTCTTCCACCTCCATCTCTTCCTCCTTGTGGTCCCTAGCTGAGACCCCTACTCAATCTCAAGTCCTGTCTTCCTCTCTCTCTCCTGCCCAGTCAGGGGATCTAGTCTTTTATCAACCAATCAGGGATTATTGGGGATCATTCTTTACAGCACATTGGTTAATACTCAAGATCAGGTTGCAGTCTTGACAGGGGTATAGAGCTCAACTTCTGAATACACAGCGACACAAGACTAATGATGTGTGTGTGTGTGTGTGTGTGTGTGTGTGTGTGTGTGTGTGTGTGTGTTGAAACTCTATGAGGAATCTCAAGTATCAAAATTCTGAAGAAAAAAGAAGGTGTCCTCCTCCTGAGCCACTCTGCAGCAAATGCACCCTCCTCTAAAGAGTTCCAGAAGGGGAGGGAGAGAGAGGGCAGCCACTGTAAGGCCACGGCTCCCTGAGCCTATTTCTGATAAAACAGCAGCGCCTGCCCTGCCTACACTAGGACAATGTTGCTGAGCTCCGCTGGGATGACTCAGGGAAGGTGCCAAGGAAAAGTACTTTGCAAATAGAAGCTGCTAAGCATCTGGGTGTGATACCTGTGCCCGAAAGACTGAGAAAGCTAAGTAAGGGTTGTTAACTCTGAACCAATCCGAGCTGTGTACATGTCCTGTCTTTATTTGGTTTGGGTTGGGTTGGTTTCTATTTATTTTGAGACAGGGTCTCTCTACGTAGTTCTGGATGTCCTGGGACTCTCTATGTGGACTGGACAGGCCTTGAACTCAGAGATCCCAAGAGCTGGGATTAAAGATGTGTAACACAACACCCAGGTATAACCTGTCTTCTAAAAAAACAGAAAAGATCTTGAACCGCATCTCCATCCCACTTCATATTTCCCACATCCTCCTCCAGGGTCATTAGCCTGATGAGTGTAGTCTTCACCCCTCATCAAGCAAACTTTTCTTTACCAAAGACAAAAACCACTACTGAAAACCACAAGCAATCAAAATCCAGAGTTGTAGAACCCAGGCCCGATGGCCATATTTGTAGAACATTCCCACACCCAAAGCCCAGGGAACACTGATGAAGAGGGATCGTAAAGATTGTAAGACCCAGGGCGTTTGCTGCGAGACTGTGTCACCAAGTAACACCAGAAGCTCTATCCATGAAGTCTTACCAACATGACCGCCCGAATGTGAGCGGAACAAGGATGACAGCAGTGGACGTGCCAACCTGGACGAGGAAAAGCCCATGAGGTCTCCACCCTACAATGAACGATAGGCAACTGGAGAGAAAAGCCATAAATTTGAAAGAAGGTGGGGGAGGGGCATAAAAGAGGAGTTAGAGGGAGGAAAGAGAAAGGAGAAAATTTGTAATTTTATTAAAATCTTGAAGAAGAGGAAGAGGAGAAAGAGGAGGAGGTGGAGGAAGAAAACAGAGAGACAGGGAAACATTGTCGCGGTTGAATCGCAGTGGACCTAGAGCTGTAAACTGGAAAATTCCTTCTCAGCTGGTGTCTAGACACAGAGCATCTACCGTCATGTCAATGAAACAATCCGTGACCTGGGCTGTCTCTGGTTCGTATTTTTGTGAGTATAACGACTCTCTACGCTGCCATAAAATGGTTAAACGAAAGCTAAGGCTTGGCTCCAGTACTCTACTTAAACCGATCTGGACCACATAGTTCCAGGATGGAAGAGGAGGAGGAAGAGGAAAAAGAAAGGGGGAAAGAAGGGATGGGGGAGAACCCTCAGCAAACTCAAACATCCCATGGCAAGCTCAGGGGTGTGGGAAGGTTCTGAGATCTGATGAGGGCCGCCCAGGTGCATTTTACCCAGAAAGGCATGTTTCTCTTAAGTCCATAAAAGAAGTCAGTTCTACAAACCTCTGGCTCCAGGGGTCTGGCGGGCCAGGCCGTGCAGATAAGCATTTCCATTAGTATCCCAGGTCTCCGCCCACCCTACCCTTCTTTCCCGTACCTCCAGTTTGCCTGGTGATCTATTTTGTTTCCTTTTGTGTTTCTTTTTTCTGTTTTGAGTGTCTTTCTTTGCAGGTTTCTGTAGCCGGAAGATCTCACTCCCAGAGGCTCCAGTGTAAATTCCCCTTACCCTTGGGGAAATGCACTACTTTGATTTGGGGAGTTTGGGGATGTTTTTGTTTTTCAGGTGTTTTTGTTTTGATTTATTTTTTTCTTTACCCTTTTCCCCCCCTTTTATTTGGAGGGAACAGGAGGAAGTGGGAACAGGGTGGTGGAGGGTAGCTTTTATTTATTTTTTTTAACTCATTTCCAGGGGATGGGATTTTTTTTTTAAATAATGTGTTTTAAAAAAACAAAACAAAACAAGGTAGTCTCCACCATGCTCAGACATTTGCGAAGTGAGAGATGCTGGCTGTACAAGTGGAATGCACTAAATGTCTCCAAAGTGTGTCTTTAAAATTGGCTAAAACGCCAGGCGGCGGTGGTGCACGCCTTTAATCCCAGCACTTGGGAGGCAGAGGCAGGAGGATTTCTGAGTTCAAGGCCAGCCTGGTCTACAAAGTGAGTTCCAGGACAGCCAGGGCTACACAGAGAAACCCTGTCTCGAAAAAACAAAAAAAAAAAAAAAATTGGCTAAAATTCTAGCCAGGCATGGTGTATAAAATCTGTAGTTTAAGGCAGGAAAAAGTCACAGTTTAAGGAAGATCTCAGCTAAAAAAAAAAATCAAGATCTTATCTCATAAAAATATAATAAAAGAAAGAAAAAGTTCGTGGTAGGGGATGGGAGAGAGCTCAGCAGGTAAAAGCACTGACTGCCCTTCCGGAGGACTTGGGCTCAAGTCCAAGGACCCACATGGCAGCGCCCAACCACCTGTAACCCAGGGGGTCCAACACCCATGCTGACCTCTGCAGACGTCAAACATGCAAATGGTACGCAGACATACATGCAGACAAGACACAATAGGTACAAATTTCAAAGTTGGTTTTATTGTGTATGAATTTCACCTCAATTTTTATTTTTAAATCACCATTGATCGATTGCTTGATGGAGGCACAGTAGTCTCATTCTGTGGTGCAGGCAGACCTCAAACTCATGGCCTTCCTCTTCCCTCAGCTTCCTGAATGCTGGGTTTACACGTGTGTACTACCATGCCTGGAGTCAACTCTGTTTTTTGTTGTTGTTGTTTGTTTATTTTTTAAAGATTTATTTATTTATTTTATGTAAGTACACTGTGGCTGTCTTTAGACACCCCAGAAGAGGGCATCAGATCTCATTATGGATGATTGTGGGCCACCATGTGGCTGCTGGGATTTGAACTCAGAACCTTCAGAAGAACAGTCAGTGCTCTTAATCGCTGAGCCATCTCTCCAGCCCCTCTTGGTTTTTTGGGTTTTTTTTTTTGTTTTGTTTTGTTTTCTAAAACAGGGAAAAAACAAAATAACCAAAAAATCGTGACGGATCTCTTCAAGAAATGAAAGCCATAGACTCCATGTCTACCCCAAATGCTCGCTGTATTAATGGCCTAAAGAGCTACGTAGGTCAGACGCTCAGCGAATACTGGTAAACTAGGCAGTTCCTCTGCAGGGGGGCAGCCTCCAGCTGCAGAATTCACCCCATGCTCAGGTTAGCTAACAGCCCATGCTGCTAACAGCCGCATGGTGGGTGTTTCTTGTCATTGTATCCCCTCCAAACCACAGTTCAAGGTCATCGCTCACTTGATGGCTGAAGTCACACACAGACATGCATTCCTCTTAGAGGAGATAAGTTCCAGACTTGTTCTTTGAACACCAATCACAAAAGAGTTTTGAATTGACAGAGGTCCTTCTAAGACCAGAAGCTTCCTGTCCTTTTAACTGTGTGGATTTTCCAACAGCCTGGGAAAGATTCTACAGTAAGATCTGTGTGGACCCACATGCCAGCCTCACTCTTTCACCTGATTCCCTAAAAGAGACAAGACCCGGGCTTATTGATTGGGTCGCAGAATGCCCTCTAAACTGTCTATTTCTCAAGCAAAAAAGAAAGAAAAGGTCTATAAAAAACAAACATAAACAGGATGACCTTTTCCCCAAATACATGTCCTTTAACCAGAGTTCACTGAAAGATACAAGCAAGAACAGCTGTGCACTCGGACTCCTGCTGTGGCCTGAGCCACCTCCAATCTCAGCCAGCACCTTCCAAGCTTCAGGACCTGAAGCCCAAATGAGCCTCTTTTTTTCATAAGCAAAACAAACCAAAAAGCTAAAGAGGATTTGACAAGCTGGTCTGTAGGCCGGGCGGTGGTGGCGCACGCCTTTAATCCCAGCACTTGGGAGGCAGAGGCAGGAGGATTTCTGAGTTCGAGGCCAGCCTGATCTACAAAGTGAGTTCCAGGACAGCCAGGGCTACACAGACAAACCCTGTCTCAAAAAACCCAAAAAAAAAAAAGAAAGACAAGCTGGTCTGTATATTGTTGGCCCGTTTTAAATTTATGATGTAAGAGAAAAAAAAAAACCTCACAGTGTGAACACTTAATTAACATTAGCAAATAGTCCACGGAGCATCTGTAAATCCAGCGGGAACTGTTTCCTGTTCTTTTTTACTTGGGTAACAAACACTACCACCAGGTTGTGCCCACAATGAAAGTCTCTAACTCCAGACCTTACTAATTACTCTCACCGACACTTCACTGGAAATGACTCAAAAGAGCAAACCACCCCCCAAAAAAACATGACAGAAGTTAGACCATCTAACTTCCAACTTCACGTCTGTACGGAGAGTAGACCACCATAGCCAGACTTTGGGTTTTGATTGACTCTATTAAGTATGTAGCAAACGAAAGTAAAATAATAAATAGCAAGAGAGGAAGAGCAAACCATCGGCAAATGGTCACTCAAAACGTCCAGCAGAAGTGGACTGGAGAAGCCCCTTTAAGGCAGCTAACTGGGGTTTCCAGTACAGAGAGTCATGGACAGAACAGAATGGCCTAGCTGATGAGCCCCAAGGATACCAGCAGAAAGATGACATCATCACACTGGGCACTCACAGCAACCAGCAGAAACTGGCTGGGGAAGTTGAGGCAGTTGGCTAGAGCTCCTGATTGAGCTCGTTCTCCATATATGAGCTTCCCATGGCTTCTCTTTCCCACTGTAGACATTTTTATATCGTAAGATAAATAATAATCGCCTCTGTTAAAAGTGGTTAATCTCAGGACTGTTACCAAGGACATAATGTTTTTATTCTCGGGCTGCTTTCTCTTCCCTGTCACAGAAGCTGGGGGACGGGGCGGGGGGGGGGGCAGCCCATGCTCAGGCAAGAGTTCTCAGAGGACACTTGACCCAAACATACATATGTGGGTCTAAAATGGAGGTAAAGGGCAACCCCACTCCTAGAGCCAGCTTCTCAGTGAACTCAACCAGCGTAACAGATGATGACTATGCCACACGCTACGCTGTAGTGTTACAGAGCCAGCCCTGAGAGGGGCATCCGTCCCCCACCCAGATCAGTAGCAGCTCTACTTTTTTTCTTTTTTATGATCCTAGGGATTGAACCCAAGGCCTTGCCCTTGATATGAAAGCCCTCTACCAGCCGGGCAATGGTTGTGCACACCTTTAACCCCAGCCCTCAGGAGGCAGAGGCAGGTGGATCTCTGTGAATCTGGGGCCAGCCTGCTCCACAGAGCTCTTCCGGATCAGCCAGAGCTGTTACACAGAGAGACCTTGTCTCAAAAAACAAAACGAAACAACAGTCAATCCCCCATCCCCCCACACGTGTGTGTGTGTGTGTGTGTGTGTGTGTGTGTGTGAGAGAGAGAGAGAGAGAGAGAGAGAGAGAGAGAGAGAGAGAGAGAGAGAGAGAGAAAGGAAGAAAAAAAGGAAGGAAGCCCTCTACTATTAAACTTATTCCCCTAGCCTAGAACAACAGTATTTCCAATTAATTCTATCTGACTGCACTTTACAAGTTCAGCTTCCTTGGGGATCTACAGTCATTTAGTCTCCTGCTTCAGAAAACTAGAACTGGGTTTCTGGCTTGGGCCAAAACTTGACTAGTGCTATGACACAGCAAAGATGTTTTTATGTGCATATGTGTGCATGAGTACACATACGTGAAGGCCAAAAGTCAATTTTGAGAGTCTTTCCCAATTGCTCTCCACCTTGGTTTTGGAGACAGGGCCTCTCCCTGAGCCTGGAGCAGAAGATTCAGCCAGACCGGCTGGCCAGGGAGCCCCAGGGGGCCTCCTGTCTCCACCACCTCAGTGCTGCAATTACAGGTGCACACCTGACCTTTTCACATGGAAGCCAAGGCATGAACTGGGGTCCTCACGCTTCAACAGCTAGCACTTGACTCACGGAGCCATCTGCCCGGCCTCCACCCAGCAGATTTTAGGGGAAGGAGCGGTTTAGATACAGAGATATTCTGAACGCACTGGCACAAGGTGTCCAAGACTTAAGGGAAACTGTCCAGTAGTTGGTCTGATATGTATGGGCCTAGTGTTTCAGAAGCTGGGGTTAGCTAGAAGCGACTGTAGAATCGATGACATCATACCAGCAGTGGCTGAGTCCGCAGCGCTGGAAGAAAGTCCCTAGAGACAGTGAGCCAAGCATTGAGTGAGGGAGCACCAACAGGGAGGATGTGAGCCTGCAGGATGGGAGTTCTCACAGCAGGGAAGGAATGGCCAAGGCACCACAGACCAAAGGACTGCTATGAGTTAAATGTCTGGGCTCCTCTCGGATTCCTCAGTTGGAATCCCCAGCCCCATGTGATGGTAGGGGGGTAGGAGGTGGGGCATTTGGGGAAAGAGTTAGGTCCTGAGTGCTCCACCCTCAGGATGAAGCTACTTCCCCTGCTACTTCCGATGCCCTTCCTTCTCTCCCAGTACATGAGGACTCTGCAGTCATTGCCTTCATCAACAAGATGATGCAACAGAGAGGAGGCTATGAGGTCTGCTGCTGCCTTGATCTTGGATTGTAACCCTCCAGAACCATAAGAAATAAATCTCTGTTGTTTACAAATGGCCCAGTTCCCATAATTGTGTTATAGCAGCAGTAAGGCACTAAAGCTAGCGGTGGCTGGGTTTTAAGGATGGAACCCTTGCAGCTGGATTGTAAGAACTAATAGGAGAGAGCTTGCCTTTTCTGGATTTGTCAAAGAGAAAGTAGACATCTGTAAACCAAGGCATGGGTCCACAACGAGAACCCATCGATGCTGGTACCCTAATTATGGACTTCTAGCCCCCAGAGCTATGAATTAGAAATAAGAGTTTTATGTTTAAGTCATCCAGTCTATGGTAACCCAGACTAAGACAGGACACACAAGATAAATTTTTGCCCTGGACCATAGTATTGTTTCTCCTGCGAAAGAAAGACAAAGGGTAATATGGAAAGGAAGAAAAAGGTGAAATGCACGGTGGCTTGTTTCTGGACTCTCCCTTCCCCCACCCTAGGCTTTCCCCTCAGCAAGCAAGCGAGGTAGAGCGAGTAAGTGGCTTGTTTGCCTCTGCAGCAAACTCGGGGAGTCCCTCCCCCTTCCCCCTTAGCCACTCTGAGACTCAAGGAGCCACTGGTACCAGCTCGAAAACTCCCCAGCTCCGGTGGCGCCTAGACCAGCGCTCTCCCAGATAACCAGGTGCAGTCGGTTAAATCATAAAAAAAAAAGGGGGTGGGGCAATCAGAGGCCACAGACAGTTATGGCCAGCCATACAATTAGTACCTGATCGCTCCACAAAAAATAACCTTTAGGTCAGAAGAATCCCTCTTTCAGCTCCGCGGTTTCAGCCCTGCCAAATGGTATCCTATCTGAATTATGACTCACCTAACTCACTCACCTTCCCTCCACCTTCGCCCTAAACAAAGAATTCCTAACTATTCTGTATATAAAGTGCCAGACACCCAAGCTCGGGGTCACACTCATGGCCTACGCTGTGGGGAGGACTGTGATGGGGTCAAGACTCGTAATACAGAGACTCTTATGTAAAATTACAGCAGACTCTGCAGTTCTTGCGCTCTCCTGGGTTTCCTGCCGAACTCCGACATAACAAAGGCAAACAATGGGGGTGGCGGCGGGGGGGGGGGGGGGACATAAAAGATAAGGTTACTGAATTCACTAATTTAGGAGCTGACCAAAATGCCTGCCGCCGTGGGAGTCTCTGCCAAAGAGTTACACTCAGTAGATTTTTGAAAGCAGCAAGTTTCTGTATGGACCCATGTCCTGTTCAGGAGATACCTTGGTTCTAAGTTGTGGGGATCTGGGCAAAAAAGCATCCAGGGTTCTCTTGTCTGCACAATAGGCTTGGTCTCGGGTTGTATCTCATCAATCATTTTACTAATATGGTTGGGCGGCTGCAGTACTGTCCTGTCACTAACACACTGGGTGACCGTCTGAGATGGTGAGCCGAGTGACCTCTCTGTGTCCTTCTTCCTCTCTGAGATTAGATTACACTAACCGGATGCCGTTGTAGCCTGCTCTCTGCTAGCCTTCCCAAAGCTGAGAGGCATTTAACTGAAGGACAGAAAACCGTCCCACTAGGTCCTGGTTTTAACAGAAGCTGTACCAAAGCTCCGTAGGACCTCTGACTCCATGGGTAGAACTCGGGTGCCTGGGAACGTGAGTGAGTCATGGCTGGCACAAACCCTGTGGAATCCCTCTGCGAGCCGCAAGGACCTGGGATTTCCATGTGGCTTTAGCTTTCCTAACGTGCCCCGAGCTTGTCCCAGACCTTTATCCCAGGCATCCTGCCAGGCTCCAGCACAGCAAGACCTTATCTGAGCAGAAAGTGAAAGCAGATGGCCTTCCGTTGGAGAGCTCGGAACTGCTCTATCTCATTACCTGGGTCCTTGGCATCAGGTCTGCATGTTTGGTCGCAGCATCAGTGAGCACAGTTCCCCAGGAATGTGTGCGTAACCAAGAAGCTAGGAGTTTGCCAAAGGCTTTCTTTTGGACCCAGCCAGGTTTTCCTCTAATCTTAAACACTGCCCTCTACTAAAACTTCTCAACTTCAGAAAAATCTAGAACAGCACAGTGGAAACAGAAAGTTCCCAGAAAGGCAATTAAAGGGAATGCAGGTGCCCTTGGGAAACATTCTGAGGAACAGAAGAAAACATTGAGAACTCGTCTGCAGTGAAACAGGTCCTGAGGCTAAACGACTTTCCACTGTAAACTGCATCATGAGACTCTGTTCGTTGCAAGGTGACCCTGACATAAGTACTTAGAAAAAAAAAAGCTACCGTGGGATTTGTCTCAAGAAACAGTTCTAACATTTTCCAAGGATTTAGAAAAGAACGTGAGACTATGAAAGGTTTGCTGTCAGCAGTACTGAGATACTGAGATGCTCCATCAAGCCAAATACTATAGCAATGAGAATTTTACAGGCTAGACTTTTGGGCCTTACTGTCTTTTTCTACATATAGCCTTTGTTAGCTACTTCAGAATTAACACTGGCCACAGTCCATTCTTTCTGACTTCTGCTTGTCATGAATGTCTAGGGATATAGTTCAGTGGTAGAGTCCTTGCCAAGAATGCATGAGACCCTAGGTTCTATCCTTAGTAACACACATGGGCATGCACACTCTTTCATACACACACACACACACACACACACACACACAAATGCAGTTAACTGATAAGGCAATTCAGATTGTAATCAATTATAAATTGTTCTATACTACTGTCTTAGTGTTTTTGTTTGTTTGTTTGATTTTTGGTTTTGTTTGCTTGTTTTTCTGAAAAAGCAAGTTGGGGAAGAAATGGTTTATACAACTTACACTTCCCCATTGCTGTTCATTATTGAAGGAAGTTAGGGCAGGAACTCAAACAGGGCAGAAGCCTGGAAGCAGGGGCTGATGCAGAGGGCATGGAGGGGTGCTACTCACTGGCTTGCTTCCATGGCTGGCTCAGCCTGTTTTCTTGTAGAACCCAGCACCACCAGCCCAGGGATGGGGGCTCCCATTGATCAATCTCCCATTGATCACTAATTGAGAACATGCCTTACTGATGCATCTCATCATCACATTTCCTTGAGACTCCTTCCTCTCTAGTGAATCTAGTCTGTGTCAAGTTGACATAAAACCAACCTATGCAAGTATGTTCAGCTTAAAATGCAGTTCAGCAGTCCCAGAGTTCATGGGATTGTATATACTGTCTGTACGCCGAGTGCTATCTTATAGCATGTAGTTTTTGCTTTCCCTGCTTTAAGCTACCATGCTACCAGCCACCCCCTACCCCAGGTTCCCTCAGATCTGTGGATGAAAACACACACACACACACACACACACACACACACATACACACACGCCAGTTAATCGTAAAATGCCTTTCCTAACTCAATGACTGGGTACTCCCAAACCTCCCCTGCCACCCAGGCATAATTGGATAGAGTGGCCATTGGCCACCCTAACCAAAAATTTACAAGACTGGTTGGCTTTATCTCTTGCAGCTACTACCTCCTCCTCCCCCAATTTCCCACATCTTCTAGCTTGCCTGCGAGGACCCAAAAGTCCTACCTATTTTGCCCAGCTCATTGGCCACTAGCATCTTTATTGATGGGTCAAGAACCAATTGGGGAATAGGACCTTAGCATCAGAACCACCCCTACACTATCTACTTTCTTCTCTTCAGTCTTTAGACAGTCTGCCATACAGCCACATTCCTGAAATCCCTCCAGGAGCCCAAAGCAGAAGGATTGTCCAGAGTCTAAGGCCAGCCTAGTTCACAATATGTATCTCAGGTTGGTCTAAAATTTAGGGTACTCCTGCTGCTCCAGCTTCCCAACTGCTGGTAGTATAGGTATGAGCCACTATGTATGGTCTGTTCTATACCATTCATTGGACATAAATAAAAAAAGTATTCCGGGTTTCCATATAAGACTCCTATGAGATTGTTTAATGTGAATGAGTTTCTCCAACTACACAAATCAATTCAGTTTCTGCCACACCAACCGCCAGTAGAATCTGTGTGACAAGTTCCACAGACTGAGGCCTTAGACTTCAAAAGAAGAAGGTCTCCTGGAACTGGTTGTGGAACTCTCGGCCAGAGAAAACAATAGAGCCGGAGTTCTCGTGGCAATTTTTCTTTTTTGTTCTCTTTCATTCCTTTCCTTACCTACAGTTCCTGGTGCCTAGACCATGATCTTATGCAAGAATAATGGGTACGAAACCACCCCTTGAGATGGGTCACTAACGTGACCTTATCTCCAGGGAAACCAACGCTTTACTTTTCAAATCGTTTACAAAATTATTATGATAGATTAAAAACTTTCCCAACAATAAAATTTCATATGGCTACACATGTGTTGGAGGTGGGTTTTGGTATATGCAAAGAAAGCCTTAATTAGAAAGAATTAAAATAGTTTAAATTTATGCTTTGAAGATTTATAAAAAATCAGGTATTAGATGTTAAGCAATAATTAACCATAGGGACTGAAAAGTTAGCTCAGTGGTTAAGAGCACTGACCATAAAGATTTATTAACCTGTTCTTGGGACTATGCCGCTAGCCTTGAATGATAGCCCTATTGAATATATTCTTTTAGAATTGTTATATTTTTGATGATGACGTTACCTGTTCTGTTTGTGATTCACTGTACACATAGTTTCAAAGTTGTAATGCTTGGATGATTTCTGTGCTTTACTGTGCCAAGTGATTCTTGGTATTCACAATTGTTTTGCTGGATATGGTTTCTAAGAGTTGAGTCATGTTTGGTTTAATGTATAAAATCCTCTGAGAGCTGCAAAATACACTCAGATTCAAACTGCCTCTGTGTTTGTTTCTGTTTGTCACCGCCGAATCCTTATCCACCTGGACTTCAAGAACCTTCATCCCAGGGATTCCCATACCTGGCTAGGGTGGTCCGTGGCAAGTTTCCAAAACATACAAAACAGGAAGTGATGACATCAAGTGCCTGACTTCAACTCCACACTTACCTTTCCATACAAAGGACCACAGGATGATTATATCCACTCAAACATACCCTGAACTGTGTTCAAATCCACTAAGAGAGACTATAGAGATGGTTCAGTGGTGACGAGCACTGGATGTTCTTTAGAGGACCCAGATTCAGTTGCCAGCACCCACATGGTGGCTCAAAACCAACTTTACCTTCTGTCCCAGAGGATCTGGTACTGCCTTCTTCTTGGGCACCAAGTATGTACATGGTGCACAGACATATGTGCAGACTATACATACATATATATATGTGTATATATATAAATTTAAAGTCTTAAGAGCAGAGTTTAGCATTTTTAGGGCTTGAAATTTGTATTTACTATTCATTCCTTCCTTGGGCAATTTAAGTTAATAAAAATAGAATAATAGGTGCTAAAGAGATGGCTCAGCAGTTAAGGGTACTTACTGACTGCTCTTCCAGAAGACCAGGGCTCAATTTCCAGCACCCACAGGGCATCTCACAACTGCCTGTAACTCTAAGATCTAATACCCTCACACTAACATACATGCAGGTAAAACATTAATGCCCATTAAATAATAAAGATAAATACATTAACAAAATGGAGTAATAGTAAGCTATCCAACTGAACAGTAGGGCATCTTCTGATTATCCTTGGCCAGTGTGGAGCTGTTTCAGTTCCCTGGCCATCCTACTCATTGTGTCCTTTCTTTAACGGCTGACCTCATTTCCAACATACTGTTTCTCCTTTCCACTGTGCTATTCATGGTGTCCAAGTCAGCCTCAGCCTCTTTGGTATTATCTCATTATTTCACCTCCACCACTGAGTGTTCTTATCTTCCTGCTCAACATCAGCCCCTTCAACCTGTCCTTTGTGGTGCTTTGAATATGTTTGGCACAGGGAGAGGTGCTATTAGGGGGTGTGGCCTTGTTGGAGTGGGTGTGTCCTTGTTGGAGGAAGTGTGTCATTGTGGGGGTGAGCAATGAGACCCTTCTCCTAACCATGTGGGAGCCAGGCTTCTCCTGTTTGCCTTCAATACAAGGTGTTGAACTCTTAACTCCTCCAGTGCCTTGTCTGCCTGCCTGGATGCTGCCATCCTTCCTGCTATGATGATAAAGGACTGAATCTCTGAACCTGTAAGCCAGCCTCCAATTAAATGTTATCCTTTATAAGAGTGGCCTTGTTCTGAGTTCCAGGCTAGCCTGGTCTACCGAGTGAGTTCCAGGACAGAAACCCTGTCTGGGGGGAGAGAGAGGAGTTACTTTGGTCATGGTGTCTGTTCACAGCAATGAAACTTTAACTAAGACATTCTTGGACAAGGCCAACGTCATCTCCAACCCTATCCACTTGTACTCTTTAGCTTCCCACCTCTGAGAAAGCCTAGATTGGTAGAATGTGCCTGTAATCCTTTGGAAGGTAAAGACAGGAGAATCAGGAGTTCAAGGTTATCCTTGTACTCAAGCAAGCAGGATAAATAAACTGCCAACGTGACTGCTCAATGATATGGTTAAGGTTTTTATTGCAGATACATGAGAGAGGGAGGGAGGGAGGGAGAGAGAGAGGGAACAGAAGCATTTGCAAGAGTCCAGAGTAGAGAGAGAAAAGTAGAAATAACCTGGATATGGCCAGCCGACTGGATATGACCAGGGCTGTCTGTGAGAGAAGGGAGAATAGCCAGAGATAAAGAATAGAGAGAACAGAGTGAGAACATGCTGGAGGGGGGTAGCCTCACCATTATAAAGAGAACAAATGGGTATCTGGGAGGAGGGAAGCCTGAGGAGGTGAGAAACGCTATGATGGAAGATGGTCTTTGAAATATATAACAGGTACTGATTCTGAGGGAGCCTGGAAGCAGGCATGTGCTTTGTATATGTCAGTGGAGCCATATGTCCCAGAGGTAAGGCAGACGGGATCTAGTTTCACAAGTTCCCGAGGGATGCTGGCGTATAGCTAACTGCCAGAATTCTTCCGATAGTCAAGGTTGAGTTCTTTCCTGGATACATGGCCTGCCTTCTGTAGTTTGAGGAACTGAAATTTCCTTTGGACCTGGCAATCCTCAGCTGCATAGCTTGTTTAAGATCAACCTATGTTGTACGAGGTCCTGTCTCTAAAACGAACAAACAAACAACAACAACCAAAGCTAGGCATGGTGGTGCATGCCTTTATCCCAGCACATTGAGTTCAGAGGACAGCCTGATCTACATAGTGAGTTCCAGGCCAGATAGGGCTACAGAATGAGGAGAGAGGGAGTGGGCGTGGATTTCGTGAGTCCACTGCACTTCAGTGTGTCTCGCCTTGGCCAGGCCAGTGGCGTACATTCAGTCCTTGGTGTAAGTCCTGAGCTACCCCTCTAGAGGCTGCAGCTACAGCTTGCTCTTTGAGATCTTAGCCTACGCTTCATGTACCTAGACTTCATTGGTGGATATCAATGAAATCAATTAAAGCTTGGGATATAGTTTCCTGGTCAGCTTCAGAGCAGAGGCGAACGGTAATAATGTAAAAGCTCAGAGGCACTGATGAACCCTGCCCTGCTAGAAATGGGAAACTGGAGGGAGCCAGGCAGTTCCCCCACTCCCCGCCCCCTGGACTCTTCTTATGTGCAGATGCTCTTTGTAGGAATGGATATGCCCACTGAGCAAGCCTGACATGTTTCTCTCCGCAGCTCATTGCCAATCAGCAGCCAGGGGCACGCGTGTCTCAGAGCCAGTCAGGCATCTGTTTCTGCTCTGCTAACCCTCCCCCCACCTTGCCACCCCAGCCTTGCATACTGACATCAGCGTGAACATCTCAACATCTGCTTCAGGTCGGGTGTGGTGTTTGGAAGACGAGGCAAAGGTATCAATCTTTACCAAAGGTAGAGCCTCAGCTAGGAAGCTTGTGCTTCACATGATCCCAGGGAGATGAGGTGGTAAATATTTGTAACCCAGTGATTCAGAAAGCTGATCCAGATGGTAAGTAAGCTTAAAGCCAGCCAGGGCGACGTGATGATATAATAGTGACTCTCCATGATGATATAATGCATGGTGCTCTGATACCCACTCCTCAGGGTCAGACTTTCCAGACAACAAGTGTTCATTTCCTGCTGCGTTCTAACACGTGGACATAAGCAAGGCTCTTAGTGTGAACCTAGGAACGTATTCCCTTCCAGTTCTGTAAATCAGAAATCTGAAGCAGTCTCACTGAACTAATGAAGAGGCTGGCAAGTCTGACTCATCTCAGAGGTTCGAGAACACCTTTTGCTGTTTTCAGCGTATAGTTGTGTGAACTGATAACATGACTGTCCAGGATATGGTTAAGGAGACTGTGATTGAAGATAGGAGACAGAGAGCAAAGAGAGACATCTAGAAGAGTCCAGAGCAGAGAGAGAAGGAAGTAGACGGAACATGGCCAGCAGACTGGACATGGCGAGGGCCAGGGAGGTGGGAGAGAACAGAGAGGCTCTTTGTGGCACTTAGACTGTGAGCTCCTTCCAGACCTACCAGGCCTGCTACAGTGTCCCGACCCCAGCAGCAGGACTGCCAAATCAACACCCTGTGAAGTTGAAAGTTGACACTAAAGGGTTACCTAGTATAGTGAACTTCTCCCAGCTGTGGGTCCTCATGAATTAAGCAAGAGCACAGAAAGGCTGTTACGGTTTCTCTGGGTCTTGTGGCTTTAGGGCAAAGCAGGATCCACTTCTCCTATCAGGGAAGCCTAGGTCCATGGGAGACCAGGGTTTGTCAAAGTCTCTTCAGAAGGTACTCCAGCAAAGGACTCAGATGGAAATCAGATTTGAGCACCATGGTACCAAATAGTGCAGAGTAGGTAGAACCTCAGAATTGGGCTCTCACAGGAAATGATAGACAGGAGCAATATTAGAAAAAGAGCCCCCAAGACACCCCTGAAATGCTGGGGTGCTTTAGAACACTTTGCATCTGATATTTGAATATGCTAAGTCAGTGACTCCGGTAAACAGGATGGGTAAGGGCCCAAGAGGGTTGCTTCCTGATTCACAAGCTGTTTTGTTTATTTGTTTGTTTTGGGGCACAAGTTAGCCTGAGTTCTAGTGAATGCTTCTGCTCATTCAATCTGCCTTGTCCACTAATATAGGTAAGCAAATTCCTTTAATCGGCAAGGCTCGGTCTCTCCATATCTAAAATGGGAAGAATGGTATCCATGAGCTCAGTTTAATCTGAGATCATGACCATGCACACATGTGCATGCACAGTGTGTGATCCCATTTGGCTGACTAATAGGGCAGGCGGAGCCGTGCAATTCTGTGGATTACTTGTGGTTTCCCAGGCATGTTGCTTCACACCCCACTCACGCTGCCCCCCTGGCTTGGAATATTCCTCTCCTACTAGAACTTTCCAACCACCTAACACACCACTCTGCCAACACTACTTCAGAGCCTCCAAAACCAGAGACGAAAACTCACTTCAGTCTCTTTGTATCCTTCCCAAGTTTCTACAGAACAGGTTTACTTGTATAGGAGTCAACAGAGGACCTTTTTTCTACCACCCTGTCTCAGTTAGGGTTTCTGTTGCTGTGAACAGACACCATGACCAAGGCAACTCTTATAAAGGACAGCATTTAATTGGGGCTGGCTTATAGGTTCAGAGGTTCAGTCCATTATCATCACGGTGGGAGCATGGCAGCATCCAGGCAGACAGGGTGCTGGAGAAGGAGCCAGGGGTTCTATATCTTGATCTGAAAGCAGTCAGGAGAAGACTGTCCTCCAGGCAGCTAGGGTCTCAAAGCCCACCCCCAGAGTGACACTCTTCCTCCAACACAGCCACACCTACTCCCACGAGGCCAAAGCTCCTAATAGTGCCACTCCCTGAATTAATCATATTAAAACCACCACAACCACCATAATAAGTCAGTCTATCAAGAAAAGGGCATAGCAAGCCGGGCGGTGGTGGGGCACGCCTTTAATCCCAGCACTTGGGAGGCAGAGACAGGAGGATTTCTGAGTTCGAGGCCAGCCTGGTCTACAGAGTGAGTTCCAGGACAGCCAAGGTTACACAGAGAAACCCTGTCTCGAAAAACCAAAAAAAAAAAAAAAAAAAAAAGAAAAGGGCATAGCAAATGTATTTGCTTATGGTTTTATATGATGTGGCACAGCCAAGGTATCCCCTATTACGTTTGGATGATAAAACATGGACAGCCTTGGAGAAATGTAACTGAGGGAAAAAAAAAAGTCTGACCTCATAATAATAGACCTGCTGGAGAAAACCACAGTATAACCTAGTGTTCAAATTCTTCCTGGCCTCTGAGACACACCCTCCTCCTGATAACGGGCCTTCTCTAGAATGGGGAGTTGCGGTGTCATGTTATCTATAGGCAAAAAAAAAAAAGGTAGGTCAGAAAATTTCTTGATGAACAGCTTGGAAAAGTTAGGGAAATATTAGACTTGGCAAAAATAAATAAATAAATATTTTGGTTTGTTTGACCTGCTCTTGGGGAAGAATTCTAGTCTCAGTGGCTTTCTTGGGGGGGGGGTTAGAATGAAGAGTGAGAAATAAGCAAGAGACATGGATTTTCATCTAAAGTTTTTTTTTTTTTGAGACAGGGTTTCTCTGTGTAGCCCTGGCCTGGCTGTCCTGGAACTCTCTGCTGTTGGTTATTCCTGGGGTTGACTGCACTGAATTTCACTCTGTAACTCAGGGTAGACTAGAACTGACTAAGTATCCCAGGCTAGCTTTGAACTTGCAGCAATCTTCCTGCCTTACCCTCTCAAGCACTGGGATGACAGGTGTAACCCAGCACACTGGCTGTGGAGACTACTTTTAAGACTTCTTTGGGGTGGGTGGGTAAGAGGAACCCTAACCTTGGTTTTCTCCATTTCTGTTTCTGCTGTTGTTTTCAGTGTGGTGCGTGTAGACTAGAAAATGACTCCACACTACAGGTCCTAGAGGTTTGGGAGTTTTCGTTCTGCTTTGGGCAGTGCTGGGTAGGAAGCCTGGGCCTCGATCATGCTGGCCAAATACTCTCTCACTACCCCTAGCTACCACAGGTTCCTTTGCAGTCAGCAGCAACAGAAACCGAAGAGCACACACGAATGCCAGCTGTTCTTTCAAATAACAAAAGAAAAATCTAATATCGTGTGCCTTGGTCCCTGAGATGGGGGTACAGTCCTCTTGCTCATTTAAAAATAAATGTTTTGAGACAAGGCCTCAGGTACCTCAGGCTGACCTCAAAGCTGCTATGTATAGAGGATGAACCTCCTGTCTCTACCTCAGAAGCACTAGGAAGATAGCTGTGTACCACTCGGCCAGGCTTTATGCAGGCTTGGGATTTGAACCCTTGGCCTAGCGCCATTGAGCAAACATCCTACTTCCTGAGCTGTATTCTCAGACCTAAAACTCTTCGAGTCTTAACAGATGGTAACACTTGCTTTTCCTGCCATTCTTCTTTTGTCTCAATAAACACTTGGTTTCCAACCTCTTGTATCATTTTTCCAGTCACAAGCACCCAGAAACTCAGCAGGCAGTGACAAGGGATAGTTTGTAACCAGCATGACCTCACACACTGAGAGCTGAACCTACGACCTAGGAACCTCTCCACCACTAAGCTACACCTTCAGCTCAGGAAACTTTGTTTTAAAAAGAGGGTCATTTAGCTCAGAGCTCTGAAAGCCCAGGTTCATGGAGCATGAGTCTGAGTCTGATGAAGGCCTAAGGGAAGGAGCGTATGTGGAACACATCCTGTGGAGATCTGGGAAGCCAGAGAAAAGGGAGGGTCCAGTCCTGCTCTTACTTATTTGTTCTGGTTTGTTTGTTTGTTTGTTTGATACAGGGTTTCACTGTGTAGCCCTGGCTGTCCTAGAAATTTCTCGGTAGACCAGGCTCCCTCTAACTCATAAAGATTCACCTTTCTCCTCCTCCCAAGTACAGAAATTAAAGGTGTTCACCACCACCGCCCTAGCTAGTCCCGTTTTTATAAGAATCCACTTCCAAGGGCTAACTCAGGGTCCCACAGGAGCTACCTTAATCCCTTCCCCAGGTGATACTTTGTGACTTAATGGCTTCTCCTTTGGCCCACCTCCTAAAGGACCTACCACTTCTTAACACAATCATCAAGGCACAAACTTGCTGTACCTGACCCCTTAGGAACAAGCCACCGGAACCTCAATCTCCCTCGGTCTCACTCAGCTTCCCACATCCCCACTCACCTTTCATCAAACTGGGGATCTTTTCCACCATCATTTTCAACTGCCTTCGTATTTCCAACACACCTGGCAACCGTGTTGGTCATGTGCCCTTTTGATCTTAAAAACAGAGGGGCTCACCCTTTCTCTAAATATCAGCTTTTCTAGAATGTCTCCAGATGCTTTTTTCACCCCCGGAGCCCCTCGGGTCCTTTTTCTTACACCATTACCTCCATCTACCATAGTGGTGGTTTGAATGACAGGTGCCCTGTGCTTTCAGGCATCTGATTACTCCCAGGTAGTGACACTGTTTGGCTGGAGTAGGTGTGGCCTTGGTTGGAAGAAGTATGTCACTGGGAGTGGGTTTTGAGGTTTCAAAAGCCACGCACTATTTCCAGTGCACACTCTCTGCTTCCCGTTTGCATTTTGAGATGTGAGCTCCTTACTGCTGCTCCGGCATTAGAGACTACCACGCCTCTGGAACCATACACCAAATAAATGTTTTCTTCTGTAAGTTACTTTGGTCATGGTGTTTTGTCACAGCAATAGAAACTTAACTAAGAAAACCACCAGTGGCAGCTTAGAGCTATTATCCATAGAAGACTAGGGGGTCATAGGGTCACTTGGTTATCACCAGAAGTGACCCCTGCTGAGTGGCTACTGGAGACTGGTCATGCCCACTCCTCATCCCTACTGTCACCCCACGTGGTTCACTGGTGAGTAGGAAACACGATTCTTTCCCTGAAAAGTCCAAGTTCCCAGCTAAGACCATGCAGCATGCATGACTCTCTGATTTCCTAAAGTAACAAATCAGTTTGTGTACCTCGTCCATTTCAGATTCACCATTTTAAAGTCCAAAGGAGAAAAATTATGATAGGGAACAGAAGGGGAAGATAGGGGAACTTTTTTATATTAATTAATACTCTGTGTTATAAAAATACATTTGTCTTAAATGTATAAAAATACTCTGTCTCAGTTAGGGTTCTATTGCTGTGGAGAGACACCATGACCATGGCAACTCTTACAAAGGAAAATATTTAACTGGGGCTGGCTTAAAGTTTCAGAGGTTCATCCCATTACATTATCATCATGGCAGGAAGCATGGAGGTATGCAGGCAGACACGGTGCTGTAGGAGCCAAGAGTTCTACATCTTGACCTGACAGCAGCAGGAGATTGTGTGTCACACTGGGTGTAACATGAGCATAAGAACCCTCAGAGCCCACCTCCACAGTTACATACTTCCTTCAAAAAGGCCACACCTATTAATAGGGCCACTCCCTCTGGCCCTATGGGGTCATACCTATTCAGAGCACCACACACACCATATTATAAGAAGGAATATACTTGTATATGCTCAGTATGTACACACTGTTTTATTTGTTGAGTCAACCCTTACCACCAGTACAGACACATCTGGAAGAATAGAAGGTTAATACCAAAAAGAAAAAAAGGAAAAAAAGTTATTACTAGCAGATACTACCCAGAGTAATAGCTCCTAGGAGTGCCTAAGACCTCCGTAGAGTGTAGCAACATAGTAAGAGACACAGATGCGACAGGTGCAGTTTCCCACACCTTTAATCACAGCCCTCAGGAGACAGAGGCAGGTGGATCTCGGAACTCAGGGCCAGTTCCAGGACAGCCAGGGCTAGACAGAGAAACCCTGTCTCAGAAAATGGGCTGGGGTGGGGGTGGGGGGAGAGGTGGGACAGACACCACAAATCTCAGGAATGTAGCAATCACCTTGACCAGAAGAACAGACCCCTGGGGATTATTGATTTCCTTTGTTACCACCGTTTCCTATAAAACTTACTGTCAGGAGATAAAATGAACACTGGGGTTTGGTTTTTAAATATTAATCTGCTGTCTTCTCAGCTGTTGATGAATAAATGCAACTTAAAGGGCTGCCTTTGCTCACTAGCCTTTGTAGTGGTGAGACACGTGATTTCTAGTAGCCCAGTGACATTCTAGGGGCTCTGAAGAATCACAACTGCTGCCTTACTGGGGCCACAGGCTTGGGAGATGCCAAGAGTCTTCCCTTGAAATGTAGGGAAGTGACATGGATATAATATGGATCTCCCTTTCCTGGCCCTGGCCTGTTACCTTCATGTAACTAATTGAGATGCTGTGCTGTCTGGTTAGGTTCTCGGGTTTGGCTTCTGGTTTTTTGGAATGCTGTTCTGATGTGGAGAGGTATTGGTGCACAGTGTTAATCCAAGAACTCGGGTGGCAGAGTCAGGTAGATCTCTGAGTTCAGGGCCAGCCTGGTGAGTCAGGGCAACACACACACACACAGACACACAGACACACACACACACACACACACACACACACACACACCCCTGTCTGGAAAAAAACAAAAACACAAAAAAAGAAAGAAAAAGAAAAGAAAAGCTCTGCTCTGTTCTCCCTGGTTTATGCGCTGTGTGCCATGTGGTTTGTTCTAGAGCTGTAGGATCCTCCTGGAGACCCTTGAGATATGTTCTGGAAAGCTGTTCTGACTAAACTTAAACATACACACAGACAGACAGACAGACAGACAGACACACACACACACACACACACACACACAGAGTTTCTAACTCTCCCAGTTCTTTAAGGAAGCAGATGATTTTCCATCCAAAACAACCCGGGTAACAGATGGGGTTTTTTTTCCCTCCGGTGTTTTCAGCCGCATCTTTTCTTGCTTATACAAGATCATTTCTATCCAAGGTCATTGAAACCCTGTTGTCTTACTGGAATGTAACAGTCTGTAACTCTTGGGATTTTGTGCAACTCTAGGCTGGGTGAGACTGTAGTTTTTGATTCCCCTCCAGGGAAGACAATAGATTTGTGGGGGAGCCTGAAAGTAGACTTGAGGCTCTTAGAATGACCAGCCCTAATTCCCACAAGTTGGAGGAAAGCTATTGTTTTTAATTCCCACTTAATATAGACAGGGGTGATTATTTTGGTTAAACATAAGCTTTTTGTTTTAAGCGACTTTTTGCTCATGGTACCAAGAGGTGGTCATGATTAAGAGAGCCTAGAAGTTTAAACAGTACTACATTTATTTTTGTATCAGCGTACTGAATTTTGAACTTGGAACAATCATTGTACCTGGAAACTTCATCTCTGTATCTTGTGGAATGTATTCCCTTAAGAACTCGTTCAAAGGGGCTGGAGAAGTAGCCCAGCCAATAAAGCAGTTTATGATCTTGTTTTGGGTTTTTTTGTTTGGTTTTTTTTAAGAATTATTTATCTCATATACATGAGTACACTGCACCTATCTTCAGACACACCAGAAGAGGGCCCATTACAGATGGTTGTGAGCCACCATGTGATTGCTGGGAATTGAACTCATGACCTCTGGAAGAGCAGAGCAGTCAGTGCTCTTAACCGCTGAGCCATCATCTCTCCAGCCCCAGTTTATGACCCTGTGGTTAGTGTCCTGCTTTTGTTTCTGCTACTGTGTTAAAATGCCCCGACAAAAGCAACTTATGGATAAAGGGTTTACTTAAGCTCACAATCCCATGTACAGTTCATAACTGAAGGGAAGTCACACCACAGTCAAGGGGAGAGGCAGGATGAACACATGCGTGCTTCCTGCTTGCCTCAGTTTCTCTTCTCTTACACAACTCAGGACCCAAACCTAAGGATCAGTGCTGCCCACTTTGAAGCTAGGTTGTCCCATTTCAGTTACATAATCAAGACAATCCCTCACAGACATGCTTCCAGGCCGTCTGTCCTCAAAACTCCTCACGGAGACTCTCTGCCCAGGTGACTCTAGATTGTGTCAAGGGGATAAAACTCCATTGTTACAGCTGTTTTATGTGCTCCTTTTGAAACTTTCATGACTGGTGTCTGTTGACAATCTGTAGAAGTATAAATATCACAACAAAACCCCGGGGCTTTTAAGATGCCAGAACAAGATGAGTGGTGGTGATGAACATCTTTAAGCTCAGCACTAGGGAGGCAGAGGCAGGAGGATCTCTGTGAGTTTGAGGCCAGCCTGATCAGAGTGCTCTCCAGGGCTGCTGAGGCTACTCAGAAAAACCCTGCCTTGAGGGGAAATAATAAAAGTTGCCTGAACATCACTCACAGACAGACAAAACTAAATTCTGCTGCTCTTCCAAAGGACCCATTTACCCACATGATAGCTCAGTTATCTGTAATTCCAGTCCCAGAGAATCCAGCACCCTCTTACTGTACCAGATATGCATGTGGTACACAGACATACATGCAGGCAAAATAGCTATAGAAATAAATAAATATTTATTTATAAGTGGAAACTTCCCTTATTTCTTATCTTTCTTTTTCTGATTTTTCGAGACAGGGCTCTCTGTGTAGCCCTGGCACCAGGCTGGCCTCGAACTCAGAAATTCATCTGCCTCTGCCTCCCAAGTGCTGGGATTAAAGGTGTGCACCACCACTGTCTGCCTGAAATTTCCCTTATCAACTCAATATTGGTTTAATGGTTTATGTGTTCCAAGTTCACTTTTTTTTTTTTTTGAGGCAGCATCTTTCTACTTAGCCCTAACTATTCTGCAACTCACTCAATATATAGACCAGGATGGCTTCAAGATCACAGAGATCCACCTGACTCTGCCTCCAAAGTGCTGGGATTAAAGGCATGTGCCCCACACCAGGCCCAGGTTCACTCTTACCTTAGCCCAGAGGAGGAATACGAGAGTCATACTTGTAGACAGACCTGAGACACTTCAAGAAGTATGTAGGTCCAGATATCCAGAGAACTAATGAAGAGTGCAAGAGATGATATGGAGAGAAACACCACAGTCTCAAAATGCGGTCAACTACCCAAAAGGAAAGGCAAGACTGACCTCTGAAATGACTGACTTTTGTCATCCATTGTTGTATCCTCCCCCTAACACAGACACATACATGTACACCCAGGCACACACATAGATAACACCTACACAGATACCTGCACATACACACATACAGACACCAGCAGTCATATGCACACACATAGAGATACAAACCGACACAGATACATGTTCATATGCACACATTGCACAGAGATGCACACTCACAGAGATACATATGCATGAGTGCCTAAAGCACTCAAATTCCCAGCCGGGCATGGCAGTGTGCAGCTATAACCCCTGAGTTCAATTCCCAGCAACCACATGGTGGCTCACAACCATCTGTAATGGGATCCGACGCTCTCTTCTGGTGTGTCTGAAGACAGCTATAGTGTACTCACATATATAAAATAAATAAATAAATCTTTAAAAAAAATTAGGTAGAAGGCAAGCAGAGAAAACTTCTGACATCTACATGCATACATACACAGGGTTGGGGAGATTAATCTGCTGCCCTCTTCAATTCTTGGGTCTCTGAATGAAGCACAACTTCAAGATTCAATCCTTGTCTCTGCTCATTGGCCTTTAGAGTGACAGCCCAAACTCTATATTCCAGTTAAAATTCCAGAGGGATAAAATCAGAGTCAAAGGCTTGGGTTAGATCCAGTTCTTCCTGGAACCAGTGTGACCCTGAACAAATGGCTTCCCTTTTCTAAGCAAGCAATACCACAGTGACCTTTAACCTCCCATTCACCTGCTTCCCTAGGTGGAGAGGAAGATCAAACCCGTAGCATGTGTAGGAAAGTTTTATAGAATCTGGCACTGTACGTCTGTTGTGACTTCCTAAAGTTCAAAGACCTAATTATGGTCCCAATGCTTGGCTCACAGTCGGGGCTCATGTAAGCATATGACAGAAAGGAACAAATCGTGCCAGATTCTCTTCCAGGCAGAGTCTAGAGTTGCTATTGCTGTGATGAAACATCACGACCAAAGCATCTTGGGGAGGAAAGATGTAAGGCTTACACTTCCATATTGTAGATCATCATTGAAGGAAGTCAGGACAGGAACTCACACAGGGCAGGAACCTGGAGGCAGGAGCTCATGCAGGGGCCATGGAGGGATGCTGCTTACTGGCTTGCTCCTCACAGCTTGCTCAGCTTGCTTTCTTGTAGAACCCAGCACCACCAGCCCAGGGATAGCCCCACCCACAATGGGCTGGGCCGTCCGCCATCAATCACTAATTAAGAAAATGCCCTACAGGCATGCCTGGAGCCCCATTTTTTGGAGGCATTTTCCTAATTGAGGTTCCCTCCTCTTCAGGTGACTTTAGCTTGTGTCCAGTTGATAAAGCACAAGGCTTATCAGACACATGCCTGAAAGGAACAAACTGGAACAGCATCCAGGGAGAGGTGTCAGGGCGAGGGTCACTCAACTGTGTCCTAAAGGGAAGAGTCTGCTCTTTTGGAACTAAAGACAAAGGCATCTCTCTGTAATTCCCCAGAACAAAATATAATAATTTATGTGCCACTGAATATCTGCTAAGGATACCTCCCTAGTCCCAGGAAGTCTTTGCAGGGGAAACTTTGGCTCGAATATGACTGGAACGCTCCGCTAGCATCATTTAATACACAGAAGGGGGGCACTGGGTGTGAAGTAGCCCTTTACACAGAAGGAAACGGAGCCCTAATTTCATTGGGCCTAGAAACCCGAGCACTTACAGGCTGAGGGCTGTGGCCGAGCTGCTCAGACAGTTCCCTGCTGAGCTAGGAGAGAGGAAGTGGGTTGAGGAAGACCAGTGAAGAAAGAACAGAACTGGGCAGAATGGACAGTCTGGAGTGGAGGTGGGAACAGAGACAGATTAAAGGCAGCAACAGATCCAGGAACACAAGGGGCATGTTTAGAAGGAAGCCAAGCAGAGGCCACCATTCAGTCTGCCTTGCCTCAGTGCACAAAACGGTTATATAATACCCAGCCTTTGCTGTGCACATCTGTTTTCCAAAACTTTCCATCACTACTCCAGAGTCCCAGGTGCCCTGGTGACATTTTCCCAGGGGAAAGGCAAATAGCTCCTGCCTCAGGGTGAGGCCAGGATAAGGCTGGACAAGCAGGCTTGACCAGTCCTGAGTCCCTCCCCTCCGGCTCCCTGCCTGCCCAGCACATTGCCAAGTCAGCCCCCTCACGGGCCAGCCTCTGCCCAGTGCATCTTCCCAGGCCACTACCCACCCTCTCTGGCCTTTGATAACTTGCCTTTCCTCTCTCCAGAAGCCCTCCTCCCAGGTCTCAGTGTGGTGGCACTTCTCACCAGCTAAGTCTCTGCTTAATGGCACCTCCTTGGAGAGATCTTCCATGACACACAGAAATAAATAGGACTGTGCCCAGCAGCCTCTTTCCCCAGAATGCATCTTTGCTTACTGTAGTAGCATCCCTAACCCTTCAAACCCTTTGAACAATCCCTTTAAAAAGGTGTAGGGATTGCAGGACCATGTGGAGCGTTCCAGGCAATAGAACAATGGCATTATTATTACTCTAAATATTTTCCTTTTTTTAAGCCTTATCTATTGGATAATATGGTAATGATGACCCCCAAAGAAAAGCAGGAATCACCCCCACAAGCCCCCTCCCCCAATCACCACCAAATCTTTTAAAGGCTGTAGCGTGTGCTGGCAAGAACCTCAGTACAGGAGCTGTAGAGTTGGCTCAGTAGTTAAGAGCCCTGACTGCTCTTCTGAAGGTCCTGAGTTCAAATCCCAGCAACAACATGGTGGTGTAATGAGATCTGACGCCCTCTTCTGGTGTGTCTGAAGACAGCTACAGTGTACTGACATATACCAATAAATAAATCTTAAAAAAAAAAAAGAACCTCAGTACAGCTTCTTGCCAAGCAAGTATGTCAGTCTTCCCGAACTCAATCTCCTTTATTTAAGAAATACATTAACATGCTGGAAAGATGGCTCCGCGGTTAAGAATACCGACTGCTCTTTTAGCAGACCGGACCGGATCGGTCCGAACTCTAACTGCAGTTCTGAAGAATCCAATACCTCAGACTTCTGCCAGCACCAAGCACACACGTGGTATATAGGTATACATGCAAGTAAAACACCTACACTCGATCAAAAAATAATAATAAAATAAAATAATTAAGGAAATAAATACTCTGGGCCCACTAAACGCTGTAAAGACCCTTCAGGTAGAAGCTCCGGTCTTTCCCCACAGTTCCCCACAGCAGGGGGCAGGGAGAGGGCGCGCAGCCGTGAAGAGGAGTGGCGTGGCGGCGGGCGAGCAGGCTGGGCAGGCAGGGCAGGGGGGTCAGGGGGTTGCAGCGGAGGCAGATATAACCCAGCTGCGCCCTTGTGCCAACTCCTGGTGTTGCCAGTTCTCAAATCACAAGACCGGACGGTGTTCCGCTCCACGGGAACAGAGAGAACTCTTAAACAGCCACACTTGCCTTTGATTCAGCGTAGACTAGCCTTAAATCCTCGCTGCCAACAGCCGGATACCCTTTCAGCCTTGAAGCAAACTGGGGCGGCATCTTTATCACCTGCGCTCTGCTAGTGGCGGTGGGGCGGGGACACACGGAAAGGTCACAGCGATAAGTAACAAACTCAGAGTGGAACCAGATGAGTAGGACCTAGAAATTCCCGCCAATGGGCATCAGGCCTCTTAATTTGCGGGAGCATCGTCAGAAGAGAGCCCAGGCACTGCCTGATTCCTGCGGGACTAGAACCTTCGGGGCTACCGGCCAGAAATACGTCTTTTTTTCAAACCTCTCCAAATCCTTCTGCCTCTCTTCTAGTTCTGCTTCGCTTTTCCATTCAGCAGCTGGAAAGCGGTCAGCGCTCACCCTTCCTACCTTCAGCTTTGAGGATCGCACTAGGAGATCTCGGCATCGCCATCTGCCGGACACACAGCGGAACTACAACTGCAGCTCTCTAAAGACTAATGCTTCACTCCAGCCATGCTCTCCCATTGCTTCGGAATACGTTTCCTATAGTGATCTCAGCCAGTACTGCAGATCTGCCGCTGAAAGAGTGTTTAGCAATCGGATCTATTAATACACGAGCACATAAATAAATGAATTAAGAATTAGGGCTGGGAGAGCTTCGTGGCATGCCATCTGAACAAGAGGCCCTTAGTTCAATCACCGGCATTTTAAAAAATTGCCTTTGATTAGAACAATAATAAACAAGACACTCGAAGAAGAAAAGCAGGCACACGATCGTTTATTCAAATGTTGAGATCACCCGTGGGGGGAGGGTACAGTTGCCTAGACCTCATTTATTAATTTCCTCATTCGATTTTTCAAAAAGTATGTTTAGATGAAGGAAAAGGAGGAGAAATAAAGGAAGGAAGGAAGGAAGAAAGAAAAAGAAAGAGAGAGAGGGAGAGAGAGAAGGAAGGAGGGAGGAAGGAAGAGAAAAGAGAGAGAAAGACAAAAAGGAAAAAAAGTAACAGAAGTAGATGACACTGTCGAGTTTCTAGGACCAAACTCTAAACAACTCAAAAGGGAGGTTGGATCTGGGAGAGAGATGGGGACAGAGAGTGGAGTGTCTGAGCAAGGCCAAGAGGGAAGAACTCACAAGAGTGGTCTAGGGCTGCGCACATACCGTTCCTGCCAGGGAAAGAGTCACCTCTTTGTAGCATCCTGACCAGGCCCAGACTGAGTCTCACTGTCCATCTGTAGGCTTAAAGGGAGGCCACTCACTTCTCAAAGCTCTTCCATGACTACACTAGACGACCAAAGGTGAAATCAGGTCAACCCTTTGTTAGTTGCTCTCACAGATGAGAGGATGGGATGAACATGCTGGAGTCAGAGCCCACAAATCTTTGGGAGAAGGAATCTCTGAGTAGACACAGGTGGGATAGGGCTTTATTAACTCACCCTCTTGTTGTTCTTTGCCTGGCTTTCTTTTAAATTCCTCTATTTATTTATTTTTAAGAGTTATTTATTTTCAGCTAGCTGTGGTGACTCACACCTTTAAAACCAAGACTAGGAGGCAGAGACAGGTGGATCTCTGAGTTCAAGGCCAGCCTCATCTACATTACAGAGTTCCAGGACAGCTACATACACATACACATACACAAGCACATACACATATACATACACACACACACACACTTCCCATTTTATATGTATGGGCGTTTTGGCTGCATATATGTCTGTGTACCACTTGCATGTTTGGTGTCCAAGGAGGTCAAAAGAGAGGATGTAGAATCCCCTGGGAACTGGAGTTACAGATGGTTGTGAGCCACCATATGGTTGCTGGGATTTGAACTCAGGACCTTCAGAAGAACAGTCAGTGCCCTTCACCACTGAGCCACCTCTCCAGCCCCCCTTTGAAATTCTTTTAAGTTACTTACTTACCTATGCACGAGTGCCACCTTGTGCTTGCAGAAGTCAGAGTTCTCTTTCTACCGTGTGAGTCCTGGCCGTCATTCGGGCCATCTTTTCCCAGAGGAGCCTTCTCGCCAGCCCCACTTTCCTTTTTAAGATCTCTCCCTGGAGTGGAGAGCAGGTTGAGGGTAGAAATAGCTCAGCTATAAAGAGCTCTGCCTGCTCTTTTGAAGAACTCAGGTTCGATTCCCAGCACCCACCAGGCGGTTCACACCTATCTGTAACTCCAGGCCCAGTGGATCTGATCCTCCCGGGGACCTTCTCCAACATGTGCATGAACATGGCACACAGGTGCACAAGAAGGTGAAGCACCCAATACACATAAAACAAATGTCTTTAAAACATAAAACAAAAAAGAAACTCTCTTCCCTGCCTCTGATTTCAGCCACTTCTCTTTCTATGTTATTATTTTTCCCTAGACAGCATTGTGATTTTAGCTATCTGTCCCCATAATCCCGTGGTAATGGAAACATCACCATTAATTAATATGCTGACTTATTTTTTTCCCTTGGGTTCTTTTGACATCAATGTCTAAGACTGTTTTCTCTCCATGGTAGGAAGAAAGGAAGGCTGAACTGTACCCTAAAGCTCAGCAACTGTCAATCATCAAGGAAGAGCGGGCCTGCAGACCCTCACCTCCAGCTTCTTGCCTCGCAGACCAACCATAAGGACCACTGGATCCTGGGAAGACAAATCCCTATCATTCCTCCAAGGAAGGAAGTGAGTCTGGTAGAGTTGGGCTTCTCACAGGGGACTCACTAGGGCCTGGGTGTAAGAGGTAGAAGAGGGCTGGAGGGATGGCTCAGTGGTTAAGAGCACTGACTGCTTTTTCAGAGGTCCTGAGTTCAATTCCCAGCAACCACATGGTGGCTCACACCCATCTGTAATGGGGTCCGATGCCCTCTTCTGGGGTGTCTGAAGACAACAACAGTGCACTCATATAAATAAAATAGAAATCTTTAAAAAAAAAAAGAGGTAGAGGAGTTATAGCCTCAGAAGCTACTATCCAGAGTCTCCTTAATAGCAGGGATGTGTGACCCATAGGTGTATCTCTTCAAATGGGACATCCTGCCTCCCATTTCTCCCACCTGTTGGGGTTTGGAGGTGCATGCTTGTATTTCTGGCACTCTGGAGGCTGAGACAGGAGGATCCATGGGAGTTTGAGGACAGCCTGAATTACACAGTCTTTCTGTGTTTGTCTTTCTCTCTCTCTCATCTCATTTCTTCTTCTCCTCAAAACTATCTCTTTCTCCCAGCATCACCTATAATATATAATACTTGCAGAGGGAATGGCTATAGATGAAGATTGGAAGCTGTTTGATCAAGTCTATGTTAGATGGGAAGGGACCCACTGGGAAAGGAGAAAGTCAGAGGTAAGGGTTCTATGCCTTGATGTATAACTTATGCTTGGCCTCCTCCTGAGGTAAGGTAGACAGACACTGGGGTCCTCTGGGCCAAGAGAAGCATCATTGCAGAGCCTCAGCTGGAATAATGACACAGATGTATAATCTTAGCACTTGGGAAACTGAGGCTACATAGTGAGACGCTGTCACAGAAAGAAAAAGAGGAGAAAAGGGAGAAAGGAGGTGAATATAAAGAAAGTAGGAGTCAGGGCTGGAGAGATGGCTTAGAGGTTAAGAGTACTGGTTGCTCCTCCAGAGGTCCTGAGTTCAATTCCCAGCAACTACACAGTGTCGTGCTCTCTTCTGGTGCGTAGGCATATGTGTAGGCGGACCGATGTATACATAGTAAATAAACAACAACAAAAAGCAAACACACACACACACACAGTAGGAGTCATGAAGTACAGAAACAGAAGTGTCAACACCCAGGTCAACAATGGATAGGAAGGGGGCTGGAGAGATGGCTCAGAGGTTAAGAGCACTGACTGTTCTTCCACAGGGCCTGAGTTCAATTCCCAGCAACCACACGGTGGCTCACTACCATCTGTAATGGGATCTGATGCCCTCTGCTGGTGTGTCTGAAGACAGCTACAGTGTACTCACATAAGTCTTTAAAATAAAAGTGACTGTTCGGCTCCTTCTCTCTGCCCCTTCTCTCTCTGACTCTCTTCTCTCCCTACCCCTTTCTCCCTCTCTCCCCTTCCCCCTCCATCCCCCCCTCTCCACATGTTCCTGGCCAGCCTCGCCTCTTCTCTTCTTCTTCTTCTTCTTCTTCTTCTTCTTCTTCTTCTTCTTCTCTCTCTCTCTCTCTCTCTCTCTCTCTCTCTCTCTCTCTCTCTCTTTCTGTTCTTCTCTGTCCCTTCTCAACTCTTTCCATGTCCCCAAATAAACTCTATTCTATACTGTATCCCTCCTTTGGCTGGTACCTCAGGGGGAAGGGATGCCTCAATATGTGCACCCCTCACTTCACCATACTGTGCTCTACTAAACATATCCTGGTCTTATACAGCACAACAATGAGGGCGGGCGCAATTTGACCCAAATACCTTCTAAAGGTCCCAGGACTTCTTAACACTCCTACACTGGGGCTTTCAGTGTGAACCCTGGTGATGAGAAGGCACATTCAAGCCATAGCACTCGTGGACCGCAGAACAGAAAAACTCCAAGTAACCCAGAGTGGCTGGGAAGCACTGAAGCTTCTCACGGCAGCGGTTATGGGAGGCACGGAGTCCACAGTAGACCTGAAGCTGCGCGCCAAGCTGGATGAGCTGTAGAAATGAGGACTCCGGCCGTGTAAGGCAGAGGGCAAAAGGCTGACCTGACTTCAATCCCAGGGACACACATGATGGAAAGAGGAAACTGACTCCCACAAGTTGTCCTCTGCCATCTACGTGTCTGCCATGACACACACATCCACATATAAATGTTAGGGAAAAAAATTAAGAAGAAAGAAGGTGCATGTAGCCGGAAGGAAGCAGAGACAGGAAATCCAAGGGCAGATGCTGCCATAGAAACAGTGGGAGGAGCCAGGAGATTAGAGCAGCTGCAGTCTCAAGCCCGGCTCCCCATGAACTTTCAAGTGAGATCTGAGGTTATCCTGTGCGGCCTAACTTCATGCTATCAAAACTTCAAAATCAAGGAAGAGCCAACACTTGACCCGGCAGGTCTCCTAGAAAACCCAAGCTACCCAAGAGCCAAATCTGAGTCTTCTTAAACTTCTGAATCTAGCAGGAAACCCTTGCCGGAAATCCACACAGAACACAGGGACATGAACCACACACATCCGGACTGGACAGAGACAGGCCACGTGATCTGCATTTTTCCACTTGTGCATTAGTGGAAGAGAAAGGGAGGAGATATGCGGATTAAAAATTCTCGAAGGTGGTGATGGGTAGGGGTACTTAAGGCATAAGAAAGAAAGGACCCATGACTCCCAGAGAAGACAAGAGGAACATGACTCCATCCCCACAGCTCCACGGGAGAACAGGAAGGCGGGAGGTTGCTTCTAAAGGCAAACCAGGCGGCTCTGGGGAAGACAGGCCTCCCTCGAGGCAAGCTCACAATACTCATAAGCCTCAAAACTAGTTGTGAGGTTTGGTGAGACAAGGATTCCTCAGTGACAAGTCAGCAGCCGGCAGGGATCACTCTGTGTGACTCAGAGGTCGTGTGCCATCCACAGAGAGGATCTACAGTTTGTAACCGAGCTACCCCGAGGGCTTGAGGAAAGAAGGGGCGCGGGGGGGGGAGGAGATAACCCCAACCGTGAGACAGGGAAGCCCAAATTTAACCAGCCATAACCCCGGAGTGAGAAGCAACTCTGGGAGGCAGCAGTTGTGGGGAGTGGAAGGGTAAGACCCGGTCAAGTCCAAAAGTGCAGGTTGGCAGGAATCCGGAAGTGAGAAAGCGAATAGTGGAAAATCAATTCTGGCCTGGGTTGCCGGGAGCTGATCTCACTAGCTGAGAACAACCCTGGAGTCTGTCAGTCTTGGGTCCACAGAGGGATCAGGTCACCCTCTAGCCTAGATCTAGAGCCACCTGGCTGCTGTCACTGCTATAGTTGAAACTTCAGCAAGCCGGGCGGTGGTGGCGCACGCCTTTAATCCCAGCACTTGGGAGGCAGAGGCAGCTGGATTTCTGAGTTCGAGGCCAGCCTGGTCTACAGAGTGAGTTCCGGGACAGCCAAGGCTACACAGAGAAACCCTGTCTCGAAAAACCAAAAAAAAAAAAAAAGAGAAAAAAAAAAAGAAAAGAAACTTCAGCGAGCCCCCTCCACCTACTGTGGTCGCTTACTTCGTCCCCAAGGCAGCCGGGTGCCCTGCCGGCTACTTTAGCTTCGAAGCCTTGGGAAGGCTAGGGAGCCTAGGGAGGCTGAGAAGTAGCCCCAGCTACAGACCGCAAAGCCAAATGTGGGCAGTAGTGGCCCCTAGTGCGCAAAGAAAGAAGTAGTAAACTGCTCAGCACAGCTTAAGCCTTAGCAGAGACAAACTCCGAAATTCAACTCACCTGCCGCCTCTCAGGCCAGGACCAGTGGTCCCGGTTTCTGAAAACCGGAAATAAGCCGCGTTGTGTTTGTTTGTTTTTGTTTTTTGTTTTTATTCTCGTGTCTTCTTCCTTTCCTCTCCCCTCCCCTCTACTCCTCTCCCCTCTGCTCTCCCGTCCCCTCCCGTTCCCTCCCCTCCCTTCTCTTATTCTCTCCCCTCCCCTCCTTCCTTCTCCCCCCTCGTCGTTTTTATTTTGTTTGTCTTTTTGTTTTTGTTTTTGTTGTTGTTTGAGATGGTTTCTCTGTATAGCCCTAGCTGTCCTGGAACTCGCTCTGTAGACCAGGATAGACTAGAACTAGATATCCACCTACCTCTGCCTCCTGAGTGCTAGGATTAAATTAGGCATGTGTCACCATCACCTGGCTATTTATTTATTTACTTACTCACTTATTCCCCATTTTTTCTTTTTCTTTTCTTTTCTTTCTTTTCTTTCTTTCTTTCTTTCTTTCTTTCTTTCTTTCTTTCTTTCTTTCTTTCTTTCTTTCTTTCTTTCTTTCTTTCTTTCTTTTCGAGACAGGGTTTCTCTGTGTAGCCCTGGCTGTCCTGGAACTCACTCTGTAGACCGGGCTGGCCTCAGACTCAGAAATCCGTGTGCCTCTGCCTCCCAAGTGCTGGGATTAAAGGCGTGCGCCACCACCGCCCGGCCCATCTTTTCATTTAGCAGTGTCTTCATGTCTTAATTTACCATATCTATAAAATCCTCACAGACTCGCACAGAGGCTTGTTTCCATGACGATTCTAAATCCCATGAAATTGGCAACCAAGTTTAACTTTCACAGGGACGTGGAAGGACGAGGGGGAGTAGCAGGAGAGGGCAATGAGCTGAACAAAGTAAAATGACCCATTGTGTGCAAAAATGCCATAATCAAACCCGGTACTTTGAATGCTAACAAAAAATAATGAATTAAATTAGGATGGAGTGTATCTGTTGGTTGATTTAGGCATAACCTACTCCGCAGATAAATGCATTGATGTGTTCCTTAGTGCTGTTCTAGGAGCAAAGTGGGGGGCTCTGCGGTGCTTGTCATTACCTGTAGCTCTGGGTGCTAGTTGCAGTTGTAGTTATGAAAAATTAGACTGTACCCTTCAAATATGTATGATTGCCATATATTTATTACACTGTTTTATTTAGAAAGGTTTTTTTGTTTTGTTTGATGGAGTTTTTGTTTTTTTTTTGTCTTCTGAGACAAGATTTCTCTATGTAACAGCCCAGCCTTGGCTGTTCTGGAACTTGTAGACCAGGCTGGCCTCAAACTCACAGAGATCCTCTTGCCTCTGCCTCCCAGCAGATCTCTAAGTTCAAGACCAGCCTGGTCTACAAGGTGAGATGCAGGATAGCCAGGGCTACACAGAGAAACCCTGTCTCCAAAAAAAAAAAAAGTTTTGATTTTTAAAACAAAGTTCATTGCACCTTTGAGGGCCATTGAATGCTCATTAGGGTAAACAAATGCACACAGACCATCAAACTAGAATTGCAGTCCTTTCCACTTACTAATTAAGCATGAAATGTAATTAGACCTGACTCATTGGCTTGCCTGCTCTCACCTGGAGGAGTGAAACCACCTTGGTGACTCCATTCCTGTGTGTTGACCTGGAAGTCCCTTTAGCACCTTAATCCCTCAAGAACAGTCATGGTGACTGAGTGTTTTAGTCAGGGTTCTCTAGAGTCACAGAACTTCTGGAATGTCTCTTTTAAGGGAATTTATTATAATGACTTACAGTCTGTAGTCCAGCTAACCCAACAATGGGCAACTGTGAATGGGAAATCTAAAAGTCTAATAGTTGTTCAACTCACAGACTAGATGTAATCCAATAGCGGCTACTTGTTTCAGCTGTTCTTCTGCATGGAATCCTGAAGAAGTAGGTTCCAATACATGTGCTGGTCAGTAATAGATGTGTAAGCAGGCAAAGAAGAGTTCCCTTGTAGGCCTTTAGCAGAAGGTGTGTCCCAGATTAGAGGTGTGCACTACCACACCTGGATCTGGAACTTTGTCCCAGGCTGACCTTGAACTCAGAGATCTGCTTGCCTCAGTCTTCTGAGATTAAAGGTGTGTGTTACCTTGCCTGGGCCTAAGCTTTCCATGGCCACTAAGCTTCAAGAGCTCCATGTCATGATCCAGGTCAGAAGATTGTGTATTCCAGCCTCAAGATCTGGATCACAAGTGTGCCCTCTATTTTTGTATTGTAGTTCATTCCAGATGTAGTCAAGTTGACAACCAGGAATAGCCATCACATGACTTAATTTTTATTTTTTTAATTTTTGAGGCAGGGTCATGTTAAATTATCCAGGCTATTCTCCTGCCTCAGCTCCTGTCACTGATTACAGGCCTGTACCACAAAGCCCAGTGTTAACAATGACTCATAATGAGTTATAGTCCTCTTTGGTTGCTAAAAAGCCAGTTACTCAAATATAGAGCTCGCCTCTCGTTTTTTAAACTTACTAACATCTAATTTGCTTTTTCTCTGGCTTTGTCTTATTTCATTTGCATTCTTTGTTTGCACTAATTACTTCACCAAACTTTTTAATGTTGTTGTTGTTGTTGTTATTGTTTTTGAGACAGTGTTTTTCTGTGTAGCCCTGGCTGTCCTGGAACTCACTCTGCAGACCAAGCTGACCTCCGACTCAGAGATCTGCTTGCTTCTTCTCCCAGAGTTCTGGGATTAAAGGCATGCACCACCATTGCCCAGCTACCTCAGTTTTTGAAGGAAGTTGTGTTGCACCTAAGAGCTGCTACCAAGCAGGCACAAGGTAGAAGAAAAATTCATATGCTCTCCAAATCATGTGATCTCTAATTCCCACCTGGTATGTGCTCTTGGAGCCTGTGGAAAGCAGAAGATAAGTTAACTTCCTGCAGGGAGTTGACAAGCACTCAGTCTTCCCTTTTCCCTAAGAAGGACTTGTTGCCATTTTTAGCACAGTAATTTATGAGTTAATTTTCCAGATCAAAATAGCACTGGATTATCCCCATATATGGGCACACACACACACACACACACACACACTTTCTCTCACATATACACACTCCCCCCCCCCGCCCCCATATTTACAAAGGCATCAGAAAACCTGTTACAGCCACACAGTTCAGACAGGAAACTCCTTGCACCCCTCTTAGGTATCTATGCCCCTTATTTGATGAATTTTTCTTACTAATTGTCTACACAGAGTAGACACAGTGCCCCTTTGTTTGTGTCGTTGTTTGGTATCTATGGGGAAAGAATATAAATATGCAAAGGGCATTGAAGTGACACCGGGCCAAGACAATCAGCACTGAAGCTCTCCTCGACTCTTCCCCAGCCCAGCCGCCAGCTGTCACTGGCTGTTATCTTCTGGATGTATGTCTTTCTAGACTCTTGGGTGTACTTCTGCAAAAATTCATGTATGTTTATAGCCAGCTGTTTGTTTTTGAGACCAGGTTGCATTATATAGCCCTGGCTGGTCTAGAACTTGCCTGTGTAGACCAGGCTAGCCTCTGAATCCTGAGTGCTGGGATCAAATGGACCAAATGTGCGTGCCACCACAGGCAGGTACATGCTGGCTTTCATTATGTACAACTATGTGTTAAGTGAAGGGACAAAGATACATGCTTTTCTAGTACCAGTTACACTGTAACTTTGCACCACAGAAACCTAGTTTCTGGCTATTTGGGAATCTAGAAAAAAAAATCTGGTTCTCCACTTGGACAACCTCACAGGCTGCTGGGATAGAACATGGTTTGAGTTTGCTGACATGTGCTATTATTAGTTTTGGCCTCAAGTTCATTCATTTAAGTCACCTACTGGCACTAATCCAGGCACCGGGGACTGGCGATGGGCAAGACAGACAATCTCTGCCTCCCTGGTGTCTGTGGGACCCAGAAGGAGAGACAAGATAAAACAGGTAGGATGCTGATAGATGATGTGCTCCAAGGAAAAGTTAAGAAAAAAAGGAAATTCTAAGAAGAAACCAGTAAAGAGAAAAGAGGAGGCCAGAGGTTGTAATTTTGTTTTCTTTTTAGTCTTATAGACTATGGAGAAGGTAACAAGTGAAGTCGTTTGTGCCTTTGGTTGACTAGCACCTGTGTGGTCTTGGAGGTGCATACAGTTTGTGATGTTTGTATATGCTTGGCCCAGGGAATGGCATTATTAGGAGTTGTGGCCTTATTGAAGTAGGTGTGTCACTGTGGGCATGGTCTTTAATACCCTAGTCCTAGCTGCCTGGAAGTGACTCTTCTCTTAGAGACCTTTATATGAAGATATAGACCTCTCAGCTCCTCCTGCACCATGCCTGCCTGGATGCTGCCATGTTCCTGATATACTTGATGATACTAGACTGAACTTCTGAACCTGTAAGCCATCCCCAATTAAATGTTGTCCTTATAAGAGTTTCCTTGGTTATGGTGTCTGTTCACAACTGTAAAACCCCAAGACACAGTTTTAGAGAGGCCAGAGGGCCACATCAGGTGTATTCTGTCACTCTCCTTGTTCTCCCACTGTTACAGCTAGACTGTCTGGAAGCTCCTGCATCGTCCTGCTGCTGCCTACCATCAGAGCTGACATGCGTGCAGCCATGCCTCTTTTATGTGATGGTCAGGTCCTCAGACTTGCAGGGCAAGCTTTTCACTGGCTCTTCACTTCCTGCAACCTGTGCCTTTTTTTCTTTTCGTAAAGGGCATGAGGTCCTCGTGCTCACAGCACCAGGGAAACCAGGATCCTTAAACCCACAGGCTTTTCTCTTCAATGAAAAGGTTTTATACTTGTTTCCACACAGAAAGCTGGGATTAGATGTAGTTAATAACCTGGCAATCTTTGCTATTGGCAGGGCCAAGCCCGACCCGAACCCCCAGACTATTATGTTTATTCCAGACTCTTCTCAGACGCCTGAGCATTATTTTTCTGTCGATGCGGTCACGGCCTTAAAACGTTGTGATAATTGTCTTGACAAAACCTTTTCCCAAAGTTGTATTGTAAATATGTCAGAAATAAACTGCTTAGGGTCAGACTAGAGGTCTGAACCAACACCATGTAATTAAGTCTGTCAAGCCAGACTTCCTGCCTCGTGAGAATCACTATCCTGCCAGTCTACAGGGACCCCACGCTTTTACCTTTTATTTTCATAGACAATTAGAAGCTCCCTCTTTTACCTATTTAAATTTTCTGTTCTGCCAGGCAGTAGTGGCAAATGCCATTAATCCCAGCACTTAGGAGGCAGAGGCAGGAGGATTTCTGAGTTCAAGGCCAGCCTGGTCTACAAGAGTGAGTTCCAGGACAGCCAGGGCTACACAGAGAAACCGTCTTGAAAAAAACAACAAAAAAAGTTAAATGTTCTTTTCTCTGTGTAGTCCTGGCTGTTTTGGAGCTTACTTTGTAAGTCAGGCTGGTCTTGAACCCACAGAGATCCTCTCAAGTGCTGAGGTTAAAGGTATGTGTACCACCACGCCCAGTTTAGAGAAATGAGTTATTTTCAGTCAGGTCTCCCTCCCTGGCTAATGACCTGCCAAAAGCTGGTCATTGAGCAACTTCCTGCTCAGGGAAAATCAGGTGATCGGACAGCCGCATCCACCAGGGCACAGACTGGCCTAAGGCTTCCTCTCTTTGGCATTAGTTGGCACCCGCGCTTTGAACGGGTATCAAATTCCTTCTTTTGGTGACTGTTTTGAAAAGTCCTCTTCCTAGCAGTCTCTCTCAACCTGGCTGCACATTGGCATTCTCTGAAGATTTCAAAAACTCAGATGCCTGGGTCCCACCCCCAGAATTTCAAACTCTACTGACATTTTTTTCCCCTCATATCCCTGTCAGGCAGGGGGACTATAGTTCTAATGACCCCCAGACTATTCACCACTGTCAGTGTGACTTCAACAGCCCTCAATACTGTTAGAGATCGGCTGACCACTAGACTACAGTTCCACTTGGATCATTAGACTACAGTTCCACTGTAGGCCACTAGACTACAGTCCAGCCCACTGACTTCTGGTGATAGGAATGCTAGCCTAGAACTTGCTACTGCAAGGCTCTAGGCTAGTTCCCCAACACTGTAACACAAAATGTTCACTTTTACTACAATCCATTGTATTTTCCTTTTCTTTTTTCCCTTTATTTTTTCAAGACACGGAATCTCTGTGTAGACCAGGCTGACCTTCAACTCAGCTCTGCCTGCCTCTGCCTCCTGAGTGCTGGGATTAAAGATGTGCGCCTGCCATGCCTAGCTGGATCCACTGTATTCTCTCTTTTTTTTCATTAAGAATTTATCTGGCCGGGCGGTGGTGGCGCACGCCTTTAATCCCAGCACTTGGGAGGCAGAGGCAGGTGGATTTCTGAGTTCGAGTTCGAGGCCAGCCTGGTCTACAGAGTGAGCTCCAGGACAGCCAGGGCTACACAGAGAAACCCTGCCTCAAAAAAACCAAAAAAAAAAAAAAAAAAGAATTTATCTGAACAAAGAGTCATCAGGCACCTCTTAGAATGAGGAAACGAGCACAGAAATGATGTTCTATTTTTTATTATTTATTTTGAGACAAGGTCTCATGAATCTAGAACTTGTGCAGCTGTAAAGGACCTCAAACTCCTGCTCCCCCAGGCTTCACCTCGGCATCCCTGCGGTTACACGCATTGCACTACGGTCAGTCCTCCAGTTCATCCATTTTAATAAACTTACTCACTAGTCACTAAATTAGTACTCCCAACCCTTGATTTAAAAAGCACCGTGGTGTCAGATGCTGTGCCTGCATTTATCCCAGGACTCAGAAAGCAGATCTCTGCTAAGCTTCATGTACATAACAAGTTCCAGGCCAGCCAGGGCTATATGGTAAGGGAGAGAGACAGAGACACACAGAGACAGAGAGAGAGAGAGAGAGAGAGAGAGAGAGAGAGAGAGGGAGGGAGGGAGGGAGGGAGGGAGAGAGAGAGAGAGAGAGAGAGAGAGAGAGAGGAGGCGAAGAAAAGGAAAAAAAATCACATTTTCTCAAAGTGAAGGTTTTCAAATTACTAGGAATAGTCCAGTTTGGCTGGTTTCTTCTCCATTTTCTGACCCAAGGAACAGTCCAAATTCATCTACGTTCTAATCATGAGACCATGTCCTGGGTGATTCTTTCTACCCCAGTCTGTAAGGCATTTCTCACCACGAATGTTATTCTGAGATATGAATGGTGGGCTCACACCTGTAATAGTAACCCTACTGAGGCTGCGGCAGGAGAATCTTGATTTCCAGGCTTGTCTGGCCTACAAAGTCAGTTCAAGACCAGTTTGGGCTACACAAGTAGAGTAGGTGAGACGAGAGGTAACTGTCAAATCCAAAAGAAACTGGGGACAAGTGGCTTTTACACCTGACAGCAATAACTTTAGGAATATCACAAAAAAAATCGGGAATTACATATTCCGCATATATTTATCACCTCTTAAGTACTTCAGTCACTTACTCATCTTATTAAATTCACATAAATTCCATTTCATTCTAAAGCTTAAAGAGGGTGAATTTCCTGAGATCATGGGATGGGATCATGGGATGGGACTGGTAACACAGGAAGGAAGCCAGCCTTGCTTAGCTTCAAGTCTTCAGCTCTCTTCCACCATGGCCTTTTTTTCTAATGATGTGAAAAAAAAATACATTTGGGCATAAAACTGGAGAAAATAACAGAAAAAGTCAAAGAGAGTAATGTTTGAGGATCTATGTAAATGAGTGTTTTTGAATAATTTGAAAATGTTAAATACCTGGGACGTGTAAATAAGAATTCATGATGGGCAGGGGTGGCGCAGGCCTTTAATCTTGGAGGCAGAGGCAAGTTGGATTTCTGAGTTCCAGGACAGCCCAGGGCTAAAACAAAAAAAAACCAACCAAACAAAAAAAGAGTTCACATTAACTCAGAAATAACTGAGTTTTGAGACTGCAAAGTCATTGCCCATCAGTTCTATGCCCATGTTTTCTGATGTCCACTTTTTTACTTTGTTACCCCTTTTTAGTAAAGTGTCCTTTAGTGTGTCTAGAGAAGCAGTAGACCACCCCATCTTAAGTGGCCGGTTCTCTTTCTGCTCTTTCGCAAGAGTTTTATTCCTGAATGATTTATTCTGTGCTTATAACTGTTAGTGTGAATTGCCTTCTCCTTTGACATACCAGCATAACGTTCTCTACGAGGGCAGGCAGGGCTGAATATGTCCTAAGTGCGAAAACTGCAACACACTAGGATACAACGGACTATAACCAAATCCAAATCTGGAACGGAAGAAACTGATTTCATCCTGCCATGTTTACCTGAACGATGGAACTCAGAAGTTTGTTTTGTTTGTTTTACTTCGTAGTGGATGCCAAAGCCCTTCAAGTGACAAGGGCAAGTGGGAAGCTCCTCGTTTTGGTCTGTATGACCAGGAATAAAAGTGACAATATAGAACTGTCCAAAGGACATCATTTGAAACTAAGAGCAGGACAGGCCAGCGAAGAGCTGTCCGGCCAGACCCACCGCAGACTTTGACTTTCGGAAGCCACTATAAGACCAGTCCCCACGACATCTCCTTCCACACGCAAGACGGGTGAAGTCCGTGGGCAGCCAATGGCGGGATTTCGGAGACCCGGGACACCAGCCCGGCGCCATCCCGGTAGTCCCCGCAGGCTCAGCGGCGCGCCGGACGACAGTCATCCAATTCTGCTGACATTTTCTTTCCGAGAAAGGGGTGGGAACTCGAGCGGCGCGGCGGGAGGCGGGCGCAGTCACACCCGGGCCACACCCGGGCGGCGACTCAAGCGGCAGGCCGTCGGTCCGCCGCAAGTCCCTTCCCGTCCCAGCATACCCTGGGCGCACTCTCCGTGCTCGGCCCCTGTGGCCGCGCGGACCCAGGGGAACTCCGCATTGTGTCCCGGCCAAGTCCCCGGATGCCCGCCGCCCGCGGAGGTCGGGCCATGACGTGGCCACGCCCCCGCGCTACTCTGCGTGCCACGTCACCGCTTACGGCAGTTCCGGGGGCGCAGCGGGCGATGACGTAGATGAACGTGCCCTCTATATGAGGTTGGGGAGCGCCCGAGTCGGCCTTTTCCGCCCGCTCCCCCCTCCCCCCGAGCGCCGCTCCGGCTGCACCGCGCTCGCTCCGCGCTGTCAGGCTAGCGCCGCTGTCCTCAGCCGTCACCATGATCATCTACCGGGACCTCATCAGCCGTGAGTCCCGGCCGCCCGCGGGTCTGGGTGCGGGTGGGCTCGGGGAGGCCGGGGCGCGAGCGCGGAGCTTGGGCCGGGAGCCGCCGCGTGCGCCCACCGGGCGCGGGAAATGGCGGGCCTTCGCTCGCTGACGGGCGGCTCTCTGTTCCCTTTCAGATGACGAGCTGTTCTCCGACATCTACAAGATCCGGGAGATCGCGGACGGGCTGTGCCTGGAGGTGGAGGGCAAGGTGAGCCGGGCGCCGCGGGAAGGCTGGCTGCCGGCCGGCGGGCCGGGTTGGTCCGGGCTTGCTGGGAGGCCGCTGGAACTCGTGCAATCCTCCCAGCCGCCTCCAGGCGGAGGAGACGCTCTTTCCGGCCTTGGGTTTTTCTAGAAAAGTGGAGGCGGAGCCGAGTCTGGAAATAGGTCCGCGAACTCAGCGCCATCCTCCTTCCGGGCGAACGGGGACATATTGTTTCTTAAGATATGTTTGCACTGTCTGTGCTTAACCCGTGGCGATCCGAGAGAGCCCACAGCAACTTGGTTCCGCTTGGTTAGAATGACCACTGCTTTCGGTCGGGACAGCGATGTGGGGGAAATTTAAGGTGTTTCAGGGAACTGACAGATCGTTACCGGCGTTTAGGATTTTTTTTCCCCCTTAAACTAAATTGTTTCTTCTAAATGTAGATGGTCAGTAGAACAGAGGGTGCCATCGATGACTCGCTCATTGGTGGAAATGCTTCCGCTGAAGGTCCGGAGGGCGAAGGTACCGAAAGCACAGTAGTCACCGGTGTTGACATTGTCATGAACCATCACTTACAAGAAACCAGCTTCACAAAAGAGGCCTACAAAAAGTACATCAAAGACTACATGAAATCGTAAGTGAAATATACACCCTGTTTTGGTGGTCAGCGTCCTAGAAGAAGTTGGTTGCTTAGTTATAAAGGGCTTGAGGTAAGGACCTTTTGTTATGCAATGAAGGTGAGCATACTGGAGCAAGCCTTTAAACCCTCTGGCTTTAGCTTTAAAGAGTAGAAACAGTTACTTTAAGAGCTAATATAGGAACTACATTTTTTTTTTTTGTTTTTTTTTTTTTTTTCCGAGACAGGGTTTCTCTGTATAGCCTTGGCTGTCCTGGAACTCTGTAGACCAGGCTGGCCTCGAACTCAGAAATCCGCCTGCCTCTGCCTCCCAAGTGCTAGGATTAAAGGCGTGCGCCACCACCGCCAGGCGGAACTACATTTTTTAAAGGGTTTATTGTCACCTAGTAAACTGTATCATTATTTTGTTCATAGCGATTATCTTGTTGGGGGCTTACTCTTTTACTTGAAAATTATTTTCCTCAAAATTCAGTATTTTGATGACCTGTAACTTTATTGTTTTAGACTCAAAGGCAAACTTGAAGAACAGAAACCAGAAAGAGTAAAGCCTTTTATGACTGGAGCTGCGGAGCAAATTAAGCACATCCTTGCTAATTTCAATAACTACCAGGTAAATAAACCAAAGAGTTGTATAATCTTGACCATGTTTCATGGCTGTACGTAGCTCTGGCTGTCCTGGAACACCCTGAGACCCAGTTACATTACCTCAGCCTTCTGAGATTAAAGGCGTGTAGCACACAGCCAGACAAGGAGCTGTATTTAAAATGATAGGAACTGCTTTCTTTTCATTGAGACTGGGTTATCGTAGACTAGGCTGGCCTTGAACCCAGAGGTCTGCCTGCCAGTGCCTCTTAATTGCTGGGATTAAAAGTGTGTGCCAACATATGGCTAGCATATATGCTACTTTTGAGTACTAAAGATTTTTTTCTTGCCAAATTTTGGCTAGGGATTATTCTGGATCTCCTTTTTATAGTTTGATTTTATGTTTGTGTGTATAAGACAGTCTAATTGTAGGTTTTTGTTACGTGTTTCTAAAGTTTTTTATTGGTGAGAACATGAATCCAGATGGCATGGTTGCTCTCCTGGACTACCGTGAAGATGGTGTGACTCCATTCATGATTTTCTTTAAGGATGGCTTAGAGATGGAAAAATGTGTAAGTATCTGTTTAAATTAGTAGTGTAAAGACAGGAAGTGTAGCAGTGTGATTCTTTGCTATCTGCAGGTGGTAGGTGTTGTAGATTGTGAGATCTCTTTATTCTGTGCCTTGAACGTGAAAGGGGCCTGGAGATGAGATTAGCTTGCTTGGTAGAGTGCTCACGGTCATATGTGTAAGTAGAGTTTGACACTAGCCTGTGATAAATAAACTCATTCAGAATGAGTGTGAAATGGTACTAATGGTCTCTGCCCAATGGTAGTTCAAGTCCATTTCATAGTATATGCAACAGAATGTTTCAGTGTTTAATGACTTCAGTAAGAAGGAATATAAAAACGTCTGTTTCATAAGGGACTGCTGGAGGCAGTGTAAAACAAAGGTCCTAGATTTTGGAGGCTTTCTTGTAAGCACAGTAGAAGGTTAACTTAGAAATGTACTGGCAGGGCTGGAGAGATGGCTCAGTGGATAAGAGCATCGACTGCTCTTCCAAAGGTCACGAGTTCAAATCCCAGCAACCACATGGTGGCTCACAAACATCTGAAAAGAGATCTGACACCCTCTTCTGGTGTCTGAAGACAGCTACAGTGTATTTACATATAATAAATAAATAAATCTTTAAAAAAAAAAAAGAAAAGAAATGTACTGGCAAAGTGGGTGACCACCCGGGACAGTGGGGGTAGGAGTGATATTCATAAACACCCGGCATTTGTTAAGAGCTGGTGTGTGCAGAAAGATGGATGGGCAGGTGCTGCTGGCTCGGTGAGGGCGGTCTGCATCCACTGATAGACCTGGAACAGTTCGTGGTTGTTCTTCTGGTTTGCACTAGGATGCGAGAGGAAACTCCCTGCGCTTCCTGCCTGCCTTGTGGCAGTCCAGATTGAATTGGGGAGTACATCTACATGCTCAAGGCGGGGCAGCTGTTAATGCCATCTCTTTGTTTTGCAGTAACAAATTGGATCTATCACCTGTCACCGTAATTGGCTGCTGCTTACATCCATACAACACCAGGACTTTAGGACAAATGGGACTGATGTCATCTTGAGCTTTTATTTTGACTGATTTCTTTGGAGTGGAGGCATTGTTTTTTTTTTTAAGAAAAAAACATGTCATGTGGGTTGTCTAAAAATAAAGTGCATTTAAATTCACTTAACTCCTCTTTACTGTGATTGTGCCGACTCCTGTAGTCCTGTAGTATCTGAGAAGCTAGAGCCGGGTTGAGCTTCGCCAGAAAGCTAAGCCTCTTCAGTTAACTGCTGCAGTGGGGACTCTACAGGACTGGAGTATGAATGCAAGAATCTCAGTTGCAGTGAAGGGAGAGGTGAGAAGTGGACTTTCATCACCTCCAGTGGAAGAGCTCACCACAAGCACAAAAAGATCAACTAGTTGGAAACAAGTACTCTCTGCTTCTCCTGGACTAATGTCAGATTCCTGGTAACTAGAATAGAGGTTGGCAAGCTGGCCTGTACCACCTTAGAGTTGTACAAACAACACAGACCATGGGTGGTGGTGGCTACTTTTAGATGGGGAAAGTCAGTACCTGGTGGGATGGGATGTGAGGAACCTTGGTCCAGCTGGCTTGCTCCGTATTCTTCCCACTGTGTGTACTCCCGAGTAACTACAGAGTAGCTTCCTGGGGCTGCTCATGCTTCTTGGGATAAGGTTGGATAACCCAGTAAACCTGCATGAATGGGATCTTGAAAAACCTAGAACGGCATACTATCTGCCGTAGAATTATTTGTTTATATGCCTGATTAAGAGAATAGTTGCCAAAAAATAAACTTTGCATTTATTTGAGAAGTTCCATAGTTGCTGTTGATAATGTATCTCAAAGCTAAAAGTGACTGTTGCGTTTGCTATCTAAAGTTTTCCCAGTGATGGAAGCCTAAAAAATGTACTAATCTTAAGGGGGTACTAGCACCCCTTTGGGATGTGAAGCCCAAATAACTGGATACTAGGTATTGTGATGAAAGAAGTGCTGAGTCTGGGAAACCACTGGGCTGTCGGAAATGTTAATGGATCTTGAGGCCACTGTCAGCCATTACACTTTGTGGAAGGAACTTGAGAAAGTCTAGTGCTAGCCCTAGAGAAGTGAACACAAGACAGCAGAGGTTTGGTAGGGAAGACTAGAAGTCAGTAGTATACACGGTTTGGATTGTCTTTTTAAAGAGCATTTTAAATTATTCATTATGTATGTGTTTGTGTATGTGACTGCAGATGCCCATAGAGTCAGGAGAGATTCCCTGCAGCGGAAGCAGGGTACCAGGGTCCTGCTGAGCCTTAACAGATTTTGGGTTTTGTGTGTGTGTGTGTATGGTTTTTTTGTTTGTTTTGAGACAGTTTCTCTGTATTCCTGGCTGTCTTGGAACTTGTTTTGTAGAACAGGCTGGCCTTGAACCCAAAAGAGATCTGTCTCTGCCAAATGCTGGGATTAAAGTCTTGTGAACAGACTGGCTAGATTATTTGTTTTGGAGACAGCTTTTACATCCAAGGTTGGCCTTAAATGCTGAGATAACCTTGCCTTCGCCACCTACAATTATAGGCGAGTGTCTCTTGCTTAGTTGATTTGGTCCTTAGTTGAATCTAGGGATTATGGGGTTAGCAAGCACACCACCAATATTTGAGGCTTCATCCTCAAACCTTGAGACTTTTTTTTTTTTTGGCCTCTGTAGAGATAGACCTTGAACTCCTCACCCTCTTAGTGCTGGGTCTGGTTTGCCCTACCATACCAGGTTCCCAACTTCTTTTGAAGACAATTTTTCGAGTCATGCTCTCCTATTGTCCCTGCAATGTTCTGCAGTACCGTCGGGTCCTGGTGTGTGTCTTGGGTTTTATATGTGGTCTTATTTCAGAAGGCTAGGAATTTCCTTAATGAATTAAGTTGTCTTGTGTCTGTTCTTTTTATTATTATTATTATAACTTATTTTCTAGTTATTGCTAGGACCACTTAAAGAAGAATGACAAGCACCCAAGCTTCCTGCATAGATCAAGGGTGTGTAGCACTTGATCTTGGTACAAACAGGTTTCGGGTACCTGTGGGTCCCAGGCTCTGGAGCGATGGGCCTTACAGGGTTGTTTGTGAAGGCCTTTGCAGTGTGGCACTTGAATGTGAATGTGAAGGAGTGGCCATGTGGCTGTCTGAAAGCCACCTTCATCATCTAGAACATGTGGGGTATTCACCAGAGAAGGCTGCTTGGACATGGGTTTAAACCAATAGTCTACTATACTGGGTATTTGGGATACCAGGGTAACAGTGAGTCTCAGGGTGAGCTTTTAACCTCAAAAATGATTAGGGGATCATTGTGACCCTCTTTATGCTGTATGTGATGGTTTAGTTTGTATATATGCTTAGGCCAGGGAGTGACATTATTAGGAGGTGTGGCCTTGGAATAGGTGTGTCACTGGGCGTGGGCTTTAATACCCTAGTCCTAGCTGCCTGGGAGTGAGTATTCTGCTAGCAACCTTCAGATTGCTCTCAGCTCCTCCTGTACCATGCCTGCCTGGATGCTGCCATGTTCCCACCTTGATAATGGACTGAACCTCTGAACCTGTAAGCCAGCGCCAACTAAATGTCCTTGTAAGAGCTGCCTTGGTCATGGTGTCTGTTCCCAGCAGTAAAACTGTAACTAAGACACTAGTGTATAAAAACCTCGCTATTTCTACAAACTCTGGTATCCAGAACTCCTAAACCTGTCTCTTAGTCTTTGGAGTTGGGATCTGAAGGAAGACAGCAATCCTACTCTGAGACAGGCTCAGTTTTCCTCTGCTCAGCTGGTAGCCAAGAGACAGCTGGTAGGCAGGCTCACTATGTTCGCTGCTTTTGTCAACTGGTCAATTTGAGACACCCTAGTGTTAACTGAGAAGAGGCAACCACAACTGAGAAAATGCCACTTGAGATTGGTCTGTAAGAATATAGGACATTTTCTTAATAATCGAAGTGGGAAGCTTAGCCCATTGTGAGCAGTGTCACCTGTGGGCGGGTGGGACCTGGCATGTGTGAGAAAGCAAGCTGAGAAGCCATGGGGAGCAAGCAAGCCTGTAGGCAGCACTCCTCCATGGCATCTGCTTCAGTTCCTCACTTCGGGTTCCTGTGTTGAGTCACAGTCCTAATCTCTCTCCATGATGTGTGATGTGGAGGTGGAAACTGAAGAAACCCTTCCTTCCCCAGGCTGCTCTCCATCCCCGTGTTTCATCACATTGTGTTAGGGCTCTAGAGTTTCAGAACGTAGACAATGAATCTTTCAATCTCTCTCTCTCTCTCTCTCTCTATATATATATATATATATACATATATATGCATATATACATGTAGATAGATATAGATAGATAAGATATATAGATATATAGATATAGATGTATGATACATATTTTATATATCATATATAATTATATAACATAATTATGTTAATTGATATAAAATAAAAATTATATGTGACAAATTATGTCTTGTGTATATATATGGATATATATATATCATCTATTTATTTATATGAGATTTATTGGAATGACATAGGCAGCAGCTAATCCAACAATGTCTGGCTGTGAATGGGAAGCCCAAGAATTCGCTAGTTACTCAGTCCACAAGGCTGAATCGCTCCTTTGGTCTTCTGTATATGCTGGGATTCTGAAGAAGCAGGCTCCAACGCCTACTTCAGTGGGACAGAATTAACCAAGGAAGATTTGAATCAACAAGGACACTGTATTGCTGTGGTTAGCAGCTTATGATGTATATAACCCTGAATCTTAGTGTAAAAGCTGACAGCTCCCTGGTGGCTACAAGCTTTATCTTCCCTGAGGACTATCAGCATTGTAATTTATAAAATTCTAGAACCTTAAGAAATTGTTGCTGGACATTGGTCTTTGTACACACCTTTATTCTAGCACTCGGGAGGCAAAGGCGGACCTCTGTGAGTTCAAGGCTAGGCTGGTCTATGGAGGATTCCTGTCTTGAAAAATCAAAAGGAGGAGGAAGAAGGAAGAAAGAAGAGAAGGAGGAAGGAAAAAAAGAAGAAATTAGGACCTTTGATTTTAATATATAAATTCTATATATACAATTATATACATTATATGTATTATTTATATCTATAATTTATGTTATTTTAAACAAAGATCCCTGAGTAATATACTTAAGAAGAGTGCTACACACCTTCAATTGACTGAGTTAGCTGCTGGGGTAGCCAGCTCCATCACCAGGTAAGGTGATGATGTCATCAGTTTATCCAACCTCTACAAGTCACATCACAGCAGCAGTGATCAGCATCAACCCCTGTGCCTGTCAGCAGTCAAAACAGACCTCCACCTTGGGGGCACCTTTTGCACTTCTAGAATATTCCATCTTGTCTGTCCACTTATTAAGAAAGTCTGTGGACTGTGGATTTCTGCTGTAACACATGGTTTCCAACAACGGAGAATGGCATTTAATGATCTCTCATGTGCTGGGCCGAGAGAGCCTCTCAGAAGGATGTGGGGTTGGGGGCGCTGCGTGTCAATGTGTTTCAGTTAGGAAAACCACCGACCGCGCCTAGAGGATCGTTCTTTTCAAGTAGCTTGCTCAGTGATGTTTCCACAGTTACCTTGCCCAGCTTGTGAGACTTCCCTGTATTTATGTGCACTCTGTGCCTCCGTGTCAGACAGCAGAGCGCAGGAGACCCCTCTGCAGAACTGTGACTCACTCACTGCAGGGCACAACCCAGAGATGACACCCAAGTTAGCAGTTAAAAGGCAGGGATTTGGGTCGTTTTTTTGTATGTGTGCTGGGGACACTATCAACCCTAAGTCTATTATTTTTAATAATAATGTTGAGTCCTGAGTTTATTTTTTTTAAGATTTATTTATTTATTATATGTAAGTACACTTTAGTTGTCTTTAGACACACCAGAAGAGGGCATTAGATCTCATTACAGATGGTTGTAAGCCACCATGTGGTTGCTGGGAATTGAACTCAGGACCTCTGGAAGAGCAGTCAGTGCTCTTAACCACTGAGTCATCTCTCCAGCCCAAGTTCTGAGTTTCTGTCTTTTTTTTTTTTTGTCTGTTTTTTGTTTGTTTTTGTGTTTGTGTTTTGGTTTGGTTTGGTTTTTTGAGACAGTTTCTCTGTGTAGCCCTGCCTATTCTCGGAATCACTCTGTAGATCAGGGTAGCCTCAAACCTGTCTCTGCCTCCTGAGTTCTGGGTTAAAAGTGTGAACTTCCCAACTTCTGAGTTTCTGTCTTAGGGTTATTGTGGGGGAAAAAAGGGGGAGCGGGGTCAGAGGTGGCGCGTGTCCCGCATAGGAGAACTCTGGCAGGCAGGGCCCGCATGGCGGGATAGGGGACACCGGCAGGACCGCGCTGCCATAGGGAGCACTGGTGCCCGGGGGACAGTGGAGCATGAGGCTGGCTAGCGCAGGGTCTTCGTCTAGAGGGCGGGGTACCTGTAGAGAAGCTGCCTGGCTGCGAGGCGCCTGCTCCATCCTTTCCCTGGCGACTGGAAACGCTGAGGCCTGCTCCATGCTTTTAGACTGCAGGTTTAATAAGAGACAGCTCACAGTTTTATGCTTTATTATTAAAAGGGTAAAATGAGAAAAGGAGATAGGGAAGTAAAGAGAAAAGAGAAGGTAGAGAGATGAGGGAAGGCCATGACCACGTGGAAAGGAGAAAAGAATAGAGAAAGTTGGGGAATAGAAAGAGAAGGAGGGGCAAGAAGCCTCCTTCTTCAGTGGGCTGGCTTACCTGGCTGTGTAACCGAGGGGTGGGGAAAGCCTGGCTGTAGCCAGGTGACTGCAGAGGTGGAGTCCAGCCAGGACGCTAGGAGCCTGGGGCGTGGCCACACGTGACTGACGGCCACCGGATTATGGAGTTGAGGAGTCCTTGCTTAAGCAAGCTACAGACTGTCTCACACCACGGTCCCACAGGTTATATCATTGCTGTGATGAGACACCATGGCCAAAAACAAGTTGGGGAGGAAAGGGTTTATTTGGTTTGGTTGACTTAAGCTTACACATCCATCACTGAAGGATGTCAGGGCAGGAACTCAAACAGGGCAGAAACCTGTCCACGCAGCGGCCATGGAGGGGTGTTGCTTACTGGCTTACTCCCCATGGCCTGCTCAACCTGTGTTCTGATAGAGCCCAGGACCACCTGCCCAGGGATGGCCCCACCTACCGTGGCCTGGGCCCTCGCCATCAATCACTGATTAAGCACATGCCCTCCAGGCCTACCTGCAGCCTGGGCTTTCGGAGTCGGAGTCATTCTCTCTTGAGTCTCCCTCCTCTCCAGTCACTCTAGCCTGTGTCAAGGTGGCATGAACCTAGCCAGGGCAGTTTCTAGTACTGATCATGAAACTGAATCTGTGCTCCATATTTAAAAGAGCAGATAAATCCTTGTTTATGGTCAAATAGCGTGTCTATGGCCTCAACTAGAGCACAGGGTCATAAAATCATTCTACCCAAAGGATCATTTATCATTCCTGTTATCTTTATGTGTGTATATATTCACAGGTACAAGTAATGACTCAGGGGGAAAAAAATCACAAAAATAGCACAAAAAAGCCTTTCAAGCAGACTCTCCATGCATTAGCATTTATTGTCCTTGGTGTATTATCCTCTTTATATACTTTTTTTTCTGAACAGTTTAAGATGAGACTGAAAATATGATGTTACTTTACCATAAAAATGTCAGTATGTATAGGGTTTTTTTTATGGGTAGGTGTGTTTTACCTGCATTTATGTATGTGCACCATGTGTGTGCTTGGTACCAATGGAGGTTGGAAGGGGCATCTGATCCCCTGTGACTGGAGTTATAGTTGTGATCTATGGTATGGGTACTAAGAGCCAAACCCAGGGCCTCCACCAGAGTAGCAAGTGCTGTTAACCACGGAGTCATCTCTCCAGCCCACGGGCTCAGATGTTGAAGGCGTGGTCTCCAGCTGGTGGTGCCATTTCGGGAGTGGTGCAAGCTTTAGCCATGGGACTTAGCTGGAAGAAGTAGTTACTGAGGTACAAGTTTTATCTCTGGTCCCAAGTCACTTTCTGGATGCCACTCAGTGACCTTTGCTTCATCACAGGCCTAGATTTAGGGTGGGTCTTCTAACCTCAGATGAGGTCAGTCTTCCTACCTCAAAAGAGGCAGTCAAGCAAACCTTCACAGGTCTGCCTACTTGCATTTGAATGGATTCCAGATGCAGTCAAATTGACAGTAGAGATTAGCCATCAGATGTCCATGGTTTGTTAACTTGGCACGTAATCACACCTCAATTAATCAATCATGCTTAAATGTTAAGTGAAAACAATGACTGGGGTCATAGTCCCCCCTTAGCATGATATAATTACCACATGTACTACCCCAAACACATTATATGTTTTAGAACATTTAGAACATATAGGCAATATCCCTTGAGGATTTTTCAGTGTCTTGTAGCTTAAATGTGATAACTACTGATAATATCTCAATTGATGTTATATTATATGGGGAAGAAACAAATTCTTTAGAAGACACAAATTGTGTGTGTGTGTGTGTGTGTGCGTGCAAACATGGTGGATTTTTTGTTTTGTTTTGTTTTTCAAGACAAGGTTTCTCTGGGTAGCCGTGGATGTCTGGCTGTCCTAGAACTCACTTTATTGACCTGGGTGGCCTTGAACTCAGACATCCGCCTGCCTCTGGCTCCTGAGTGCTGGGATTAAATGCATGCGCCACTTCTACCTGGCATAAAAACACATTCTTAACAAAATCAGATAGAAGCATGTCTGCTCAGCCTTTTCTTAGGCCTACAGTACCAGAGACTGAACTAGAACCAAAAGAAATCTTTTAAGTCAGGCAGTGGGGGTGCACACCTTTAATCCCAGCACTTGGGAGGCAGAGACAGGTAGATTTCTGAGTTCTGAAGCCAGCCTGGTCTACAGAGTGAGTTCTAGGACAGCCAAGGTTACACAGAGAAACTCTGTCTCAAAAATGATAACAACAAAATCTTTCCTCCTTTTACATTTTTTTCCTCAGGTATTTGGTTACAACAATGGGAAAAAAAAACCTGTCCAACATAACTCCCAAAGAAACCAGCAGGGACTTGCAAAATCATAGAATTCTATTTTCTGGACCTCCACTCAAAACATCTATACACGTAGTAATTTCACTTTGCTTGAATACAGTATTTAAATAGTTTCCCCTAAGAATGCCCAATCTGACATTTAAATAAAACATCTAAACTGATTTTCAACCTAAGGTGAAAACCTGGCCAGTGAAAGTGGGAAATTGCTGCTCATAAAATTAAAAAGAAAAAAAAAAAGAATACTTTTTCTTACCTCCCCGAGATGAAAAAAAAAAATGTCAGTGGCTAGGGAGCAGGTTAGAAGCTATGTCCATTCAAACCTTGGCATGCTGCGTTATATTCTTTCTCCATCACATCCCAGTGCACTGTTCTTCCCGTGCCTCCCCCACCGCACGAACTGAAGGCCCTTGGAAGTGATGGATTCAGTCCGATGGACGTGTGTTGGGTGACTGCCTGCCGTAACAGGAGCACAATGGGAACACCAACTGCCACTGTCTATTAAAAGCAAAGGTGACTCAGCTACTGTGCAGTCTGCCCCTCTCTGCTCCACAGACAGGGAGGAGGGTGAGCCTGGGAGCACTGGGAACTTTATGGAGGAGAGCTAGCTTTCTTCCCAGTCTCAGGCTTGGTACTGAGGCCCTGCTGGCAGAGATGAGCTCACCAGAGAAAAGCTGAAGTCCATGCCTCCCTCCCACCCTCCCCTCCATCTTCTCCTCCTTTCTTGTCACCATGTAGCTCAGGCTAGCTTCAAACTATTTTTTAAAGATTTAATTATTATCTTACGTGTGCATTGGTGTTTTGCCTGCAGGCATGTCTGAAGGTACCAGCTCCCCTGGAATTGGCGCTACTGACAGTCGTGAGCTGCCATGTGGATGCTGGGAATTAAAGCCGGGACCTCTAGAAATACAGCCAATGCTCTTAACTACTACCTCTCCAGCTCCTAGCTTCAAACTCTTAATCTTCTTGCCTCTGCCTCCCAAGTGCTGGGCTTACAGGTATGCGCAGTGCCATTGGAGGCCAGAAGAGGGCATCAGATATCCTGGGACTAGAGTTACAGACCGTTGTTAGCCAGCATGTAGGTGCTAGGAATTAAACCCGGGTTCTCTGGAAAAGCAGCCAGTGCTCTTAACAACTGAGCTATATCTCCAGCCCACTGTGTGTGTGTGTGTGTGTGTGTGTGTGTGTGTGTGTGTGTGTGTGTGTATACATATATAAAGATATATATTGTATATATTTTAATATAAAATGTACAGGACACAGGAACTTTTGTAAGATAATGAGGACCCCAAAAAAACAAATAAAGAGGTAAATCTTTTTATACTTAGGTTGAGAGAGAAGTGGGCCGGCACACAGTATGGTTGAAGAGTGTCTCAGTCAGGGTGACTATTGCACCATGACCAAAGCAATTCAGGGAGGAAAGACTTCATTGGCTTACATATCCCAAGTCACAATCCACTGAAGGAAGGCAAGATAGGAACTCTAGACAGGAACCTGTAGGCAGGAGCTGATGTGGAGGCCATGGAGGGGTCCTGCTTACTGGCTTGCTCTTCATGGCTTGCTCAGCCTGCTTTCTTATAGAACCCAGGACCACCAGCCCAGGGAATGGATCTACCCACATGAGCTGGGCCCTCCCCCATCCATCACTAATTAAGAAAATGCCCCACTGGCTTGTCTGCCTACAGCCCAATTTTCTGGAGACATTTTCTCAATTGAGGTTCCCTCCTCTCAGAGAAGTTAAATAAAACTAGGCTGTACAAAGAAGGTTGATGGAATAATAATGAACCATGAGAACTTTGCAAAGTCAGATTCGCTCAGAATTCATTCAGATTCTCCTCTGTCTGACTGGTGAAGAGTCTCCCTTCCTCTGTTCTGGGGGAGCTGCAGGGGGTGTCCTCTCAAATAGAGGTTCTGTGATCTGGGTGAAGAGAAAATGAGAGTGGCTTTGTGCCTCCCATTTTCCTAAATGTCAAAGTGGCATCTTGTAGGGCATGAGACCTTGATCCCCATCATTAATATCCTAAGGGCATTTCGGGGACCAGCTCTCGGAGACATGTGAACACCTGGCAAATATTGCTTAACTTCCCCATCAAGTCCTTTGATAATTTTGTTGAATATTCATCCTTTCTAATCCCTTGTCCTCTTTCTGTCAGTGACTATAAATGGGTCTGAGATTTTTACCATTTGCAAGCTAATGTGTTACTACAGTTTCACATACATATTTTGACAGGAGACACCAAACTTAAGTGTCAGAAATATAGCTTGTCACTGAGGCAGAGACAGCAGCTGGAGCAGCAAATCGAAGCGGTTCCGACACTCTGTTCCCCGAGGATGATGTGAAAGTCAAGTGCTATTGCCTGTGCAGGGGGTGCATTGCAGAAGGTCCACTCAAATCTGAAGATCGGTTTATAAGGCAGTTGGTACCTCTGTTTCCTCTTCCCAACAAAGACGTCACTCATCACTCAGGAATGAATGAGGACTTATCTCCAGCAGAGGGGAAGGTGACCATGACTTCCTTGGGGGATGCTGTGTCCAAACTTCTTCAGAAAGATGCACTAGCTTCCAGGACTGTCAGTTACTCTAAGACAGTGGTTCTCAATCTATGGGCGGCGGCGAACCCTTTGGGAGTCTCATATCAGATATATTGCATATCATTTACATTATGATTCATAACCGTAACAAAATTCCAGTTACAGAGTGGCAGCAAAAATAATTTTAAGGTTGGGGGGGGTCACCACAACATGAGGAACTGTATTAGAGGGTTGAAGCATTAGGAAGGTTGAGAGCCACTGCTCAAAGATGTCCTTTGTTCAGAAAGCCCACACCAGGCAGGAATATGAGAGATTTATAAATAACAGTCCCCAACACTGTAGGCTGGAGAGGAAGAGGGAGGGAGGAGGAGGAGGAGGAGGAAAGATAAAAAGTAAAAGACAGAAAGTAAAATTGCAGAGATAATGACACATTTTGTAACAGATGGGTGTGGCTGGCGGGTGACTCAAGGTAGGTACTGGGAACCCTCTGCAAGAGCAGTAGCCATTGTTAACTGCCGAACCATAACCCCAGAAAAGGTTTTTAGCGCACAGTTCCAGCTTATAGTTCATCATTTGGGGGAAGTCACAGAGGTGGGAACTCAGTGCTGAAGGCACGCATGCACACCTCAGTTTCCTTTCACCGTTCTTACGCAGGTCAGGATCCCCTGACTAGGGAATGGCGCCACCTGCAGGACACAGGTCTTCCCATCTCAAACTAATCAGGATATTCCCCGGCAGAAATGCTCGCTGGATTTAGACAACCTGATCTAGATAATTCCTCATTGAGACCCCCTTCCTAGTTGATCCTGGGCTGTGTCGAGTTATTCATTAAAACCAGCCATCGCAGTGTGGCATGCCTATTACCTCTGTGGAGAATTGAGGCAGGAGAAACACTGCTATGAGGCCAGTCTAAGTTACAACTAAACCGAAGAACAAAAAATCCCCTTCTTCTGGAGAGGCTACAGAGAACAAGCTCCCCACATGTGAAGCACCGGACTGCGAGAGGGGCCCCCAAAGGAGGCGGAGCTATCACAAGAACCAACAGCCTTCTGCCCCCTGTTGTTCCTGGTGATCTCCTGTCACTGTGGATGGATTGATGTATATATGTATAGAAATGTATGCTTTGATGTAATATATTATATATACACATATATGTATATATATATGGATTCATAAGAGAGAAGTTAAGTGTTCACCAACAGAGGACTATCTGAATAAATTATGATAGTCAAATATTTTATATGTTGAAATAAATGTGACCATAGCATGAAGAACTCCTTTTGTGTCAAATGAAATAGTAATCAAAATATGTCTTTTATGAAAAATATCAAGGAGCAAAGTAGTGTTTAAAAATGTGTTTAAAAAGCCAAACAGCTTCATGGCACTACTCCACTTGCTAGTCTGTGCATGCATTGTCTATAGAGAGAGACACACCAGGACAGATAATTCCAGGAAGAAGCTAGGAGCCCCAGACATCTATCATCTATATCCTATCCATCTATCTGTCTGTCTGTCTGTCTGTCTGTCTATCTATCTATCTATCTATCTATCTATCTATCTATCTATCTATCTATCTATCTATCTATCTAGTGTGTGGTGTGTGTGTGTGTCCATGTGTGCCACTGCATGTATGTGGAGGTCAAAGGTCAACTTGCAAGAACTGGTTCTCTCTCCTTCCACCATGTGGGTCCTGGAGACCAAGCTCCACCTGTCAGACTTGGTAGCTGGCACCTTTACCCACTGAGCCAACTTGGTGGCCCTTTTCTGCACTTTTTATAGTTTTTTTTTTTAAATCATGTGAGTGCATTAGTTATTTGCTAAATAAACTTCATTAAAAAAAAATACTTCGTCCCTAGGGGAAGGAGGGATGTCTTAGTGGTTGAGACCACTAGCTGCTCTTTCAGAAGATGAGGGTTTGATTGCCAGCACCCATGTAGTGACTCACAATTGTCTGTAATTCCAAGAGATCAGACACCCTCTTCTGGAGTGTCTGAAGACAACTACAGTGTACTTACATGATAAATAAATAAATCTTAAAAAAACAAAAGCAAAAGGAAGGAAGGAAGGAAGAGAATCCTGAGACTTGCTCTCTCTCTCTCTCTCTCTCTCTCTCTCTCTCTCTCTCTCTCTCTCTCCATCACAGGATGACTGGTCTTTTCCTGCCACGCCCGCTCACCTTGGTGCACGGCTTTGTCAGGGCCAGGGCCATGAGGACACTGGATCATGGCCCTCATTCTTCAGAATCACGAGCCAAAGTAAATCTTTTCTCCTTGTAATTAATCATCTCAGGCGTTTCTCTACAGTGATTAATATAGCAACAGTGCACCTATAATCATGGTTTGAATCATAGTTGTCTTCTGCTCATGAGTTTGAACATCTGATCCCCGGTGAGGGCATAGCTTTGGGAGTCTCTGGGAGGGGCCAGGCTGACGGAGGTGGGTCACTGGGGGTTGTACCTTGGACCTGTTTGTAGTGTCTGCTCTGCCCTCAGCTTCCTGGTTGTCCTAGTTTCTTTTCCTGTTGTTGTGATACAATACTCAGACAAAAGCAACCCGAGGGTTATTCTGGGTCACAGTTATACAGTCGGTCATGGCAGGGAGGTAAAGACTACAGGAGCCCAAAGCAGCTGCTGACGTCACAGCAGTTTGACATCACGTCAATCAGGAAGCAGAGACCAATGAATGCCCGCTGCTGCCCAGTCTCCTTTCTCCATGCACACAGTCCAGGACCTCAACCAGGGGATTGGTGCCACCCATGGTGGGCAGGTCTTCCTGCGGTTAATGTAATCAAGATACCCCCTCCACCGGCATGTCCAGATATCTGTCCCCCAAGTGATTTTAGGTCCTGTCAAGCTGACAGTTGACACCAGCTGTCACACGGGTCTCACTAACCCAGGAGGAGCTCCATCACAGCTCCTTCCGCCCTCTGAAATGAGACTTTCCGTTACGTTGATTCCCTTGCTGAGCACGGTGGTACCACACACCTAGCACCGTGGAAGCATCAGCAGGAGGATCTCTGTAAGTTCAAGGTCAACCTGGTCTACTGAGTGAATTCCAAGCCATCCAGACCTTGTCCCCCCCTCCCAAAAAAAATACATCAATGGACATATAAATACATAACTCTTCAAAAACAAATTTAAAACATAGAAAACATTTAAAATTTTTTATTATATGCTTTGGTCACAGAAATAACAATGACACAAAGAGTAATAAACACACCTTCTAAATCAGAATGTTTAGTACTTTTTAAAGAGACAAAGTCTGATAATGCCGCCCAGGCTGGCCCTAACTCAGGGCTCCAGCTGCTCCGGCCTCAGCCTTTAGGGTAGCTGGGGCCACCATGTCAACTAGGACCCCTGGGTGGGAATGGCCAGCATTCTAAAAGCTCCTCTGTGGTCTGTTGCAGTGGAGATTAAAGACATCTCTGTACTGGCAGGAGACAGGGGCAGAAATGAATTATTAAATAGCTGTATGGAAAGCAGCCAACACACTGGGCTCCTGCTTCCTCCCTCCTGCTGCAAACAATGTGAACATTAGAGAAAGCAAAGGAACAACACCAGTGACCTCTGAATGACCCCACATAGGCTGGGCACAGCCTGTGACTCACATCCTCCTCAACAAGGAGCCTTGGATGCCTGTCACTTTAGGTGTGGCTTGACTGCATTTTATTCATGCTGTGTTAAATAAAGCATTATTATTATTATTATTATTATTATTATTATTATTATTATTGGTTTTTCGAGGCTGTCCTGGAACTCACTCTGTAGACGAGGCTGGCCTCGAACTCAGACATCCGCCTGCCTCTGCCTCCTGAGTGCTGGGATTAAATGCATGCGCCACTTCTACCTGGCATAAAAACACATTCTTAACAAAATCAGATAGAAGCATGTCTGCTCAGCCTTTCCTTAGTCCTACAGTACCAGAGACTGAACTAGAACCAAAAGAAATCTTTTTTTTTATTTATTTATTATATGTAAGTGCACTTTTTTTTAATTTATTTATTATATGTAAGTGCTGGGATTAAAGGCATGCGCCACCACTGCCTGGCTATTTTTTTTTTTTTTTTTTTTTGGTGTTTTGAGACAAGGTCTTGTCATGAGGTCCAGGCTGACCATGAATCATTTTGCTTCAGCCTCCCGGTCCCTTCTGTACTGACTGGTTTTGTGTCAACTTGACACAAGCTGGAGTTATCACAGAGAAAGGAGCCTCCCTTGAGGAAATGCCTCCATGAGATCCAGCTGTAAGGCATTTTCTCAATTAGTGATCAAGGGGTGAGGGCCCAGCCCACTGTGGGTGGTGCCATCCCTGGGCTGGTAGTCCTGGATTCTGTAAGAAAGCAAGCTGAGCAAGCCAGGGGAAGCAAACCAGTAAGAAACATCCCTCCAGGGCTGGGGAGATGGCTCAGTGGTTAAGAACACTGACTACTCTTCCAAATGTCCTGAGTTCAAATCCTAGCGACCACATGGTGGCTCACAACCATCCATAATGAGATCTGATGCCCTTTTCTGGTGTGTCTGAAGACAGCTACAGTGTACTTATTTATAATAATAAATAAATCTTAAAAAAAGAAAAAAGAAACACCCCTCCATGGTCTCTGCATCAGCTCCTGCTTCCTGACCTGCTTGAGTTCCATTCCTGACTTCCTTTAGTGATGAACATGTGTGGAAATGTAAACTGAATAAACCCTTTCCTCCCCAACTTGCTTCTTGATCATGCAGGAATGGAAACCCTGACTAAGACACCGTCTTACATTACTTTGACGGAGGTTTCTTTAAAGACGTGTGTGTGTGTGTGTGTTGCATGTATGGCACGGCATGTCCTGAAAGCCAGAGGAGGCTGGATCTCCTGAAGCTGGAGTTCTAGGCGGGTGGCAGCTGGGAACCGAATCCTGGTTCTCTGCAGGAGCAGCAAACACACTTGACCTCTGACCCCCAGCCCCTTTAAAATTCCCATTACATTAATGTATTTATTTATTCTTTTATTCACATGGTGTGGCGTATGTGTGGAGGTGGGAGGATGACTTGCAGGTGATGATGCTCTCCCTCAGATGAACGGAGGACAGTAGGCTTCGTAGCAAGAGCTATCACCTACTGAGCCGTCTCACTAGCCCAAGAGGGTTTTTTTTAAAGATTTTTTTGGTTTTTTGAGACAGGGTTTCTCTGTGTAGCTCTGGCTGTCCTGGAACTCACTTTGTAGACCAGGCTGGCCTCGAACTCAGAAATCCACCTGCCTCTGCCTCCCAAGTGCTGGGATTAAAGGCGTGTGCCACCACCGCCCAGCTAAGATTTATTTATTTATTATATATGTAAGTACACTGTAGCTGTCTTCAGACACACCAGAAGAGGGCATCGGATCCCATTACAGATGGTTGTGAGCCACCATGTAGTTGCTAGGGATTGAACTCAGGACCTCTGGAAGAGCAGCCAATGCTCTTAACCACTGAGCCATTTCTCCAGCCCCACCCTAGAGTTTTATAACTCTGTTTTTTTGTTTTGTGAAACCGCCTGCGGCTTCATATGAGCTCCGGTTTTCTGGATGGAGAGCTTGGGCTAGAAAACGATGGGGGGTGGGGGGGACAAGAGAAACACAGGGAGCCAAGGCTATGTTTCCTGCTCAAGGCTCAAACCTTTAATGGTCTTTTCAAATATACAGGCAGGAGAAAAAGCCCCTCTCCCCAGAAACTGGAACCACGTCTGCAGATCTGGTCTGACTGTTCACTAGGCGTTACCTTGGGCAGCTGAGCATGTCACCTGCCTAATTCAGGAATTCGTAGACCTAGAGGAACAAAGAACTTCCTTCACTCCACCCTAGATGGAGCACGATTATGGCTAGCACAAGAATTCAGCTTACAGGCTGGGAGAACTTCACCTTGGTCAAAGTTTCTGCCAGGTGACAAGACACCCAATATGGCTTTCTACAGTTTTGGTTTTTTTTTTTTTTGTTTTTTTTTTTTGAGACAGGGTTTCTCTATATAGACCTGGCTATCCTGGAACTCACTCTGTAGACCAGGCTGGCCTCGAACTCAGAAATCTGCCTGCCTCTGCCTCCCAAGTGCTGGGATTAAAGGCGTGCGCTACCACTGCCCAGCATAACCCTGGTTTTTAAGAAACCATAATTTTCAGATTATGGAAGAAGACAGGAGGACCACATGCAATGCAGTGGTGAGGTTTGAGGGTCTACGTTCTGATTAACTCCCTACAGCTCAGAGCTGGGAGAGAGAGATGTTCAGTTAAGAGTACTCAGTGCTCTCGCAGGAGACCTGACCGAGTCCCAGATCATGCATGTTGGCTTACAACAGCCTGTACCTTCGGTTCTAGAGAAGCTGACGTCCACTCTGGCCTCCAAGGGCTCCTGCATGGATATGATGCACTTATATTCCCCTAGGCATATATATATATATATATATACATGTTTTTAAAATCTTGGAAAAAAAATAATGAAGCCCCACTGTTCACTGAACCTTTTCACTCCAAAAAGCTTTGGGATGAAGGAAACCCAGAAAAGCTTCGTTACATTGGGCCATGCCTCAGAGATTGAAACCTGTCAGTCACTGCATCCTCGGTTGCATCACAGAGCAGAGTGGGGAATCTAGACCAGACAGTCAGGGAGACTGCATCCCAAGTTGCTGAGAAAAGATAATCTGTCCCTATGCTGACAGTCCCCTACCTTCTCTTTTCCTCCCTGTCTCATTTTCCAGACCTGTGTCACCCTGGCTGTCCAGGAACTCACTCTGTAGACCAGACCAAGCTGGCCTCAAACTCATGAAGATCCTCCTGCCTCTGTCTCAGGAGCGCAGGGATTTAAAGCCTGTGTCACCACTGCCTGGTCAGACTGCCAAGTGCTTGGATTAAAGGAGTTCACTGCCTGGCCAGACCGTTCTCCCTGGCTGTCATTTTGCCTAAAGACTCTGCCCGCATCCCTTTTTTCTCCGTGTGTTCTGCGCATCCTAGGAGCTGTCAAGGGCCAAGGAGGCGCAGGGTGAGCTTATATAACAACATGATGCATTATCAGGCACCAAGCCCAGCCCTACCTGTCACTCACCTTATTCTTACACAGTGACATTTCCCCAGATTGGTTTGTGACATTTGACTTGCTTTTTATGTTCCAAGTGTTTCCTTCTCAGGTAAATAGCTCCTGTACAAGGACCTGCAAGTAGCTCTTCTTTCAGGTTCTGCAGGAGGAAGA